>CM028136.1:767412500-768612500 GCA_016271365.2 Neoceratodus forsteri
GATTTCTCCTTTGCTCGGTTCATTTTGTCGGTTAAAGTACCGCTTTTCTCGGTTTTCAACCGAATTTAAACCACAACCTGTCGGTTCAGTCTCTGTCTGTGGTATTCGTGAGTACTAGATAGGTTTATATTGTTTTCTGTTCTGTGTGGAACTTGTAAACGGTTCATCGGTTCGGTTTGAGCCAATCAAGTTGTTGTAAAATCTTTATTTCTACTTTTAGAGTGTGGTTACCGGTTCTTATCGGTTCTAAAAAAAAACAGATTTTATTACGTTTTTTTCCACGACCCGTAACACGGTCAGGAACCGATAAGAGTGTCTTGCCAGGCGGATTGCCATTAAAAGGGTAAGTTTGGTTAGGACTGGCACCATGTCTGAGAAACCCAAAAGAAAAACAAGGCCCACTGGGTTTCAACACTGTAGTGTGTGTGGGGAAGTCTTTGCTAAGGCTGACCCCCACACCACCTGTGTTTATTGTCTGGGGTTTGATCACCTCAATGCAGACTGCCAAATTTGTAAAAATTTTCCTGCAGCTACCCTAGAGAAGAGAGTTGGTAGGCTCAGGGAAAGGGAGGCCAAAAAGTCCGCTGACCCGGATGGCCAGCCTGGTTCGGTTCAAACCGAACCAGAAGGAGTGCCCTCTGACCAGGGCGAAACTTCTTCAGGCAAAAGGAGAACCGATTCTGAGGAGTCAGTTCCATCTAAGAGAACAAGAAAGGAAAAATCAGCTGGTGTGGATCCAACGGTTTCTTCTCCAACCGCTGATGAAATAGCCAAAGCGATAAAAATTGTGCAGTCACTTTCCCCGGTTCCGACCGAACCGGCACCGTCAGGAAGGCGCTCGGTCCGGCCGGTTCCACCGGTTCAAGATTATGATTTAGAGGAGTATTATGAACTGGAGGAGGAGGAAGAGGAGTATGAGGAAAGTGAATGTGGTTTTGAAAGTCTGGATGTGCCCATTGACCTGGACATCTCCCCAGACAGACCTTCAGGGGTGTCTCCTCCTAGGCTTTCTGAGTCCCCCTCCCATTTCATGTTCTATAAGAAAGTGTCTGAAACCCTTCAGCTTCCTATGGAAGAAGCTGTGGATGACCAGGAAGAGCCTGACTATGTGGAAATGATGGATATCCCTGAGTCTAGGAGGCTGTCTATTCCCTTACACAAATCTTTTGGGAAACAGACATTTAAGATTTTAAAGACTCCTAATACTATACCTCCTGTGGATAAAAGAATGGACAAGAGGTATACTCTTGTCAGGCTCAGATACGGAGTTCCTTACACAGCAGTGCAGCCATGTTGGGGTAGTGCAGGCTGCAGCCTGTGATAAGGCTAATATTCCTTTGGCTTCACACCCCCCAGACAAGGACTCCAGGAGGATTGATGCCATGGCAAAGAAACAGTACATGGCAGCATCCTTGGGACTCAGGCAGGCCAATTATATGGCCTATACAGCTAGGTATCAGAAATCCAGATGGGGTACTGTCATGGCTTTAGCAAAACAGGTCCCTGGCCAGCTTGCCAAGGAGCTGGAGCAGGTGGCTGCTGATGGTATCGAGGCATCCAAGGTGCATTCCATGCTGCAGTGGACTCCAATGATGTTTCATCTAGAGTCATGGCTACATCTGTGGCACTTCGAGAATGGCTTGGCTCGGATGTACTAGCCTGTCGCAGGATACCCAGACTAAGGCCATGGATTTTCTTAGTTGGTAATTCTCTGTTTGGGAGCAAACAGAGAATTACATGAAGAAAATGGATGAATACAGGACCACCTATAGGAGTGCCCAGGCCAAGGAAAGGCAAGCCACCCTCAGAGGCAACATCCCAGGGCAGGGGCAGGCCTTTTCATAGGTCTTTCTACCAAGCCCAGGCCTCCTCTTCTGCCTATGCTCAGAGTGGGTTCTTTAGAGGAGAGGCAGAAGGTACAAGCACCTGCTTCCACCCCTCAGCCTAAACCCCTGCCAAACAGGCACCCTGATGGGTTTGCCAGGGCCGATCCTCCACCACCTGTAGGGGGCAGGCTGGCTTACTTTGTCCAGGACTGGATGTCTTTAACATCAGACAAATGGGTCCTGGAAGTAGTAAGCCAGGGACTGGTTCTCAGCTTCAAAAAATTTCCAAACATGAGAACCAGATCCTTTCCACCTGCAAATCTCTCAGAGACACTTGCCCTAGAGGCAGAGGTCTCTTCCCTCCTGGCTCTCAGAGCTGTGGAAAGGGTTCCACCCCTACACCAAGGGAAAGGATTGTACTCCAGGTACTTCCTCACCCCCAAAAAGACAGGAGAAAGGCGGCCCATCCTGGATCTCAGATATTTAAACAAGCACCTTTTAAAGCCAAAATTCAAAATGGTGACTCTGGGAATAATTCTACCCTCTCTAAGGCCAGGGGACTGGCTAGTCTCCCTGGACCTCAAGGATGCCTACTTCCATATTCTCATCAGAAGCTCCCATTGAAAGTACCTCAGGAGACGGCTGCCCTCAGGCCATTACCAATTCAGAGCAATGTCCTTCGCCTAACCTGTGCTCCAAGGGTGTTCACAAAATGCCTGGCAGTAGTAGTTGCTTTCTAAGAAGGCAAGGATGCCTATTTTCCCATACCTGGACGACTGGCTCATAGTAGGCCAGTCCCCAGACCAAGTCAAGTTACACCTACAGATAACTCAGCAACTGCTCACCTCTCTAGGCTTCCTTCTGAATCTTTCAAAGTCAGTTCTAGAGCCTGTTCAGCTCCTCACCTTCATAGGCGCAGAGCTAGATACAGAAAAGGCCAGAGCCTTCCTTCCCCTGGACAGGGCAAGGACCCTTATCACACTGGCCTCTTCATTCACCCTACAGGTGTCTCAACCAGCGAGGCATTTCCTGCAGCTCCTGGGGCACATGGCTGCTTCTACAGCAGTGGTGCAGGGAGCAAGATTTCAGATGAGGGACATTCAGTTCCACTTGAGAGCCTTTTGGTCTCAGAAAAAGGACCCTCTGACCAAACTGATACCAGTGACTCGAACCCTGATCCAGGCCTTGCAGTGGTGGCAGGATCAGAACAATCTAAGACAGGGAGTTCCTTTTGTAACTCAGTCTCACTCTTTAATCCTTACTACAGATGCCTCCCTCTTGGGGTGGGGGGCCCACTTGGGAGACCTGACCACCCAAGGGTTGTGGTCCCCTCAGGAATCTCTGCTTCACATCAATCTGTTGGAACTCAGAGCAGTGTTACTAGCACTTCAAGCTTTTTCCACGTCTGTTCAGATCAGGACAGACAATACCACCACAATGTGGTATATCAACAAGCAAGAGGGCACTCGGTCTACGGCCTTGTGCACAGAAGCAATGAAGTTGTGGTCTCTGGCCTATTCCCTGAACACCTCCCTCACAGCAGTACACCTCCCATGCAAGGACAATGTCCTGGCAGATGCTCTCAGCATGATATCTCAGGGCCATCACGAATGGTCACTAGATCCCCTGGTTTTGGAGGTGATCTTCTCCAGATGGTGCACCCCACAGATAGATCTTTTTGCAGCCCCAGACAATCACCAACTTCCCCTGTTTTGCTGCAGGCCCCCAGTGTTGGGCTTAGTCCCCCTGGATGCCTTGGTTCTCAATTGGGAAGGGAAGTTCCTGTATGCTTTTCCCCCCTTCCCTCTCCTGTTCAAAGTGCTAGTCAAAATCAGGTCTCAACCTTGCAAAGTGATTCTGATTGCTCCAGACTGGGCCAGACAGCCCTGGTACCCTCTCCTGTTGTCCTTAGCAGTCCACCTTCCATTGTCTCTTCCCAGGAATTACAACCTGTTAACTTGTGCTCAGGGGAGGGTTTGGTACCCGGATCTCAAATCTCTCAATCTCCAGGCCTGGCTCTTGAAGAGTTAGAGTTTGCTGATTTACACCTCTCTCAAGGTGTTATGGATATTCTAAAGGCTTCTAGGAAGCCTTCCACCAGAATTACTTATAATTCCAAATGGAAAAGATTCTCCATATGGTGCTCTGGGAAGCATATTTCCCCAGAGTCTGCTGACCTGCCCACAGTCCTTGACTATATGGTCCATCTGAATAACTTGGGACTCAGACCAGCTACACTAAGGGTGCATCTGGCAGCTGTCTCTGCTTTTATTTCAGCAGGTAAGCCCTCTTCTCTTTCAGCTCACCCTGTATTCTCCAAGTTTTTCAAGGGATTGCTTCATACCAATAGCCATTCAGGGACCCTGCCCCTGCTTGGGACCTTAACGTTTGCATTGCTCAGCTTATGCAACCCCCTTTTGAGCCTTTGTCCTCAGCAGAGCTTAAGTACTTGACTTGGAAAACTGTGTTCCTGGTGGCCATCACTTCTGCCAGGCGCATAAGTGAGTTACAAGCCCTGTCAGTGGAGCCTGATTTTTATCTCTTTCCATAGAGATAAGGTGGTCCTCAGGACTAACAGGAAGTTTTTACCTAAGGTGGTTTCAGACTTCCACCTTAACCAATCTATGTCTCTTCCTGTGTACTTCACTGACCATTCCTCCTCTGGCGAGAGGAGGTTGCACAGTTTGATGTGAAAAGAGCCCTTAGCTACTACATAGAACGTACCAAGGGTCACAGGTTTGACTCCCTCCAACTGTTCCTCACTTATGGTGAGGTTGGTAAAGGAAAACCTGCCACTAAAAGATCCATTGACAGGTGGATTGTCTCTTGCATTCAATTTTGCTATGAAAAACTAGGTAAGATTCCACCCTCAGGCCTGAGGGCTTACTCTGCCAGAGTTACAGCTGCTTCCCTGGCTGCTGCCAGGGATATTCCTATCTTAGAGATATGTCAAGCAGCTACCTGGAGAACAGTTCACACTTTTACCAAGCATTACTCTCTGGATATCCAGGTTAGGAGTGATGCTCGGTTTGGCACAGCTGTGCTTCAGAGCCTATTTCCTAAGTAGGCTCTGTCCCTCCTCCATGGAGGTACTGCTTGGTAGTCTGCTATTGTCAGGATACAGCAAGACTTCATGTTGTTTGAAAAAAAAATTGCTCACCTTAGTAATGTTGTTTCTTCTAATGGAGTCTTGCTGTATTCTGACCTCCCCCCTGCCTTCTCCTCTCAGAACCTTTGTTTTTGGGATGTGGGTGGGCAGTAGCAGTGTTGGCACTCAGGAGGTGTCTCACCTTCTTTATTATCACCCTCTTTTCTTTGGGTGAGTGGGTGTTGTGTTTATTTCATTTTTTGGGTTTCCTGACTTGAGTCTTTGTTTTGGGACAAAAAAATTTGTTATTATATTTAGTAGCCAGTTGGCTAGTGTAGGTTTACAGCTTCCACACAGGACCTCAGTGAGTTTAGCTCGAAAAGATCTGATGGGTTGAGTTAAAACAGCAACAGACAGAGTCTCAACCGAGCTCGAACTCAGTGTTCCATGCCTGGCATGGAAAGTTAACTCTTTCATCTCCGGGGCAGTTCGAAGGTTGGGACTCACTGCTATTGTCAGAATACAGCAAGACTCCATTAGAAGAAACAACATTACTAAGGTGAATAATTTTTTCTTATTGCCCCTGGAAGGTCCGTTATATCCCATAACACCCACCGTGGAGGGTATTATTACACTTTGAAAATGGGCACCATAAAAAATAAATAGGTTAATACAAAACTTTTTAAAGAAAAATCACTTTAAATAAGTGTTGTGATAAAATAGTTCTTCCGCCTGCATTCAGGACAGTGGTATCTGGTATGCAGTTGCTGTCCCATGGCAAAGTTACTGTTTCTTTATTTGCCTCCCTCCCCCTCACCGTCCTCATGTGACATTTTCTTCCCCCTACCTGCCCACACTTGGTTTATGCTACAAATATATTTCTTGTGTGCCATGCATTTTAACACTGCAAGTATTTATTTTAATATTGCTGCTGCTGTGCGCGGTTTAGGAGAGTGAGCATGGTAGGGGAAGCAGTTTTTCTCTTCTGTCAGCATATACTGTAAAACTTGGGAAGTTATTATGGTATGTAGACATTTTTTTTTTAAATATATTGTAGGACATAATATTTCACTGAGGAGCCCCTTTACGAGAAAACTGCTTGGAGGAGAGAGTCAGCGGTAACTGCGGTACCCCTAGCATACATGAGAGGAGGGGGACTTTCTTTGCTTTCCATACCAGAGATGGATGTCCATCTGCGGTACAGAGAATCAGGAAAGTCCCGCTCCTCTGATGCAGAGTATTGGTGCCACAGTTACACCTTTCACTGTGAAGCTACGTTTTGTAGTTATGCAGCCCACCTGCTTTTTTAAAAGTAACACTGCTTGGTTACTTACTTCGGGAAGATGTTGCAGTGGGAAAAAACAATGGAGAGAGATTGGACCATCTGTCAGTTTACAGTGTGCATGAAAAAAATGGTGCTGGCGAGTTTCGGAATTTGGGGTGCCCAAGGATAGCCTCAGTAATAGGGCACCCGGAGTGGCACTTTTTTTTTGTCAGGCATTATTGAGAAATAACATTGGTAACGGGCTGTTTCAGCCGATCAGTGTGGAGCTTTCCCGTTGCCAATTTTCTAAGGAAAATGTTCTCACTCCTGCAGTGTGAGCTCTGTATTCTCATGAGTGCCGAAGGCACGAGTGAGAATGCATAACTCATTCTGCAGGACTGAGAATATTTTCCATATCCGACGATCTGCACAACATGTGTGCGATTTATACCATGGGGGTGAAAGCTTTAGGAACATTTTTTAATGTTTCTGTGTTTTCTGCTCATTCTGTGTGTGGTGTGTGTACTGAATGGACTGGGAGTCAGAAACACAATGGGACACAGGTGAGTGTGTTTTGGAAAGCTAATTGAGTAAGTTGTAGGTTTCAGTGAGAAAGAGAAACTGTTGCAGGTAGCACTGAGAAAGAGAAACTGCTTTGTGAAGGAGTTTCATTTGGCACTCAGGTTGTTTTGAAGCTGAGATCAGCACAGTAATGGGCTAGGAGTGTAAGAAACACATAGGGACACAGGTGAGTGAGTTTTGCAAAGCTAATTGAGTAAGCTGCAGCTTCAGTGAGAAAGAGAAACTGTTTTCTGAAGCAGTTTCATTTAGCATGCATACTGCAGTGAAGATATCCTCACTCTGGTGACATCAGCAGAGCGTGGATAAATGGCATTTACCTCACTCTGCTGATGTCATCAAGATTTATCCTCACTCCAGTGGAAAAAACACAGGATATTCTACTGAGAAAGCTCTCGCCTCCATGGTATAAATATATAATGTTTTCTTTTTTTTTTCTTTTTTTAACAGCTTGGCTTTGCAGACTTGAATCTGGCAGAGTTTGCCGGCTCTGGAAGCACTACTAGGCGATGTTTACTTGAAGGCTATGATACAAAAAATACAAGGCAGGATAATTCTATTCTCAAGGTAAGAACTTTTTTAAACATTACTGTGTTGAAAACCTCAAGTAAATGTTTTCTTTTGCCTGTGGTCTATGTGTGAGATAATCTTAGTGTGGTATAGCTGCCAGTCAGAAATATTTGACTACTGACATCCAGTCATCACGTAATTGCAGACTGTTTAAGCCCCAGGACTCCAAACTCTTCTTTTGTTACTGTTATTATTCAATCTCCTGGGCATAGACTGGAGTTTTGAGAGGGCTAACTGCAGGGCTGAGGCTGAATTTCTGTCCATCTTCAACAACAGCATATACAAGGTACTGGGTTAGAGGCCACCCTTGATCTTGTTCCCAGCAATGGAGATGGGTAATTGCCGGTGTGAAGATCAAGGAGTCAGTGAGAAGCAGTGACCCTAACTGGGCAGCCTTCTCCATGGTGACGGGGAAACTAGCCAGTTCTGCACCACAGGACCAGAAATCCTAGAAAGACAGACTTTGCCAAGATTAAGGACCTGTTTTCCAAGAGTCTGGAGCTGCTGCATTAGACTGGTAAAGCAGACTATATGGTACATGTTGAAGAAGGTGTCTGAATCTGTGGCAGAGGTCTGCATTCTTGTATGCAGTGAGTGACAAGGAGGCAAGAGGTGTCCCTTTGGTTCAACAGAGACCTAAGGCAACTGATTGTGAACAAAAAAAGGCTCTGATTGCAGCAAAGAGATGGGTACATACACATACATGGCATGAGAGGGACCAAGTCTGAGCTACTTGAAAGACTTCTTGGCCACATATGTAGGCTCCTGATCATCCTCGCCACTCCACCAAAGGTAACCGTTTGACTGTTCTGAGATCCCCCTGAGGCAGTTCAACAATAGGGCATTCTTGGTGGTGGCCCTATTGCTGTGGAATGCATTCTTTAGGAATTTTCCCCTTGGGGAAGGAATTTAAAAAGTCTAAACACATTTCTGTCCATATGGGTTTTTGACTAATTTCTTGTAGCTGAACATCACCCTGAGGTTTTGCTCACAGCTGTTGTAAGGTTTTTATTGAGTTATGTAGGTAATTATTTATTTTGTGTATTTTATTTTTGTTTTAATTTGTAATCGTACATTGTCCTAATGCCTTGTTTTACTATCTTACTGTGAAGTACACAGAACCTCCAGTATTGGATGCTTTATTAATAAAAGTTGCCTTGGGTTGTCTGCTGGTCAGAGAAAAGTACAGAGCAACACTAAGGGGATGCAAAACTAGAATTAAGAAGGTCAAGCAGGGGCTGGAAGCTGGGATAGTAGGAGTTGTGGAAAAAAAACAACCCCCTTTTTCAGTGCGTACCATAAATTATAGGAAGCAGGTGAAGGTGGGGATTCGGCTGTTGTAAACAGGTGCAGGAGTGGAGGAAACCAATAGAGCCAGAGTCAGTGGCTGAAATGCTTAATGGATACTTGGCTACAGTGTTCACCAAAGGGCTCCTGACAGGATAAGGGGCTCATTGGGAGGAAACAATAAGTGGTTTTAAATGATGGGACTTGCTCCAATATGTCCTTTTATCTTCATGAAAATCTTTTAATTTAACTAATGTTTTTCTGGGCAGCGTTTTGTGTCTGCTGTGCCACTACCACAGTGTTCATTTTTATAGTATAATGTATTTTTTTCATCCCTTTTTAGTCACACATTCTCTTCCTATGTCAAGTTTAAAAGCGCATTCCTGATAAAATCTTCAGTATCACTCAGCTGGAGGCATTCTTAGTACCTCTGACTTGCTGCTTGGTTTGAAAACCATTGCACCTAAAGGATTACAGCAATGCCACGCCTGCTACGGGGAGTGTAGTACTGTTGTAGGTCATATCTTACTTCGGAAGGTTTGTTTTATTTCTGCCAGTGTAGGCCAGCAGGAAGAGGATAACTGTCAAGCAGTCAGCACTGTAATGGTCCAGTGAGAGAAACCTTTTCTAGGGGCCCCTGTTCTCCTCACTGCAACTGCAGGTAGCAAAAGCATAGATGTGTTTTGTCTGGGCTGTAGCTGACCAGCACTTTTAGACACAGTAGTTTGTCCAGAATCTCCACATATATGTGTCATAATTGACAGCCATGGTGTGCGGGCCCTAAGCCCTCGTGGACAGGGTCTGAAAGGCAGTAGCTCACCTACATAAAGACAGCTACTATGTTATTTTCGGTATCCAGGCCACTTATCTCACAGGAGTAGGAAATGTACTAACTGTTGGCCTAAACCACAGAGTGAAGGCTTCACATAAGTGGTCACTGGCTGACATACTGGTGGGGTCTTCTTCCAGGAGTAGGATATTCCAGTGGTATATCCTTCATCCTTTGTGTCACAAAGCAGAGTTTTTTGCTTCAGTGTTTGCAAAACCACGTGTGAAGCCTTTAAGCAAGTTGCAGGGTTCGAAATTGTCACCGACCCACCCACCAAATGCTGGTAGATTTTGCCTCAGGCAGGTAAACCTAGTGTTGTAGAGTGCCCACTGGGCGCCTTGTGGTAATCACACAAACTTTTTTTTTTTCAAAATAGGTATGCTTTATTGACAGGAAGAATTTACATAGAGTGGTTACAGACCTATAGAAAACATCGATACATTACATAGCTCATCAGTATTTAGTAATCGCGCAACAGTTGATCATTAGCGTGATATACTTGCATGGCGCATTAGTGCGGTAGCCATTGAATAACATGTATTGCGCTAGCACGCTAATGCACCATGCAGTATGTAACGCTAATGGGCAACATTTGCGCGCCTACCACTGTATATAGACAATGAAGTTACAGGTATGGCCGCTAGGTGCGGTTGACAGAAATTGCCAATGGGATCTCCAGAATACTCTGAGGACAAGGGTGACAACGACTGCAAGCTGGAAAGGAGTCGGAGTATCCTGTGTTGCCTTATCCTGGCTGAGTGTTGCACTGCTGCATCCTAGCTGGACTTGAGCTGTGCATTTCTAGCTGTGTAACAACTGCCCTTTCCTGGCTGATGTTGTCCCTCCTGGATGGGCCTAGGCTGTCTCTTTTGGATAGGTTTGTACTGCCCCATACTCTCCCCTTAAACACAAAATTTATTTTCATGTTCATGTTGCAGTCTCGTGCCAGTAAAAAAAAAGACAATCAAAAACTTCCTTTACATTAAAAGTTTAATATTTATTGTTAAAAACTGCAATAAAACTTTTTTTTGGGGGGGGGATTACATTTCTGATAATTACTTTGTTGGGCTAGTGAAAATCCTGTCGGGTCAGTGGATTTTTCCAGTCACTAGCCCTGCCAGCTAGCGGCTGAAAAAGTTAGTTTCAACCCCTGAAGTTGGTTTCAGGCTACATGGGATATCTTGTTTGATCTTTGTTTTACACCAAGCCACTTGAAATGCCAATTTGCACAGATGATTCTAATAGCCCCTTGCTAGTAGAGACAGACGTGATGCCCACTACTGCAACAGAGGGCAGTTTGGGAACCTGTAGACCTGCGTTGGGGTAGAACCTCCTGTTTCAGTTCCTGGGTTGGGACCACTGGTTCTTACAACTCTAGACTTGGACCTGACACCTTAATGATCAGTAGGGTTGGAATGTCCATTTGGGTCCCTCATTTCCTTTTTGGCAATCAAAACATTATTACACATAAAGCCTATGGTTAGCAGAAGAGTTTTTTCAAGTGTGGGGTGAGGGAAAAGGCTGAATCCCTATTCTCCTTGTGAACAAGTTTTGTAGTACCTCCCGAGTATATCTGAAGCAGAAATGCATTTCTTATCAGTGAAGGTGCATCTACCGTCAGTGGGGTCCTCTTGCACAGTTGCTTATTGTTAGAATATTCTTTTTAGGGAGCCAGTATTTGTGACCTCCCATCAAAGAAACCTGTAGCATCTTGGGTTCTCAGCCTAGTGTCAAATGAGCTATCTTGCTTACCTTTCAAGCTAAGAAAACAAGAAAAGCTGGCTGGGCTAACAGAAATAGTTGCAGCATTCGGCAAAAAATGCTATCGAAGACTGAAGAAAGTTGTGGAGTGAGTAAAAACTCAAAGCAGGGATGCTCCAAGTACTCCTGCAAAAAGGGTTTAGTGTAAAACAAATAGGGCAGCACTAAACCACAGCATTTTGGACCTCTGCAGGTTCTTTGTCAAGGGGGGTGTGCTGTAGTCCCCCCTGGACAAAGAACTTGCAGAGGTTCGAAGTGCGGGGGGTTTAGTGCTGTCCTACTTGTTTTACAATAAACCCTTTTTGCAGGAGTACTTGGAGTGTCTGCTTTGATTTCTCTGGCACTCCACAGTTTTCTTTGGTCTTTTAACTTTGAAGGTGGCAGTCAGGTGCGAGGTAAACTGTCTTATGTGGAAGACTGCCTTCCTGTGTACCACACTATTTCAGCTCCCAAGGTCTTGGAGCTGTATGCTCCATTAACTGACCCTCTGCATATGGTCTATAATGGCATAGTGGTACTCTGTAAGCATACTAAATTTCTTAATTCCAGCTAGGGCAGTTATTTGTTTCTCACTTCTGTCTGTCTGTATTTCATATAAAATACTGAATTACAGCTATATAGTGGAGGCCAGAACATCAGTATCCTATCTGTAGTACTTGCTAAATCAGTGGTCCCAGATGCATCACTGTTACACGGGACAGGAGGCATTGTAGGAAAAATAAGAGCCATAAAGCTTGCTAAGATGGACATCCCTGGGGCCATAAAACTACCATACAACTAGCAGCCTAATTCAGAAAAAAACTCTCAATAGCAAAAAAAAAAAAAAAAGGAGGGACATACCAGGATTACAAACGCAAATCAAAACACTCTGCACAATATGTTTTTTCAAATTTTGATGGTAGTACTCCTTTAAGATGGCACCAGAGTTCCAGCTCAACCAGACCTTAATGTTGCGGCTGTGATATCCCAAGCTGCAGATACCAGTGGAGGCCCTGGTATATTCTTTTGATGTTGGAAAGGTTCTCAGCTTCTACATCAACTGCACTAAACAACACAAACAATCTTGCAAGCTGTTTGTGGCATTTGACCCTAATTGTGAAGGTCACCAGCCTCTAAACAGTGCCTGTCCATATGGCCTTTGTTGGCTGTATTCAGTACTGTTATTCACTAGTAGGAAAGCAGCTGTTGAGCCCTGTGAAAACTCATTTCACTTGGGCAGTAGAATTGTCAGTGGATTCTGTAGGATGGTCTTCATTACATGATCTATATGGCCAAAACCTAAAGTAGTGCTCATGTTCACTAAGCACCGCTTCCTGAATGTACCCTCTGGAAGAGATCAAGGTTTTTGGCTTGACAGTCATTTAGAGATTGCTGTCCTTCTGAGTCCTATATGAATCCAGCGACCCATGACTGATGGTGATAATGCTGATTATTGACCCAAGAATGGAGCTGTATGGGAAGACTGATTCCATAAAAATAGGAAAGTTACTTAAAGGGATACATTCATGTCCCGTGACCATCATAGTTTGAAAACCCATGAAAAGCTCTTTCAAAGAAGGCATTGTGCTCATCTCTAGCTGGAAGCAATCAATCAATATACTAACATACTAAAAAGTCAGCAGATTAGGCCCTATGGTCTATCGAGTCTCCTCAGGGATCAGTGCCTACACAGGGCACCATTATAGCTCCCCTACCCTCCCTACAAGGTCTCCCACCCCAAGCGGGTCTCTGGGAAATAAATATAAATGAGTCTCTTCAATATTTTCATACTACATGCAGTTATTTTTAGAACATTGTGATGTAATCGAGAAACAAGCTGTGCCTAAGTACATTGAGTCAAGCGCAGCTTCTTCCTTGGTCACATCACAGTGTTCTACAAATGGCTATAGTGTAGCACAGGTATTAATATTGAACAGACTCAGTCATTCTATATCTCTAGAGTTCTTCCAGCTACAGATAAGCCCAATGCCTCATTTGAAAGAGTTTGTCACAGGCTTTCAAATTATGTCAGCCACTGTACATGAATGTTGTCCCTTTAGAGGACACCTAAACCATGATCTTCTTTGAGGATATCTCCTTCATTAGGTTACATCTTTGAAACTAGAGCTGTCAGGAACTAGGACAACACAAACTTTTGCTAGCCGGGCGGTCCTTCTTCTGCGTCTATATAAACGTGAGCAGCCCCATCACTCTTGAGTTATTTTCCCACTGTCAGTCATCTTCGTTGGATCTGCTTAAGGAAACGTTGTCAGCTAGCTGTTGCTTTTTATTCTTCTACTCCTTATTTGATTTTCTACAAAAGCAGAGTTTCTTTTTGTACAAACCCTAGGTTTCTACTGAAGGTGATATCTGAATTTACAGTGAATCAAATGATAAACCTTCCTGTTTAGTACGTTGAATGTGACAATCAGAGTGAGGCAGTGCTTCACACTTAGATTTACATATGTTACATTGCAGCAAGGGCTGTGGAAGATCCACTTTTACAGTGCCTCTGTTTAGGACCTGTGGCTGACCCAACTAATGCCTGATGTCCCCAAAGTTCTGATTTGCATGAGTTCTTTGTGCCTCCAGTCTGAGGCCAAAGAGTGTGGCTCCTATGGAGGAGATACTATAAAAAATTAGATAGCAGGATATACATTTTAATTTATAATCTGAAGGCTGTACTTGGGTTTCTGTGAATTATTAACTGGGTAGCATGGACTATGTAAAATATCCTGCAGAAGACTGATACTACAATTTTGTAGACAAAAGACAAGTATGCATGTTCTATGTAGTGTAAGAATGATGTTTTTTTTGTTAATGTTTACCAGCATCTTGCCTCTTATTAGCCAGTGTCTACTTTTCCATTTTCTTGCTGTGTGTTTTGGTTTGAGACCTTAAACCAAGGTCCTGTCTTCCTGCCCATTAGTTGTTAAGTGGACATGAAAGAGCCAATGGTATGTCTCTTAAAATAAATAAAAGTAGAGGGATTTCACTGGTGTCTTACCAATTTTTCCCCATTCACTAACTTACTGACAGAGCTACCTTGTGCAGTATCAGTCATTTCACATGTGGACCCTGAAATCTGTTGAGTAGTGTGCTGGTGCAGAATGGCTGCCAAGTTTCATATGAGGGGTGGCTGCACTTCAGTGTCTGTTCAGGCTTGAATTGTTTGTTGAATCTAACGTTTTTAGTATTATTGTTTATTAAGTGTATTGACACTATTCTTTTTTATAGTATTTTCATTTTGTCTCGTGTGGCTGTATTTGATTTGATACCAGATTATACTAAGGGATCCCCCCAAAAAACACAGATTTCTTCTTTTTGTAGGATAATTTTTTTTAGATATTGTATCAGATGGGACCATCCTGCCATCTATTTGATGTGAAGATTTTTGAGCACTACTGTTAATTTTTTTCTTTGCGTTGTAAACCCTTTTGTGATCAATACATTGCATAAAAGATGCTACATAATTTAAATTTGTGCTGTATCGTATAAGTATAGAAAACTCATTGTGATACTGATTTTGGTGTGGTGGACTAGCAGTCACTCCTATGGCTCACACTCATGTTCACCCATTGTCTGTTTTCCTATCATAGTAGTGGGCTACCAGTAGAGAGCCCCAGTCCAAACCTCTTTCTCCCAACCAGAGTCACGACAGGAATGGCCCCTGCAGTGTAGGACCTTGGCAGCTCCTGCCAACAAAAGAAAGGGAATCCAGAGTTGGAAGGATGGATGAGGAGGGGGAGCCGATGTGAACATGTGTCAGATGATGAGAACTGAGTACACAGAGGTCCTTATCACGCAGGGTTTTGTATTTTCTCTGTGAATCCACTTGCTGCACCATCCAATTAGCTAGAAGCAGCCAATGTCGACCAGTTACTGTGTGACGGCGCAGCTACTCTCAAGCCCCATTGTAAGAAGCACTGCAGAAGTAGTCAGGACAGAGCCCTGTCACCAAAGTCCAAAAGCTTCAAAGGGCTCTGCAGACTCAACCAGTCTGACTGGGAGTCATGAACTCTGGTCTCCCCTGTGGTAACTCAGTATGCTACTGCCAGCACCATTGACTGGCAGTTAAGTGTTTGTTCATCTGATATGAGATAACGCAAATATATTTTATGATGCTTATTGGGTCAGGAGGATGAAGATTAAGCTGTGCTGCTTGAACCATCCTTGTGCATATGGAATATATTTTGGCATGTAATGGAATAACATTTATTGTAAGAATGTATATACCACTTCTTATTTTATTATTAAGATGAACACTTTTCTAAATATGCGAAACTAACATTTCTATGTTGACTGTATAACATAGCTGTTGTCTAGAACAAAGGAAAACAGGGACTATAAAAAAGTTGTACTTACAGGTTTCATGTGGAAAATGCAGTGTGTAATGGTGAAAAGATCTTGTCTGATTAGTTTTATGTCTCTGACCTTTTTTTCTTATCATAACTAGGTTGTGATCAGCATGCAGTTGATGTCGGGGGATCCCTGCTTTAAAACGTAAGAAATGTTCTTTGATTATTCACTTTTCTAATTTTCTGGGAAATGTTGACTGCCTCAAAAACATGTTGTGAAGTCTTTGCCTGATGGAATTACAGTTTTACCCCAAGTAATAGTATATTCCTTTGGTCGACAAGCAGTAGGAATTTGGAAAGATAGTTGCTTTTGGTGTTGAACTACTGCAGGTTCTCTGGGAATCTATAGCCATTATTCGTAATATTTGTGACAGAGGGAATACTTGCTTTACTGCTACAGTTATTCAGTCTTTTAAGTACAAAGTCTGATTAGGCACTGACAAATAATGATCCATGTTTATCCAAGCAGGTACTAAAGTGGAGGTGCTTTCTTTCTGTGCACACAGGACAGTGCTAAACCACTTTTGCCCTTTCCTTAAACATATAAACATAGAATTTGACTTAGAACGTAGAATTTCCTTGACTAACTTGGGAGCCCCATATTCAAAATATTTTTGTCATAGGCACAGAATAGGAAAAATCCTGCAGAAAACAGGGAACCTGATGAATAAAAATCTTTGTAACAAAAAAAGTTTAATGAAGCTTTGATTTTTTTTTCCTTTCTGAGTAATTTTCCAGCCTTTGGGTCCATTGTTTTATCCAGCTTCCAGCCGGGCACCCACATCTCCTCAGGATGAATTCTTTAAGTCTGGAATCTCCAGTGGTCTCTGATCTATGTATTAAGGCATCCAGTTGGTAATAGGAACCTGTTTTTAGTGTGTGTGTATGTGTGTGTATGTGTATGTATGTATGTATGTATGTATATATATATATATATATATATAATATGTTTATATGTATATATACACACATACATACAGTACATTTGAGTGATTCTTTGTGCCCTTTAATCTTGTTCTATCTTCTGATGTGCTATGGTTGGTGTTTTTTTTCTCTCCCAAAATGTTTATTTATTACAACACTTGGGGCTTCAGAGTGTGTGCTACACCTTGCATCACACCGTCTGTTTCTAGGTTACCTGATCATCTATGGTGTTAGTGCACACTGTACCACTGAATTAACTAATCAGTATAGAACAGTGAAAACTGACACCGTCGAGCGGCTGGGAAATAATGGAACAGAAGGTTGTAACCAGTAAAGGGCGTGAATCTTGGTGGCATTAACAAAAAAAATCCTGCCAGAACAGTGGATACCATTGAATAGAAGATGGTGCTTAAAGATATTTAACATATTTTCTTGTTATCACCTTTAAAAAACTTTGCATGTGCAAATGAGTGGAACTCATTAATTTGATGCAGCGGCATAGTCTAACGTAGACCTAACTCCCCTGAGAATAAAGTAATCTCAGAAAGAGTAACTGCAGGGTGGCAGTATCGTATAGTTGCACTCGAGTAAAGAAAATTTCAGACTTCTTAAATGTCCACAGTGTCATGCACGTATTTATTTAGTCAGGCAGCGCATACTTCAAAGAACTTTCAAAGAACAGCAGGCATAGAGTCCTTACGGTACTGCTGGATTTATCTGGGTGATATTGAGAAAAACAAAACTTACTGTGCGAAGTTGCTTAAAAGTGCTAAAAACTGAAATGAATGAATGAGTGACATTTTAATGCCCATTATGGCAGTGTATTCCGTAGAGGACATCAAAACGTCAGTTACTTGAGATGTACCTAGTAAGGGAGTCGGAATCATTTAGAGAGATTGGAAAACATTTAAAGTTTATTCTGCGCAGTGCAGTTTGCACTTTTCAGCTGATATTGTTTACAGCTTTTTGTTTGCATTTTCAAGCACCCTTGTTTTGTTTCTCTGTGGTGTCAGGTCTTACTGTGCCCCTGGAAGTGTGGGTATCCCCCAACATCCTGCATCCTGATGGGTCTTATCACTTACTTGTAAACCAGTAAAGGTTTCTGTAAGATGGGTCAAAATATATAAGGGAGAATTCTAACAATGTGGATACAGTTCACTATCTATACTGTGGCATTTCTACTGGAAACCACTGAATCATCGGAAATTTTTAAGCTGAGCTTCTTCCACTCCCTGGGTGGTGTATCCTCCAGCCCCATGACGTCATATCTTTTTTTCTGCTGGAAAGGACGGGTCTCCCCTTCACAGCTCTGCAGCATTGTAGGATGTCAAGTTTTCAAAGCACTCTTCAGCCGAATCTTCTACTTTCAGTCTGTATTCAGAATTAAAGTTGCTCCTGAGTCTTATGTGTCCTTTTCATGATTGCATTTCATGATGGAAGGCAAGAAACGGGGGTTTAAATTCAGTGCCCAGTGTAGACAGAAAATGTCAGCCACAGTTCTGCATAATACATGCTTGTACTGCCTTGGCAATCAACATGACTTCGTGATATGCAGTCTTTGCCGGGACATGCTGCCAGCATCCATCGCAGACCGGAAGGTCAGACTGGCCCTAGGTTGGCACAAGGACAGCAAAAAGGCCTCGGCAGCCAGGTCAGTTCCTCAGCGTATAGTCATAGAAGAAGAAGCAGCTATGGGGACTTACTTGTTGGTCTCTTTGCTGTTCCTAGCTTGAGTCATTGTCGGAGGGTAATTCTCTGATGGCTTCAGAGGGATGTGCATGGCCCTCCAGACCTTCGAGGAGAGCCCTTCTCACTGCACCATGAAGCATAAAAAGCAGTACCATTGCAGGTTATGGGACCGGGAGAGATTGCACTGTTCCTAGGCCTTTGACACCTGTGACCACTTGGCTTTGGTTGAACATTTTCCAGTTAAGGGGATGGTCAAGGACTCCATGGTAACTTTGTCGGACCTGTCAACCTTGACTCCCGTCGAGCACACGATTGAGATTGTCCTCAAACTGGTAGGCTAGCTGTCAGAGGAGCTTGACAATGTGTTGATCTCTCAGGCCCTGGTACTCCGTATCCTCACCCAGGAAGACGAGGCCTGGTCAGAATCCCTTACTGAGTTGCCTCAGGAACTGCCTCCAGCGGTAGTCATGCCTTTGAAACCGATTGTGGTTACCGTGCTGAAGCAGATGGTTTATACTAACCCTCCATAGAATTCCTGTCGACGATCATGGTCGGGGCGCTGTTTGTGCTCTCAGTCTTGCTCGACTGGGAGGTGTCGCTGTCGACATACTCGACCTCCTTATCCTCAGTTGAGGTGAGGCATTGTTGCAAGCTGTGTCACACTACAAGGAGCTCATCTGGCAACAGTGGGAAATGGCTGATTGGGGAAGGGCTCTGCCCTTGGACCTTTGGTCTCTTGGCCTTTGCCTGTCATTCCCACACCAATCTTTGTCACTCAGCAGTCCCCCATGTGTGCTTCTCCTCCATTTTGAGTGAAGCCACTTCCACCTCAGCCTCTGTTCGTGGCCCTGACCAAAAGGCCTTGGCTTCATGCCAGCATGCCAAGCCAACTCTTGGTGGAGATCGCCCAGGATGGGGATACCAGGGTGGTCCATGGTAGCAAATGGTCAGTGACTATCTTTGAAGGCTCTTCCGACTGAAAATGTGAGTCATTGATGGCTTCAACCAAGATTTATGCCTTCGACCAGGAATCGGCAGAAGAGCAGACTACGGCCCACAGGCTTGTGTCATATGGAGCTGTAGTCTGGCTGACGTTGGAGTCCATGAAGATTCACTTAGAATCAGTCAAGAAAGAGGCTAAATACTCATTTACCGACATACTGGATAGGGATGATTCTCCAAGGGTTGTCTTTCCCTTGACTGAGGCAATATCATAACCAGCCCTAGAGCTTTGGCAACATCCAGCATCCTGCCCAGCACCCTCTACCTGTATGGACTGCAAGTGTGCTGTCCCCATTGGTGCCCTTACTGGGTTCTCCAGCCACCCCTCTGTGGAGGATTTGGTTATGGATTCTGCTTTCCATTAATCAAGAGGTGAAGTGGACATAGACAAACCTCCAGACAGGGAGTTCAAGTAGATTGACTTAGTGGTTAAAAAGGTTACACTGCCATGTCACTGGGTGTCTGTCGGCCCAGTCATTCCATCATGATGGATAATTACAGCCATTCCCTCTTCAGAGTGTTAGGGGAACACCTCACCCTACTTCCAGCTGATAAGCAGTTTCCAGTGAAAATCTTCAGGAACCAGGGTCAAGCACTGACTAAACATCAGCTTCATATGGCCGTGGACATGGGTGACTCTTGTGCCCATGCCATGGCTGAGCCTGGCCGAAGCGCTCCACCTTCACAGCAGACACTCCACATAAGCTGGCCGATGTCCCTTTCTTGGTCACCGACCTTTTTGGCACAGGTGTGGAAGGACATCTTATGCAGATTGAGAGGTCCAGTGCCACCTCTGACTTTGTGGCTTCATCCCAAAAAGCCCAAAAGCCTAATAAGAAGGCCCTTCAGTTCAGGTCCCTTCAGCCGCAACAGCCTCAGTAGCAGCCTCGCAGGAGCACTTTCAATGCTGGTATCTGAAACCCAAGGTCTTCTTTGAGGATATCTCTCTCCATTGAACCACATCATGGAACTGTAAGCCATTGGCATGTGGACCATCCAGAAATTTTTGCTGGCTGGGGCCTCCCATGTCAATGTGCCTCATCGTTGCCTATATAACATGGGTGTCCCCAGCATGCCTCAGTTCTTTCTTCCGCTGTTAACTACTCATTAAACCACCACTACTGAAGAGTGCTGTTGAACTTTTGCAAGTATTTGCTAACGCAGCTTCTCAGTTTACACACACAAGGGGTGGCTCAGGACATCATGGGATGGAGCCAGAAGAACAATTAAATGTAATCACCAAAGAAAAAGTTCAGCTGCCACATCCAGACAGCAGGATCTCTCTCAGATTTCGGAGATATTAATAAACTTCACTATATTCCAATAGCTATTTCACCTCACACGTAATGCATTACGGTGGTGGGATGCTACTAATTTTTATTGAATACTTAATTGAAGTTTGTTATTGTTCCAAAGTCTGAGAGATTTTCTGCTTTAGTCTGGATGTGGAAGCCAAGATTTTTGCATGGTTCTTCTCAATTTGTTATTTTAAAACTTTCTTTTATGCCGCCGCTAAAAGACAAGGAACCTTTGATCCATTAATGCCATTGTGGTGACATTAAGATTTACAGAGACGATAACCACCCCATTTGTATCTTTTGTCTCGGTAGAAATCATGATGATAGAGCCTACTCAATCTGCTAAAGCTTTAATCAGGCATCCAGCAGACGTCTCATGAAAGTCTTAGAAGTCTTAAACTTAAGAAGATGGAGAAACAGGTTCTGGTGAAGGCGGCTTCACCATCATCAACTGTTTCTGTTCCCAGTTCAGTGTCGGCTTGCTGATCCCCCACAGTTGATGGTGGCTTTTGCTGACTCATCAAAGAAAAAAGATAAGTCCTCAAAATCAGTGGAGAAATGCCGCCACTCAGAGAAAGATGAGCAGAGAAAAGATAAGGCTGTATCTCCAGAATTTTCACATTCACCTTGTAGAAGAGGTAAGTCTACTGACAAAGATAGATCCCCAACTCTGGCAGCGGGTCCTGCCCCCTCCCATCTTCAGACACCAAGGTCGGGGTCTGGCACTGGCTTGTCTTCCCCGCTGGGGAATTTGCAGTCTCTTCCAGTATCGGGCAGTGTCTCGTCAACGGCTCAGCAGTCATCAACTTTTTGGGGGCTCTTCGACTCATAACTGTTATATCGGATATCTGAGCTGTTCCAGTGGCTCCTACCACTGCCACCATTGTCACCCGCTCTGGTGCCTTTGACTGGTATGTCGTTAATTTACTGTCGATGCTTTAGTTCTTGGTACCTGCCACAGTGCCAGAACCTCTGTCAACTGGACACCCTTTGACAGCTCCTCTTTATTTATCTCCTTGTCCTGTCTATGTTGATGAGGAACTAGAGCAGTGTTGGGCAACCTAAGATAACCAGAGGGCCGCAGATGCAGACCTCAGACACCCCCGAGGGCCACAAGACCTCCACAAAAACCCCTTTACCTCAGTATCAAGCAGAAAGTATACATCAGAATGCAATACACTTTATTTAAAGGAATGGAAACAGCATTAAAAGTTATAAACCGCAGTAAAAGTTATAAGTTATAATGCAATAAACTTTATTTAAAGGACTAGAAACAGCATTAAAGTTATAAAGAGCATTAAAAGTAATGTTATGGGATGGATGTGGGGGACACAGGTTAATACCTGGAGGGCTGCATGCGGCCCTCGGGCCGCAGGTTGCCCACCACTGAACTAGAGTATAATCCAGAACGTATGGAGGAGGAGGCCATGGATGAAGAAGATGGAATAGACGTAGTGGGATCAAGCTCCATTCTGTCTTCTTGCTCAAAGGGGAGTCTGAAAAGCACACCAAGGTCTCCACTTGAGGTTGCCTCATGTCAGGCCTTCTTATTACAAGTTTAGGCCAGATTGAAGTTTCAGGCAAAGGAGGAGGATTCCTCCAAGAGAAATCTCTGAGTTCTTGGAGGTGTCCGCCTCCCCAGTGGTCGTAATTCCTCCACTGTATTTGGCAGTTGAGGATGCTACTCTAGCAGGCTGGCACAGGCCAGCTCAATTGCCTGCAGTACCCAGGAAGGCTGATAAACAGCATCCAGACCCTACTGCAAAGCCGTACTATTCTTCGGATTCTGTGGTCATTATGGCTGCTCACAACAGATCCAAAGCTCCCAAACACATGAGTTCTGTTTCTCCTGATAAGGAGTCAAGGAAACTTAATGTGGTAGGGAAAAGGATTTTTGCTTCTGCTTCATTGGGTCTAGGAATAACTGTCAGGCATATATGATAAAATATGAGAAGTGCCTTTGGAAAACTATGGCCACCCTGGCTGAGAAGTTGCCGGAGGGACAAGATAAAATATTGCTATAACAGACCATTGTTAATGGCCAAGATGCTGGTAAACCCCTGCTGAGATCTGCCTATGATGCTTCAGATGCTGCAGACAGAGCTGCTGCATCTGGAATTTGCCTCCGCCACCCAGGGTATCTGCTTTGAAAAAGCATCTAGTGTGAAAACGTTCAGCTGCGGTAGGGGCTGTTGTCGTATCTTGATGCTGCAATGCTGCTTTTTAACAGTAAAGAAGTTTATCCTGCGCACAACTTTAAGTGTATTTGTGTCTGAAGTAGCAACAAAGGAGCCGAGTTCCTGAGAGTGTAACCCACTCCTTTCAACCCTGTTAACCCAGATCATAGATCATTCTAACATGCCTAAGATGACAAGCATCCCTGTTCCCCACCAAGCAGCATGCATCAGAAGAGCCCTTTTACATGTAACCTCCCTCCTCTCCAACCTGTAAGGCTACTGTACCTTCTGTGACAGTATAGTATTGATACTGTATCTCCCATTTTCTGTTGTAGCTTTTGTGTATCAAATGATTGATTTTATACATATCTCCCCCCAACCCATCAACTATATACAGTACCTCCTACATTATTTCCAAGTTTTTTCAACTTTTCTTATTGTCTATCTCTCCCTTCCTTCTCCACCCCCCCCCATTTCCCCAAATTGGGTATGCTAATGTGTCCATGATTTCTCCTGTTTAATTCCTCCCTTTCCCCTTTTCTCCCCCTTCCCATCTTTGGGGTTATACTATTTATATGAAGTTTTCCTTTTTTTTTTTTCTGTTTTCCAGTTGAACATTCATAGTTGACATTATTAGAACTGGGTAACATAAAATTCTCTCAAAATTTTTGAATTTCAGGAACTTCCCTTTTTTTTTTTTAAACTACTGAACACGTGTTTATTAAAATAGGATCTTTTCTCCTTCAGCTTTGTCTGTTCCCTCGACTTACACCTGTCCTGAAATCACAACCGTCTGCTTGTCATTAGAACACGCTGCCATTGAAATGATTCTGATGCTAAAAGCTAAGGAGTTTGAGTTCAGCTCAGGAAATGTAACATGAACATTTTAGTAATAAACAGATGATATCTAATGAGGCATATGGCCAGCTCTCATGGCAGTCACCTTTGTAATCAAGAATGGAATGCCAAGAAATTAATTTATGGGGGAATGTTATGAGATTTGACTTATGATGATGCCAGCTGTGATTGGTTTGTAAGAAACTCGGTCTTCTCCCTCCTTGGCCAACTCCCAGGACTCGAGTTCGCTCCCAAACCTAGGTTACTGGTGTGGTGCAAGGTGTGGCATCCGGTGTCTCAACCCTCAGCGCTACCAGGCCGGTCCTACTCAAGACAGTTTCTTCACAGAATTTCAGCCTCTAACCACAGCAAATTCAATATTAGGTAGCTTTTCCTTCAGTCTGGCTGATACCTTCTGAGTAAAACCAGCAGCCTAAAACTAAGAAAAACATGCTGCCTGTTTCTTCAGTCTCTGGGACCAGTGGTTACAAAAAATAAAACCTGGGCAGGTGGGCGCAATCCAAAATTTTATACACTGTGTTTGTGTGATGCTTTGCTGTCATGGTTTATGTAGCATCACACACCTCAGGTGTGTATAACATTCTGGTTATACACAGCTACCCATGTATTAGTCTCTATATTATACATGAGTGTTTCTAGTCATTAACATAATCCCTTTAGAATGCAGTCAACCAGTCAGATAGCTCCATTTCCAGCCATTGTTTTATTAGTGGGATTAGATTACAGAGGGTTTTTTTTTGTTCTTAGTATCATACCATAGTGTAAACTGTAAATATTTAACATGTAAATCATATTCTGAACACTTTGAAGTTGTACGTAGCCATATAATGCCCTCTTAGAGAAAACAAAACAGTAAAAGAAGTGCAGCCAAACTCGTAGAAGGGAAATCTGTAGGACTATGGTAGGGAAGAACTGTGATAATTTGTTCTGCTGGATGCATAGAACTTTGTGACAGTTGTTTACCTTCAAGAACTCTGCTCTGTACACTAAGGCAGTTTCATTTTACTGTAGATGAGGTGGCTATGCTCTACAGTTGTATTGCCTGCATGAAATCACTGCCAAGTCTAGTGATGTTACATGGGAAATATGTGGAGTTTCTTAAGATTTACTTTGCTTCTCTGACAGGTCAAGTAGACAGTTTGTCTGAGTCATACAAGCCTGGAGGCATGCCTACATCTTCTGTCTTGCCTACATCTTTTAGAATTAATTAGAAACTTGCTTTCTCTGTTACTCGCCTACCCACTTTGTGATCTTGTACAAGATATACACATGGGTTAGTTTACTGGTTATAAACAGATCTTATTTGTGTTACGATGTCTCAGTGCCCCTCGTCTTTGGAATGGAAAGATAGGGGTTTAAGTATTACACCAGGACAGGGGCTCCTACCTAATGCTGATAGTGGGGAAACAAGGATGCTTCACTGTTGGAGGTGCTGCACTTAGTGTACCCTGAAGGGTCAGATAAATAGAGCTTTCTGATTGGCTGTGAGAATTCTATCAGCATATGTTAGTCTGTTGTTAACAAAGGTGTAGAGCCTAATCAGTCACATGCTGAACACGGTACAACACTATTTAAAAACATTTGTAACAATAAGGCAGCATTTCTCAAATGGTGAGGCCCGGTAAGGCTCAAGCAAGTCTGAAAAAGTACTGTATTTAAATTTTGAGTTTTACCTGTTTTGTGTGAAAGGATGAGACAATCTGAATAAGGCTAACAGTAGGTGAATTTATATATTTATTTGTAAATCAATGACCAGGAAAGGCATGCTGAGCCAAGGCTTATTTCGAGTGTACGTGTGGAAGTGTAGGGAGCGAATACAATTGAAAAGGTAACAAAAAAATGGACAAGTGATACAAAGTGAACAGCACTGTGAACAAATAGGAACAGTGAACAATAATGAGAGTAACAGTTGACCAATTAGACTGGTGGCAGAACAGCCCAAATACAGGGCTTAAGCACAGAGGTTGTAGGAGCAAGAGCAGGAGGAAGAAAAGGGATCCCTAGAGTGGGGTAAGTGGAGGAGAGGTACAGGTGGGTAGGAAGGTTGTTTCAGATAGAGGGGAAACAGAAAAGAAAGCAGTGTGACCCATGAAGGAATTGCACCAAGGGGTAACAAAGGTTTGAGAGTCAAAATAGTGGAGCAAGTAGACTGGATTGACGATGGGAGGTACCGGGGGGGAGGGGGGGGTTACAGTAAGCTGAATAAAATGAGAGACAACTACTCAAAGGATTTTCACTGTATTCCTGATGTACTGTGCAAGAATGCTATTCTTCTATGGGGCCCCAAGACTTTCAATATTTGGGGAGGCTCATGATATTTTCCGTGGCTTGGGTGAGGTTCGCTGTTACAAAGTTTGAGAAGTAGTGTAGTAAGGCATTCCCAGCAGTTAAATTAATGATCAGTCAATCTCCAGGGGCATATGGCATGCAGCTACTTCTCATGCCACATTACACCCCAAGAGGGTGCTTAACAGGCCAGTAACATAACATAACATAACATAACATAACATAACATAACATAACATAACATAACATAACATAACATAACATAACATAACATAACATAACATAACATAACATAACATAACATAACATTTAAGAACAAAACAACAAGGTGCTGTGTCAACGTGTGGTCTGAAAACAAAACAAAATGGTAATATGAAAGAGCACCTTTCCTGGTGCCCACACCAAAATCTATTGGTGACTCCTACCTGCCCTGAAGTCAAATGATGGCAAAATCAGATTTTTTTTATGCCCCTGTTTTGAAAGGGAAGTAATCGTATTTTAGCTCCATGGAGCCAAGCCGCCAATCCCTTCCACTTCCTGATACTGCTGTCCAGCCCCGTGCTAGCACATTTCGTGATGTGACATGAGGGGGACCATTTTTTTAACTTGATTTTTTTCATACTGTAGATGGTCATCGTGAACAAATCAAGGGCACTGCACAACTAACAAGGTCCATTTTCGCTGAGTAGTGCTTTTGATTTATTCCTGGCGATCTACAATACGAAAAATCAGAGTTTAAAAATGCCCCCATTCATGTCTATGAAGTGTGCCCCTGCCCTCACCATAGGACATCACAAAACAGGGCGGATTGCAGTATCAGGAAGCGGAAGGGATCGGTGGCTCGGCCCCACAGAGCCAGAATACAGTCCCTTCTCTTTCAAAATAGGGACAAAGAAAAAAATCTGATTTTTGCCACTATTTGACTACGGGGCAGGTTAGGGTTCTCCATGGTTGGGGGGGGATGGGTAGTGTTAAAAAATACTGGGAAAGATGCTCTTTAAATGCACACTGAAAATAGAAAATAGAGTTAATGTCGACATTTCGATAATAGGTCTTCCTCAGGAATTATCTAAAAGAGAAAAAGGCAAAAATAGTGATCCATTGATTGTGCCTTTGCTTTCTTAATCCCTGGGATTTTTTGTCAATTTCTAGTGGTTGTTCAGGTGAATGTTTTAATATCCCACAGCACCTTTTAAAAAGTGATGAGAAACTGACCCAAATTCCCTTTCTCAGTCAATAAAGCAGGTGGTGATGTCATTTGCTTGACTCCATGCAGGATGCTACTGGTGTGCAATAGCTGA
Organism: Neoceratodus forsteri; assembly: GCA_016271365.2. Classification (NCBI taxonomy): domain Eukaryota; kingdom Metazoa; phylum Chordata; order Ceratodontiformes; family Ceratodontidae; genus Neoceratodus; species Neoceratodus forsteri. The sequence goes on from CM028136.1 coordinate 767,439,577, forward strand.
CTACTTTACTTGCCTGCATGAAGTCACTGTTTTACAGCGCTTTAGAGGAAAGCAGGGCTGGTGGGGGACAGTGGTGAGAGGGCTTTTAAGTCAAGCCATATTTTATTTCTTTTGTCCATTACCGCTTGCAGTGCTGATGACCCTGGTTTGGGAACGAGCCTGAAGCAGCGGAGGGTTATCCAGGGGATGAGGATGAGCTTCTGATGGGCTCTCTCCTCCTCCAGGGATGGGTGGGTGGGTGTGGACGGGCTGTCGGCAACAGTCTCACTCCTGGTGGTTTCCAGAAGTTGTTGCATGTGACACCTCCTGCGCATAGCAGTCTGAGGCTTGGCGCACATTGGCTCAGTTGTGCATGGATGCATGCGTGGCGAGCCCTGGAGGTCACTGCATGCCCGAGCCTCAGGGGGGAACCAACAAGGAAAATCCCTTTGGCAGGAGCACCATGATGCTTGGGATGCTGCAGGAAGTCAACACACGGAAATAACGTCATGACGTAAGTCTTAGCAGGGACCTAAAGGCTATATAGGTCCTTTCCTTTGGGCCCCCCCCCCCCCCAAGTCATGTTCCTCCCAAACAGGACAGCTTGGGGGGAGTGCAGGGATGGTGACAGCTAATGGAAGTCCTGAGTTTTCCACATCCAAAGCAAGAACTGCTACTTCATCAGATTTACAGATTTTGGCCCAGTAGTGTATAATGTTAAAGGTTTTTCAGACTTTATGTTTCCCTTGTCTTCCCTGAACAAATCTACATTGATCTGTATGGATGATGTGTGTAGTAAAAGGAGTTACAGTCTTGCAGCCACAGTTCTTGCCAGGATTTTATAGTCTGAAGTTAGCAGGGAGATTGGGCGATAAGAGGGACATATGGCAGAGTCCTTACCTGGTTTAGAAAGTACTGTTATGACTGTCAACCACATGGAGGGGGGCAGCTGCCCTTTACTTATACCTTCCTCATATACATCATGAATAGGTTCATTAATTAGTCCTGAAAGGCCTTAAAAAAATCAGTAGGTAGGCCTTCTGGTCCTTGGGCTACAGGAAAATTTCTTAACACTAAACATATTGTGCACCCTATGTTTTGAATTTGACTTACTATTCTTAAGTGCAACATTTTCTGGCCATTTGCTCTGAAAATGCATTTATAAGAGCCACTACTCTGCATTTTGGTATCCATCTCTCTGGCGAACTGGGGCCACCATCTAACACCTAGGATGGAACTCAATTGTACCTTATGTCAAGAAATTGGGAAGTTCTTTTATGGTGTGCTATTTTATTAGTAATCTACAGTAATGAAATGCTGTTTTAATAAAATAAATACTTTCAGACATTGTTAGGCTGACCCCATACCCAAGGTGTTTTCTAGTACTACAGTGAGATCTTTTAGCTCCAACTATGCAGATTGCAGTTTGCACTCAGTCCCTTGGAATGAAATAAGATAATACATTTTTACACTCACTTAGGTCGTGTCATGGCCGCGGCAGCAGGAGTCTCTTTCTCTTCTCTTTGCTGCTAGCTACTATTAGTGGGGTCCTGGTTGAGTGGGTGGTCGGCTGACCACGGATCTGTCGGTCACCAGAGGGAGGGAGAGTGAGGATGTCACAGTTTGAGAGAGTGTCAAGGAGCTGCAGCAAGAACTTTTAACTTGAATCACAGCAGTCCCTGTGCTAGTGGCCAGCACAGTGGGCCACGCTCCATCCGGGTGGAGTAAATGAATTGGGGGGGGGGGGGAATCAATGCTGATGGGTGGCCCAATAAGTTCACATGTTTAATGATGCAGAGGGAACCGTGCAAGTCTGCTGGCACCAATCTCACAGAAATTACCCCATCACCCTGCCAATTGCCATGATTGGTGGACAGTATTACTCCAAGATGCTGCATACAGATTGGCTGTCTGACATGGGGGCGGCTGTAGGTCATGTCAGGCGCAAACCTGTGTGACAGTGCGGTCATCCAGTTGGGCCAGGCTGGGCAGCAGGGGAGTCTAGCGGGAGGAGCTGGAGTGAGCGTCAAACTGGCTGATTGAGGAGATGGAACGGCATTCCCGACTGCTCCAGCTCAGTTTAACTTCTGCTGCTTAGAAACTCCGAGCTGCAGGAAGTGCCTCCCACTTGCTGCTTCTTAATGCCGCAGGCGCTGATGTGGAGCTGGGAAGCTGGCTATAAATCAGCTCTCAGGGGAACAATCTTCTGGGAGCTTAACAGAGCCGCACAAGACCAGAAAAAACATTGTGCAGGACTTTTCTGCCCAGGGGTTACAAAAGTTGCATGAAACCTCCAAAAATAGCATGAATCCCACTATTCCACCCTGAAATTTAAGATCTGCCAGTTTATGTGCTAGACGTGGAATAGGGGGCTAACTATGGGGTCTTTTGTTTACAAGTCCAGGTAGTTGTTCCTTTAGGGTTCATCAGCTCCTATTGCTTCTTCCAATCCTGTTGTCATAATACTCTGCTTGTGACATCACAGTTATTCTCATGCCCGTGAACTCTGGTGTTTCAATAGAGCATTACAGTTTCAAGTAGCGAATAAAGCTCTGGAGGCAGATGAACTCTTAAGGGATTAACATTTTGTTTTTGTGGGAATTTCTTTAGTACTAAATAATGGAGAGGAGAAACCTATAGAAGATACACGAAATACAAGCTGAATTGTGTCTAAATATTATGTTTTCCAAAGTTTTCCCAAAGGAGTCAGCTGCTCCTTATAGGCATAGCCCTCATGCATGGCTAATTTTTGTTGCCTGTGCTTCAGCTTGCAGTTCTACTGAGAAAGGCCAGCTGATTTCAAAGGTCCAAAGCATTACTTATCAGCACAGAGCACAAAAGGCTTAATATATGTCTTTTAAATGTTAATGCATACTTATTCTTCATATAACACTACTGTATGTGAAGTGGTGGCTTTCATTTACGTCAAAGGTAGTCTAAAGATGTATAATAATGGTTTGAAAATCACCCCCATAGAATTCAATGGGGCTCACCCCCACGCTCTTCCTGGTATGAAGTCACAAAACGTCTGAGCGCGAGGGCATGGTCAGCGGATCGGGAAGTTAGAAGGGATCGGTTGGCTGGCAGTTCGGCCAGCGTTACAATCTCTTCCCTTCTTTACAGGAAAGCATGAAAAGTTATAATTTTACCCAAGAGGGACTATCACTGCAGCAAGGTAACGGGCTATGAAACCCAATACTGAATCTTGCAACTTTACTTTAACATGAACAAATCTTGTAGGCATAGCGTGCCATATTTTAACTGCCCCGTAGCTAAAAACCCTCTGGGCAAAGGTCAGTCTTCTAAAACACATCTCTAAGGCCATACAATTTGACAACTGTGTAATTATTATAATTAAAGGGAAACTACTTAAAATAAATGTATCAGTGTCTCAGGGTCACAACCAAGCATTTTTTTCTCAAATAGGACAATGCATAATAATTGTAACAGTTCTCAAAACACAACCAAGACAGTTTATCATTAAAAAAAACAGCGTTATGATTTGTGGTCCGCTTCTAGGCACTTTTCAATCCTATCCCACCTTCTTTAGTTTTAATTTTATTTAAATAACCCACAGTTTCTTTAACTATAATTCTTTTACAGCAGAACTCAGGGGAGGACTGGCCAAAACTAGAGACTCTTCAAGGCCTTCCTGACCATAAGACAGCAGTTTAGTACCTGGCAAAAACCTCTCCGTATTCCCAAAAGACACATTCAAATTTGACGCTAATTCTGAAGGATCAGTAATAACACTGTTAGTTGTTCGTAGTAACCTGGTCATGGGGGCCTTGGTTCTTCGTAACAAATCATTGGCTGTTTTACAGAACTCCTGAGTATTAGAGACGCTTCTCTTTTGTTGATTAATAAGATAAACTTTACAGTGTCTAACAAATTTCTTGCAGTTATTTCAGAGTTCCTTAAACCTAATAACTAAAATGTGATCCTTTGTTTACCTATACATTTTTTAAGTTTTATCTTCCGTTTGCAGTATACGACTAAGGGCAGGAGTAATGCATATCTGATTATTGCCTTTTATTTTAAGTTTTTATGTAGGGGTAAATTTGTCACACACCCTACTAAATTTGGTTGAACAAGAAATGGAGGGTACAGTCTACATTATGTATGCTGCTCAAATAAATCTTTATCTTGCACAGTTTTTCTGGATCACGGCCGGCCCAGTGGCGCTGAGGGTTGAGGCGCTGGATGCCACACCTCATGCCACGCCGGTGACCCGGGTTCAGGAACAAGCCCGGCCATTGGGGGTCGGCTAGGGAGGATTGGGATTCTAAGGTCCGAGACTACTCCTGGTTCTGGGGTGGCCAGAACTTCACTGCTGTGCGACTCCCTGGGGACGCCTGGGGTACTACCAGCATTGGTGACAACAGAGGGGGAGCGCGGCAGATGTCGGCGCGTTGTGACTGGACATCATTGCACGTCTGCACTCTAGGGGCCATAGGAGGAAAATGGCTGGTTGGCCGTGCTCCGAGCCGCCCGGAGGACTTTGGCGGTGTCCTGTCGAGGAGGTCTGGGGCTGTCCTGGCTGGTAGAGGCAGAGGGGAGCCCTCCAACAGGATGGTTTGACGGCCGCCCCGGTTCCTCCTGGGTGTGGTTTGAGCTACCCAGCTCTCCGGGCGGGTGGAGCCAGCGGCTGGATGCCCCAAGCCAGAGTGTGCCGCAGCAAGGAGAAAAATAGCAGTGATAAAACAGTTTTTCTGGATAGCTTCACATTGCCATGAATAATTCCCATTAATAACATTAGCGCTAACAGAAAAATGACAGTATTCTGAAAGAAATTAGTTTGTTTTTACACCTGCTGTGTGAGAATTTTTCCTACTCTTTTGAGGAGGAGAACTTTTCATTATGTAGTATAATTGCGGGAGGGCACAGAACACCCGTGTAATAAACTGCTTGTGCAGGGAAATTCAAAGACAACCTCTCCATATGAACATACATCTGCTGCTGTAATGCAGCTGCTTAGATCTAGCAGCAGCACCAACACTGTAAGTGAACCACACTTTAGGCATAAAGGGTAAATGTGGATCAAATTATTATTAATTTTTTAAATTTCTTAATTGTGTTAATAGCCTCTCATATTGGGCTTACCTCAGGTATTGCCTCCCACCTGCTTCCCTCCTCTGGACTCCACCTAAAAGTGGCAGGAGACCATTTCTCCCAGACTCAACTGTTTAACTGCCCAAAACTTCTCATTTATCCCTTGGGATGATCTTCCCCCTTCTTCCAGTTTGGCCACTGCCTAGTCGTGAGAGAGAGTAAACTGGTCACACCAAAGTAGCCAGCATCGGGGAAAGGACCAATATTTCTGAGCGATGGCGAGTTTGGGTCAGCATTGGACATCATGGCATGCTTTGGCCAAGCAGAGGTAGTTTTCGTTAGTGTCTGTAGTGCATGCGGGGTTAGGGGCTCGCCAGGTAACATATGGTCATCTGCAGCACCTCCAATGGCCTGCCCCAGGTGTCAGTTTAAGAGTGGAGAAGCTAATCCACCCATCCCCAGAGGTGAACATCCTGTTACGTACTCTTTGCCCTCCCTTGTGTCCACCACTCTTGCCATCCCGGTCATGGGGCACAAACCATGGGTAACTATGCAGTCCAGGGCTGTGATGCTGGCTGGAGAGGAGGTTGCTGATTTTTTTGTTTACTTTTCAGAGGTACTATAATGTACTGTTCAGAGTATTTTTTAATGGTAAGGGGTATGAATATTGTTTGTAATGAGGTAACTATATCCTCTTCAATTATTGTTGAATTTATGCAGTTTTAAGATTACATGGACAAATCAGGTTTTTTGGTTTTTTTTCCCTGCTAGCCATTTTCTTTAGCATCCTAACATCATTCTAAAATGTTAGATTATTTTAATATACTATGGAGTCAGAATAATCTTACTATAGAAAGGATTTATTACAACGCATGTTGGCTGGCCTGCGGCGCAGCGGTTGGATTTTGCTGCCCCTAGACGCGACCCGGGTTCAAGAAGGCGGACTCGGGTCGCTTGAGAGGCCGGGCCAGGGGGAGAAGGATCGAGCATCCCACGACTGCCTCTCCTTCTCCAGGGGAAGGTGCGGAGGCCGCTGGTGCAAGGGGGGGACTCTGGTGGAAGCTAGAGCCGCAAGCATACGCCACAACAAGGTAACTAGGGGCGGGACTTGACGCTGGCATCATTGCACGCCCTGCCCCCAGAGGGAGAAAAATCAAGCCTGCCTCCTCTCTGCCTATATGGCGCCCACTCCCTCAGCTGCAGTCGGCTCCCCAGGCTGACTCCCGCCCTATCCTGTTGTTCATTTTGTTTTTTAGTTATTTAACCAGGACCTAAAGGGGAAGGTGCCACGTCTCTGCCCTGGGGGGCAATCCAGGGGGTCCCGGGAGAATGGCTCATGTGAGGATGCTGCAGCCGAGGAGTCCGTGACCGGGCAGATGGCCGACGGAGAGAGAGGTGAGGTGCAAAAAGAATAATAAAAAAAAAAAAAAAACACATGTTGATTTAATCCTTAAATAGGCTTGATCAGATTGTTGGCAGTGTGTTGTAAACCTCAAGGATGGTCCACAACTGACCTAAAGATGCAGTGGTGCTTGGCTGATCATTGTAAACTTTGGCTTATAATTTGAAATATTTTATCTATAAGATTATAGGACCGTGTTAAAACAGTAAAGGCAAAATTTACATGTAGGCAAATATATGTGTTGTATATGGCCCATCTTGTATAAGGGGACCCATTGACTTTCTGTGCTTCTTAATTGTTTGTCTTTTAAAAAAAAAAATGTTTTGCTTGTATTGCTGTATTGGGACATCCCTGTGGGAGATTTTGCAGTGAAACCATCTCCTGTGGCGATTGCGGAAATTGTTGTACCAAGTTTCCACGCACATCCTCCCAGTTATTACGCGGTTGCAGCTCTTCCTAGTGCTGTTGTTCTGTTTGCATCTTCACTGGCACCTGGACCGGTATCAGTGACCATGGTACTGTCCTTTTACTGACCATAATGCAGTCCTTCTGTTAATGGTGACATGTGAGTTTTTGTCCTTCTCCAGCATGACACTATATTCGGTGCCATTTAGCACAGCGCCTGGGTGTTATTTTTTTCCCTGTGTTCCACTCAGCTTTGCCCTTGATCGTTTATTTGACCCTTTTGGCATTTACAACAGGACCAGGTCATACAGTGATCTGAACGGGCCGCTTTTACTGTTACCAAGTGGTGGGTCCTTCTGTATTTTCGGCAGACGCCCCAAATACACACACACCCCTCTTCCAGCAGGAGGGCTGTCAGCAGGGCCATCAGGCACATAGATAATGCCATTTGAGCTGAGGAAGGCTGTAAAAGTATAATTTAGGGTTCCCCTTACATCAGTTTTAATTGTGCCCCCCCCCCTTAAAAAAGTCTCTTAGCTTGACATCCCTGGTTGTCAGATGCACAGTTTTGACATGGATGCCCTTAATGAACTACTGACTGCATACACCTGATACTGGAGGCATACTTTCTCCTCCAGAGTGGGATGCTGTTTATCGTAGCCCAACCATTTCTGGTCTCTTCCACCAAGGTCTGTCGTGTCTAACCTCTGAGTCGAGACTTCATCAGCTGAATCTGAATGTTCAATAATTTCTGTTGATTCCTCTTCCAGTTCTTACTCTTTATCGTCCTTCAAGTCAAGGACCCTTACAAGTATTTAATGCTGAAACATAGTTCTGTTTGAATCTTGTACAGAGAGAGACAGAGAGAGAGTGAGCAGCTTGCAGATTATTTAAATATCCCTTCTTCCAGTCATCTCCTAAGTCCTCCCATGCTACCTGCAATGCAGCACGTAGTTACACAAGTGCGAAGATACTAATATTGTCTATCAGTATTGTTCACACAGGCAACAACTGCATTTTCCCTCCTTCAGAGAGTCAATACCCTTTTGCCTCACCTGTAGCTGATGTGGTGTTCTCCAGCCTGGCAATGAGCATGGCAGCAGGAACTTAAGCTTTCTCTCATCTTTCACCCAACATGGATTCCAGAAAGTTTGACATCTGAGGAAACATTTGTTTACATCTGCTTTACTAAATATCAGGTTGACTAATTGCCAGGCTTATAGCCAAGTATGAGTAGAGCCTCTGAAGTAGAACTGCTGAGCTGTCGGAGTCTCCTCTGGACCTTGAAGAACTGTAGGAACTTGGATCCTTAGCTGCACAGGCTAGAGATACCAACAGACACCAACTATGTCTGGCATATAACGCCTGTGCAGTAGCAGCACAATCTGCTGGAATAGCTGGGTACGTATGAAGGCATGCCTGACTCCATCAGTCTTGTATTTCACCCCGTTAGAGGTGAACTCACGAACACCCCATTTACAGGATATGCTCTTTTTAGGTGCGCTATACCACTTTGTTGCAAAGTATAGAGACTGCCCGGGATGGTGCGGCTTTGCAGGTCCTCTGCTCACGCGTACTTTTCGGTTGGTCACATCCCTGTGGTCCATTGTCCCGGGGAAGAGACAGGCTTCACCACTGGGTTGGAGCCACCTGATTCCTTTGCTTCTCCATAACCAAAACATATAAAGTGCAGCCCACCAAGACGAAGCATTCTGTAATAAAGATGCTGTAGTTTCCAGTGTGACAAACTGGATTAACTGCCATGGGACTGTGTTGTGTTCCTGTAAGATCCAGTAAGATATCACTGGCAGAAACAGTGATGTAAGTGCTTCATCTTGGTGGGAGGCACTGTATGGTGCCTGCTAGCTGTACCTGTCTAGAACTCAGAGGGATGTGCCAGTAATCTTGGTTATGGTTTAGACCTTGTCTAATAGGGCTTTTTAGCACTTTGTTATTCATCCTGTAGCACTGTGGTGTAAGTTTTTCTCATTCTGTCAGCCTGTTCAGGGGGCACTGATTGATACCCGACCAAAGAGTAGGGCTTTCTGGAGACAATTACTTTAAAAAGATTGAAGAGTTACAGTGGACTCGCTTGAAAATGGAGACATTTCTCCAACCAGCCCTTCTGTGATCACATTTTTAAATAAAAAAAAAATTCTTGCCAGTACCTAGTGATCTTTTGGAATTTCTTCTCCATAGAATCACACCTGATCCACCCTCCTGTCCCCAGAATCGCAAATTTTCTGCTACAGAACTTTTGTAGTTCAATAGTTTCATTCTCTAATATCTAAAATGCCTAATTTTATCTCTTCCTTTTTTCAGTAAGACCCATCATTTTGCCAAATTCCTGTGTTGGCTTTTAGGAGAGATCGTCCAAGTTCAGTTTCAGTTTTTGCTCAGTCAAAAGCTACCATTTATGAATAGCACCCCTATAAAATCAGAAACATAGTTGGTGAATAAGCAGGGGTGGTGTTCTACATCCTGATTTACTTAATGATTGGGAGAATTGTGGTCTTCTCCATGAGCAAGCTCCGCTCTGATCACCCACTGTACCTATGAGTCTCTAGATGTTTACCCTCTATATTAAAGTGAACACTAGGAAGTTTGAGAGGAGCCTCACATATAGAGATGTGCGAAGCTGGCAAACATTGCTCTACGAAATAATTCATAAAGTTTTCCAACACTTTGCCAGGTTTTCTGCAAGCGACATGGCACTTTTTCAGATGAAGTTAAGACAAAGCCGCACCTTTGCTTTAACTTCACCTCAAAAACTGCCATTTCCCAAGGAAAACGCAGTGCGAAGTGGCAAAGTAGGCAGTTTGTGAAGTTATTCACAAAGGTAAATTTTGCAACTTCGTCAGCAAAGTAAAAGCACAACATCTCTACCCACGTAAAGAACAATAAGAGTATAATAGTGAATATGTTTCAGTATAGTCAACTGTGGGGTTCACCTTGATGGTGCATGGGTTAAATTCACATCTCAGCTGATATCTGATACCAAGACACCCCCCCCCCCCCCGAAAATCATGGAGTGAGAAAAAAGTGGGTAAGAAAGTAAAAGCTGTGACTGCAAGCTCTTTTGAGCAGGTATTATTTATGAACACTAGATCCTATTTATTTATTTTGTTTAGTCTTTGGTAACTGGGTATAGCCCACTAGGCACAAGTGCCTGTTTTCAGAAGTGACCTGGGAGCACTGGGGAGGTTAAGTGACTTGCTCAGAGTCACACAGTATGCAAGTGGAGGTTGTGTGATCAAACCCAAGTCTTCTGGATGTACCAAGCTCATTCATAGCTTGTTACTCTACCAGCCCAAATCCTGTTGATTTTTTAGACAATATCTGCCATTTATAATCACGCAGCTTGCCCCATGTTACTTCAGTTTTGGAGCAGTCTAAAATATTTTATTTTTTTATTTATTAAATATTCAGAAACACCTCTGAGCAGAGCTCATTTACAAATGTTCCATGTCACATTTACAGAGCTACAACAGTAATATTAGGACAAAATACACAGTTCCTTGACCTGGCACTAAGCATACCATGCTCCTTTAGCAGCTCATCAGTTTGCAGTGCTTTTAGTGTGTTTTGATTTATAGTACTTTTTGAGAGGCAGTACAGCATAACCTGGGGATACTTAACTATCATTGCAAACCAGACTGATTTTAGCCAGTTTATTAGGTTGTCGTACTTGAATGAATTTCGTCTTTTTCTGACCCATTAGTTCTGCATCAACTACTGACTGAGTGAGCAGTTGTTTATTTTTTTTGACTGTGAAAAAGGAAGCAAAATATTTCTCCCCCTCTCTTTGATTTTTTTTTCCTTGGGGTGGGATACAGTTTTCTTCTTTTATGCCATACTTCGTTAGCCTCATTAGGACTTATGTTTCTTTGGCGAAAGGTGTTCTACTACTGTGGACATATAGTACCAGTAATTTCCAGCCGTCCTTTTTGGGTAAATAAAATCTCTAAACATATTGTTAATATCAGGCGTATTATTATCCTTATAAAATTATCCCGACTGCCTTACCAGCATCTCTTTCTCTTTTCTAGTTTTCTTCAGGTGGTATGGCTGTTTTTTCCATCCAATTTTTTTTTTTCATTTCATTCCCTTGCTCCATCCTTTCCTTTGGTGCAGTTTTCTCTGTATCTCACTTGTTGGGGGGTGGGTGCTGATGCAGTCAGCCTCAAAACTTCTGATCCCCACCTGGTCCCAGTGCTTTGGGCTCCAACACCAAAGAGTGTGGCTCTCTGGAGGAGATACTTAAGAAAATCAAGAGTTGCTAGCGAGTAACTCCCCTTTTCTACAGGTACTAATCAGCTCTACGTGATTTTTCTGTTCCTAGTTATTCTGATTTTGTTATCCTGTTATGCTTGGCAAAGATATGACACTTGGAAGTATCAGAGCTAAGGCCTAAAGCAGGTGTACAAGGCACAGTGCTAATGCTACCAAATATCTGAGCCTGGTGCATGTCCTGGACAGAATTAGCATGTGGAGCTGTCGATGAATACCGTCAAAAACATGGTTGAAGGTAATTATACCATGGACATAAGTGAACAGCCAATTAAATCGTCAGCCTGGCAGTTTACCACCAGTGTAAATTCTCTGATAACCAATGGCTGTTGGTGAGTATCTAATTCTGTTCATCTACAGCATAGCAATAAATGCCATAAAAAAAAAAAAATCAACCTCTTTAAAAGTTGCATTTTATCATAGTAAAAAAATGAACCTGGTACAATTGCAATAAGCCACTGGGAGGATGTGGGTTATTGGGGGATTTACCCCAGTGGGCGAGGATTTACCCACTTGGCTACACCTCGTGGGCAAACCACTCCAGCCTTGGTAAATCCCCTGATAACCCACACCCCCTCGTGGCTTATTGCTTAAGTAACTGCTGCTAGTCAATTGGAAAAGGGACTGTTTATAGCAGAAGGCTACCAACAATGTTTGTTCAGTGTAATACATGAACCAGAGATAATTAAATGGACTATTAATTCCCACCGCTGTTTGACTGTCTTTCTAGCAAAGAATTGACTTTGGTGTTAATTTGTTAGGCATTTTTTATTGTTGGTTAAAATGGAATCTGGCAGGTAGAATGCCAACAGCAACATGAGAATGCTGACTACAGTTGACTGAGCATTTTTAGTTATTGTGGAAATGAAAAAAGACAAAACTACAATTAAATTTGTTTTAAACACATTCAGACATCAGCTGTGTCAAGAGAATTGTTTCCCCATTTTAGTAAAAAAAATAAATTTACAGATTAGACCACATGATTCGCTGCAGTGTGTGTAGCTGTTAACAAAGTTCCTATACGGTATACTGAGTCATTTATTAGTTTAAAGAGTTAGTACAGTGCCTTGTTACGCTTCAGAGGCAATGAACTATTACTTCCTATTCCTATATCAGAAGTCATTTTATTTCCCCTTTTGCTGATTAGATTTTCTACCTGACTATATGTGATATGATGTGTGGAACGGCATGCTACCTGGACGTTTGACACAACTGCTTATATGCCTCCTCATACATTGTCAGCCCTGTGACCTCACAACTGACCAAGAAGAGTCGGTCAGTCACCTGCTGCAAGATCGGTGACTTATGATGTCACAGTATATGATGTCACAGTGCTAAAGAGCTATGAAGCGAAACAAAGATAGGTACGATAGCTTCCCTGGTAAAGTACCGCTCTTTACGTTGTACCTAACACTATCAGGTAAGTAGCCTTCTAGGCCCTGTTCACACTTGGCTTGTTAAAACCTTTTAAAGCTCCTAAAGCATTTTAACAAGCTGAAACACAGTTTGCATTCACACTGAACATGGCTTGAAACCGTGTTTAAAAACCATGTTTGAACCCTGCAAACGACCTAGTCTTTAAACTGTTTTTAAACACGGTTTCAAACGAAACAGGGTTTACCTGGTGGTGTGAACGGGAGTGCGATGCGTGTTTCTCCTTTGCACTCTGTTATTAGTCCTCCCTGTACCCAGCATTATTTGCTGAAGCATGCTGTGTTTAAAAACGTTACAGCCTCTAGTGTGGATGGACCTTTACCGTGCTTAAACACAGTACATGACAGTGTGAACGGGCTTCCGTGGTGAGTTTGAAAACGTTTTTAATAACGTTTTCTAAAATGATTCAGCAGTGTAAATAGGGCACTAATGAGCATATGGAAAAACGGAAACCATGCCAGAACTACAAAGTAACAACTGACTACTTTTAAAAACTAAAATACATTTCCTGCCTGCCATTTTTGGTATTGTTAGCCAATTTAAATGTTAAATTTTTGGCTGTGTATTGATGGTGTGGCTGAATTGTAGGTGAAGTAATCATATATTTGCTGCACTTAAAACCTACTTGAACATAAAATGGATTTCTACTTCAAATGTAGTTTTATGCAGAATAGTGAATGTTTAAAATTACTAAAACAGCTAATGGGGAAATACATTTGCATGAACTGACACTTTTTAAACTGAAATACAATTGTAGTGTATGGTGGAACATTATTCTTGTTCGTTTTCTATCTGTGCTGAAAAGCTGTTCAGTGCAGATAAAACAGTTCATGGAGTGCTGTTCAGCCCATACATGCAGAACAGCGTTCTGCTTGTTCAGAAGCTTCAGCATTTTGAAATATACACGCACATGCTGCACTCACCATAAGCCACAAGATCAACCAGATAATCAGTCCCGGCATCGATGGCACCTCGGTGAAAGGAACTATCCCAGATACAAACACTGAACCGGCTGATCAACCAGATAAGTAGATCAAATGAGCTCAGGCTCAACCAGATATTTTATTTTACCAAGTGCAAGTCTCTTGCTTAGCGAGAATATGGCCGCCATGTGGTTATTTTTGTAAAATCACTCCCTAATTCAACTATCAGACAATTGAAAGACACGCTAGCAGTGTACGCTGGTTTGATTCTCGAGCAACGACCAGTGAACCTAGCAACCAGCCAGTGAAACGGACTAAAACAAAGCAGCAAAACTGTATTTCTATGTAAAAAAAGAAGCCTTTAAACTATTTTTTCAGGCACCATACACTATAAAACATACTATATGGGCAGCAATGCCAGAACCAGTGTGTTCTGCCACCTCGAGGCTCTGTTCCTGGGACCTCTCAAGCTTCGCTATTGAGGCCAGAGGGAATCAGAACACCTCTGTGGCAGAACACACTGGTTCTGCATGGTTGCCCATCCAGTATTCTCTCTGTTTGTTAAAATAATAAATTAGGCCTAATAAATTTGAAAATGCATGAATACAGCAATACTCTGTATGGCTCTTGTCACATTAACAAGGAATGAAAATACTCTATAATTAATATAAAATGTATTGATTTTTTCATTTGCTGGGTAGAATCACAGGCATCAAACTCATATTTACAGGAGCAGCCTGTGCAGGGATTTGCACAGTGTGGAGATAAATGCTGAGATGTTACAGTAACAAGGATACATAAATGCCTTTGTGGCATCTTTAAAGTATAGTTTTGAGTCCTGTAGCAGACATGTTTTCAGCACAGTAGATTTCTATTTCTATTCCCATCTTTTATACCTTATTATAGGGTTTCTGGATGCTCAGCCAACTGCTAGCCTACTTTCCATCTAAGGTAACCCTCTTTGCTACTCCTTGAGGGCCCACCATGAGTCTCCTCTAAGCTTCTACTGACGTTTCCTCCTTCCCCCTCCAACCAATAAAGGTCCAGAGCGGACTGAAGTGCTGCTTAGATGCTCCTTGTATGTCAGTCCATTTACACTTACATTAATAAAATATTTTGCAGTATATCTGTATCTGGTGCTTTTTTGGCTTAGAGGCTATTGAGTGCAGCACTTCTGTTTCTCGGTTAGCTAGCCAGTCTGTTGGGCATACACTGACCAACCACCGTACTGGACACAGTTTCCCTTTTGGCGTGTTTATGCCCTTCTCCCCACCCCACTGTGGGAATTAGTTGGGACCGGCCTCCCAGTCAAAGTTTAGAATCTAGTGATCATTCCCAGCGATTACAGATTGGCCATAGTAGTTATAGGGGACACTCTGGCGTTATCCATGCAGGCAAATCCCATCCTTTTCCTCATCTCCTTCTTCGAGGGGAATCAAACCTCCACTCATCCACAAGGTCTCTGAATACACGCTCTGTTTCTAGCTGGCACTGCACTCCCTGGGCTAACAGGACTTAGTTCTGAAGTGAAAATTCATGCCAGCCTCTCACAGATGAAGAGAGCATACTGTGGAATGTCTGATCATCCTCCCACCAGTATACCATGTTTTTCCTGGCTGGAGTTACAAACTCAGAAATGTCAACATGTTAGTTGGCTCCTGAGCCACTGAGCTATCAGACCAGCCAAGCACAACAGATGTCAATATTCAAGACAGCATTCGGACTGTTTGCCATTTAAAGTGGAACAGTCAGCACTAAGAGCCCACACCCAAATGCAAATTTGCACTTTGTGTGCAGAAACATATATATCATTTTTTTTAACTTACTGCCTACTGCAGTATAGGAGATTGTATCAGACTGATTCAGTTGACTTGCAAGCTAACATTTTCTGTAACTAAAAATCCAAGATTCCTCTGTAGCTGACATCAGAGGAGGGCTGCAGCAGTGGGAGATTCAGTAGCCTGCAGTGCATATTAGAGCTTTTATAACCTCTGATCAGATGTGTGCCAGTCCCACTGTTCTCCTAAGTACAGTCCTCCAGCACTGAATATAGCCCTGGGAGGATAAGGCGAGGCAAAGTTTATTTAAAAATGCCCAATCCCAGAGGCTCTGGGCACTGTACAAAATAGATATATTCAACATCAAAAAACGCACAATACATCACATATTTAAATACACAAATAAAATTTATAACCCATCATATAATTATCATATTCTGCTGAGTTCCCTAATTTAATCCCAAAAAGCTTGGGAAAATAGGAGGGTCTTCAGGCGGGCCTTAAAAATATCTACAGTGGGGGCTCCCCTAACCCCAAATGGCAGCGAATTCCAAAGAATGGGAGCTGCAACACTGAAAGCTCTTGTCGCTAGCAGATCTCAGTCTCCTTCTAGGAATCTCCAGGGAGCCCCCACTGGAAGAGTGGAGGGGGCGGACAGAGAGAGCAGGTGCAAGAAGGTCTAACAGGTAACCAGGGCCCTGCCCGTGTAGGGCCTTATAAGTGAGAAGACCCACCTTAAAGAGGATCCTTCACCTTACTGGCAGCCAGTGCAATTCACACAGCACCGGCGTAATGTGGCTAAATTTTTGCTGCCCAGTCAGTAACTGGGCAGCTGCGTTTTGCACTAGCTGCAGCCTGTGGAGAGATCCTCCTGTGACCCTGAAGTAGAGTGCGTTGCAGTAGTCAAGCCTTGATGTAACTAAGGCATGTATCAAGGTAGGGAGGTCCAGAGGCGACACAAGGGGTTTTATTCTGGCGATATTTCTGAGATGGAAAAAACAGGAGTGGACCATGGAGGATATTTGCGCCTCCATAGTCAAATTCCTTTCCAGAATAACACTAAGATTTCGCACCCAAGAGGAGGCCTTCAACGAAACAGCTTCCAGAACAAGTCTAGTTGCTGAATCAGAGGCCATCTTATCACGCACTCTGTTCGACTCCACCACCAATACCTCCATCTTATTGGGGTTCAGTCGCAACCAGCTGGAGGCCATTCAGTTATTGATCTCAGCAAGGCAGATGTTTAGCACATCCACCGCATTGGATGTTCCTCGGGCAAAGGAAAGATATATTTTTATTTTAGTCTTTGGTAACCGGGTAAGGCCCACTAGGCACAAGTGCCTGTTTTCAGGGGCGACCTGGGAGCACTGGATGGTTAAGTAACTTGTTCAGAGTCACAGTATGCAAATGGAGGTTGTGGGAATCGTACTCCGGTCTAGTCTGCTGGATGTACCAAGCCCGTTCACACCTCGTTCCTCTAACCTCTAGGCTATACTGCCATCATTGGCATAACAATGGAAACCCATGCCATACTTCCTAATGATCCCTCCCAGGGGTAGCATGTACACTGCAAACAACATTGGGGCCAGTACTGACCCTTGAGGAGCTCTGCAAGATAGGAGGCTAGGGGTGGAGTAAAAATTCCCCATCACCACCCATTGCCTCCTGTTGGAGGAAAAGGACTCAAACCAGTGGATAACAGTGCCAGTGAGTCTGCAGAGCTCCCTAAGGCGGTCACGCAACACACAATGGTCCACAGTGTCAAATGCTGAGGAGAGATCGAGAAGAACAAGAATTGTCTTATCCCCACGATCTCTTGCCCCGAGGATATCATTTTGCACCCATACAAGCGTGGTTTCTGTGCTATGCCTAGCCCAAAATCCCAACTGGAAAGGTTCGTACAACTCATGAGTCACGAGGTGCTCTTCCAATTGAAGCGCCACCACCTTCTCAACTACCTTTGCCAAAAAAGGAAGGTTGGATATAGGTTGGTAATTTGCCCTGACCTCCGGGTCCAAAGATGGTTTCTTTAAAAGGGGTCTCACTAATGCCTCCTTCAAGGCATCAGGGAAGACTCCCTTGGATAAGAAACACTGGACAATCAGAGCAAACACCAGGCCAACGGTGTCAATGCATCTCATTAAGAAATGCGTTGGCATCAGGTCAAGTTCACAATAGGTGTGCTTCAGATTGGTTGGCACCTCAATGACCTCACTTACCTCTACCGGTCTGAACTCCCCTTAACCAGGCAGAGTGCACTCAGAACACTTTAGGCGACCCCTGCCAGCTACGATATTGCTGGCTGAAGAAGCCACCTGCCGGATACTGGACACTCTGTCCGAGAAGAACTGACCAAACTCTTCACACTCAGTCTTAGAAGAAACCTTCCTGGGCTGTAGACAGGCAGGATGGAGTAGCCTGTCCATAGTCCAAAAAAGTATAGCTGGTCGGTTCTTCCCGGCAGCAATCTCCCTGGATAGGAATACTGCCTTCTTACGGTTGATTGCCCCCGATATGCATTATAATGCACACGCAGGGCCAGTTTGTCCCCCTCCAGGCCGGATCTCCTCCAGCAGCGCTCTAACCTCCGATCCTTCCTCTTTATTTCCCTGAGAGCCCCGTCATACCACGGGGACCTCAGGTAAGAAGATTTGGGTCGTACATGGACAGGTGCGAGGGAGTCAGTGGTGTCGGATAACACCTTATTATACTGCAGGTATCTACCCCAGCACCAATGACTCGGATGCATGCATCACCTACACTAGATAGATGATCTGCTGCCAAAAAAACCTCAGTGGTCAATCCCCATAAAGGGCGATAGCTCATCATCTCAGGAGGGAGAGGGCATCTGGTGGGAGCCCCAGACATGAACTGCACCATGCAATGATTGGACTAAGGTACTCGATCAGTCTTGAGGTTGTCAATTTCAAGCCCCAGTGAGAACACCAGGTCCAAAGTGTGGCCGTCCGGATGCGTCGCAACAGTAACAACTTGTGTCAGGCTCAGAGAAGACATAGTCTGGAGGAGGTTGTGACTACACCTAAAGGATTTGTCGTCAGCCCAAACATTGAAAACCCCCAGAAAAATACATCTGGGGGCTTCCAATGTTTAGCTGACGGCAAATTCAGCAGCCTCCTGCAGGAAGTTCCCCATCGCCCCTGAAGGGCGATAAATAAGGAAAATCCTGCAGCCTGCACCTGGACCCCCACGAACAGCCACACATTCAAACAAACCTGGAGTTTCCACTGGGTACACGGTGAAGGCCAAGCTGAATCTAAAACAGATGGCTACACCACCACCCCTACGTTCCACTCTGGGGCAGTGCACTACGATATACCCAGGTGGGACTGCGGCCTCAAAAACTGGGCCTGCATCATCCCCAGCCCAAGTCTCTGTAATGCAAGCCAGATCGACTGAGGAAATTAAGTCCGCAGTAATTGCGGTCTTATTCCTAATCGATCTGGCATTGCATAGCACTGCCTTCAGGGGATTGGTGGGTGATGCAGCTCCTCGGGTTTCCTGACCACTCGGTCGGGTGGATTCCCTGGAGACAGGCACCAAACACGTCTGACCAGCAAATAAAAAATCAGGGGCCTGATAATCAGTAAAGCACAGAGTGGGGCACAAAGGCTGGTTCAGTGGTGTGGAGGGCTGAGGCATCAATGCCTTACCTCCTGCCACGCCGGTGACCCATGTTTGAGGTGTGAGGGGGTCGGCAGGGGAGGGAGAGGATTGAGCATCAGGAGGACAGTTCTCCTCTCTTGGGGAGGGCAGCCTGGCAGTCCTGCCAAATGACTGCCCCCAGGTGGAAGGAGGCCTGAGGGCAGAATGGGACAGGGATGCCAAGAAAGGGAGGGTGCTGCGGGACTCCACAGCGTGCGAAAGCCTCCATGTATGCCGCTGACTTGTCGTGCCCCAGCAATGGGGAGGGAAGAAAAACAGGAAAAAGGTGGCGACCGTTGGGCTCCACGCTCTGCCAGCTGGGCACCTCTGTGCCAAAGAGGTAAATCTTGGTGCCGCTGGGGTGACGGGGCTGGGGGGGACCAGTGGAAGGGGTCCAGTCGCCATGGCCAGGAGCATAAACAGAACATGAAAAAAAGGAAGAGTGCAAAGGTTTGCGCCACACTTTGCAGTTGTCTAAGGGTCCGAGGATGCTATATGCAGTTGGATAGCACATTGGCGCTATCTGACTAAATATAGGGTCAGATCGGCACAGCACTAAGTCAGGTAGTGCTGCCTGGACATGGCTGTCGAAGTGGGCCACAAGAGTGGGTAGCGCTGGAGTGCAAGCTGAAATTTTCAAAGGGACCCATGCAAATGAGTCCATTTGCATGCCCATTATGGGTCCATTTGCATGGACAGCAGACGCAGGTTAGCATGGCACCGCCCCCCCTTTCCCTGGTCCAAGACATATGTAGCTATCCTTGGTGCTAGTGGTCCACCCTTCCCTCCAGTTGCCAGCCCATACTACAGAAATTTCCCTGGTGCTAGTGGCCCGCCCCCTCCAATCGCCAACCCGCATAAAGAAATAATACCTCCCTGGTGCTAGTGGTCCCCCCAATTGCCAGCACGTATAAAGAAAGAATACCTCCCAGTGCTAGTGGCCCCCACCCGATCGCCAACCCGGTATAAAGAAATATTAACCTCCCTGGGCTAGTTGTCACCCCCCAATCACCAGCCCGTGAGTAACTAACCTCCCCCGCATCCAGTAAATCCCCGGCACCAGTCCACAGTACCACTGGTCAGACATCTGTAATCCCTGACGTCTAGCGGACCCCCATACTACCATGGCACAGAGCACCCCCCCCGATCACCTTACCAGTATCCTCGATGCCACAAGTGCGCATATGGTGAGCTGGCCGCCGTATGTCCAGGCAGGGAGCATGCAGCTTATTTATAGCACAGGTTGACACGCCCCTCCCTCAGATCTGCAGCCCATAGTGATGCGCCTTGTCCTATAAATAAGAAGAGCGTTCCCTGCCTGGACATACGGCGGCCAGACAAGGAGGTGTGAGAGAGGGGCTGCACTGTTTACCGTATGCACACTTATGGCACCAGGAATACTGGTAAGGTGACTGGGGGAGTGGGTGCTCCCTGCCGAGTGGGGGGCTAGGCACCAGGGATTACAGACGCTTGACCAGAGGTAATATGGATTGGTGCCGGGGATCACTCGGACGCTGGGGGCTAGCTATACCACGGACTGTCGGTCAGAGTGGGGGACCACTAGCACCAGGGAGGTATCAGAGGGAGGGAGGGCCACTAGCACCAGGGTGGTATTATTTCTTTATATGGGCTGGCGATCGGAGGGAGGGGGGACCACTAGGACTACATCATCAGGGAGGTTTTAATTTTAACTGTGGGCTGGTGATCGGAGGGGTGCCACGGACCACAGGGGATGGGTGTACACCCCCAGTGGCCACTCGGCTAGTTGGCTGCATTAACCTCCGGCAGTCACTAGGGTTACGCGGAATAAGAGGGGGTTTTGTTCGGCGGTATTTGTGCTGTGCAAAAAGACTGTGCTAAACCCTTTTGCATGGCGTAAATCTGCTGAATATCGACTTGCGACCATATTCCTTTCCCCGCCCTCCATTTGCATACCGTTCCCATTTTAGTTTGTGTGGTAGCTAAACCTGTTTGCCAGCACAACCGAGCCTTTTGAATATTGGGCCTTAGAGATTTTTAAAACTCTTAACATGCACTGCAGGCTATTAAATCTCCAACTGCTACAGCCCTCCACTGATGTCCGCAGCAGGAGATTCTGGGATTTGTAGTTACAGAAAATTTCAGCTTGCAAGTCAACAAACTCGGTCTGATACAAGCTACTATACTGAAGTAATGAGTAAGAATTAAAAAAAAAAAAAAAAAAATTTTTGCTCACAGTGCAAATTGGAACCAACTCCACACTTGGGTGTGGGACTTCTAGTGCTGACTGTCCCCCTTTAAGATAAATGCATAGTTATGCAGAATTGATTTTATTATGGGTGTTACTGACCAGAAACCTCAACTGTTTTACCACATAGTCATTTTTTGATTCCAACTGTAAACATTATTGACATGTTCTGATAAAATAAGCTGGCTCCTTAGTGCTGAGCAGTGGGAGGCTGTTCTGGCACACTGGCGACCCGGGATCACAAGCTGAGCATGGAATGTCAGGAGTGGAGGTCAGCAGGGAGGATGCCGAGAGTCTGTGTAGATGCTGTCCTCCTGGGGAGGTCGAGTCAGTGCTGTACCACTGATAGAGTGACACCTTTAGGGGCTTAGTGGAGATACCATTGATGGCATGGGTGACCACATGTTGTCTAGCTTCTCTCTTTCCAGGAGTGTTGTGGGCATGCACACTTATGCCGGAGACGAGGGTGTGATAAAAAAATATTGAGAAACGCCTCCATTGGATGCATAGCGACATTAAGCCTGACACTAACCACATCTAATGAGCACATCAAAAGGAGAGCTCCCCTCGCTGACTGCAGCACAACGATCCTGAACCTTCCTAAGAGTACAGTGTAAGGGGCAGCTGGGAACAGGGAACCCCATGGGCAAGAGCCTTGGCACACAGGCAGACTGTGCTAAATAGGATTTAGAACTTAGGTGGGAGATGGAGGAAGGCACCAGCAGATGATCAGCACAATGGAAAATAAAGCAAGTAACAATAAATAAATTAAATCAGATAAAAAAAAATTTTGTTTGTTTGTTTACTTTACAATTTCTGTACTACTGCCAGACTAAGGTGCAATATTGTCTTCAGTAGGACCTGGCTTTTACCCAGTTTGGTGCTGGGAGGGACAGAAGCAGTGGGAGTCGAGTGACTTGCTGCAGGCCACACAGTGAGCCGCTAGCCATGGCGGGATTCAGACTTGAGATCTCTTAGCTCACAGTACACTGCTATAATCACTAGGCCATGCTGCCATTTGGATAGGCTAGTGAAACATACTTAACCTAGTATTTGCTGGCAGATAAGGGCGCTTGGCCTACCTAGTCTTCCCGTTTTCCGTTCCTGTAGTACCATCGCAGATCCTACTTGATCTCTAGCCCATTCACCCCCACCCCTTCTGCTAAGGTTCCCTTATGCCTGTCCCCCATGCATTCTTTTTTTTTTTCTTTGATATAGCTATTTGGTCCCCAATGCTTCCTCCCACCAACTGGCAACAGGGGGACACATGGACACACAGGTATTTTTACAGGTTTTCTCCCTGCCCCCAAGATCCCTGGCACACGGCCGCACCCTATGGGCGCCATCTTAGCCTCTTCCACCTCCTGTAACTGTTTGCCACCCTGTCTCCACCTATGCTACCCACGGACCTCCACCTGGTGGGAACTGAACCACGGGGCGCCAACCCATCCTCACCACCTCAGAGAGAGAGCTGTCCAGTGGCATGCTCGACTCTGCTGTGCCCTCCCCCACGCCGCACCCTGACAACCCAAGGTCGTTCCCAAACCTGGGTCACCAGCATAGCGCAAGGTGTGGCGTCCAGCGCCTCAACCCTCAGCACCACCAGGCCAGCTCCCCAATGCATTCTTGAACTGCACCACTGTTTTTGCCTTCACCACCTCTGCTAGAAGACTGTTCCAGGAATCCACCACTCTTTTGTGAAGAAGTACTTCCTCATATCTCTCCTGAATCTAACCCCATCCAGCTTCTTAATGTGCCCCTTGTCCTTGAGCACCTTTTTTTCTGAAAAATGCTTCCCTCTTGTTCCTTGTTTACTCCCATGAGGTATTTAAAGGTCTCTCTCATCCCCCCCCCATCCTGTCTTCCAGGGTGTACATATTTAGGTCCTTTAATCTCTCATAGGGCTTCTGATGCAGGCCCTGCACCACTTTAGTTGCTCTCCTCTGGACTGCTTCCTCTCTGTCTATGCCCTTTCAAATATGTGGTCTCCAGAACTGGACATAATACTCTAGGTGAAGTCTTACTAGCAGTTTACACAGAGGCAACACCACCTCCCTCTTTCTGCTGGAGATATCCTTCCCTGTGCATCCCAGCATCCCACTCGCCTCCCAACTGCCTTGTCGCACTGCCTGGTCACCTTCAGATCATCTGATATGATCACCCCAGGTCTCTTTCCTGCTTGGTGGTCATTAGTACCACCACCCCCACTCCACTGTTTTGTACTCTGCCCTGGGTTTCTGTGCCCCAGGTGCCTCATTTTACACTTCTTGCAGTTGAAACCCAGCTGCCATACCCTTGACCACTCCTCGAATTTTTCGAGGTCACTGCTCATCCTTTGCACCCCCTCTGGAGTGTCCACCCCATTGCAGAGTTTGGTGTCATCCACAAAGAGGCAGACTTTCCCTTCTAGCTTCTCTGCAATGTCACTTATAAAGACATTAAAGAGGACTGGTCCCAGCACTGATCCCTGAGGCACCCTGTAGGTCACCCTCCCTCTAAGTGAAGTCCATTTGCCACCACCATCTGCCACCTAAGCTACCCAGCTTGCCTACTAGTTTCCTATGTGGAATAGCATTGAATGCCATACTGAAATCTATGTAAGCTATGTCCCCACTCCACCCTGATCTAGTTCCTTGGTCGCCCAAAGAACTCTTTATCAGATTTGTTTGACATGACTTCTCCCCTGTGAATCCATACTGCCTTTGGTCTTGTAACCCATGGGATTCAAGATATTCCACAATTCTTTCTTTCAGCAGTCATTCTATTAACTTTCCCACCACCGATATCAGGATGATGACCGGCCTATATTTGTCAGCCTCTTCCCTGCTACTACTTTTGTGAAGTGGGTTTTCACCTGCCCTCTTCCAGTCCTCCGGGACCACACCTGTTTCCAATGAGCTGTTAAATAGGACTGTCAGAAAGTGCAGCCAGTACCTCCCTGAGCTCCCTCAATACCTTTGGGTGGACCCCGTCTGGCCCCATTGCTTTGTCCACTTCAGATATGAGTCCTTTCATGATCCTCTTCTCCAAAAATGGACTAGTGTCCACTTCCCTCCCTCCAGTGCTCCTGCTACATTTTTGTGGCCCCTCCCTGTCTCTTTTGTCTGTGAATACTGAACATAAGTACTTGTTCAGGATGTCTGATTTTCCTGTTCCCCCTCTGCACAATCCCACCTTCCCTTTTTATCCTTACAATCCCACCCCTAGTCTTGCTTATTTTGCTTACATGCATAAAAAATGCCTTCTTTTGTTACTGGCGTGGCTATTCTCTCTTCAGTTTGAGCCTGTGTGCTCCTTGCTGATCTTCCTGCTTCCCTCTGTTTCCCCTGATACACCTCCCTATCCTTCTCCCTTTGTGTCTCCTTGTACCTTCTGAATACTACCTTCTTAGCGTTTACCTTTTCTGACACCTCTTTTGAGAATCGTAGCAGTCATGTTTTCCTCTTTCTTTTGCTCCCATGCTTGACACAGAGGTTTGTTTCCTTCACTATGGCCGTTTTTAGCTTCCCCACTGTTCCTCTACCCCACCCAGCACACATAGCCAGGTCATCCCTGA
This sequence comes from Neoceratodus forsteri, assembly GCA_016271365.2. NCBI lineage: Eukaryota > Metazoa > Chordata > Ceratodontiformes > Ceratodontidae > Neoceratodus > Neoceratodus forsteri. The sequence continues at coordinate 767,464,286 of CM028136.1, forward strand.
GGCATTCACCCATCCTTTTAAAATCTGCCCTACTGAAGTCCAAGATCTTTGTCTTTGTGTGGTTTGATTCCACAGCCATCCTTACATTGAACCACACTGTATGGTGATTGCTGGTCCCCAGGTGGCCCCCACCTTGACATATGTAACACTGTCCCTGTTGATGAGTGCCAGATCTAGTATTGCCACATCACAAGTGGGTTCACTGACCAGTTGCCCGAGGAATGGCCCCTGAAGGGAGTCCAGGATTTCCCTGATTCTAGCTGAAGCGGCAGCTGGGAGGCTCCAGTCTACATCCAGCAGATGAAAGTTTCCCACCAACAGCACCTCCCCTTTTCTGCCATCTTGCCCATGACTTCCATCAGTACCTTATCTAACTCCTCCCCCATGCTGGAGATCTGCAGATCACACCAGTATGAACAGAAACTCCAGTCCATTTCTCTAGGGTGTGACCCACAGTACCTCTGCCCCCACCCTGTATTCCCTGTATCTCTGTTGCTTTAATGCCCTCCCTCACATAAAGTACCACACTGCCTCCTTTCCTTCCCTTCCCACCCAGTCCTTCCTGAACAGAGTATAGCCTGGTATGACCATGTCCCAATCATGGTTTTTTAGTGCTCCATGACTCAGTAGTGGCCACAATATCCAGGTCAGCCTTTGCCACTGTGGCCTGTAGGCCTGAAATTTTATTTCCTAGACTTTTAGCATTCAGATACATGGCTTTCCAGGTTTTGTTACCACTCTGTTTGTTAGCCCCTTTTTCCTTTTTTGTCCCCCCCCCCTTTTTAATGCACCCACTCCTATCCCCCTTCAGTTCTTCCACCCTGCTTCCTGTATTAATTTGAATCTGGGGGATTCCACTCCTCTTGGGTTCTCCCTGTTCTCTGCTTCAACCGGGGGGGGAGGGGGGTGCAGTTTCTGCCTCCCTGATCTCTTCTGTCATCTGGTAACAGAACATTTATTTGAGAAACATCTAGAGTAAAGAAAACTCTGTTGTTTGTGTTGTAGAGGATTTACATCACAGTGGAATCCAGTCAAATGTCTGTATCCTCTTACTGTCAGATTACCCCTTCAGAATGAACTGGAAGTGCCATTAGCCGGATTTCTTAAACTCATGATACTAATGCAGTGAAATCTTTTTGTTTATAGACCCTGCACAGAACTGTGACAAGAGCCTGCCTATAAAGAATAAATCCCCCTAGACAGCTCTGTGTATAATCAGGACAGTAGATGATACAGAACTGTAAAGTCACATCAGCTGCTTTAGAGATTTAATTTTTTGGTAAAACCTGTATTTTATACTGCTCTACTCAACACGCACGACCTTCGCCTTGTCCTTCTTTCAGCTTATAAGATTAGCACAAAAAATGTTAAGATTTGTCCTAGTGATAAGCATTTTGTGGGAGTTAATTCATCTGACATATAGTGAAAAGTAATATTACTTACCATATTTACCCTGGCCTGTGCCCTTTAGAAAAAAAAAAAACAGTTACTCCACATCTGAGTCCTTGGATTTGTGGCAGAAAATGAATGGACTGAATAGGAATTTTAGATCGTCTTTGAGGATATCTCCCTCAATTGAGCCACATCATGGAACCATAAGCCGTCAGCGCCTGGACACCCAGAAATTTTTTGTGGGCTCCGGCTGCCCACATCAGCATGCTGCGTCAGCACATATATAATGTTAGCATCCTCAGCATGCCTCAGTTCTTTATCCTGCCATCAACCACTCTTTGGGCCACAGCTACTGAAGAATGCATTTGCAATTTTTTAAATATTTCACTATCACTGTATACTTCTGTTTGTTACTTTAAAATATATTTTATACTGTGAACAAACAAAGAACAATTGTTCCGCCTGCTGCTGTTGTGGCTCTGTTAAGATTTATAAAGACAGCAACGACTCCATTTGCATCCGTTGCCTTGATATAGACCATAACATTAAAGCTTGCAAACTCTGCATAGTAGAGCCAATGATTTTCCGTTTTCAAAAATGGCAAATTCCATGTAGCAAAACCTTAAAATCCATTTTTAACCCAAAACTGAGGGTAAATCAGCAAGTTTTGTACAAAAATTGGGCACAAAATTGAGGGGTTTGTTCAAAAAGGTAGTGCAAAGTGTGTGTTTTTTTTCATGAAAAAATGACTCCAAAGAGCTGGGTTAAATATGGCAAATTACATTTTTTGACTGGTGTTTTTCCATTCTAAATGGAAAATAATTGACCCTAGCGTAGGCTTTAACCAGGCAACCTGGAGACGTCACAGGAAAGCTTTTGAAAACTTTCTACTTGTGCAAGAAATGGAGAAATAGGCTGTGGCAAAGGTGGCTTCCACATCGTCACCTGCTTCCGTCCCCGGTTCACCGTCAGCCCATCGATGTCTTCAATCGACTGTTTATTTATTTTATTTATTTAAATTTTGGTAACTGGGTAGGCCTGCTGAGACCATGACAGTCCCTTTTTCAGGGACGACCCGGAATTAGTTACATTTACCTAGAGGGAAGAAAACTAGAATAGTACATGGCATTTGATTACATACAATCCAACACCGACAATCTACAGTTCAAACAATTTGTTAAATACATACATTCACGATAACTAGCCACATCTTTAAGTGCATGCTCGCACAAGGCATCATTGTTATTGTCGCATTCTGTCCTAAGGTTATATTTTCCTATTTTCATCATTCCTTAGAGGTTCCCTACAGTTGTCTTAGCTGTAGCAGTTGCATTGAGACCTCCCGCTCAGGTGAGTCTTTATCCCTTTTTTGAAGCCCCCAAGTGAAGTACATTCCTGAAACTCTGTCGGGAAAGTATTCCAAAGTTTAAGGAGGGCTATTCTAGCTGATCGTTGACCTTGGGAGGATCTGGCTCTAGGAACTTGCAGGAGTTTGCATTCTGTGGACCTGAGCTCCCTCCTATTTGGTTTTGTGGCCAACAGGCTTCTTAGGCTGGGGGGTGACATCCATTTGCTGTAGCTTGTAGGCCAGACATAGTGAAGAGTATGCCAACCTCCCTTCTAGGTTCTGCCAGTTTATAGTGTTTAGCACTTTAAAGTGGTGCTCCATGCATTGTGCCCCAGCAGCTAAGTGACTGACTCTATGGTACAGAGTCCTCAGTTGATGCAGTTCTGCAAACCTTAGTGTTTGGAGCAGAGTCGATCCATAGAACAAAATTGGGAGAATGGTCCCATTGCTGACCTGATTCTAGACCCTTTGGTCAGATAGGGACTAAGTCTGTATAGGAGGCCAAGTTTTGTTTTACCGTTTTGGTAAGGTGGTCAATATGGCTTCCTGAATGAAACCTCCTGATCTATATACATTCCTAGGTACCTTATACTGTCTACCACTTCGATCTCCGCTCCGTTTGAGGTGGAGAGACAGACAGAAGGTCAGATCTCTTTGAGCCCAGATTTTTTTGGACCAAAAAGCATAGCCTTGGTCTTACTGCTGTTCAGAACTAGCATGTTAGCCTGACACCATTCTTACAGGGTTGTGAGGTCTTGACTCAGCTGCTGGTTTAGGGACCCTGGGTCATTGGTGGTTCTGTGTAGCACCGCGGCATCTGCGTATAGTGTGACCGTGGCCCCATCACAGTGTAGTGGTAGACTATTTATAAATAGTGAAAATAATAGGGTGGTTAGTCCTGACTCATCAAAGAGAAAACATAAGGAAAAATCATCTAAGTCGGCAGATAAACATCGCCATGCTGACAAATAGAAGCACTGAAAGGAAAAAGAAGCTTCTCCTACCCATTCCCATTCACCAGTTAGGGTAATTCACTTGAAAAATACAGGGACCTGGCTGTGGGTCCTCTGCCTCCCGTGATATCTTACAGACACCAAGGTTGAGGTTCGTCATGTCCTCCCTATTTGGGGACTTGCTGCCTGTTCCACCACTGGGCACTGTCTCGTTCATGTCTAAGCCATTGACTCCCCCGCTGGGCTCTGTCGACACACAAGTATTTTACTAAACAGTGCCTGAGCTATTTCAGCACGTAATGATGCTGTCATCGATGACTATATTGGCGATACCTTCAGCTGGTGCGGCATCGGTTGTTGTATCGGCCCTTCCATATTCTGTTTGTACTTCATGGTCGGGTTCATTCAGGCAGCCATCGATGAGTCTTCTGTCACCGGCACCTCATTTCATTCCTTCTCCTGTTTTTGACCCCATGCCTCTAACGCTAGATGTCAAGGATGACCAGAAGTATAACCCAGAATACATGGAAGAAGAAGAGGAAGCAGTGGAAGAAGAGGAGGTCATAGATTTGGTTGGCTTGAGCTCCACTCTGTCCTCCTGCTCTGAAGAGAGTGCAGTAAATGAAGCTAGATCTCCCCCTGAAGATGCCCCTTTTCTGGTGCAGGCCAAACTGAGATTCCAGGCTGAAGAAGAGGACTCTGCCAAGAGAAATCTTCATGAGTTCTTGGAAGTCTCAGCCTCTCCTACAGTGATTATTCTGTCAGTACATTCATCCCTGGAGGATGCTATGTTGGCTGCTGATTAGTATCAGGTGCTGCGATTCAGCAGGGTGCAGGTATAGCTACAAGGGTAGTCATTCCGATATAACAACCAGTTGAAAGTGTCGCTCACTCTTCCACAGGAATGACAGGACTTTGTTAACCGAGGCTGAACTATTTTTATTGTATCCAAATTTCAAAATTTGTACATATAAGCCTCTTCATTCATTCAAATGCTGGTGACAGTCACAATTTAAAGCAAGTCCTGTGCCCAAAATCAAGCTCCCCCAACTATGTTGGCTGCCTGGCATGGGCCAGCACAACTTCCTGCTTTTTGTAGAAAGGCAGATAAACAATATCCTTACCCTGCTGCTAAGCCATACTATTCATCACAGCCTGAAGCAGATTCTGTGGTTATAGTGGCTCACGATAGATTTAAAGTGCCTAAACACTTGAGCTCCTTGCCCCCCTTTAAATATCAGAATTGCCTTTGGAAGACTATGGCCACTCTAGTGGACAAATTGCCTCAGGGCCAGGACAAAATATTGGCTCAGGAAACAATTACTAGTGGTCAAGAAGCCGGAAAGTATCTCCTTGGATCAGCTTGTGAGGCTTCTGATGCTGCTGCCAGGTCTGCTGCCTCAGGAATACCTCTATTGTGCAACAATTAGTAATGAATGCTCCTTTCCGAGGAAAGCAATTATTGGGCACTGATATTGAAAATACTTTACAGGAGCTGCAGATTTCAAGAATGACTCTCGCATCCCTGCATACTTTGAACCCGAAGCCCAGGGGAAGGGGTTGTGGTTCTTCCGTAGACCATATGCCCATTCTGGCAGAGGTTATTCCAGAGGCTCTGGCCGTGAATCACAGAGGCTTCAGCTCTCTACCTCCCAGGTCACAAACCTGCCCCATCGGGCCCATGCCTGACTTACAGAAGGTCAGATGATTATCAGAGCCCTGAGCCCTGGTGCATTCTGATTCCCCTACTGTGCCTCAGGCCTCACTGCCTCAAGATATATTGGTGGGAGGCCATATCTCTCTTTTTCTAGAAAAATGGAGGCAGATCACTACAGATACTTGGGTTCTAGAGATGGTTCAGCAAGGACATGCCGTAGAGCTCCTTACTGTCCTTCCAGTTACTCTTCATGCAAAACTGACATCATCTAGGACATCTTGCCTTTCTGCTGGACGAGGTTCAGTTCCTCCTCCACAGAAGAGCTGTCGAAGTGGTCCCAGCTGCAGAAATTAACCAAGGTTTTACTTCCAGTACGTTCTGGTTCCAAAGTGGACAGGAGATTTGAGGCCTGTCAGACCTAAGGGACCTGAATGTGTACATAAAATATAAGAAGTTCAGAATGGTGTCTCTTCACTCCCTGTTACCCCTCCTGTTAAAAGGGGACTTGATGGTTGCACTGTGCATGAAGGATACTTACCTTCCTGTCAAGATCAGAAAATCTCACAGAAAGTATCTGCGAATAATGCTTCAGGGCTCTCACCACCAATTTTGTGTCTTGCCCTTTGCCTTATACTCTGCACTTCATGTGTTTACCAAAGTATTTGCAGTGGTTGCGGCACCCTCTGAAGGGAGGGTCTGTATGTCTTCCCATACATAGATGATAACTGTTGAAGGCCCCATCTTGGGAAGCGATAATGTACACACTGTTTCAGACCGGGACAGCCGTTAGACCAACTGAGCATATTGGTGAACGGGCCAAAGTCAAGTTTTACACCGTGCCATACCTCCAGTATACTGAGGCTATTCTGGACACGGGTCTGGATTGGGCGTTTTTGCCCTCAGACAGTTCCACAGCTCTAGGGGCACAAGCACTGCTCATGATTTCCAACGATTATGTGTGGACCTATTGTCTTTTAAGACTAATCGGTCTGATGGCTGCTACCGTATTGACATTTCCACTGGCCCACCTTCATATGAGAATCCCACAAAGGTTTAATGGGCTCAGCATTCAGGCAAGTTGGAGTGCCCTCTACAGGTTCCTCCACTTCATTGTTCCCTCTTCTGGTCTGGTGGCTGGAAGAATCCATCCTGGAGAAAGAAACACTGTTCCTGCATCCATTTGCTGTGCTGGTCATGACCAGAGATGCCTCAGGGATGGGTTGAGGGGCTCATCTGGGCCCTTTCCGCACCCAGGGCCATTGCGGCCCTCTTGATTTGGTGCATCACAGCAACACTCTGGAGATTAGGGCTGTTCTCTGTGGCCTACAGGTCTTTGCTGTTGTTGTTCCAGGGAATCGGCTGTTGATTCACATAGTATGTTGATGATGTACTGCGTCAGTCAACAGGGTTCATTTATACATGCTCTGAAGAGAAACAATGAGAGTTTGGCACTGGACAGTAAAACATGACATATTTCTGTCATTGTGTTCCTCCCAGGGATCCTGAATGCATTGGGGGATCACCTCAGTCGATCTACTACACTTTGCCATGAATAGGAACTCCTGGACTCTGTCTTGGACTGCTTATTCAGAAAATGGCGTTGTCCAGAAATAGACCTGTTTACATCTCAGTACAGCACAAAACTGCTGTGTTTCTGCTCGGTCACTCAAGGACCTGGAGTTTTCATGGCAAGTCATGTTGTCCCTCTCTTGGAGAAGGAGATTTCTGTATGCCTTTCTCCCATTCCCTTTCATACAGAGGGTTCTGGTGAAACTGGGGGCTGGACATGCCACCCTGTTTCTGGTGGCCTCTTACTCACCCAGGCAAATTTGGTTTCCACTTCTCCAACAACTGGCGGTGGAACCTCCTGTCCCGCTTCTCTTGCGAGCAGGTCTTCTGATACAGGAGCGGGATGCTCTGTTGCTCCTGGATCTTCATTCCTACACCTTCGTGCTTGACTCTTGAGGATGACACACACCCAAAGGTATATGAAAACAGTGTTGAAACAGGTGGACTAGGTAGAATTATAGCTGAAGAGTTTCAGTATTACTGTTTTATACAAAACAAACAGTCACATGGTCACAGCAAGGGTTTCTTTCCAGGATCATAGATGTATTTTTGCTACGTATTTTGGGTTATGGTACAAATGAGTTAGCAACTGTTATTACAGTAAAAAGTACTGTATTGTGATCTGTGAGCCGCTGCGGATCTTAGCACAGTTTGTGGTAAGGGAAGTTTGAGCTAGGAAACCTCAATTTTACAAACTCCTAATTAACCCTTTTTTTTTTTTTTTTTTTTTAACTTGTCTTTTTATTTTTAGGCATCTTAAACATGATACATACTTTATCAGTTACAGATAGGTACATCCCTCATTCTTAAGACAATAGGGAAGCAAAATATAGCAAGCATCTTTATCATCATAACAATTTTTATATCTTCCCCAAATCCTAATACTATATCTACTTTCTACCTATCTGTCTCCTTCCTTGACCGATTCTATACTGTCCCTGGATTCCAAGATTTTATTCCCATTCCTTTAATCTATCATCTTCCTCCGCATTCTTTCTTTGTTGCTTCCCTCTTTCTCTCACTCCATTTCATCACTATGTCCCTTGAAGTTACCCTTTATTGTACCATGTCTGTACTTCTCATATTCCATCTTGTATATATTAAAGATACCCTTTTATCTAAATACTAATCTTCACCTCTTATTTTCATAACATTATGCAGGATGTGTCCCCAGGCGATTCATTTTTCTCCAACCCACCTTCAGAATACCCCCTTCCACCCCTCCAATTCACCTCTTACTCGTCTTCTTCCTATTTTGATATCCTAAATCTTCCTATCCCTTTTTCTCTTCACCTGTCTTCCCCCTCTATGTTAAGTATTGTTCTAATACCGTCTTGTGTGTGATTTCTTGAATATATTTATAGTAGTGTAACCATCTGGCATTAAACCTTTCCGTCCTTAACTGCACTTTTGCTCCTATACTTTCTAATTGCTTAATCCTTTCCATATTTTGTTTCCAAATCTCCGTGGATGGTGAGGACCGCGTAAGCCATCTCTGTGTAATTGCCTTTGTGGCTGCCGCCACACAGATGTAGAACAAATATTTATAGTCTTTCCTTGACAGATCTACTGGGGGAAGGCCCAAAACCAGATTTTCAAACTGAGGAAGAAGGTGCAAATCAAACATTCTCATTATAATTTCCTTTATGTCTGCCCAGTACTTTGTTAATACTGGACACCCCCAGAAAATATGGAAATGTGAGCCTACTTCCCCACAACCTCTCCAGCATTTATCTGAATTCTGTCTATCATAATGTTTAGTTAATGTTGGAACTCTGAAAAATCTAACACTTCTTTCCATCTAAATTCTCTCCAATTTTGTAGACTGGTTGTTCTCTGTATGCCCTCCCAGATCCCCCATCTTTCTGGTTGAATCCGTATCCTATCTCCTTTTCCCATTTTGCTTGTATATTTTTCTGTATTCCCTGCCCTCCCCTTGATATAACAAAGCATACATTTGTGCTGCTATCCTTTTTGTATCCTTTAACAACATTCTGTTTTGTATCAGAGCTAGCTCCTCCGTTAGGGGGCGGACCACCTCTGCTACTCCTATCTCTTCCATTATTATATTTCTACATTGGAAATAGCTGAATAATTCCTTCTGAGACAACTGAAATTCCTGCTGTAAACTCAGAAGAGACTTCACCCCTGTCCCCTTCACCATCTGGGCCAGTGTTAGTATACCATTCCCGACCCAACTCTCCAGTGAGATAAAACCTTTCATACCCACTATAGCTGGTATATATTCCAATGGGATTTTCCGCCATACCGGAGCTGGCCTTCCCCACTTCTGTCTGATCTGGAGCCAGACTTTAAGAGTTTGTCTCGTCCAGCAATTCCTGACCTCGGTCAGGTTTGTGTCCATTATAGTCCATGGGAGAACCTGCACTGGCAGGCTTATATGGGCCTTCCTTTCCATTTCCACCCAGTCTGGGGATTCGTCCTGTATCAAGAATTTCAGGAGGGGCATCATTTGGGCTGCATAGAAGTAAGTCCGTAGATGTGGCATCCCCCCTTCCCCTTCTTTTCTGGGTATTGACAACAATTGTTGCCTAATTCGAGGCTTTTTCCCTGCCCAGATAAACTTGGCTAATTCGTTCTCTGAGTCCTTCCAATCTTTACTGGGTATGTCTATCGGAAGGGTACTGAAGAGAAACAACCAGCGAGGTAGGATGTTCATCCTGACAGTGTCTATTTTTTGAGTAAGCCCCAATGGTAGTAATTTTCACCTCCCAAAGCCCTTCTGAATCTGTGTTTTTAATTTCCCATGGTTTATTTTATACAAATCCTTCATATCATGTGGGATTTTAATTCCTAGGTATCTTATTGGCTTTTTAGTGTATTTAAATGGTATATTCTTTTTTAGATCTTGATCCCATTCTCCTGAGATTATTTTCATTTCTGTTTTCTCTTGGTTTATTTTATATCCTGACATTTCGCCAAATTTCTGTATCAGGGTTAAAAGATGAGGTATGACCTGTTTTGGGTTTGACACATAAACTAACGCGTCATCCACATAAAGTGATATTTTATTTACTACCCCTTCTACCGTTATACCCGTTATTTTAGGATGTCTCTTTATAGCTTGAGCCAAAGGTTCAATACTGATTGCGAATAATAACGGAGACAAGGGACACCCTTGTCTAGTCCCTCTTTGTATCTGAATCTGCGTAGAGACTACCCCATTTACCTTCACCCTTGCTGTAGGTCTGCTATACAATAACTTTATCCATTTCAGGAATTCATCCCCCAGACCCATCTCCCTCAAGACCGCAACCAGGAACTGCCAGTTCAGGCGGTCAAACGCCTTTTCAGCATCCAGAAAAATGGCTAATCCCTGGTCTTTAAATTCTCTAGCCCCTGTGATGACATTCAACAATCTCCGGATATTGTCTGCTAGATATCTCCCTGGAATAAATCCCATTTGATCCATATGGATTAGTTTAGTAGTTACCTTCTGTAACCTATTAGCCAAAACTTTGGTCAGAATTTTGCAGTCCTGATTGAGAAGGGAGATGGGTCTGTAGGAGGCACACCTATCCCTTGGCTTCCCTTCTTTTGGAATGACCGTAATAATCACCGAATACCATGTTGGGGGAGGGCCTGCTCTTCCAAACAGTTATTAAAGACTTCTGTCAAGATAGGGACAATAGTCCCACAACATTTCATGTATAATTCACTGCTAAACCCATCTGGCCCAGGTGCTTTCCCTTGTTTCAGTCCCTTAATTACCTGGACTACTTTTGTCTGAGTAATTTTAGCTCCTAACTCCATCCTATCTTCTCTGCTTAGTTTTTGCAGCTCAAGATCTTTAAGAAAATAATCGATCTCCTCCTCCATCTGTTCTGAAACTATTGACTCTATATATAGTGTCTGGTAATAGTTCCTAAAGGCCTGCGCTATATCTACTGGTTTACTCCATCTCTCTCCTGTTTTCTCATCTATTATGATACTTTTAATCGTTCGGTTCGACTCCTGCTGCTTTAGCCTGACTGCCAGTGCATGAGCTGCCCTGTGCCCAACCTCTGAGTATTTGTACCCCAGCCATCTTATCCATCTCTCTGCCTGTTTTTCTTCGTGTTCATTTAATTCTTTTTTAGTTAATTCCAATTGTTTTAATCTCTCCCCATCTTTTGGATCCTGTTTATGTTCTCTTTCCCTCTGATGAACCTCTTTCAGAAGTCTTTCCTGTGCGAGACTGGCCAGTTTTTTGTTTCTAGACGCAATACTTATCAGTTCTCCCCTGACTACAACTTTCGCTGTATCCCATCTAATTGTAGGTTGGCAACCTTCATTTCCCTTTGCATAAAAGATTTCATTAAATCTATCCTCTATCCTCTTGACTGTGGATTTATCAGCCAAAAGGGAGACATTCAGTCTCCAAATCGGGTGTCTCTCTTCCTTCTCTATTATAAGGACCATCTCAACCGGCGCAAGGTCCGAGTTGGTGATCGAATGAATTTGGGCTCCAGCGACCATATACATACATGTCTTTTGGAGGAGAAATAAGTCAATCCTGGAATATGATCTCTGAACTGATGAATAATATGTATAATCTCGTGTCCTGGGGAGGCAGGCTCACCACAAATCCACCAAACTTAGACTTCTTATCAGCCACTTAAGCCATTTAGACGCTTCCCTACTTGTCTGGGAACAACCTGACGATCTATCCATAAATGGGCATAACACACTGTTAAAGTCCCCCCCATCAATATTCATCCTTGAGACAATCTTACCAGTTTGTCAATGATTTTTTTTAAAAATCTGCCTCCTTTGATATGTGGAGCATAGAGGTTGACAACATGAAAAGGGACATCCAGTACAGTGCCAGATATTCTGACATATCTCCCCTCATTATCTGTATCTATCTGGTTAACTATGAGGGGGCACACCCTTTCACCAGAATTGCAACTCCCGCTTTCCTCCCATCTCTACTCGGCGAGGCATAAACTTCTCCCACCCATGTCCGTCTCAGTTTTAAACCCTCTGCTTCCCTTAGGTGTGTTTCTCGAATAAGAGCCACATCACCTCCCAATCGCTTCAATTCAGCTAAGATTTTCGTTCCCTTGACAGGGGCGTGTATTCCTTTCACATTGTATGTTATTATCTTAAGATTAGCCATCGTTGTGAAGTATCCCTTTCCATCTCTTCAACCTCCATTGTAAATCCCTCGTGGAACCACATCCTGCTTTTACACATAAACTTATTAAACCATTGAATAAACATTGATTAACATATCTCAACTTTCCAAAACTTTTCAACATCATGGCAGCTGCTTCCCAGAGCTTGCCTCCTTCTTAACTCAATCTCCTTCTTATGCTTCCTAGGTGTGACTGCACGTTTCAACTACTGTTAGCAAATTCCCAGTAGCTCGTACGGGTGGGCCCACTAGCCACTGCCCTGCTTATCCCTTCCTAGGGACTCGCTTTAGTTGTTTAGAGAAACGGCAGCAGTCACCCAGTGTAACCACCCCCAGCTAATACTATGTACCAGCCAAGAATGGGTTAGCAGCAGCCCAGCTCCCGCACCCCCCCCCAGCAAACTTCAGTCTTCTAATCAGCATTTACCTCATACCATTATTCAGTCTCTTGCTAAAGAAAAAACTAGAAAGAAACCTGAAGTCTCATATGTGAATAACCTATGTTCATTTAAACCCCCCAAAAGTTGCTCTCCAGTCCGGCTTCTCCTTCCCCACTTTTCAGACCGTCTCTTCTGATTCCCTCTCCGAGTCTTTTTGACTCTCTTCTCCTTCCCAAATGTCCTTCTCACCCTTCCTTTCGTTTCTCTGATTCTTGACTGTCCATCACATTGAGTATCCTCGTGAGATCCGGCATTAAATATTTAGGCCACGACCACGCTAGGCTCTTTTTCCTTCCTCGATTTACCAGGCTCCATGCTCCTTCGATTAGTTTCTGCTCCAACAGGTCACCGTCCAAATTTGGGATCACTATTTCTTTCTCCTTCAGGAATGGGACCGCATCCACCAAGGTCGGGTATATTTTGAAAGAAGAGCCCGTAAATACTTTCAGTTTTGCTGGGTAGTTAATCTGGGCTTTGATTTGGTGTTTATCTTTTAATTCTTTAATAACTGCTCTAATTTGGTTTCGGCGATACTGAAGTTCTGTCGAGAAATCTTGGTCTAGAAATACTTGTCCCCCTGCAAATGTAAGGTTTTTAAGTCTCCAAGCTCCCTTTAATATGTAATCCTTTTCTTGAAAATTCAGCATTCTCACCACCCAAGACCGAGGTCTGGCTTTTTCGTCTATCGGCTTGGGCCCAAGAGCTCTATGGGCCCTTTCAATTGTGAGGGAGAAGTCCAAGGGTACAGTTATTAGCGATCTCAGTACATGTTGGATAAAATCTGCTGCTGTAGCATAACCCTCTTCTTCCCCCTCTGTGATCCCATATATTCTGAAATTATTTCGTCTTGCTCTATTTTCTGAGTCTTCCAGCCTAGCATGCATTTGCCTTTCCCTGTGCAGGAGATGTATAATCAGCCTATCCGTTGCGTCTTGTCTCTCCGTGATCTGGGTTACTCGCCGCTCTACTCCTTCGACCTTCTTATTTATGTTTTTTACTTCCATCTTCAGATCTGCTATCGATGTTTCAATTTTTTGAACTGACTTAAGAATTTTGGCTACTGCTATTTCCATTGGTACTTCGGGTTGAGATTCCTCCTCTTCAAAGTCGATCGATGACACCGAAGGGGACCGTGCTCTCGACATGGTCGCTAGGCCTTCTGTGCCTTTGTGGAGAGTAAGTTGCTTTAATTTACTGCTTTTTTGGTCTTGCCTCGACCTTTTCAACTTACTTTGTTTAGCTGACATTAACATAGCTTCCGATTAATAACTTCAGCACTTTCTTCGTCAAAGAGAGGTAGAAAAAGAGTTTTAAACAGCTGGGGAGGTTGGAGCTAGTTTCTCTAGGCTGCTACCATCTGGGTGACGTCACCGGAAGTCCCTAACCCTTATTTTTACCCAGAAAAATAAACAAGGTGGCAGCCATCACAACCTAAAAGATTCTTTCTCGTAACACCAAAACACAATTAGTCACAACCTAAAAATGCTCACTAAAGAAGAATTTTTGGGTCATATCAGAGAGTCATCTAAAAAATCCTACTAAACATGCTCAGAAGCCAAATTTCAAAATGTTATAACTCTGGAACTGATTAATATTTTTTCACAAAACCTTTGAAAGACACACCCTTTGGACAAGCCCCTTCTGCTCTGATCATTTTGGAACAAAATTCTGTACTATCTTGACTATAGGTGAGAGCAAATAAATGGCCTAGAAGTGGTAGATTTATGTATTTTTGACATTTCTGGATCTTGAAATCCAGTTAAGCGGCCGTCACAAAGCTTCCTATGTCTCAAGAACTTGCCTCCTAGACCGGGCATGCCAGATTTTGTGCAATTTTGTTGAACGCTGTCAAAGTTATTAAGGTGCAGAGATTAGGGTTTAACATTGAACACTCTGCTCAACCCTAACTATGCTAACATTACTACGTAAGTATAATATATATGAAATGCCATAGTGATAAGAGAAATACCTCATACCTCTGTTACTTTTCACGAGTGCAGTTTCACTTTATGACATCACGAGAGGAGAAGCCACGAGTGCTGTCAAAGGCCAGACTGCATGAGGAGGAGGAAGAGGAAATGAAGTTCATGGACATGATGGGGCTAGCCTCGACAAAGGGATGTAGTGGTCCCCATCCACAAGGCCTTCCAAAAGGCCACATTAAAAATCATGTCAGCACCCAATTCAGCCGTTGGCACTGTTAAAAAAAAGGTTGGAAAAAAGTATCAGGTGGACAGATCAGGGGTGGAATACCTGTATGCCCACCCAGATCATGAAGGAGTGGCACAAGTACCTACTTGTGAGAAGGCCAAGGTGCCCCTTTCTTTCTGCACAGCCTCCTGAAAAGGAGTCCAGAAAACTGGATACAATGACCAAAAATGTTTACACACTCCCTGCTCCTTAGACAGGCAACTTATTTGGCATCCACAGTTCATTACCAAAAAGCATTATGGAAAGCAGTGCGAGCACTAAGTAACAAGGTGGATGGTGAAGTAGCACAGGATCTGGCTGCCGCAAGAAAGTCAGCACTGGATGCCACCAAATGTCAGTTTCACATGGCTGTAGTCACTAAAGACTCTGCTTCACAAGTCATGGCTTGGGCAGTGGCATTGAGGAAGTTTGCCTGGCTGAGGGCTACCATCCTTACCCAGGACACTCATACTAAAGCCATTGATTTCTGCTTTGAGGGAAATTTCCAATTTGGTGGCATGACAGAAGAGTATATGAAGAAAGTGGATGAATACAAAACCAATTTTAAGAGTAACACTGAGAAAGAAAAGGCCTCCACTCCTGTGGGCCTTATGAAAGGGCAGGCAGGGGCAGGGGGTTACTACCCAAGACCCTATGCTGTCTATGAGGATGAACCATAGAAAGGTTACTACAGAGGCAGGAGGGGCTCCAGGCATGCTGCAGCTTCAGACTCTAAGCCAAAACAAAACCTCTGACAATTCTGGCCAGTCCACCAATCAAACATTGCCATTGGGGGAAGGCTGACCCACTATTTCCAGGAATGGGTAAAAATTACCACAGACAAGTGGGTCCTGGAAATAGTAGGTCAGGGATTATCCCTGCAGTTCCAAAGGTTTCTAAAACTGCTGAGACCAAAAGACTTCCCAGTTCATTTACCAACAGACAGAATTCTGCTGGAAATGGAAGTAAAGAAACTACCGCAGGTAAAAACAGTAGAATAGGCCCCTGTCTCATAGTGGGGCAAGGGGTCTGTTTTCAAGATACTTCCAGACCCACAAGACACATGTGACATGGCAACCCATTTTACACTTGATATCTAAATAAACATCATAGAAAAGAAAAGTTCAAGTTGGTCACACTGGGCACAGTGATGCCATCTGTTAAGTCAGGGGATTGGTTGGGGTCACTGGGTCTGAAGGATGCCTATTTCCACATCCCAGTTAGACCCAGCCACAGAACATATCTTATGTTCAGACTAGGAAACTGCCAGTGTTGGTTTGCAGCACATCCCTTTGGTCTCATCTCAGCACCAAGGGTGTTCACAAAGTGTCTGGCTCTGGTGGCAGCTCACCTAGGAAAACAAGGTGTGGTGGTTTTTCCCTACCTAGGCTACTGGTTACTCTCAGGGAGAACAAAACAAGATACAGTATAGTCCATACAACAGGTAAAGAGCACCATAGAGAGCCTGGGTTTGTGATAAATCTGCAGAATTCTTGGACTGAGCCAGTGCAGCTGCTGATCTTCATAGGTGCAGAGCTAGAAACCCGGCAGGGGAAACCCTTTCTCCCATGGCAAAGGATATTAGATCTGATTGCCAATGCAGAATCCTTTACTCTGGGCCATCCAAGGCCTGTAAAGGATTTTCTGCAGCTGCTAGGCCACATGGCTTCACATCTGTGGACCTATGGATCAGATTTCAGATGTGGGACATTCGGTACCATCTAAGAAGTCACTGGTCCCAAAGGTCAGACTCTCTATCAAAGTTAGTTCCTCTCAAAACACTGTACAAACACTAGAATAGTACAAGGAAAACAACTTCAGAGAGGGCGTTCCCTTCCTCCTGCAATCCCCAACAAAAGTTCTCACAACAGATGTTTCACCCCTAGGGTGGCGGAGCCCACCTGGAAGATTTCACAGTAAGTGGCATCTGGAACCGTCCGGAGACTCAGTAGCACATAAATCTCCTAGAACTCAGGGCATCACTGCTGGAAAGACAGTCCTTTTCCTCCCAGCTACTGGGTCAGTCTTTCCAAATTTGGACTGACAATACCACAACAATGTACTACATAAATAGGGAGGCACAAGATCCTCAAAATTGCGCACAGAAGCTATGAGGATCTGGGATCTGGCTTACTCCTGGGCACAAAGATTTCTGCAATACATCTGCCAGGCAAGGACAGTGTGCTTGCAGACTGCCTAAACAGAATCTGCCATGGACATCATGGATGGGCCTTGAACCAGCAAGTGCTAGCTTCAGTCTGTAGAAGGTGGAGTACTCCAGAAAGAGGTCTGTTTGCCTCTTGGAAGACCAGTTAGTTTCCGCAGTTTTGCTGCAGGCCACTAACCAGGGGCACAGTACGCCATAGTCCTGGGTTGGACAGGGACGTTTCTGTATGCCTTCACACGCTTGCCACTCATAGAAAGAGTGATCATAAAGCTCATGAGAGAGCCAACAACAGTGATCCTGATTGACCAAGACTGGACCAGATAAGTTTGGTACTCAGTGCTACTGACCCTATCCAGCAGGATTCCAATCAACTTGCCACTAAGATGTAGCCTGCTGAATCTATCTCAGGGCAGGATAACATTCTCAGTCAGAATCAGTCAGAGGAAGTGCTGAGGGTACTGAATGTTTCCAGAAAACTAGCAACAAGGAAAGTATATTCCCCTAAGTGGAAGGGATTCTGATACTGGTGTAGCCCCAGAAATATAATCTTAATGCAGGTAGGGCTATGTACAGTTCTGGTGTACCTGGTACTCTTACAGTCCTTTCAACCCTAAATGTATGCCTGACAGCTGTGTCAGCGTACACATCTGCAGGCAAAGGCGAGTCCTTGACCTCACAACCTGTTTTTTAATTTCTTTTTTTTTTTTTTTATGAGGACCTCAACCATCTGTATCCCCCTTTAAGGGAGCCAGTCCCTCCATGGGACCTAATCATCTGTCTTGCGCAGCTGATGGAGGCTTCTTTAGAGCTTGTGGTTACAGCTGACTTAAAATATGTCACATGGAAAATAGTTTTCCTGATAGCCATGACATAACGCAGATTGAAAAAACATTGCAGAAATTAGAATCACATGGTTCCATGATTCAACAGCTTACAGACTGTGTCACAGATTCCAATAAGTGGGCCACAGCAGTTTTAACAGAGGTCGTTGCTCTCACTAAAGGAGATTAGCAACTTTGGGGCTACTTAGAGGCCCTTGAGAATGAAGTAAGATCTGGAAATGTACTTATCATTGGTGTCCCAGAGGGTGCCAAGGGGCCACTGTTACTGTATTATCTTAAGGCTTGGCTGTCACAAAAACTGATGGTACCAGAGGGGTTTGATTGGTTTGACCTTATAAAGTCTTACTGGGTTAATCCCAGAGTGAGACCGCAGACATCATCTCAGCCCTACACACGCTTGTATTTTTTTTTAACTCTATGTTTATTGTTTTAAGACAATGTTACATATAAAATGTGCTTTGAACACCAAGCATTCAGTACTATGATTGCAATGAGGACGCCACTCCTTTTAATACATGCAGGTAGAAAAAAATGTTTGGTGCAATATAGATACGTCTATGGAGGAGAATATCGCCTAGACATAATCAAGCAGGGTAATAAAAATTACTGTTGCTGTTACTAAGAGCCCATGCGCTGCGTGGTAAAAGTCCCGGAGTCCGTTCTAATTCAGAGAAACATCAGCTATCTCCACCTCTAGAAAGAGGGAAGGAGAAATACACCATGCATACTTGATGTCAATTAATACTATATAAAGTACTAACTGGCATAGAAGTCTTAAGTCTCAATCAGACTGTATCATAAAAAAAATGATAAAAAAGTACAGGCTGTATAATCAGTAAACAACTGGCAACTAGAACTTGAAAGTCCAAAATGAAGTATGGCGGTAGGCTACCCCAAGGAAAGGCAACTTCTTAGATGTAAAATCACTAACAAAACTTTAACATAAGGCCTTACCTGGGGACAAGCCATTTACCCACCATACACACCCATTTTATGGCAAGAAAGCACTCCCCAGACTAAGTTCAGGTATATTCGGCTCCGGAAGAGGATTCCTGTTGAGCTCTTGAAGTCTATATCAGTGTGGCATTCTTCTGTGCCCACTTTAGGGCATCGGCAGGGTCCGAAAAGATAAAGATTTTGCCATTGTGTACAATCCATAGTCTAGCACAAAATACAATCCCGTGGCCTGTGTCCACTGCTTGGAGCATGACTCGAACACCATCAAACCTCTTCTTTCTTTGCCTTGTAGCATAACTTATATCAGGGTACATCTGCATGGTCTGGCCATCCTATAGCTAAGGCCCCTTTTGGTGCACCAAAGCCAGAAAAAGTCTTGGATGCCTACACCATCAGTCACCATCATGATGGTTCAGGGAGCATCCCTATTGTTAGGCCTGCCTTGTTGAGTCACCCGATATGCCTTTTGAATGTGCACCGGGTGGCTTGCGAATGATTCCCCTAACTGTTGTGTGAGCCATTCCTTTAGAAAAAGGGAGAGGTGATCCCCTTCTGGCATGCCGACCAGTCAGATATTGCTGAACGGACTTGATTTTCCAGTGTTTCAAGACGGGAGAGGAGATATGCACTCTCTTTTGTTATCGTAGCCACCATTCCCAGTGCAGCGTCAGCTCTTTTAACTGCCTCAACTACACAGGATTTCCTAGAGTCCACTGTCGTCTCTAGGACCACCACTTTGTTGGTAAGAGTGTTGAATTTTATTTTAATGCCCCAAAGAGTGCAGAGATCTTCTTCGAGGTACAGCTCTTGCAGCAGGTTACACCATTAGGACTGAAGCCGGCTGGTGTCAGGACCCCACAGAAAATTTTCTAGCTAGCAGTTTTCAGCAGGGACCGCCTCTGACGTCGGTCCCGCCCCCGACGTCAGGCGTAGTACATAAGGAGGCGGTCCCGTCAGAATCACCAGTTCTTTCCCGCCGTTGACTTGCATGTCTCAACCCTCTCGGTTAATACTAGCGCGTGACGACCAGGAAATCCTTTCCGAAATCGAAAACTTTGGAAGAAATTCTTCTTCAAGACAACCTTTCTTCATCTGATGTCCTCCCCAACTTCAGTGGAGGGCCATTCTTCTAAGTGCGCCCGTGGGAAGCAGATCCCGTTTAAGGACCCTCATTCAGCCTGCGTTCGGTGCCTGGGCCTGGACCACGACACCCAGGCTTGCTCCTTCTGCCAGGCCTTTAATAGCCAGACCAGAATCCACCGACAGAAGGCTCTCCAGGCTTTCCTCCTAGAAGAAAAGCTCAAGGCCATGGAACCTTCCTCCAGGGGGGAATCTTTGGGAAAGTCCCACAGGCACCACGAGAAGTATCGGGAGAAGGTGAGACCTAGATCCCCGTCTAGGGCCTCGGACTCCCGCAGCTCCGGCTCCAGGTCGGACCGCTCCCCATCTAGAGCCCACTCTCCGCCTCCCCTGGTTGTGGTCAAGTCAGCCAGTGGTTCTTCGACTCTGCGGCCTGCCAAGACCTCCAGGCCCTCTTCTTCTGCTAAGCCCTCGTCCAGGTCAGGGGAGCATCACAAGTCCTCGTCCAGGCACTCTGCTTCCGACATCCAGTCAGTCTCTTTGTCGCCGCCACCCCCACGCAAGACCAAGGATCTGACCTCCCTTAAGCGGACGTCGGACCCGACGTCGGCCAAGGTCCACAAGCACTCCCGGGAGCCAGTGGCAGTTCGTCACCCATCGCCAGTCAGGCATTCTCCCCCCAGGACGCCAGCGGGGGGACCGGCATCAGCTACCGTAGACAGAAGAGCCACACCGCCATCTACCGACGTCGGTCAGGGGGCGTTGTTGGAGGAAGAGGAGTCCACTCAGCCGGAAGACCAGGCGGGTGACTCCGGACCCGTCGAGCTCCCACGGGAACCCTCCCCGGAACCGGAGACCCCCAGAGAGCCGACACCCGGCCCCAACGACAGACCACCGGTGCCTGGCCCGTCGTCGGGCCTCAACTTGGCAGATGTGAAGGAGCTCTTCACTTTCTGGTGGGACACCATCAAAAAGGATGTGGTCACTACGCACCCTCCTCCGCACCACTGCACGGCCCGACGCCTGCGCCTCCTTCGACAAAAGGGGCAGCAGGCCGAGCACCTTCCTCCCAGGAGCCAGTAGCACCTCCTAGGGGCAGATCTACAGAGAAGAGAAGGCCTCCGTCTGGATCTTCTTCAGGGTCACCCAGCCCCAAGAGACCCAGAGGACGTCGGTATCCGCCGTCGACGGAGGATTCCAGATCTGACATCTCTGAATGCTCCAGGTCTCCTTCACCGATCAGCATCCCTTCTCCAGACCCACGCGGTCCCTAGGTCTCCTCTGGATGACCCCTCGTTCTCTGAGATAATGAGACACATCCAAGAGAACATGGGATGGGATGCGGAGGAACTAGACCCCGAAAGACTACGCCTTGCCCGTTATCTTCGGCAAAAGGATCCCAAGCCTGTGGTAGTACCACCCTTGGTGGACACCTTCGTGGATGTCACCAAGGCAGCGTGGAAGCGTCCACATTCGACCCTGGCTATGCCGAAGAAGGCTGACCGCCTGTACAAGGCCCCAAGGGAGGACCAGTACCTGGCTAACCATCCTCTGGCCAACTCCCTGGTCATTATGGCCTCTCATGACCAGTCTCAGAAACCGCAACATCTGAGCACGCAGCCACCGGACCCAGAGTCCAAGCAACTGGACGTGCTGGGTAGGCGCACTTACGCGGCCACGACTTGCCCATCAGATCCCTGAATTACCTGACCACATGGTTCAGTTTCAGAGCACGTTGTGGGAACAGGGACAGGATCTGGTAGAGAAATTCAAGCGGTGACCCAAGGAGGAACTTCTCCAGCTCCTCCCACACGGGTTCCGACGTGGGACCCGTGTTCCGAGCCACGTACGACTCCGCGGACTCTTCGGCCAGAGCGGCAGCCTCAGGCGTATGTCTCTGGAGACACTCATGGCTCCATGTCTCCGAGTTTACCCCGGACGTCCAGAAAAACATCTTGGACGCCCCCTTTCATGGCGAAGTTTTATTTGGTGAAGCATCGGAGAAAGTCATCACCAAATTACAGGAAGCCGGGAAGGCTGTTAGATCTGTCCAGGCCATGTACAGATCTAGACTCAGTTCCTTTCGTAGGAACCGGAGTCATTTTCGCAGCCGGACTCAGAGGCAACAACCTTGTTCCGGTCAGCAACAGAGGGGCTTCTTTTCCTGGAAAGCCCAGGTCAAAACGTCCTCAGGCAGGGGCCAACGTACTACCAAGTCGGCCCAACCTGCAGGACCCTCTGCTGCCACAGCATGACTCCTTCCCAGCCCCCGCCCCTCCTCAGGATCAACGGGAAACAAAGGTCGGGGGTCGCATCGCAAACCACCTGTCAGGGTGGCGCTCAATCACCACCGACATGTGGGTGCTACAGTTGGTCGAGAAAGGCCACTTTATAGAATTTCTAGACGAGCCCCCCACAAGGCCTCCTCTGCTCTCCCGTTACTCGGGTCAGCACGCCCTGCTCATAAATCAGGAAGTGCTCGCGCTTCTGCAGAAAGAAGCTGTGGAACATGTTCCAGGGAACCAGATAGGAGCAGGCTATTATTCACACTTCTTCCTGGTTCCAAAGAAGACAGGGGACCTCCGTCCAATCTTGGACCTCAGCGACCTCAACATATCGGTCATCTACAAGGGCTTCCACATGGTGACCCTCCCGGGACTAATCCCCATGCTGAAGAAGGATGCTTTTTTGGCGTCCCTAGACATGCAGGACGCCTACCTGCACATCCCCATTGCTCAGGCGCACAGGAGGTTCCTGCGCTTCGAGTTTCTTGGTCGCCACTACCAGTTCCGAGCACTTCCTTTCGGGCTGTCATCAGCACCAAGGGTATTCACCAAGTGCATGGCAGTCGTGGCAGCGTCTCTGAGGAGACAGAGTCACTACGTGTTCCCGTACCTGGACGACTGGCTTCTCATGGCCTCCTCCAAGGAGGCATTGCTGCTGGCCATTCAGCACACCCAGGCTCTCTTTCAGTCTCTGGGCATCTTAATCAACTACGAGAAGTCTCTCCTGGTACCATCTCAGAAACTGCAATTCATAGGCGCAGTTCTGGGCACAGTCAAGGGGAAGGCCTTTCTTCCCAAAGACAGAGCGGAACGCATACGATCCCTCATAAGGGACATGTCAGCGAAGAAAACCGTCCCGGCCAGGTTGGTCCTTCGCCTGCTCGGACACATGGCTGCGGCCATTCCAACAGTCCCGATGGCAAGACTCCACATGCGGGTAACCCAGTGGATGTTAAGGGTGCAGTGGGACCAAAGGCAAGACCATCTGCAGCAGCCAGTCAGAATCACGAAGACCGTGGTTCGGGACTGGCAATGGTGGCTAGATCGGGAACCGTCTCAGTGGGGGTTCCCTTCACAGCGCCGTCCCCAGTGTTAACACTCTTCACAGACGCCTCAGGGCTGGGGTGGGGAGCGCACTTGAACGGGGTGACGTCTCGGGGAACATGACCTACCCAGGAATCTCATCTCCATATCAGCATATTGGAGATGAGGGTGGTCCTTTATGCCCTGTATGCCTTCCAGTCGGAGATTCCACCCAGTACTCTCTTGTTACAAACAGACAATACTGCGGTGATGTATTACCTCAACTAACAAGGAGGCACACACTCCTACCCCCTTTGCAGGGAGGCCATGAGGGTGTGGGAATGGGTAATATGACACGGCGCAAACCTCATCGCAGTTCACGTTCCTGGGGTGGACAACACGGTCGCGGACAGCCTGAGTCATTCCCGGGCCACAGTCCATGAGTGGGAACTTCTACAGGAGATGGCAGAGGATCTGTTCCACAGATGGGGTACTCCAGAATTGGATCTATTCGCCTCCTCATCCAATGCAAAACTGCCCAATTTTTGCTCGCTAGATCCAGGGCCTGGTGTTTTCTGGCGAGACACGTTGTCCCTCTCCTGGGTGGGCAGATTCCTCTACACCTTCCCTCCTTTCCCGTTGATCCAGAGAGTCCTTCTCAAACTTCACAGGGAGCACGCGACGCTTATTTTGATAGCGCCTTTTTGGCCCAGGCAAATTTGGTTCCCGCTGCTGAATCAGTTGCCCCGGGAACCTCCGCTTGCCTTGCCAATCAGCTTCCACCTCTTGTCTCAGGAGGAGGGTTCACTAGTCCATCCGGACTTACGTTCACTGAACCTGCATGCTTGGCTCCTAGAGACATAGCCATGTTGCGACACGGGGTCTCGCAAGAGGTGGCGGATGTACTTTCTGCCACCAGAAAACCGGTGACATATGACATGAAATGGCGCAGGTTTTGTCTGTGCTCTCAGGCACACGGTTTCTTGCCCCTAGACTGCCCCGAGAAGCTGGTTCTGGAGTACCTGCTTTTCCTCTTTCAATCCGGGTTAGCTTACTCCTCGATCAAAGTGCACCTTTGTGCAATTTCAGCTTATCATTCCCCCATAGGCCAACGCACGGTGGCCCAGCTGGATACTATCCGTGCCTTTTTAAGAGGGGTCCTTCACCTTAGGCCGCCCATCAGGGATCTCGTCCCTCCTTGGGATTTACCCTTCATCCTGGAGCAGCTTACGCTGCCACCCTTTGAACATGCTGCAGATTGCGAGCTACGTTTTCTGTCGTGGAAAACGTTGTTTTTGGGTGCCGTTACTTCGGCGAGAAGAATCTCCGAATTACATGCTCTTATGTGCAAGGAGCCTTATTTAATTTTTCATCAGGACAGGGTGTCCCTGAGAACGAATCCTAAGTTCCTGCCTAAGGTGGTCTCAGCCCTTACTCTTAACCAGGACATTGATTTACCAGTGTACTTTCTTAAGTACGCCAATCGAGGAGAAGCACTGCTTCACACCTTGGATGTTCACAGGTGTCTCAGATACTATTTGACCAGAACAAAACAGCACCGGAAAGCAGAGCAGCTGTTTGTTTCATTTGCTGAGAGGATGAAAGGGGCCCCAGTTTCAAAACAGACCCTTTCACGCTGGCTCGTCCATTGCATTTCATTTTGCTATGACAAGCGTCAGAAACCCTTACCAGGAGTGGTCAAGGGCCATTCGACAAGAGGAGTGGCTACCTCCTTTGCGGCACTGAAGAACGTTTCTACGTCGGCCATATGTGCCGCAGCCACCTGGAGTTCGGTGCACACTTTTATCAGGCATTATAGCCTGGATATCGCCTCAAGGCGAAGAGCGGGTTTCGGCCTTGCTGTTCTTCAGGGCCTCCTGTCCTAGGCTCAGGAACGGTTTGAATATCTGTATTACCTCCTCCCGATGGCTTTCAAAGCGCCATTGCTTGGGAATCAATCCTAATGGCTTAACCTGCTGCAAGAGCTGTACCTTGAAGAAGATAGTACAGTTACGTAAGAACTTACCGTAACAGTAGATCTTCGAGAACAGATCCTTATATTTGTCGCTTTCACTTTCTAATGTTAGCGGTTTGGCCATTAATGATCAAGTGCCATTTTGGGATCCCAGTTATTTTTTCCAGTCCTACGCAGTTTGGAACAGACTAAGGGCTGCTTTCAGTCCGGTTGGACAAGTTCTTTTTTGGTCATTTGACTGCAGTGATGTCAGCTTTTACTATTCAACTGTCATGTAATACCTAGCTAATCTGTACTGCAGAAATTCCACTATACATTTTTTCCAGTTTAAAACTCAGGGGAGGAGGAGAGTTTTTATTGTGGGTCATTACTGCTTGTTTTTCTGCCTCAGTTTCTCCAGGTTTAAATAGCAATCACTGGATTGTGTATTATACCCACCGCCTTTATACTCTCCCTACGTAATCACCTAAAGCCATTGAGGATAGTTAGCAAGTTCTTAGTATTACCTGTTTTGAGTTTTCTCTTAGGGATACCCCACACTCCTGTTGTTCCAGAATGTATGGTTTCAATGTATTGTACGTTAACAGTTCCTGTAAGACAATATTACTTGTATGTCAGTGCCAATTGCCATATGTGAGGCTACTGGTTGTAGTTTTGTATGTCTGTTGCAAACTAATGAACATGGCCACAGTGCAACGTTTGAACTTGTTTTCTACATTCCATAATTAACATACAGTTCTGTCTCCGGGGCAGCAGCACGCACCTGTGGACTGATGCCATTTGTAAGGTTCATTAATGGATCCCTGAAAAGAAACAACATTAATACAGTGAGTAATTTTTTCCTGCCAGGCCTTTGCATTTGCACCCCAGTTCCTATATATCTCATTTCAAGGGGCATTTTGCTGCCACCAGGAGAAAGCTGTTCGCTGCACATGTTGTTAGGTGGGAGGAGCCAAAATGATGAGAAATATGATCCCAGGGCAGGGGAGACACAAGCTGCCATTCTAATTTTCTCCCCAAGATGCTACCCACCTCCCCATGATGTAGGATGCCACATAATGTTGCAACTGTCCTGTAAATGTGCCCACAGCTGGCGATGCATGGTCACCCGCATTGCCAAGGCAGTGCTGGCAGCTGTTATAAGAAACCATGTGTAGCCAGACTTCATTTCCTTCCCTCTGTAGAGCATTTGAGTTCAGCTGGTCCTAATCTTGAGTTCATTATTACAGTGAGAATTGAGATCCCCTACATGAATCAAAGATTGCTGTTACCAGAAAAACAAGACACACAATAGAACAAATTCCTACTGCACGTATATTTATTTTCAAAAAGTGCAAAATGCAAAAGGATGTGCAGAATTACAAACCTTGCTGGCTTAGAAACAGAGACAGGACTAGCTCCTGTGTTTGGATCGCCCGTGACCTTTATCAGGGGTCAGCTAGTAAACTGGATAAATGCATGGCTGATAAATAGGTCCCAGAGGGTTAAAATAAATGGTCATCTGTCCTCAAGGAGCCAAGTCACCAGTGGGGCACCTTAGAGATCTGTTTTTTGGGACCAGTATTATTTGATTCAACATCTTTATTGCAGACATAGATCAAAGGTTCAATAACTGCAGTTGCAAGTACACAAATGACATGAAAATAGGAGGGATTTGTGCTGCAAAGACCAGAGAGAATGCATACAAGCTGATCTAGATAGCATAATGAACTGGGCTGTAAAACAGTGGATGAAATTTAATGTGAATAAATGTGCAGTAATGCGCTTGGGAAGACATAGTCCTTTGCAACAGTACACATTTGGAAATTGCATGCTCATTATTTATTTATTTATGTATTTATTTTAAGCAATTGGATAAATACCTTTGAGCATAAATGCTCATTTACAAAGGTTCCACATCAGTTACAAAGTGGTACAAGAAATCAGAACATACAGGTACATATTGGGGTCAGGTTACAGGAGACACAACGGGCAAAAATGAAGAGGCAACAAGTGAAGGCTTTGTCATCATCACATGCAAGGCAGTGCATAGCAGACTGATATATTGTGTGGTCTACTCAGTCGAGGGGGAGATAGCAGGAAGTAGCATGAAAGATGAGAGTGTTTGGCTGAGACGGGAGGTGCATTATGACAGACTATGAAAAAGACCTAGGGAATAAAATAAACAGTAAGCCTGACATGGATGTTTAGTGTGCAGAGGTGACTGCAAAAGCAGATTGGGCCTGGTGGAATATTAAAGAATGAGTTAAAAGCAGGGACAATAAGACAGTTAAAATACCACTATACAGGGCCTACATCCAGCCACTACTGCATTGTGGCACCAGGCTGTGGATCCCTATAAGAACAAGCATTTGTCAATGCCGAATGTTGGCTTGCTGGCATTGGCATTGGTAGTGCAGGAGTTAGACAGATGCATCATAGGAATGGCAGTGAAATATTGAACTGATGCCAACCCACCCCCACCCTGCAGAGAGTGACAAGCATTAGGGTGTCCCTTTGGGTGTTTGGTAGTGCAGTGCGGGAAAACATGTCGGGCAGGATGTGAGAAATGACAGCTGCACAGTTCATAAGGAGGTGTAAAAAAATGCCAGTGTTGAAAATGTGGCATGTAAATATTTAAATTTGCGAAGCTACTAGGGTATGTAGAGATATACAATGCTGCGCTTGCAGCACTGCTATTTTATGAGCTTCGGCACCAAATTTTCAACATAGGCATTTAGCACCTCTGCTCATGTACAGTGTCACTGTTATTCCCTCAAGAGTGTCCCAGAGTGATTTACTTTAGCGACCACGCTATATACTGCGCGGAAGTGCGAAAACACATTTGGGCACGATATGTCAAATGACGCTGTACTGTTCATCAAGAGGTGGAAAATGGCAGTGGTGAAAATCCAGACTGAAAATATCACAAATGACGACGGAATGCGGCGAAGTGCAATCTGCCAACGCAGTGCTCGTAACACAGTTATTTTATGGAGTATCATCACCAAATTCTCAACATAGGCATTTTAGGTCCTCTGCTCATGAACTGTGTCACTGTCATTTTCATAATCTGGCCCAAACACTGATTTCCCACAGCGACTGCGTATTGATATGCGCGGTGCGGAAACACATTCGGGCAGGATGTGGAAAATGACAGCTGTACTGTTCACAAGGAGGTGTACAAAAATGACAATGCTGAAAATCTGGCAGTAAAATATTGTGAATCTTGCGAAGAGATTCTGAGCCTGCGTAGCAACTGCACAACATGCAGCTAAGTAAAACAGGCATTGTTGGGTTTTTTCCACAAATTTGGAACTTAGGCTTTTAAGAGGCACCTCATGAACACCGCCTGTCATTTCATTAATGGGCCCCGAAAGGTGATTTCGGCGCGGTGACACAAATCACCTTTCAAAACGATAACGCCCATGACAGTGACAGAATTCATGAGGAGGGGCCCCAAAACCCCATGTTGAAAATGTGGTGCAAAATTCCAAAAATGCCTGAGATATGCAACAAAGTTGAAAAAACCCTATCTAGCCCATTATACAGCTTACGGCATTTCCTCAGTTCGCGGTCGGCTTTGAAAGAGTGCAGAGCGTGTTCCCGGTCCACCTAAGATCGTCGACCCGGACTCCGAGTAAGTATGGGGTGAGGGTGTGGGGAGGCAGGTGCGCAGTGGGTGGTGCGGGTTGTGGGAGGGGCAGGGAGAAGCGCCGTGGGACCGTTTTAATTTGCATTTAAAAAAAAAAAAGATGGCTTGGGACATTTGCCATGCTGGGGTGGGCTCCCAGCATGGCAGAAGCTGCTGGGGAGGGTGGAGCTGACGAGAGGATTGGGCACCCCGTCGGCCATGGCATCAGTTCACGCTGGGGTGGGCTCCCAGCGTGGCACCCTGTCTTTCGGGGAGGACAGTGGAGCCGCGGGGATTGGGCACCCGTCGGCCATGGTATCAGCTGCCACGCTGGGTGGGCTCCCCAGCATGGCACCCTGTACTGGGGAGCGCACGCAGTAAAGTGGACATAACTTCTAAACAAAGTGACGCTGCATGACGAGCTTGTCTCTGATTGCAGCGGCACTTTGTTTAGAAGTTTTGTCCACTTTACACAATGTTGGTGTCAGCGCTAGCATGCTGGCTTATTGGGGAATGAGGGCGCATCTACTGATGCGTGCCCTGCATTCGCCCAACAGCAGCTGCGCCCCCAAAGCTGCATTCTCCCAATATGTTGACTGCCGAGCAAGCGCGGCAAGCCAACATAAAAAGGGCATATTAGCCATTGAAAGGGTACAAAAGAAAATAACAAAAGCCAGTACATATATGACAAATTTGACATATATGGACAGACATGGGGAGACAAAACTTCAGTCCCTGGAAAATAGACATCTAAAAGGCGACTTGCTATTCATGTTTAAAATGATAAATGACCCTATTCTAATGACAGAATTGGATCTAGATTTCAAGCAAGACACCATAACCACTAGAGGACATCCCCTCCAGATAAAGACTAAAAAGTTCACCAGTAATAAAAGGATTTTTTTTCTCAGAGAGTTCTAGGCATCTGAAATGGACTTCAGTACATGTAGTTAGAAATGAAAACAGAAAGATCTTTAAAAGAAGGCTGTATGCATATATGGAAATCACTACTTTAAAATACTACCGCCGAAATAGTGGGGGAGTAGTTTACATGGGTTTTCAGCCTTTATCTACTCCTACAAACCTTAGTATAATGTATACAGTATATGTTCAGTAGCAAAGTATACCTTTACGTGTCTCGTTTTTCTGGTGTCACCAGTCTTTGGTTTGTTTAGCTGGCTTGGTACAGGTGTCCACTCCACTGTTTAGTAAGCACAATACCGGTGGTTTTTGCACTAGTCACTTTTTTGGTTCCTTATACCCCTACATGACCGCGCAATCTGCGACCTCCAGTTGCACTGGGGCAACTGTCAACACACCTTTTAAGATACCAGTGGAGAAGTGAATAATGTTGAGTTCTGCTCACCTCATAGGCATGACTGAGCGGTGGTTTTCTTCTTAAAAACATTGGGCTCTATCAGAACTAAACTTCTGACTGTACTCTGCTTCTGACTAGTTCTGTAACATGTTGAAATAGATGCTAACATTGTTGCTCACTGTAGGTACCGTTGATGGCCTCAGGTTACATGAATAATGGGATGCATGCCATTGTTGGAGCAGTGTCATTCTAGTCATTGGTTTGCAGCCATCAGAAGCATTTGGAGTTGGAACAGTGCCTAGTAACTGGTTGCATTTAGAGTCTGGGTATCAAATTATTCTTTATTCAGAATAAGGAGGGGGTTGAAAAGTTGCTTGGAGTAGTGCTGGCATTAACTGAACATCGGGATTGTCTTTCAGTGCACAAAAAAAATGTTGTAGGTGCCGTATTGGTCCTTTTAAAAACAGATCCAGAAACAAATGATTTGATACCTTTTATTGGACCAACATGGATGTTACAGAAAAAAACAAAGTGCTTTAGCTTTCGAACCAACCAGGTCCTTCTTCAGAAGCTTTGTGGCAGTTTTTCAAATATCCCATACTATTAACACCAGATTATAGAAAAAGCAGAAATAATTCTCATTGGTTTAACATATACATTTAAAACATAATAGAAGATTCGGTCAGAAGCTAATTAACACCAGTATGCCTTTAACTGAGGAGCCTCAGAAGGGCAAAGGTTATCAAGAATTCTCTACAGCCAGAGAGTTCTTGTCACATAAATTTTAAATGTCTCAGTATGCCAAGAAAGCATTCTAGTGATAAAAAAAAAAAAACCCTGAGTAGCATCTCTCTAATACATGTAAGATGAGCTCACAACTTACTTTCCAATTGTCCTGGTATATTAAAGGACAGATAATGAAAGACAAAATCCTGAAATTAGGTATAACTGCAAGTTGAAAGCAAGCCTCAAATTAACCTACACACATAAACATGATGCATGAAAGTATCATTTGTAAGTGTAAGTGCAAAATAAATAAATAAATAAAAAATACTTGTCAAGGACCCCCAAGAAAACGAGACCATGAGCCTGATAAATGCAGATTTCAACACAGAGTCTGTGTATAACAAAAATGCACAGAATCAGTCTAAGCAATCTAAATGAAAACCCAAAGGAATTACACCTTAATGAACCCCCAAGTAAATGAGATATGCATCTTAATATGAGCAGTTAAAAATGTGACAGTGTGAAATCCACCCACTGACAACTAATAGAAGGAAATAAATGCACACTATATGTGAAAACTAAGTGTTCTAGCCACATAACAACTGCCCCATGCCACGCTCCACCCACACATATGTGTGTACATACACCACACCACACTCACACACACACACACACACACCTGCACACTCCACACAACCACAACACACAACAAATATAGCAAACACATTCCACACACACCACACCACACACAACAAACAAAACACACATACACACCATACCCACAACACACAAAAACACAACACACAAAACACACACATACATACATACATACATCAGTATATACACACACACACTCAAACGCACTCACCACAGTGTTAAGGTGAAAAGTCAGCAATGTAGATAACCATAAACTTACAAAATCAAAGGCCCGCTGAAGAACTAAACTGTTTATGTCCATCTTTTAAAGTAAAGGTCTGTGTAAGTTTAAGTGGAATAATGTGCCATGTACCCAACATCAATATTCAATCCATCCGCCACCATATTGAGAAGTAAAATAAGTCTAATTTCAGAAGCCCGTCTCTATTGTGTACTATTGAAATGTCCTTTTAAGACCATCACAGACATATCTGAGGTTGAGTGGTCATCCTGGGAGAAGTGCTGGGCTACTGGTTTCTCAGTCATCTTGTGATTAATAGAATGTCTGTGTGAATTCATTCTAGTGCGGAGTTGTTGGCTTGTCTCCCCCACATAACCTGTGCGAGGACATGTCTTGCATTGGATAAAATAGACCACATTACTTGATGTACATGTATAATTCCCTGTATCCTGAATAGTCTGTTTTGTGATGTAACCACACAGTCTGAAGTGGAAATGAGGTTACATGTCTTACATGTGCGTTGATGACGAGTGCGTGTACCATATGATGTCATGGTATTCTGTTCTGGTTCAAGTTGACTCCTAATAATCAGGTTGGCTAAATTAGGTGGTTGTTTAAAAGATAGTAGTGGTAGTTCTTGAAAAATACCGTTAAGGGTTTCATCCTCACTAATTATTGGATGGAGATCCTTAGTAATCTTACGTAGGAGTTCAAGGTCAGGATGGTATGTGACTACTAAGGGTATTCTGTTGGTAGTCATCCGTTCCTTATATTGCAGCAGCTGTTCTCTTGGGACCTGCGTTGCACGTTCCACTGCTCTGTCAATTTCCCTGGATGAGTGTCCCTGCTCAATAAAGGTGTTTTTCAACATTGCCAGATGTGTGTCTCTGTCTTCTTCATTTGAACAGAGGCGGTGATACCGAAGTGCTTGACTATATATAACAGATTTCTTTGTGTGGCTCGGGTGATTACTTTTCTTGTGTAAGTATCTCTGTCTGTCTGTTGGTTTCCTATAAAGACAGGTATGTGAGGTACCATCCTTAATAGTGACAGTGGTATCCAGAAAATGTACACTTGTGGCAGAATATTCTAGGAAAGCTTTATAGTTGGGTGGAGGTTATTAAGTTCTTGGTGAAAATCTTTAAGTGTGTCAGTGCCCTCTGTCCAAATTATAAACAAATCATCAATGTAGCGGAAATAAGTGAGTGGTTTATGTGTACAGTGCCTTAGAAAATCCTCCTCCAAATTAGCCATAAAAGATTAGCATACTGAGGGCCATCCTGGTTCCCATTAAGGTTCCCATAGTTTGAACATATATGTTTACCATTAAAGCTGAAGTTGTTATGTGTCAGAATGAATTCAGTGAGTTTACCCACAACTCCAGGGTCAATGTTGGGGTCCAATTCTTTATCATGCAGGTATTTGAGGCAGGCTGAAATGCCATCTGTGTGTGGAATATTAGTGTGAGGAGGTTACATCCATCGTGGCTAAAAGGGTATCAGGTGGTAAGTCCTTAAAACCAGAAAGTTTATGTAGGAAGTGAGTAGTGTCCTTGATGTAACTATCCTTTGTATAACCAGCGGTTTGAAAATAGCTTCTACAAACCCTGATATCCCCCCTGTCAGGGTGCCATTACCAGAGACTATGGGTCTACCAGGATTACCAGGCTTATGTATTTTAGGAAGCATGTAGAATGTCCCTGGCTTAGGTTCACTGGGGACGAGGTCCTTTAGTTTGTCTTGGACATGCTCTGGAAATGTTTTAATTAACTTCTGTAGTTCTCTTTTATATTCTGTAGTTGGGTCACTTCCAGTACTTTGTAGTAGGTAAGGTCACTTAGCTGCCGGTTGGCTTCCGTAATGTAATCTTCCCGATTCAATATCACCACTGCCGAGCCTTTATCAGCTTTTTTTATGACAATGTTATGGTTTGATTTTAGTGTTTGTATAGCCCTCCGTTCCAATGGAGAGAGGTTGTAGCGGGCCTGTTTCTGCCTATTAAGAATCTCACCAGTAACTCTCTGGCGAAAGCAATTAATGTATTTGTCCAGTTTCTTGTTACGGCCACTTGATGGGGTAAACTCATATGGTTTCTTTTTCTTATCCAGTTATTAGTTTTCAGTGCACAGAAATTTCCTCACTGTTGCTTTGAGAGAGGGTGCTGAAGATAGGGTAATGTCTTTATGCTGTTAGAGTTTCAGTATTGTAATGCATAACCTCTCAGCATCTAAGCTAAAACCTAAGCACCTAACAAAACAAAACAAAAAAGATAACCTACATCAGCAGCATAAGAGGTGGAAAACTAAAACTCATCCGTATGGACTGCTAACAGCTGCTATCTCTCTGTGTAACACTTAACAATATTAGAACTGTGTCACATACCAGTTATTCCTTTTCATCTTGCTTTTATGCTGGCTCACATACAGTAGAACAATGCTTCCTCTGGACTTCAGGGCTTCTGTGCCCGATTTGCAGGACATCCTTTGTCAGCGCGAGGTGCAGACCCAGTAACACCAGTTTGTGTCAAATACTGTAGCCCCTTTCCCATTTTAAAATAGTCTGTTTAGTACAGTACCAGGTCTTTGCAAATGGATATGGAAGGGGCAGTCACCTGCTACTTGTTCCCCAACCAAGTTCACTTGCAGATGGACTTTCTAAAATATTTAATTCTGTTCAGGGTAAGAAAAGGCATCAGTTTGGGCTGAAGCACGAAGCTACAAAAATAGGGTAGCGCTAGTGTAAAAATTCCCTTGAATCTCAATGAATGCAACATGTGGTGTTCTGTGGAGGAAGGGACGTTTAAAGAGTTGCTTGGAGTACTTTTGGCATTAACTGAAGTTTGCGATTACCTTTTAAGGCACAGAAATATACTCACTGATGCCTTGAGAGAGGGTGCTGTTGATAGGGTAAAGCGAGCTTGGCTCTGAGCAATTGTTTAAACCAAAATAAACGCCACACCACATATTCAACAAGATTAAGGGGACATTTTACTCCAACGTTGCATTTGCTACTTTAGTGGCTTCTTGCTTCATCCCTAACTTGATGCCTGAACCTTGTTTTTTAAAAATTAAGTTTCATCCTTTTTTTTTTTTTTTTTATATAAATTTAAATTTGAAAGAAACAATGTGGCCTATCTTGGAATTGAACCCAGGACCCCCAACCCAGAATACTTTATTTTATTTATTGAAATGTTTCACCAGGAAGGCACACTGAACAACAAGTTGCTTGTCTCCTGGTGCGACCTGGGGTGTAGGAGAACAAGGAGGATTGAATACAGAGATTTGGTACAATAACACATGATAACATAAGATTTACATTTGAATACATTCAAATAAAAGCAAGTAGACTGTACAGTGAGCAACTAACAGTATTAAACCGGTGAGCTGGAAGATAAACATCTGAAATGGATACAATAGCACAAAATTTACATTAGAATGCAAGCACTAAATGACTCCTAACTGTAGGAAATGACTGAATGGAATACCGGTGGTTAGATCTAGGTCAAGCTAGTGAGGAGTAGCACAGACAGAACAAGTTAGCTAAAATATACCTGAAGTGCAAATAGTCTACAAGTACAATAGAGGTTTAGGACACCCATAAATAGGGCTGAGTAAAGGGGGGGGGTTAAAAAGAGCGGGGGGAGGTGGGGAGGGAAATGGAGATGGGAGGTATAACAAGTTTCAACCCTTTCAGGATACTAAGAACCCTGACAGGGGTCGATTTAGGGCAAGGATAGAGGAAGGGATGAGTGTAAAGTCGGGTGATGGGGAGGAGAGAGGCAGAGAAAAGGGGATGGAAGGAGGACTGGGGAGGTGAGAGGCTTGACCAGTTCTGGCTCCTTCAGGATGCTGAGAACCTTGTCAGGGGAAGGAGCAAGCAAGGATAAAGGTGGCTTTGGAGCCTAGTAGTGGAGAGAAGTATGAGAGAGGTGGAGAGAGTAGTAGAGAGAGGGGAGAGAGAGGTAAGGTCTTACCAAGATCTAAAACCCTAGGGGAGCTGGGTACCCTGTCAGGGGTCAGGACAGGCAGTGGAGATGGGGAGGGAAGATGGAGGAGGAGAGAGGTCTGCCAGGGTCTGTCCCCTCCACCAGTGTGCTCTGAGCTGTCAGGCTTACATGGCAACCTGAGGTTTCTGCAGCCTTTTTCTTTCTCTGGTTGCATTTCCTGCAACTATTGAGTTGGTAATTAGTTATCTGTGCAGTATTAGCCACAGCTAAGAAAACAGTGTGACCTAAGGCTTCTCCCCTCCCATACCAGTCCCTGGCACATCCAGTGGCCCCTCCCTCCTTTACCCTGTCCCTGTGTCAAGCAGTCCTTGATGTGCAGTGTCCTTCATCCCCTTGCCATACCAAAAAGTCCCTGGCATTCAGCAGCCCCCCTACCTTCACACCACCAGTAACATGCAGTCCCTGGCATCCAGTGACACCCCCACCCCATGGTAAGAAGTCCTAAACATTCAGTGCTGCCTCCCTCACCCTGCACCAAGTGAATCAGTTTCAGGGTCCAGTGGTAGCCCCTTCACTCACCTTCCCCAAGCCATGCAATCCCTGGTGTTCAGTGGTACCCCTCCCTCACCCTGCCCCAAGGCAAGCAGGTCTGGATATTCAGTGGCATTCTGTCCCTGTTCAGATGGCAGCAGGCACAACCCTTCTTCCTCTGTGTCTGTCCATCTGAATGACATTATCATACGTGCAAAATAGAAAAATTGATGCAGCGTGCAACTATTTTATTACACCATATTTGCGATAAAGTAATTCGTACAGTAGTCAGCCAAGGAGGCGAGTGAATGGGGTCTGCAGGCCAGCGTCTATGGAGGGAGGTTGTTTGGCAGCACCAGAGATGGGCTGCCGGTGTTTGCCTGGAAATGTTGGTGGCCATCAAAGCACCACCTAGGATAAGCTGCTATTGGCCATACTTCATTGGGGGGGTGGGTCTAGCAGCACAGTGCCACTGAGGATGGTGTCATGGTATATGCACTTGCTTTGGGGGGGGAATCGGGTAGTATTGTGCTAACATGGATGGGCTCTTATTGCTGTATTTTAAATTGTGTGGGGGAGTAGACATTTGTGACACTATGCCAGGCCTGGAGGGGACCTACACTGTACAGTCTTGCTGTTGATAGGGGGAGAGTCACAACCCCAGCGTCCTCATTGGAGCCCTTCAAATGTCAGCGCTACGAAATGTCAGCTCAGTCTCGATGGGTTTATGCTGTCATCGGACCTAGCTTAAAGAGGGAAATCTTTTTTTTTTTTTTTAACCCCAGCTGCGCCTAAAACTGAGAGGACTACTCCCCCTGGCTGTATGACTAGTGAACAGGTTGACGGGCCTGGGTCCTATGACGTGGTGCCTCCATTTTTATAAGCTGAAAATTTGGGGAGAAAGATGTCACTCGGCATGGTGGCTAGTTTTGACCACTCTGCACAAGGGCACCCAAAGTAATCCAGAGACTAGAAGCAATAACATAATGTCCAATACCAGGAGATGGGATTCTAAAGTGTGGCTTTATTCAACAACACTGAATGAAAAGCATAGACGGACTCCCACGGGGCTACACTCCTTGTAATGCAGATAAGGTGATGACACAGACACATATCCAAACTTGGATCCTAAACTTCCATATGTCATGGACTCTTTAACTAGAGGCACACTACCACCCTCTACTCCATCCCAACATCTGGGCACCCTCTTCAGGCACTGGCCTATACCTGACAGAAAGGTAACTGGTGTTTCAAAGCGAATCCGTAGAGGTGAGCCCTGTTATGCCAGGTGGGGGGTCTCCCACCTTTTGTTCCATAGACGCATACCCGGCCATTCCTTTGTTTACATACACACATCCTTGGCTACTGTAGTGCAGACTGTACATGGCTTTGTAATGCAGTAACTGTCTTTCTCTGAAGACCCCCCACATACAACAGTCATTACATCTCACTGTTCCATAAGCCTCTTCCTTGGCTACTGTAGTGCAGACTGTACATGGCTTTGTAATGCAGAAACTGCCTTTCCCTTGAAGACCCCCCCATATACAACAGTCATTACATCTCACTGTTCCATAAGCCCTGGACTTGGCATCCTGACTGACCCACAGCTCCAGAGACTTATTTACTCACTGTTTTGGTGAATGACACTGGCCTTTTGTCAAAGCTTTATCACCCTCATTGTTGCAGATGTCCAAAAACTCTGAAGGAATCTCTATTCCACAAAAACTGTAGTGCCCCAGCACTCTTCATCAGGCAGCTTCTTCCTTTTCCCAGGCCAGGGGGTTGCCCCTGGGAGTTGGTTCCTTGTGCCTCTCTTATGGTGGAAGCACACACCCTAAGGTAGCTCTGTGTCAGAGCTGAGGGCAGGGGGGCCCGCCTCAGCAGGGCACACCCTCCCTCCACTGCACTGCAGGATCTACATCCTTCCCTCTCTTGAGCCTACTTCAGACTGCAAACAAAAACTAGACTGCCGACCTCAAGGATCAACTCTAGACTGACTTTGAAATTCCTCAATGTTCTACCTAACTCCCAACTGCAACATTCTATTGTGGCTTATGCTGCTGCAGAATTCTAAATGATGTCATAGCCCCAGCTCAGCAGAGACTGAAAACAGAGCAAGACATAGTGAAATCCATTTAACTGGAGTTTCACTAGCTGCCTGTCCCTGCTTGCCACTAGATCTAACTAGGGTTCTAGTAACTCCGGGTAACGAGGGGTTAAATGTTTTGTATTTTCATCAGCAATTTATGCCCTATACACCTCTGGCCTGCTCCTTCTGTTGGAACCTCCCAGCGCCTTCCCTGGTTTCCCTTCGACTACCCTTTCATTTTCACGGCAAGGTGTTCCTAGTTGCCAGGGTGGGGCCGTTGCCTGTTGCCACACCAAAGACCCGAGTTCAGAAACAGTCAGATCATTTAGGGGCTGGCCCGGGGAGGGAGGATTGAGTGTCCCACTGGATGGCTGTCCTCCCTCAGTGGAAGGAGGTTGTGTGACCTGCTGCTTGCCTGCCACCTAGAGATGTCCGGGTGATAGCGCAGTTCGGACACCCTGAGCAACCCACATCCATTCCCAAACCCGAGTTGCCACTGTGGCAGGAGGTAAGGCGCCAGCGCCTCAGCCCTCCACACCACTGGGCCGCTGTTAATGATGAATTTCTATTGATGATAGTCTTGTTTTCATTTGAGAACTAAGTCTGGTGTTTGACCTCTAAAAGATTTCCTACAAAATAACGATAGCTTGCTGCCACTGAATGCGAGAGATGGAAAAGAAGGAGAATCCATTCATGCCGTCTGACACAGAATGAACAGTGGCAGCACGTCTGTGATTTAAATTTATGACAGCTAGCATAGTTAGTAATTTTTTGTTGTTTACTGACAGTCTGCAAAGTACAAACACACGAGTTTTCAAATAAGAAAAATTAACATTTTTTATATAACAAATAGAAACATCTTTGTTTAAGGTAACCAACCTACAATGACAAAAAGAAAATCCACAACAGAGCAGTGTGCACAGTGACAGCTTGTCTGTTAGAGACCTACTGACAGTATGTGTAGTTTGTGCTCATCAATAGTCTGTCCTAATTGCCAACATTGAATATCATGTTATGGAACTTCTTTTTTTTTTTAAATCAAAGTTGCACACTAATTGTTCACTGTAACCTGCCTAAGTTAGTTATGCAGTGCAGTGCGTCTTCATATCAATGTTGCTGATGCCACATCGTTCGTGTTAGCTACTTTGAATAATCTGTGCAAAACAGGAAAACTGGGCACCAGAAATCGGCTGCATAAACTTTTTTTCAATACAAGTACTCACATAAAACATGAAAGCAGCAGCAAACAGCAGTAGTTAGGGTAAGAAAGCACCCTTGACTGGTTTTGCCCTAGGCTTCTTCAGAGGAGATGTGTCTGCCGGGAGCATAACATTTCTCTCTGGTCATTTCGCTCCCGACGTGTTCACTCCCGACATATCGCTCCCGCACAGTTTTGTCCCCATGCACTTTCACTCCCAATCGTTTCACTCCTGCCCTCATCACCCTCCTCCCCACCCTCCTCTTCCCCTCGGTAACGCTCCCATTCACCAGCTTGCTCCTTTGGTTAAGGTCCTCTTCCCCGCCCCCTTCAGTGATGCTCCTCACCCCTCCACGCCCCTTTAGTAACGTCCTGTCCCATTCTGTGACTCTCCTTGTCCCGCCCCTCCCCTTTCTGTGATGCTCCCGGTGAACTACCGAAACTGCCTCCAGATCACCGGTGAAGACCCTCTTCCTCGCCCCCCCTTCCCCTTGGTAAGTCTCCCGTTCACCTGGTTGCCCCTTTGGTTGAGATCCTCTTCCCCACCCTCTTCAGTGACGTTCCTCACCCCTTCACACCACTTTCTGTGACTCTCCTTGGCCCAATCCCGCCCCTTTCTGTGCTGTTCCCAGTGAACTCCCAAACTACCGGAACTCCCTTGGTAATGCTATTTTTTTTTCTCTTGCTGCCAACAGTAGCAAAAATGGATTGTGCAAGTGATTGGGGCTTGTGACACTTCACGGGATTGGTGGTATGTATTTGGTGTCTTATTTGATTGCCACTGTTTGTTTTTGGACAACTTTCAAAAGGTGGAAGGGGTAAACTTTATTGTAGAACATAAAATCACTTTATTTTAAAAGATGATGAGGGCTAAACTTGAATGAAGTACTTTAAATCATTTTTATTAACTCTGGGTTCAGTAATCAAATGTGTGTGCCACACCTCTTAGAAATTCTTCTGTGGTGCACTCTGTGCTTTTTTCTAGAATATAAGCAAGCCTTTCCATGTTGTCTCTGTACACTTTCTTGGAACCAGCAGGAACATTGCCTGCAATCAGGTGCTCAATGCAAGCATCCTGTTTTCTCTGTACACCTTTAAGGCCATCAGTCAGCTTCCAAACTGTTGGGTGCACCATGCAGAGCACACTCTGAATAAACAGTAGGTGTTTTACTATTATTTTAGTAAACAAGAAAATAAATGTTTAAAAAGTTTAAACTTGACACTGTCAGTCGAGAGTGAAATGTCTGGGAGTGAACGTGCATGGGGCGAGATTGTGCAGGACTGAAATGACAGGAGTGAAATGTCATAGACCCTTGTCTGCCAGCTGCTAGGTGCTCCGTTTAAATAGAAAGTTAAATTAAAGTGACAGTACACCAGTAGTGCTTAAATTATGCAATAAATAGTAATGAATTAAAGAGCTAGTGTACTACTGCCTGGAAACTGCCTAGAATTAATTGTAACTGTCATATGTAATCAACTATCACTTCTTATATCTGAAGTATTATTTTCTTTTCTGTTTGCTAATTAGAAGATTTTCCACCTGGCAGTACTAGGGTGATGTGTGGATTAGCACTCTGTCTGGAGGGGAAGTTAAAAAAAAAAAGTCAGTTCTGTTCCTCCCACTACAGCAACACTGAGACCACATTGACTGTGACATCACTAGTAACCAATGAGAACCATTTGTCACTGCCAGATTATTATGTGTCACATGAAGCAGCAGCAGCTGGCTCCTTGGTTACTAGTGATGTCACCATTTCCTGCATTTTGATTGGTACAGTAACTTTGTGAAAGTCACTGCTCAGACTGCAAGGATTGCGGTTCCACAAGGTGTTTGGTCACATTTCTGATGATGTAGTGGGAGGAACAGAACTGACTTGTTTTTTAGCCCCCGAACAGAATGTTCTCCACACATCAGCCCAGTATTGCCAGGTGGAAAATCTTCTAATTAGCAAACAAAAAATAAAAAAAAAGTACTTCAAATATAGAAAGAGATAGGTGACTGCATCTGAAAATGACCATTAATTCCAGGCAGTACACTAGCTCTTTTAAATTACAAATACTGCAGTAGGCACCATAAAGTGGCTAAAACACACTAATGCAATTAATTTAAGCATGACTAAATGCAAACTACACTAGGAATTAAAGTGGAAATGGCAGAAAAATCTTATAACGAAGGAAACTGAGGATCCAGTTTGGTCTCCAAGCTTCAACTTCACACTTTTAAAGGCTAGTTTCTGCACATGCATAAGGCATGCTGGTGTATGTGTGGGTACCTAAAAAGCTGAAGGACAGAGGGAAAAAGAGAGACTGTTATTCACAAAATACTGAAAAAAATCACATTCATCTCCTGATTCTATTCTGATTAATAATAGTCGACTCAATTCTGTCATTGAGACCAGGTTTAAACAATGCCCCTAGCTGGATGATCGACAGTGCCTCTCTGTCAAGGGTAAGGGCATTCAAATTGCCACCTCGCCTACCCAGTCTCACTCTTTC
Organism: Neoceratodus forsteri; assembly: GCA_016271365.2. Lineage (NCBI taxonomy): Eukaryota > Metazoa > Chordata > Ceratodontiformes > Ceratodontidae > Neoceratodus > Neoceratodus forsteri. The sequence continues at coordinate 767,506,097 of CM028136.1, forward strand.
AACACCACAGAAGGTATAAACATGAGAACCACTGTTGTCCTGTGAACAGATATGTTGGGCTAGTGCATTAGAACAATCTTTTCTATTAATTCTACGAAGATGTTCACCCACCCGTACTTTAAAGCCATGTGATGTCATATCAAAATAGAATGCGGAACATGTGCAGGTTGACAAGTATATAATATTTTCTGTGTGGCAGTTTATAAAAGACCTAATTTCAAAGGACTTTGTAGCATTAACACTAGTAAAAAAAAGTGTTTGTTATATTTTGGCAAAATTTACAACATCCACATTTAAACGTACCCTTTGGCAATGGTGGTAACCAACCAGAAACAAGAGCATCTGGATTGTACATTGGTTGTAGACTATGTACTAATGTGTCCTGTACTGTAGATTGTTTCCACTCTTATACACCATTCTTGGTGCATTTTCTGTGTAATATTTAAGAATGGGGTTAGATCTAGGAACAGACTAGTTCTTCTGCACAATTTCTTACTTCATTGCTTTGTCTGCAATAAGTAGTGATGACATTGAATTGTTGGGACTGGCTAGCAACCATTTCTGGGGGTTCTCTGGGCTGTAACAGTATAGTTCTAGCTATGTTTCAAACATGATTCAAAGCTCTAGCCAGGACTTCAGAGCTGTACCCTCAGTCTTCAAATCTGCAATAGAGTTCACTGCTTTTGACATCACAGTCAGAGGTGTAAATACAGTTGCGTCTTACCCTGAGGAATTGGGATTTGAGTATATTGTCTGTTGTGTGTCTTGGGTGGCAGCTACATGAATGGAACAGCGTGTTTCGGTCTGTTTCTTTTCGATAGAGATTTATACCAATGGTACCATCAGATTTTTTCGTAATTACCAAATCAAGGAAGGTAACAGTTTTTTGGGAAGCTTGAACTGAAAAACGTAAATTTGAATTTTTCTGTTCTTGATACCGTACAAACTGCTCCAGTTTGTCTCTGTCACTTCTCCACACCAATAGGATGTCGCCTATATAATGTCTCCACCCTGTCGTAGAAAGGGTTCCCCTCAGAGTCATAGACAATTTCTGTTTCCCATTTCCCCAAGTAAAGGTTTGCATAATTGGGTGCAAAAGTGGCACCCATTGCTGTCCCCCTTAGTCTGCAGCAAATAGTCGTTCTGTAAAAGAAAGGTGTTAGATTCTAGTACAAATCGTGCACATTTTAAAAGAAAATCATAATCGGTTGCATTGTTAAGATGATGTTAAAGGGCCTGCAACCCTTCAGAGTGGGGAATGTTTGTGTAAAGGGACTTGACATCCAGTGACACCATCCACCATTCCTGTTCAATCTGTATTTCATCTGACATAATCAACATATGTCTAGTGTCCTGTATGTAGGACGGGAAGGAAGAGACCAACTCCCTTATATGACCATCAACAAATCTGAATAAAGGCTTTGCCAAAGAGCCAATCATTGATACAGTAGGACACCCTGGTGGCTTTTGCATGTTCTTCTGTAACTTGGGGAGAAGATAGATCATTGCACGGACGGGGTGTTCTACAGTTAGTTATACTCACTGTCCGTAGTAACCCCGTTTTCTCTGTTTTCAGTTAGAAATTGGTCTATACTTCTCTTAAACTCTAAGGTGGAGTGTTTTCTTGTTTGCACTGATGCTTTGAATAATCTGCCTACTGTGAACAGAGAGTCTGCAACTTTTAATACTTAACCTGTAAACATTCCCCATACACAATAAAATGTATGCTGTGCTTCGACATAACTTTTTGTTCTTAGCAGGCAGATGGACCTGGTAGGTTCAGCCTGATGGACTCCACATTTGGCGCAGAGCCCTTCGGGCCCTGCATCTGTAACTACAGGGAAGTGCCAGGCCTGAAGGGACCTTCATAAACAAGGATTTGATTCCACTATCTCAAAAAGAAAGGAAATTCTGTGCAAAAAACTGCATTAATGCACTAGTTAGGGTTCAGCTTAAAACAACAGAAGTTGGGAAATGTGGTGTTAGAGTTTCCATCCCTAACTCGCCACCCTCCCATGCAGCAAAAGGACAAGGCCACACAAGCAACCACAGACAGCCATCAGGTAAGACAAACAACATATGACTGTTTCCAGATGACACAAATGCAGTTGCACTGATGTGCTACCTTCGTGGATTTGTATCTGCAGCTGCATAAACACAGGTCGCACAGGGGTATGTGTTTATGCAGCCACACCTGTGTGTATGTTGTACAGTGTGTTCTGCAGACAGAAGGCCCCGTGGGTCCTGTGCCTCTGCAGGCAGAGGTACTCATGCACGCTGTATGAGGTACCTCCCTAGATAGCATGCTCCGCTACTGCATGTTTTCTACATATGCAGCTGTGTAACTAACAACCTGCTATCCCCTTGAACTGTTTCTAGATCTGCTGCTGAAACCATGATATCCACATTGCAACAGTGCTTCCATCTACATAACGGCAGACCCCTGTGACCTGACCTGGAGCCAGAAGTCAGTGTGTATGTCTTACAGCTGTGGCTGAAGTGATGTATACCCCTCAGGGGCCCGCACTTCTGCAGACAGAAGATCTGTTACAATTTTGATTTCATGGTTCCTGTGTTTCTGTAGCCAGTGGTTACACCTACAGCTGCAGAAGCACTGACCCAAGTGTGTGTATGCCTTACAGTGTGCATGAGTACCTGAGGCTACAGAAGTGCTGGCCTCTTACGGGCCTGCAGTTCTGCGGAGAAAAGAACTCTTGTAATTTGGGTATCATGGATTTATATCTGTGGCCGCAGAGGTACTGCTGCACACAAAAACAGTGTTGTCATTTGAGTATCCTGGATTCCTGTCTGCAGCGAGAAGTGAGTGTGTGTGTCTTGTGGTGTGCATGCCACAAATACAAATCCATGAAAGTAGCACATTAGTGCTACTACAGTTGTGTCATTTCGAAACATTTCAAAACATTTGTGTGTTGTTTGTCTTACCTAATGATTTCTAACTGTGTTTGCTTGTGTGGGTTTGTCCTTTTGCTGCTTGGGGGGGGGGGGGAGTTTGGGTTGGAAACCCTAATGCCACATTTCCCTACTTTTTTTGCTGTAAGTTGACCCCTAAACTGGTGCATTAATGCAGTTTTTTGCAATGAACAGAGATACATATACATATATATTTTATACAGAGGTGTGAACACAAAACCCATTACATAAATGCTGATATTTGAAATACTGTGTACATAAAATTCATCTATGTACAGTAGACTCGTCATCAGCATTTTTATGTACACAGTAGACACATCATGATGTGTTTATGTGAATAGTAGACGAGTGATCATGATTTGTCCCCCGTCTCCTGTCCGACTGGCACTTCCACCCAAAAACGAAAGTACACAGCTCCACTACACTTTCCCACTCCTCAAAATCAACAACAGTAGACATTTTAAACAGATTGTACCATCACTCTTATAAAATCTACTTCTTAGCTCATGGAATACACTTCTCCGGTAGCTTGTTAACCACCCCACTGTGCTCGACTGACTCGCTCACATATTGAAAACTCCTCCATTTCCACAACTGTAAGCGTGCCGTCATGAGGCGGTGTTAATAGCAGTGGCCATGGCAGTGGAGCTCCTCAGAAGTGGAGGATCCTTCTTTCACCAAAAAAAAACAGAAAAACAAAACTTTCATATTTAAAATAGAAACAACAAAAACGTATTAAGAAAAAAAAAAAAAAAAACTACTTCCGGTGACGTCATCCCCTTAATGGCTGCCTTTGGACAGAGCTCTCTCCCCTCTGGAATAAGAACCTCCATCTTACAGCGCTCAACTTCGGTAAAAACTGCTGATATTGCCACCGAAGAGAAAGGAGGCGAGAAAAGCAACAAAAAACAGGAGCAAAATGGAGAATAAGCAGCGGGATGGCAGCAAATTAATCGAACAAACTCCACCGAGCTGGAGCTCCTCGCCTGCAGGCCCAGAAACCAGTGACATGGACACAGACCTGGAAACGGAGATCCTATCTAGGTCCCGTTTCGAAATTCTGCTGGGAGAATTCAAAGCCTTTCACTCCGAAACAAAGCAGGAATTTGCTGCCCTACAAAAATGCCTCACAGATGTAGAAGAGAGAACCGAGACAGCTGAACAAAGAATCTCAGATTTAGAGGACGGCTCGCACAGCATTCATGTGGTGGTAGCCCTAATTTTATCACATCAAGAGGCACTGAAAGAAAAATTGATGGCTCTCGAGGCTAGATCCAGGCGGGGCAATATAGAATTTACATTCTTCCTGAGGGAGTGGAATCTGAATGGAAGACTTTCTGAAGGGTTTCCTGCGGGAGCTTCTGAAATTACCTGCAGATTTTGTTTTCAAAATAGAGAGAGCACACCAGCTCAAGCCTACCAGCGCACGAGCTCGCCCTCGGTCTATAGTATTAAAGTTTTCCAGTTATCCGGACAAGGAAAGAGTCTTGCGGACAGCTTGGACACAGAAAATTGTCAAATACAAATCAGTAAGGCTCTCCTCTGACAACGATTATCTGGTAGATATTGCCAAACAGCGAGCCCTGTACTCACCAATACTGTGGGTACTGCAAGGGCATGGGATTAAATTCCAGACCCCATACCCCGTGAAGCTGAAAGTGCAATGGGATGAGGGCCCTATGATGTACAACTCCCCACAGGAAATCCAAAAGGAACTTAAAAATCGAGGATGGTGTTCCAGCTTGGACCAACCATTGGAACAACGCACCCGCCCGGGCAGAATGCAGTGGCGCACATCCGGGAATTCTACTCAATGACACGCAGCACGATTGATCGCTCCCAAAACTATGGGAGACATCAAAACACTTTTTGAACAACTGAGTGCTTCTATGCCTATCGAGGAGGAATCGCTAGCGGCGGAAGATGAGTCAATCTGACTTGGTGAGCCTAAATTGGTACTGCTTTCTGCGTCTCCTTTCCCTGAGCAGCCTGTCAGTTTGATGGCGTTGCATTTTCTTGTTGCTTAGAGGGGAATCCTGAGAAATAAGATAAGAGATAGGGAGTCTCCCCAAATGTCCCTCTCGTGAAAACTAAACACTGTGACTATCAAGCAAACAGGACAGAGACTGTCTGAGATGTTTATGCCTTCCTCTAGAATGCAACCTGCTTGCTTTTCCTTTTGGCTTTTGATTTTTATATGCTTTCAATTGTCCTCACTCTTCGGGGGATAAGCTTCCTTTATAATATGGACTAGACTTGAAAGTGGATGCTAAGGACATTAATTCAGTATAATATCTTGTACCAGCATATGAGGTCTGGAAAATATATTTTTGCTTGTGGACAGGGCGGTGTGAATTGAGACCTTTTACCTCTGCTTTAGCATATTATCCCCCCCCCCCCCGTTTTCTGCTTAAATGTAGCATCCCCCCTCCCACATATACTGGGTGTTAAAAACCTATCAGGGTATCATTATTTCGTATGGGGGGGGGGGTCGAGGTCTTTTATTTTTACCAACGCGACTGGATTTTGTACCAGCTTGATTTCTTCTTTCATATCTCTGTGCCTTGGGGCAGAGCTAATCCTATCATAGGGTGGATGATAACTCCGTGGGACGATAACAACTTCCCCTTTGAGCTCACGGCTCGGGCTCCGGAGGGCCTGGCGCTGCGAGCGTCCAATCCTCCCACACAGGGATCGGTAACCTTGTACACTCCCCGCCATTGTGTTAATGGGGGGGTGTATTTTACACACACACACACACCCCCCTTGGAAGCCGCATTGTACATAGTTATGGTTGGGTTTTGTTAATAACAGTGTTAATGTTTTGTATGTGTGTGACAGATATGCTGCAGCGAAGAAGCACTTCATTTGGGCTGTAACCCTTGTGGGTTTTTGATGTTTTCTTCCCTGCCCTGCAAAGGAATATCAGGGTACAAAGGGGCCGTTTGCCCTTTGGAGTAGAGTTAAGTTTATATCTGGGTAACCTAGTGAGAGGTTATGGTAGAAGCCTGACAAGACTTATGAAAGAAAACGGCTAATAATGTTTCTCTTACATGTATTTCACATAACGTAAATGCCCTGACTAACCCCATTAAAAGATACAGAGTCATCTCACATATTAAAAAACCAAAAACAACGTTTGTGATGCTGTAGAAGACCCATTTGAATGACCCGGAGCACCAGAAACTAACTAAATATGGGTGGTTCACAGAAGTAGTGGCCTCCTCCTCCTCCTCCTTTAAGGGGGGGAAACGTAGAGGCACAGCTATATTGATTTCGAGGTATACTCATTTCCATCTGGAGGCCTCCTCTGTGGACTCAGAAGGCCGGCTGGCCATAGTGGTGGGACAGTTGGAGGGGTAAACTTATAACAGCGGTTTCTCTATATATCCCTCCAGGCTCTACTGGCCCCACCATATGGGGCTTATGTCACAAGATAACAGAATGGCAGAGGGGAACCCTGATCATGGGGGGGCCACAATCAGATTTATAGTCAAGAAGACACTACTGATCCCAGGGCGTTGAGGAGATCTGCGGCTCAAAAATCAACCAGTAAATACTATAGGGAAGTCCAATGGATAGACGCATGGAGAGCTCTCCACCCGCAAGGGAAAGAGTATACCCACTATTCAGCCCCACATGGGGTCTATATGAGGATAGACTCCTTCCATATTTCTAGGGAATACCTTCACCTGGTGAAGGATTGCAAGCATGTCCCCTCTGTCCTTTCGGACTACTCTCAGGTGACCCTTGAACTAAACTGCGTAGAAAACAGTGCCCCAGAACTCTGTCGGTTCAATGATTTTTTTTGCTGAACTTACTAGACGTTAAAGATATGGTGAATACCAGACTGCCCCCGATCCTGCAAGAAAATGATTCACCAGAGATAGAGCTACCCTCTGGGACACTATTAAAATTGTTCTTTGAGGAGACATTATAAAACATGCCTCTAATTATCGGAGGTGGCGGAATCAGTAGCTTGCTTCCCTGCAACAACAATTTAAAATCCTCCAGGAGTAGCATGCAGGAGGGGACAGTGGAGTAGCCCCACTATTATTTGTCACGAAGCAGTGGATTCCGTGCCTGCTAGATATTCACACGGAGCAGGCATTGCAGTATCTAAAGCAAAAGTACTACCAGGGCGGCCCCCAGGCCACCCTTCGGCTAGCTCATAGATTGAGACGTAAAGTAGCTCGCTTCATGATTAATCAAATAAGAAACCCAGAATCCAGACAAATGGTTCAGTCATCTGAGGAGATTATGAATGCCTTCATGAACTATTACTGAGCTCTTTACACCCCAGAACACATACCAGACCTTGAGGCCATTAGGACATACTTGTCGCCTCTTCAGCTGCATACCCTTTCTGGATCCCTTCAGCAGAACTTAGACAGGCCCATCACCAGTAAAGCACTCCACCAGGCTATTTCTGCCCTGAAGTCTGGAAAGAGCTCAGGCCCTGATGGATTTACGACAAACTTTTTTAAGTCTTTCAGGAAACACCTACAGGGCCCACTGCTAGAGGTGTGCAGGGCAGTGCAGGGGGGACACCCGGTTCCATTAGGCTGGAATTATGCTGCTATCACCAGCATTCCCAAACCTGGGAGAGATTCAACTAACTGTTCGGCCTACCACCCAATCTCAATAATAAATATAGATTATAAAATTTTTACATCGATTTTGGCGGGTAGGCTGAAATCGATACTGCCCTTATTGGTTGCCCAAGATCAAACAGGCTTCATATAGGGGAGACAAACTCAGAATAATATAAAACGTTCCCTTCATTTACTTCACTACGCCATCCGGTTAGAGGCCCCTTTCCTAATGCTGAGTCTGAATGCTGAAAAGGCCTTTGACCGGGTGGCGTAGTCTTTTTTGGGGGTGGTCCTTCAGAAAATAGAGACTTCTGGTGGAAGAGAGCTAGGAAGAAACACTCTGATGCCGATTGGCTTGCTTTTCGTGTATCTCGAAACGCCTGCACCAAACTAATTAGGACTGAAAAGGTTAGATGCTTCCAATCAGCCCTGGAAGACAACAAAAACAAAGCCACCAAATTGTGGCATATCCTCAAAGAAGTTGAGGGTCATACCACCGACGCCTCCCTTCCAGCTAAAATAGTGTCCGGGGGTACCACTTTCACGGATAGAGTGGATATACTTAAACAACTCAATGATCACTTTGCCACTGCGGGGCAGGCATTTGACGTCTCTCCATTCAGTAAGATCAGCCTACACGGGGATGACACTGATGCCACAAGCCCCAGCATCAACACCAACCAGAACTACTCCTCCTCCTTCAGCTTCTGCCCTATATCCATCAAGCAAGTGGAGAACCTTCTACGGTCTTTAGATACTAAAATGAGTGCTGATGCTGACCGCATCGAACCTTTCTTCCTAAAATTAGGCCATTATTATCTGACCGCCCCCACTGTCCATTTATTCAACATTTCCCTAACTCAGGGTGAGTTACCCATGCCGTGGAAAACTTGCTCACATTATCCCTTTGTTCAAGTCCAGGGACCCTAGCGAACTGAACAACTATTGGCCTATTTCTATACTATTCTCCCTTTCAAATTATTGGAAAAAATTGTTAACACCCAAATCAAGGAGCACCTGGATTCACAGAATATGTTAAACGCCGTTCGGTTGAGGGGCTTCAGAGCCAAACATAGCACAGTGTCTGCCCTTGCTAAAGTAACCACCGACTGGCAAATTGCCTTGGATGCTAAGAAGCATGTGTTTGCACTCTTCCTTGACCTTAGTAAGGCGTTCGATACTGTGGATCACAACATTATGCGTAATGCATTAGGTAACATCGGTCTCGATAGTTCTGCCATTAAATGGTTCACCAGCTACCTTACTAACAGACTACAACAAGTCAAAGCTCTGGGAGAACTGTCCCCACTGAAAACACTACCAAGAGGTGTCCCTCAAGGCTCTATTTTGGGCCCAATCTTATTTGCAATCTACAACAATAACCTTGATTCACACCTGCACACAGCTAAAGTGCACTTATTTGCAGACGATACAGTCCTCTACACCGCTAACTCTTCTCTAGGCATGGCCCATGAGGATTTACAGCGAGATTTTATCTCTCTCCAATTTAATCTTATGAAGCACAAGCTACTGCTTGACGCCAAAAAAAAAACAAAGTCATGATCCTCTCACCAAACACCACCCCAGGACCAACATGCAGCTTGAAGATTCTAACTTTATTAGGTGAACCCCTGGAAACCGTTGTTACCTTTAAATACCTGGGATTCTGGCTGGACAACAAGCTTAATTTCCTATGCCACCTGAATGAACTTTCAAAAAAAATTAAGACAACGCTTAGGTATATTCTACCGCATTAAACATCTACTTACCAACGAAGCCAGAAAGACACTAGTGCAATCTAGATTCCTGCCTTTACTGGATTACGCTGACTTCCCGTACATTAACTGCCCTTCTTCAATGCGCCATAAGCTTGACACTCTTTATCACTGGGCCTTGAGATTCATTCTTAATCTGCCTTTTCAAATCCATCACTGCCTGCTGTATCAAGAGATGGGATGGACCTCGCTTACTACAAGGAGGAAAAGAAATGCCTTCCTTTGGATATATAGGACTTTATTTGATAAGCTACCAGCATACATCTCGAGCTTATTTGAGTGTGTCAAGGGGTCGTATGGTTTGAGACGCTTCTCCTTAATCAGCTTTCATATACCTACAGTAAGATAATTTCATTGCTCGGCTGCAATTAGCTTCTCCCTTCCTTCTATTTGGAATATTATGCAAAGGTCCCTAAAGCTTTCAACCCTTCCCGGTCCCCTCACCTTCAAAGCACTGATTACAGAGTACCTAAAGGAAACCTGCAACTGTTATAGATGACCAGTGCGTCCCTATTCTCTTGTTGAATACCCCGACTCTCAAGTAACTCGCAGCTCCCACCATCCCCCATTAATGGAGCTACAGCACTTTCAGCATCCTCTTCTCCCAACCCCTCCAGCCAACCTCACCCTACCTACCCCCTTGTCTTCTATACCTCCACACTTCCTACCCCTCCTTCACACAAGTCCCATACTAGAATAACCATTGGAATCAAATCATCCTAACCTTAGATTTGTTATGTTTGTTGTTTAGTGTGCAATAACTAGCTTTCAACTATGTTAGCCCTAGCTGTTTAGGCTTGTGTTAGCCCTGCATATGTTTGGTGTTTATTTTCCTGTCTTGTACCTGCCTGTGATACATTTTTCTATGTCTAGGACTCCTTGAAAATGAGCCTGCTCAATGGTGTTATGTCTGGTTAAATAAAGTTTGATTGATTGATTGATTGATTGATGGGCTTTTCTGAAAGTTTTGTGTCAGTCATTGAAAGCATTTATACATCCCCCTCTGCCTCTATTAAGATAAATGGAGGGGTCTAGGCTCCCCTACCCCTGAAGAGGGGTACAAGACAGGGATGCCCTGTCCCTGCTCTTGTTTGCCTTGTACTTAAAGCCACTGGTGCAGGCAATATGGCAGAATGGTGATATAGCGGGATTGGAGATGGGGGGGGGGGTGAGACTCACAAATTGGCCTTATATGCTGATGATTTGCTCATTTACCTATCAAGCCCAGAAGACTCATTAGACCCCCTCTGGCAGACTATTGAGGAATTTGGCAGGATATAAATTAAACTGTAATAAAACAGAAGTACTCAAACTTAATTATTCCCCCTCCCCACAGATCAAAGTGAACTTCCCACTTAGATGGGACCTCCACAGTGTAAAATACTTGGGTGTTAAACTTACTCTTAATCAAGTAGAGATGTTTTCACATAACTACATCCCCCCTGTTGGAGTGCCTGAGCAGAGATTTGGAAAATTGGGCCCTAGTACCCATTCTCCTCATACAAAGAGAGGAGGCAGTCTGAATGGTGCTCCTCCCGAGGTTTCTCTATCTTGCTCAGACCCTCCCTATATGGGTTCCCCAGGAATTTTTTAGAGATCTAAATAGGATAATCTCAACCTTCCTTTGGCAGCATCATAGACCGAGGATTAAATATTCAATCTTCCAACAACCTAAATCTCGAAGAAGGCTAGCCCTCCCAGATTTTATTCAATAACATAGAACCACCCAGTTGCGGACGGTGGTTTATTGGTACCAAAATAATTACACTGCACGATGGAAGGACTTGGAAATGAGAGAAGAGGACCTTCTCCAGGCTGCCAAGACTCTTCTCTCACCCCCTAACCCTTTTGAGCGGGAGGGGGATTCCAACCCTTACACAGGAGTTACTCTCCGGACTTGGAGAGAAACCCTATCAAGGAAAAAATTAACTGCCTGGAGGCCCCTTCTTTACTCTGTTCCATATACAGAAACCTTTACTCCATCGAAGATGGACTTGAGTTTTAAGAGATGGGAGAGGGGGGCTCCATTTGGTGGCCCATTTTGTCAGGGAAGGGGAGATGTTTCCATTTTCAACACTGAGGGAACAATATGGGCTTCTCCCCCATGATAGATTCAGATATTTTCAGGTGAGGAGCTTCATTAACTCCCTCTTGCCTGGTTCCTGGGTCTCATCCTCCATACCAGGATTAGGTTCCATCTTACTAGCCATAATAGATGGCAGAACCAATCTCGATCATATCATTTCATACATACAGTATATAGAGCTCTGCTCTCCTTACAGGGGCACATGTTGGACAAAACTAGATGGACCTGGGAATTAGATCTTGATATTCAGATCCCCAGGGAAACTTGGGACATATAACACACTTACAGTCAGGAGTGGGAGCCCCCACCTGGAAGGAATTTTCATGGAAAATGGCTCTGAGGTTTTTCAGGACCCCTAGAATTCAGGTGAAATTTCAAACAGGGTTATCCTCAGAATGCTGGAGGGATTGTGGGGAGGAATCTGCTGCCTTGGCTCATGTCATGTGGTCCTGCCGAAGACTCAGGCTCTTTCTGAATGAGGTGCAGAGGAGCCTGAGGATTATTTTCACTCCCTCATTAACATTTTCCCAGACTTGTTTCTCCTCTCTGTGCTGCTCCCGGGCTGCAGAGATGGAAATACCCCGAAATTATTTAAATTTTGTATACTAGCAGCCCAAAAGGCCATCACAAGGAAATGGCTTACACCAGAACGGATAACACAGTGGCAGGATTTGATGATCTCCATCTATCAGATGGAATCTTTAACAGCCTTACTGAACAAAAAGAAGGATACATTTTGAATCATGTGGAGAAGATGGATACTATATATTTCTCCACTATGTCCAGAATTTATCCCTTAGAAGCTCATGACATGACCCAAGCTCTCCTGAGATTACACGAATATCTGAGCACTTGTTGTTAACAGGAAGGGAAGCTTTAAATATATTAATTAGAAGAGGAATTTATTTAAGCCACAGGATTAATTTGCTTTCCTTTTTAAAATGGATTGCGCTCCTGTATCTGTGTTAATTTCATTATTTATTTTGTCTTGTTTTCGACTATTGTTGTCTTTGTCACAAATATTAATATATTGTATGTGGTCTGATGTTCTTGTTATATCTCTACAAAAAGGAAAAATAAAGATAGTTAAAAAAAAACACAAGGTTCCTGTCTATTAATTAAATTGTTGGATTCCTTTTCATATTCTATGTTACTGGAATTTTATTTTTTGTGAATGACAGTGTTTTGTATTGTGCTTTGTCTTTCTGTGACTGAGTGTAGTAATGCTTTGTAAAAATAAGCAAATCTTGAGTACACATAGTAAGATTCAATTCAGGAATGGTTTTATATTTAATTAGATCTTTCTGATTCACACATACCATTGAATCCGCCCCCCCCCCCCAATTTCACTTTACCATGTCCCGCTCTATTTGCAGTGTATTCCCTTTCAGTGTTCAAATGATGTGAAAAATTGGAATTTCAGAGACTTGTAATTTTTCTTTAGAAATAAAGTTTAATGTGCTCTCACTTGTTTCGCTAATAGTTTGTATAGCAGTAAATGTTGCTCGATTGTGGAGTTTTATCAATATTTTACCAGGGTATTAAATAGCTGGTATAGCATAGCAGAACACTATGCAAAAACAGGGTAATGCTAACCATTTCAAGAAATTTATTTTGTTTATTTGATCATATCAGAAAAATCTTTGAGTCAGTGACTCCTTTGTAAGGGAAAAGAAAGGACATTAACAGATAATACAGCAGCAGATTAATTCAATACATTGAATACTAATTAAGTTAACAGAGTTACAGCATAGGATCGTCATAGTATGTCCACATTGGGTACAGTTGTCAAAAATATATTAGTAGTTAGCAGTAAAATATAATTATTTATTTATTTATTTACTAGAATCAGAACTACAACCCTTTGAGTCAGGGACTCATTTACAAAGGCTCTTCGTAAAAAACAGAGAGTACAAAACATACACACACAGTAAACATATTATACAGAGAATTATAAGGGAATAATTTACATATACTGTATGTACATAGTCACAGTGAATATACATAGTTACAGTGAATAAAGTCCAACATGGGAGGGACACCCTATGTAGGTCCTATACAATGTGATAGCTAAATTAAATATATGTACATGGATACAGTGAAAGAGTCCATCATGGGAGAGACATCCTATGTGGTTCCTGAACAGTGTGGTAGCTAGAATATCATAGAGGAAGTAAGAGACTACAGTATCAATGCTGTACTACAACTAGCAGATAGCAGGTAGATGCTAAGGACAGATGAGCTGAAACACTTGAGCAGCGGCTATGTGCAGTTACAGCTGTGAGTGGAGATGAGGTGTTGTCTGAGGGCTGACTTGAAAGGCCCTAGTCTTGGTTGAGTGGAGATAATGGGGGGGAAGGCGTTGCTCCAGGAAGGTGCCTGATAACGGAAAGATCTTTGCGCCAGGGACGACCTGACCCTGAGTACTTGAAATGTGCACTTGCTAGCGTTCCTGGTCGAGATAGCCGGGATGAAGGGGGTGTGAATGGTACTTAGGCCTGAAGGAACAAAGGCGTGCAACAATTTTTTTGGTTAGGAGGCAGGCATGGTAGCACAACCTCTCCTCAAGGTTGAGAAAGTCAGCAAGGTTATATAAGGTGCATGTGTGGGTGAGTCTGCAGGAGCCTGGAAGCAAACAGCAGGCTTTGTTCAGGGACAGTTTGATTTTATTGAGTGTGGTATTATCAGCTGCGCCATACACCAGTATACTGTAGTCAACTAGGGACAGTACAGATGAGGTGATGGCCAGTCTAAGGGCTGTGGGTGGAAGGCAGTTCTTGTGGTGGTACAGTAAGCCAACACGAGTGTTTATAGCTGCAGCGAGGTTACGAGTATGGTCATGATGAAAGGAGAAGGAAGAGTCGAAAGTGACACCCAGGTATTTGTATGTTTTTACCTGCTCTAAGGGAAGGATGGTGAGTGTGGCATCCCTAGATTTGTTTTGGAAGTGTGAGAATAGCATGTGCTTCGTCTTTTTAATGTTAATTACTAGTTGTCGATCCAGAAACCAGGATTCTTCCTGATTAAAAGGGTCTTGAAGGGCACTTTGAAGGAGGGAGGGGGTCTGGTGGGATATGAAAAGAACAGCATCATCTGCATAGAGGAGCATTTTTTCATCGCAGGAGCTGGGGAGCGAATTGAGATACAGACTGAAGAGCAGTGGTCCAAGAATCGAGCCTTGCTGGACACCTAAGCGAACCTCTCGCGTGCTGGAGAGTGTATTGTTGATTTTTACACACTGTGACCGGGAAGTGAGGTAGTTGGAGAACCAGGACACAGGGCTGTGTGCAAAATCTAGCTGGGAGAGTGTGGATATGAGGAGTGGGTGGCAGACGGTATCGAAGGCTTTTGGTAAATCAATGTAGACTGCCCCCACGAAGTGGCCTTTATCCAGGGCAGTGTGTAAGAAGTTGGAGAACTCGATAAGTGCAGTAGTGGTGCTATGTCCCCTGCGGAACCCATGTTGTTCAGCACAGAGGACCTCATGCTTATCAATGTATTAAGTAACTTGGTCAGCCACAATCTTCTCCAAGGCTTTTGGGGGGAGGGGCAGTATCGAGATTGTTCTGTAGTTCCAAGGGGTGGTGCGTCCCCCCCCCTTTGTGTATAACACCACGGTCTTCCAAGCATGGGGGAATTGGCCGTGGCAAAGTGAGCAGTTGAGAAGGCTAGTAAGGGGAATAAGGACTGAATCAAACACTAAGCGAAGCAGTTTGGTATCCAGAGTGTCATTACTGAACCCAGTACCACTGATGGCTTTGTGAAGGTAGGGTTTGGCCTCCAAAGGTGTGAGGGCCATGAAATGGAAGGGGGCGTGGAGGTGGGGGGGCAGGAACAGGATTGAAGAAATTGCGGGAGGATTGTACTGAGGTCCGAGAATGCTTCATTGAATCTATTGCAATACTCTGTGAGTATGTGGAGGCGAACCATTGACATCTAACTGGGCGGGGCGGGTGACTTGGACTTTCTGCTCAGCTCCCTTATATTAACCCAGAACGTCTGGGTGGCTCTGTAGTAATTCATTTTGCTTTGCGGATGGCCCAGGTGCATTTATTGCGTGCGCATTATAGGCTTGCCTATTGGATGGCTTACCAGAATCAATAGCTCTGTGCCAGAGGTTATCTCTGCTCCACAGCTGGCTGATTAATGCTGGGGTTATCCATGAGGAGTTATGTTCCTTAATAGTTGATTTGGTAAGGGGGGCAAAAATGTCACATGCCTTGTTGAAATATTGTATGAAGTAACTGAAGACAGAGTCCACGTCAGGGGCTAGGGATATCGGGGACCAGTCCCAGTTGACCAGGTGCTCCCTAAATTGTGCTAACTTGCCAGGGCATAGGCGTCATTATAGGACTATTTTTGGTATCATTTTTTTAACTTACAGGACCAGAAAAGGGTGACAGGAGAGTGGTCACTGAGGGCATTGGGTAGCACGGTGGTGCTGTTGATTTTGTGCGGTCTGTTCAAGAGGACAATGTCCAGCAGAGTGGCAGTGCCTTTGGTAGGGTGGTACCAGGTTGGAGCAAATACCAACTGAGTGAGGTCGAGGGCTGCAATGGCATCCTTGGCTTTGGAGGCAGTGCTGGAGCACCCATTGTGATCTCCAGCTTGCACGGCAGACTGCTCGAATAGTGACTGTAGTGCAGGGTACTGGTGTCGAGGAGGGATATAGGCAACCGTGAATATTAGTTGGGCTCTGGAGGCACCAGTGGTGATTTTTAGGGAGATTGCCTGGGCACCATGCTCCAGTTTCAGTGGTGGGAGGGCAAGCCCTTCCAGTGTGTCACGGAGGTAAATCACGCAGCCACCCCCACGATTCCCAATTCTGTCCTCCTGAAATAGTGTGTAACCTGGCAGAGTAATAAAGTGATCGGGGGTTTTAGTTGATATCCATGTCTCCACGAGTGCTAGGACGTCCGGTTGGTGTTGGGCAACCCAGCCCTGTAGATCTGCTAATTTTTTAAGAATACTGCATATATTCATCAAGGCCATGCGTAGGCCAGACAAGGAGGAGGAGTGGTTAGGTCTGGCTGCTGTGGGGCCTGGGTTGGGGTGGATGTTGCCTGACAGTAGTAGTAGAAGGGAAGCGAGCCTAATGAGGGCTGTGAGTTTTCTGCAGTGGTTGGAAAGGGTAGTGCGCATGCCCTGACCTTGGAGGGCTATAGGAGGGGCAAGGGACCGGAGGTCTGGGATGGCCAGATAGAGGGCCATGGGGCATCAGGTGAGGAGCGGGGAGTGGTCAAATGGGCTGGGGGTGTAATAGAGGAGTGCTAGCCACTGAGGAAGGACTGGGGAGTGGTACAGTGGGGAGTGAGTGCGGGTGGATAGGCAGGGGTGTGGTACCAGCCAGGTGTGGGGGGGGGTGGCCATGTTGAGCGACATTAGTATGAGGAGCGTCAGTCTGATAGGCACATGCAGCATTGTAGTGGTGGTCATGGACTGAGGTATGAGAGGTCCCTAGTGACGTAATGAAATGTGGCAACCACTTTGGAGTAGTGTCAGTGTCACGGACTCTGGTGCAAAGGGTGCAAGGTTCAAGTCCCAGGTCTGGAAACTTGCTGGGGGCCAATGCAAGTAGGGTGTGCAGGGTGGAAATGCGCATCCAAAGTATGTGGCAAGGGGGTTAGAGTAAGGGCCAGCAGTGACTCTTAGGGGGCACTTTGGGTACTGCAAGCAGGGCAATGGAGTTTGGGCTTGTAGAATGGGGAGGAGTGGAGGAGTAGAGATAGTCAGCAATAGAGAAGGCTAGAAAGGCAGGAAGTTGTGGGAGGTGACAGCACTGCCACATGGTGGCAGGAAAGTATCTGTCGTAGCGGACCGGGGTGCTCACCCATGGTACCGCTCTCTTATCCCCCCCGATTGCTCTACCCCGTCAGGATGTAGGTGGCAGCACTGGTGTGCCCACCCCCAGTACCGCCAGATTATCTGGACACTGGGGTACCCATTACCCAGCATAAGCTATGATCTTTGTCCCCAGGTAAAAAAAAGAAGACCATCCCTTGTTGATCTTTTTGTTTTAAAATTAAACCTGCAAATAAGAAAATGGCCCCTCCCTGATCTGATGCCCCCAAACCCACACCCCGACTCCCCACCACTCAGTACCCACCCACAGCATACCCTCACTTAGCTGAACATGTCCCATGACGTAGATCTGCTTTCCTGTCGAAAACACATCTTGCTGCTGGAACTGGTGACTGCAATATGAAAAGATAATGCAAGTCTGGTTTAATGTATTTCAGTGGGTTTAGAACTTTGACTCATAACTTTGTCATTCTTCAGTATTTTTAAACCAAATTTCAACATGGCATTTTTGGGTCCACCTCATGATCAAGGCAGGTGAAATGTTTAAAATCCATTCCAAAAGGTGATTTCATGGTTGTTCCATGAAATCATCTTTCTGGTGGGATTTGAAACTTTTCACCTGACAGGTTCATGAGGTGGGGTCATAGGAAGGCTGTGTTTAAACTTTGATGTAAAAATATGGCAAAACGACCGAGTTATGAGTGAACATTGACGTATTTGAGTGTTCACTCATAAATTAGCTAATTTTCAATATTTTTTCACCAGACTTTCAATATGGCCTTTTTGGGACCCCACCTCACGAACAAGGCAGTTGAAATTTTTCCAAAACGTGCTGAAAGGAGGGGGGCACTGTGGAACATGCCTGCTGAGTAGGCTGCGGATCAGTGAACTTTTCAACATTAAAATTGTTAACTGTCGTGTTTGAACCTTATTCAAAGTACCTGCATTAGATACCTGTCATCAAACTGAACAGATTGATCAAATGTTTTCGTTGTGGGCCACTCGCAAAATGGAGGTTGGGGTGAATCTAAAAATCAGCCCCCATTGGAGCAGTCGGCTGCCGGAGCAGGGATCGTGGCTGCCTTAGGATTTGGCCTTGTAGCCACTGGAGGTGAGCTCCCATGGAGATTGCTGCAACTGTCCATGCAGGCAGTTGATACTAAAACTGAAACGATTCTAATCTGTCTGGGGGACCAAGATCTAAAAATTGAAGTGGCTACAAAGACTGCTACCTCAGTGGAGTTGCAAGCGGGGAAGGCTCTTGCCGCCACCACCAAGCTGTTACAGGAAAACTAACAACTTAGATATTGTTTGGAAACTGTAGAAAATGCACAAAGAGCTTCTAATGTGAGGCTTGTTGGACTTTCTGAGGAGGTTGAAGGTGTGACAGTCTGCTGGCCTTCCTACAACAGTGGTGGCATCCAGGGGCCTCGGGCTTGGGGCCTGATTGTGCTCAGTGTTTTATCAAGGCTTATAGAATTTTCCCCTTGAGCTGCGGGTGCTCGGTTCAAGTTCAAAGTTCTCCTTCAGACTGTTTTGTTGGTAACGGACTGTGTGGTGACCAGGGACTAGCTGTTGGGAGCCTCAAGGGCTGCTGACAGTCTCGGCTATGGTGGTGCCACACTGCATATTTTTTCTGATTTATCCTATGCCACCAGAATGCCTAGAAAAAAAATGTAATGGCGTGTGACCCAGACTCCAGAACCTTGGGGTTTTACTCTCATGCCTTATGCCTGCCCGCCTCCATATTCACTCTGAGGGTCATGCTTTTCAATTTACGAATCTGGAAGCTACCAGAGCATCAGACCCCGTTGATTCAGATGCAGAGGAGAAGTGAGCAGCAACCATGGATCTTTTGACGGCTTTATTTTACCTCATCTGGGACCACTGGATTCTGAGATGATTAACAGGTTTGCCTATTCCTGGCACTGAGACTGTTTTAAAAATTAAACTATACCATGTTTGTTACATTGACAGCTTTAGGGTCTGTTTTGCCCTATAGTCCATCGAAGTTTAGCAGTTTATTATTTTCACTACTTGTTTATTGGTTCTTTATAGTTCATTGATTGCATGACAACACTGAATTGTTGCCTATGGAGGGATTAACCTATGACAGGGCATGGGTTTACTAAGCATTAATCCATGCCTGGGGGGAGTTGTGAAGCAAGAGGCTGCAGGCCGAGTGATTTCAACCACCCAGGCATGGATTAATGCTCAGTAAACCCATGTCCTGGAATGGGTCAATCTCTTAAAACATGGGCAATATCATGTTAATGGTTTGTATTAAGGAATATTAAAATAAATCCCTTTGAACATGTGTTTGTAATAAAATAGTCCTTCCGCCTAATCGATATTGTCTACTGAGGATGTTGTAGTTGTCCACTAGGTGGATTTATTGTAATGATGAATGTAACTGCTGTTAAAGATGTGGTGACATTGCACAGTTCAGAGCAAAATTCTGCCATTCCTGGACGAAAGTTCGACGTGTGAAGGATAAAATTCGCTATAGTTTGCCATATTTCTTAACATGTATCTGTGGTGGAGTAATTTGAGCAAGTCAGGTTACATTGTTGTCAGTCAGGATTTTGTAGTCTGGCAAGGCAACTGTGGGTATATTGGGGATTTTCAATGGTCAGGTGACCTGTTTGGATGAATCAGAATACAGGATTTTTTGGTACCCTTGTTAAAATCTGTATTAAGCCATATGCTTGAAACGGGGTCATAGCAGCACTGGTTGTTAAGTATTACACATGTTTGGAATATATTATTGTTCTCTTTGAGCTGACCACCGCATGCTTGCAAGGTTTAGCTATCTCAAACTTCAGTATGGATTCTCTGGACTTTTTGGACTACCCCCACATCCGAACACCTGATTACTTAGCTTAACTTTAGACTTGGTCTGACATGTATTGCTGTATTACGTATTAATGTCTGGCATGAGCACTGATGTATGTGATTATCTTTGTTTCAAACAATAAAATATAAACATAAAAAATATATGCTGAAAGGTGATTCTGCAGCCACTGCTTCAAAACATGTTCAGACTTGATTTGAACATTTTAAATGACTCAGTTCATGCGGTGAGGTCATAACACTACTCTGTTGAAAACTTTCTGTAAAAATATGATAAAATGACCAAGTAATGAATGAACGTTGAAATATTTCTTTTTTTTTTTAAATCTTTTATTGAGGTAGGACAGCCAAAGATCCAAGGATACAGTACAATCATTTCGCAAATTCCTTTTCCAATCTTAAGGAACCTGCCATACAATATACAGCGTTTTATTCATCATGCAAACAATCATCTTCATCCTGCCATAGCCTACCGACTGCCCCCCCCGCCATATAATTCCCCCTATTTACACCTTAAGTATATAGTAGTAACATAAGAGCACAACCAGATTACAAAACCTACACACCCCTCCAGGAATCCTTAGCTCCTCCATTCCACCATATGGTATTTTATATGTATTTCGCAATATCTGCAGGCTTCTAAGCCCCCCACCACCACCACCTTCCTCCCTCGTCCTTGCCCATGTCAGTTCTCCGGCCTCCGAGATGTAACCATGCAGCTTCCCTGTGAGCTGGAGTCCACTTCCCATCTCCACCTCCAACTTTACACCGCCACTCACAGGCCTGCTCTCCTCTGCTGCCGGGAGAAACGATCCAGACCCCTTCCATGATCTTCGCCACTAGGAGACAACCATAAGTCCTTTGATTCAGGTTATACCCTGTCTTAACACCATGGCTTCCCCCAAAGGAAGACAGTTAATGAACACCCCCCACTTGTTCAAAAAAAGTTCCTCTTTTCCATATCTCTGATATGTTAGACTCTCTAGAGCCAGATTATTGATGACCAGTGTTTTCCATTGTTCAAGGGATGGCTTAACATGAGACACCCATGTGTTCTGGATACAATGCCTGGCCAACGTTAGTAAGACCCTCACCGTTCTTGGGTAGGCTTCCCATTCCCCCTTCTCCACTCCAAACTGTAAGGAGGCCGCCGAATCCCTCACCCTCACCTGCATGATACCTGACACTTCCCTTGCAATCTCAGCCCAGAAGGGCCGTAACTCCCCACACTCCCAAAAATAATGCAGGTATGTACCCCTCGCTACCTGACATCTCCCACATGTTGGTGTGACCTCTGGGTGGAATTTATTCACCACCACCGGAGGGCAGTATAGTCTGTGCAAGAATTGGAATTGTGATTCTTTAAACCTGTTGCATAACAGTAGCCCCATATGAGATCTGAGGACCAGCCTCCAGTTCTCCTCTGAGATCTGCATGCCCATGTCCCTTTCCCACAACTGTCTAACCTTGATAGACCTGCCTGGGAATACATCCCTATCATCCTGCACTGCCCGAGCTATCAGACCCTTGGGGTTCACCCGTGCCAGCCAAATCAAGTCCTACAAGTGTTCCAGTTGCCTTATATCAGATTCCTGGCCCCCTCTGGCTGTACTGAAGGTCCTGACTTGGTAATACTGATACCTATGTGTGACTGGGATCCCATATTGGTTCCTTAATTCCTCCGTGGACTTGAATCCCCTACTGCCCCAGAGATCCCTAAGGCAATGTATACACTTGTGATCCCATATCTCAAATCCCCCTCCTTCCAACCCTGGCAGGAAGGCAGGATTGCCCACTACCGGGACCAACCCTGACATCTCATTCTTCGCTCTCCTCCTCTTATGTGCCTGGTCCCAAGCCTCCAGAGTCCAGTCCACCAGTGGATTCTTACTGAGTCCCCTAAGATACCTTCTCCTTCCCCCTGGGTCTAAATATGACGTCAGACGCACCTGTGTGTCTTCCCCTTCCAGGTCCACCCAACTCACCTCCTTTCCGTGGTGTACCCAGTCATGAATATATCTGGACTGCATAGCCACGCGTACCCTTTAGATCCGGAAAGTTCAACCCCCGCCTCTGTCCCACCCTTCAATCTCTGCAAACTCATCCTGGGTCGTTTATTTTGCCAAATGAACCTATTAAATTCTCTATCCATATCTTTATAATGATATAAAATCAGTGTCAGTGGCTCAGTAGGTAGCACACTTGCCTCTGAGGCCGGGAGATCAGAGGGCTGTGGGTTCAGTTCCCACATCTGGCACTTGGGTTAATATCCCAGTACTGACACTGTAGTGCAGCATGAGAGGGGTGCTGCACTTCTGAGGTGCCGTCTTTCGGATGAGACGTTAAAGCGAGGTCCCATCTGCCTGGATTGGTGGTAGTTCAGGTGGATGTTAAAGATCCCATGGCACTTATCGAAAAGAGTAGGGGAATTTCCCCGGTGTCCTGGCCACATTTCCCTCATTCACTAAAAAATACCACCAACAGCTTAATCTGGTTCAAGGTCAGTTGGCATTCATCTGTATCCCTCTCCCCCGGGTCGTGCCTGAAAATAGGCAGGATTTGTCTAGTGCACTTACCCGGTCAACAAAAGCTAAATAAAATAAATAAATATAATCCCCACTAGTCAGGCCCATTGGTAACATTTGCATCAGATATAGGACTCTAGGTAATACATTCATTTTCAGGAGGTTAATTCACCCCAACCAGGAAATGGGGAGTGCCCTCCACCTTTCCATGTCTGCCTTTAGAGTCTGCAGGATCGGACCATAATTAATTCCATAGAGGCCTGCCAGATCCCTACCCACTTTGATGCCCAAATAGGTGACATGCGACCTAACCACCTTAAAGCCCCACGTAACCTTATCCCCTGCTCCCCCCAGTCCCCCCACCCGGAACATCTCTGGCTTATCTAAGTTAAGCTTATAACCTGAAAACCCCGTAAACTCTTGTATTACTGCCAATATAGCCGGCATAGTGGTCTCTTGTTGTGTGGTGAAGAGCAGCAAATCATCCGCATATAGGGTCAGTTTGTGGTGAATACCCGACCTCCCCCTCACTCCCCTGTATTCGCTCATCCTCCCTAATTCAGATAGCTAGCGGTTCCATTGCAAGGGCGAACAGAAGAGGGGACAGCGGACAACCCTGTCTTGTCCCTCTGTGTAACTCAAACATGTCGGAACGTCCCCCATTAATCAGTACCTGTGCTTTCGGGTTCATGTATAGCAGCCTGACCATCTTAATAAAATCCACCCCCAACCCAAACCTATTTAGTACCTCAAAGAGGTACGGCCATTCTATTCTGTCAAAGGCTTTTTCAGCATCCATAGACAGCACCACCACTTGTCCTGGACACTGATTACCCCAATGAATGATATTTAGGAGCCGCCGCCTCATGTTATGATACGACTGACGCCCATGAACAAATCCCATCTGGTCTGCATGGACCAGCAGAGGCAGGATCAGTTCCAATCTCCTAGCCAGGACCTTCACATAGATTTTAAGATCACAGTTCAAAAGTGATATTGGGCTTTATGAGCCACATTCTTCTGGACACTTTCAGGGCTTAGGGACCACACAGATCATGGCTTGCAGGCATGAGGGAGCCAACCCAACCCCTTCCCCAGCCTCTTCCAACATCCTGGCTATGGGCCCCACCAGGTCCCCCCTAAGTTCCTTATAGTATTCCATGACAAAACCATCAGGCCCCCCTGCCTTCCCCTGCTTCATGGAGGCAATAGCCCTGCCCAATTTTGCTCCTGTAATTTTGCCCCCTAATTGTTCCCGTTGGGCTTCTGAGAGCTCCGGCAGATTAACCTTGCCTGAGAACTGTTCCATTTGGCCCTTTGAGTTACCACATTCTGACTTATACAGGTTAGTAAAGAAAGTGACAAAAGTCACCCTTATTTTATCACTCTGGGTGTATCTATATCCACACCCATCTCTTATTGCTGTGATCATTGCTGTACCTCTTATCCCCCTTGCCAGGTGGGCTAGAAGTGCCCCCCGTTTATTACCCCATTCATACAACTGCTGCCTGGCATAGAACAAGGATGTGCTAGCCTCCCCTGTGAGCAATAGATTAAGTGCCCCCCTCAATGCAGGCATTTCTCCCTTCAGTTGGTCAGTGGGCAAGGAAATCATTCTTAACTCAGCATCTTTTAGTTGCTGCTCCAAGGTCTGTCTCTTGTTCTTCCTATCTTTCTTGTATCTATTAACATAGCCTATTTTCGCTCCCGATGTACGCCTTCCCTACCTCCCAGTACACTACTTGTGTCAGTGCCGTGGCCTCATTGGTTTCTCTGTACATTCCCCATTGCTGCTTTAGGAATTCCCATAACTTCTCCGAGGCCATCAAATAGGTAGGGAAACGCCATCCAGGGCAGGTCCCCTTCTCCCCCTCTGTAAATCTGTTCAGTACCACCATTGCATGGTCGGATACATGTATGGAGCCATGAGCCACATCCCGAACCCCAATGTATCTTTCTCTAGTGACATATATGTTGTCCAGCCTGGACC
The DNA here is from genome assembly GCA_016271365.2 of Neoceratodus forsteri. Classification (NCBI taxonomy): domain Eukaryota; kingdom Metazoa; phylum Chordata; order Ceratodontiformes; family Ceratodontidae; genus Neoceratodus; species Neoceratodus forsteri. The sequence goes on from CM028136.1 coordinate 767,530,654, forward strand.
AAGTCCCATGAGGGTTCGAATAAAATGTATATTCCCTAGCCCCCGGGTTAGCTGCCCTCCAAACATCGATCAGGTCCAAATCCACCACCCCTTGTTTCCATTGATTCATAGCCCTTACATGTCGGTTTCTTCCCTTGGAATGGTCCAGGCTGGGCTCCATTACACAATTCAAATCCCCTCCCATACAGAGGTTGGGGAACTGTTCCCTCACCAACACATCCAAGAGTTTTTTGTAAAATTCCATATCAAACACTGAGGGGGCATACACACTTCCATATGTGATACTCTGTTGTCCCACCTTGCCTTGTACGAAGATGTACCTGCCCTCCTCCGAGTCTGCTACAACTCGTTCCATCTCCATGCCATAATTTTTATGGAAAAGCACCGCCACCCCATGTTTGTGAGTTGTAGGGAGCAGCGTAACAAGCTCCGACCCAACCTCCCACCAGTTTCCTATGCTCATCCTGGCTGAGATGCGTCTCCTGGAGCAGTGCCACCTGTCCGTGTTTATTTTTAATGGCCTGGAGGACTCTCTTACGCTTGATGGGGTTATGGAAGCCCCGAATATTCCAGGAGATTATCACCTCAGTATTAGCCATTTTTAATCCCACGGGTTGTCCTGCCCTCCCAGTCTTGCAGAAGGTTGTGCAACCCCCATCTGCGAGAATGCATAAATGCCAATATAACCATACATTTCTGGATTCCATCATACATAGTATCCCCCCCCCCCCAAAACACCAGTTCCTGCAACCGGCAAGGAACAAACTTGAAACAGCAAACAGGCATAAGAAAGAACCAAAATATAACTATTGTATAACACTTGTGTCAGTTGTCTGTAGCCATCTACCCTCCTTCCCTTCTGTAGCCACATCCTCCTACATCCCGGACATCTTTCCAGGACCTGAACAATATAATAATATCCACCTCTCCCTCCCTCCCCTCTCCACATAGTCACAAGCAGAGTTAAGCACCAGCACATCGCCCCCACCATCATCAGAGACTAATCTTGTTTAAATGGCCCCAGATAGTTGCCAGTGTGACTACCACCAGCTCCCACCCCTTCCCTCCCTGTCTGGGTACTTCTGTCGGTACCTCTCCCCCCACCCCGGCTGTTCCTGTTCTAAGGTCCCGGGCCCCGCCACTGGGGGCTTCTACTTACCCCAATCCTAGAGCAGTCAGGCAATCAGTGTCCATCCCCACATCCGTCGAGCATCCTGAGTTGCATTGGGTCCTTGCTCACTCCTCTGATGGACACTGCCTGTAGGTTAAAAAGGGTTAGAGCCCATTATAGCTTCACACTGAACATTACCCCAGCATGTCCAGCATGTCTTCTGCTACCCGCCCGTGCTCCTATTCCCCCAATCCTCCTCATGTGATGATGCTGTTGGTCCCCGAATTCTTACCTTCCCAACTGCTGATTTAAAGCAATTCCCCCCGCCCCTCTATTTATCTGTATCCTCCCTTCACCCCTGTACCACCATCCTCTACTGACTAGGAAAGCTTCCTTCCCCAGAAAAAGGCAGACAGATGCACCCACATCCTCCCTAGCTCAGAAATTGGCGAGAAAAGCCAGCACCAGAAACCTTTTAAATAAAAAAAAAAAAAAAAAAAAAGACATTTCATGCCAGTTGAGTCCATGTCCCTGTTTGTAATGTTGCATCCAGCGTCCTGATAGTCTCAGGCCTTCCGCCTCATGGCATGCCTCCTCCCGATCGTTGTTCCATTAGTTAGTCCCCACGCTGGCAGGTGCAAGCCTTCCCCATATTCTCCAAGTGTCAAAATTGGTTGGGAACAGATGAACTTAATTTCACCCCCGCGAGAGACTCGGCTCACCGCATCCCACTCTCCTTCGACCAGCAAACTAGTCGCTACAAAGGGTGCAGGAGCACGAGTCTCTGATCTCATCACAGCAGGCCCCAGTCCGGGCGTTTTCCAAAGAGAGGCACCCCACTATACAACCATCATACACCTTTAATCACTGGCCATGCCTCCCTTATACCCCAGAAGAAAAGCTGTCTGCCACTTGAAGCAAGGGTTCAACGAAAACATGCAAGTTTTAAATGAACTTGCCCTCCCCCCCCCCATCCCTCAATCCAGTCACTGGTCAAAGCATGCCATTCAGTTATCTGGACTTCATGATGGGCCTGGCACGGCGTCACTTCTCCGATTGGGCTCCAGGTTGCTCAAAATATGCTGAACTCGGTCCACCTCATGAAAGGTATATATTGCTCCTTCCTTGCAGATCTTCATGGTGGCCGGGTACAGGAACTGAAAATCGATTTTAGCAGTGCGGAGTGCATCCAAAACTGGGTTGAAGAGCCGCCTTCTCCTCTGCAATAGCTGCCAAAAATCCTGATGCAGAAACAATCTCGCTCCCTGATATAGGACCTCCTTGCATTTTTTGAAGGCGAGCCAGATGGCCTGTCTGTCCCCAAAATGATGCAGTCAGAAGATGATCTGGCGCAGCGGCTCCCCTGCTGCCGGTTTCGGTGCCAAGGCCCTGTGCGCCCTTTCTATTTTAAAGTGCCCTCCTTCTGGATCCAGACCCAATAAACCGGGAAGCACCCTACTGCAGAAGTCCTCTGGGGAAGTCCCTTCCTTTCCTTCAGGGAGCCCTCGAATCCGAAGGTTGTTGTGGCGTTGATAATTTTCTTGGTAATCCAACTGTTCCCGGAGCTCCCCCAGTTCCCTCCGAAGGTCCCCTACTGCGTCCGGGAGGTGCTCCGTGTGGTCCCAAGCTGAGAAATTTGGGTTTCGGCCTCAGAGATCTTGGCCGCTTGCCCTGTGAGCTGTTCCAACAGTTCCGAGATTTTTGTTGTGATAATGTCCAATTTAGGAGAGACCACCACCAGCACTTGCACCGTTAAGGTTCGGCCTGCGACCTCCATTTCAGTCGCCGAGAGCGTGATGACATTGGGGCCTCCTGATGTGCCCGGAGGAGCAGCTTTTTTGCCCGATTTCACTGCATTCGCGACGATTTTCCCCATATTAGAAGCCAAATATTCATCCATTGTATTGTCCGATTGCTGCTGGTAGGTACGTTTGAATCCAAAATCACCTTTGGAACCACTTTTATTCAATTAAAAGTCCTATGGTGAGAAAGCTCTGCAGAGACGCTACCAGTCCGTTAGCTGCTCATTAGCGCCCCCTTTCTTTTTTTTTTTAACTTTTTTTTTTTTTGAGCTTAACTGCAACTGATGCAAGTCATTTCAACAGGTGAGTACATAGGAATACTGAAATACATCAGTGTTACAGTGAGGATTGTTCATACTCCTGTCAATGTTACAACATGGCAGGGTTATCAAAATCAGGTAACTTTACAAACACATAGGTATATGAATAGGCTATTGCTGCCAAGATCAGGGGTAATCCAGTATCAGAATTAATAATACATGTTCATAGTGCACCCTTATGACAGGTTTATAATCCCTAATATTCTACAAAGGAGAATAAAAACTAAAAGAGCTTGAGCAGATCACCCTGCTCCACAGATCTTTTGAAAAGAAATACAAACCACCATCATCAGTAATATAACACTTAGAAAATGCAGGCTTTTATGAATAATTATTATAGCGAAACAGGTTGAAAACTAACGTAAGTCTAAAGTACAGCCATTAATAACGCAACATTGAATTTAGGAGCCGATACCGAGATAAAACCCATACATAGAAAAATAAAATACAGCCGGCCCGGTGGCACTGAGGGTTGAGGTGCTGGACGCCACACTAAGCTCCACACACCGGCGACCACGGGTTCAGTGAGCTCTCGGGCCGTCGGGGGTTGGCAGCCGGGGGAGATGGGCTGGAGGCGTCCGGCGGCTCTCCGTCTCTGGGGGGGGTTCGCTATCCCGACGGCGGTGACCTCTGGCGGAGGCTGGGTCAGCAACCAATCAGCCTCAGGGACTGTAGGGAGGAGGGCGTTGCTGATGTCGGTGTTGGCGCCTTGGCCGTACAGGGCCCGCGCCAATCCCAGAGGAAGAAATTGAAATACCCCCTGCAGCCGAGAAGGCGGAGGCGCTGAGCCGGGTTTCTATGTGCCGAGCCAAGCCTGCAGCCCCGGACCCCTGACACTTGCACGACTGGGATTGCCCCCACCTGACCCCGCCCGGGGGTGGGGTTCCGTGGCAGGATGGAGGGACCTGGGACTGACAGGTAAGGCTCCGGCAGAAACCAGGCTTAATGGGCGATTCCCGATGATGCGGGTCCAATGGGTAGTAGGGGAGATAAATTGTTAAAAAAATTAAAGATAAAAACAAAAATAAAATACTATGCACGTATAAAACTAAAAGTCCAGTTGGAGCACACAAAAAGAAAGTCCAGAGAGTCAGGACTTGAATGTACCTCTCTGTCCAGCTCTCCAAGATCAGTTAGGAGATCGGGCCCAAAACTGTTAGAAAAGAGCGCAAAACTGTAGCGCTGCAGGGAGAGTCAAGGCAAGGGAACCACTAAAAGTGAACTGCCTTATTAATAACGCCATTGTGAAAGTCCCCCACCTGTTACCAAACTTGAAAAGGAAAGCTAGTTAGTTAGAAAAACAAACATTTAATATGCTGCCCCATAAAAGTCTGAGTTCCAAGTGGGGTATTAGTCACCAACCAAATTAAAGGAGATTTCACTGTAAGTCCCAGTCACTACCAAGAGTTAGTCAGCTGTACATTCTTATTTTTTATTTATTTTATTTAAACAGCAGTTTGGAAAACCTTTGAGCCATAGGCTCATTTACAAAGGTACCTTGTCACAGTAAGACAAACCAAAATACACAGTATCTTCACGAAGCCTTCTCATCTTCTGACTCAGAACCGCTTTTATGGGTAGAGTAGTCCCTTTCATTCTTGGCAACTAACTTCCCAGCTGCTGTAGGTTCCGAAAACTGGTAGCCCTTACCTCCATATATTATCTTTAGGCTTGCAGGCATAAGAAGAAAATGATGGACACCAGGCTGATGTAGTCGAGATCTGACCCCCTCATATCCTTTATGTCGCTGTTGGGTGGCAAAGCTGAGGTCTGGAAAGATGTACACTGAGAAGTCCAGCCATGTCAGTGGACCCCTTTGCTTCCCTTAAAACACTGTCCCGTTCTTTCTTCGACCCCATGACCACCAGAATTGTATGAGCTTGAGACTCTGTTGCTGCCACATAAAGACACCCTCCTCGTGGTGTTATTCGGTATGCCTTCTGAACCGTAATCAAGCGTGCAAACCATCTGGCTATAAAAATATCAGTGGCATCGCCTTCCACGATGATTCTAATGGGATGCCCTCATCCCATTTCCAAGATTTTCATGGCATCTTCTCAGGATGGTATTTTCTCAGGTGAGACCCTTTGTTACTGCTAAGGCCTTGTCCGCCATCTTGACTGCCTCTTTAGCTCTTCCTCCACTGCTCGCACCTTGGTATCGAGCACCTGCGTCATGAAAGCGTAGCCCTCCACCTTTTTGTCTAAAGCCTGAATGGCTTTCAGCAACACAGCATTTGTTGGCTGAGCCAAGTCGGTAGATGGGGGATCCCCTTCCCCACTCTGGGCCTGGGCGTGCTTCCCTCCGTTTAGTGCCGTCTCTGCCAGCTACATTCTTTGGTTGACCTATGGCTTCCCAAGATCACAAGAATGAAGGTATTCAATTTCAGAGTGTTCAACACAGTGAGCACCATCAAAGGCTGTTATCTCTGAAGAGGTTTAGATGGAAAATTTAGTAAAAAAACAAAACAAAGAAAACAACACTTTTAGAATAAAGATCTGCAGAACTGTTAAAGTCCGCTGCTCACCACGCCCCCCGAATGTTGAGATATTTCAACATCCATTCATAACTTTGCTAATTTTCAATATTTTTCCACTACACTTTCAACATGGCCTTTAAGGCCCCCACCTCATAAACAAGGCAGTTGAAATTTTTCAAATAGGTGCAAAAGGGTGATTTTGTAGTTGCTGCGTGAAATCACATTTCACCGGGATGTCAAAATTTCTACCTACCGGGTTTGAGGTGGGATCGTAAGAAGATTGTGTTGAAAATATAGTTTAGAAATTTTATAAAATAACCAAGTTGTGAGTGAACTTTGAAATATTTCAGCGTTCATGCGTAACTTTGCTAATTTTCGATATTTTGACTCCAAACTTTTAGCGTAGCCATTTTTTCACATTGTGCCATAAACGTGACAGGTGTAATTTTTCACATCCTGGACATTACATATTTTCATACTTGTGGTGCAAAATGATGTTTTGGCCAGCATATTCTGTAAATGCCTCGTGTCAGGTTTATAAGGGGGAATCATAAAATGACCATCTTGAAAATTTGGGATCAAAATAACAAATATATATATATATATATATATATATATATAGCGTTGTGTGTAGTGCCAGCCTTTACCCCAGCGGGGTAATGCTTTATGATCCTGAGCTGGTGAGCTGAGTTCAGGGGTGAGCTCAGTGACCCAGCTGGATGGGTCGAGGCTGGGAGAATATTGCTATCATATGACAGCACCCCAGTCTGGGAAGGCAAGGTGCATGGTTGCATGCACAGGCCCAAGTACCATGTAGTGATGAGAACTCTTCTCTTGGCATAATCCCTGTACCTCTGCATCTGTTGGTGCCAGAGGGTCCTGTGCTTTGGCTGAGAGGTGGACTCTTTGCCCTGTGTGTCTGTATCTGCAGCCAGTGGGCCATGCTGTTCTGCAAGCCCACCAGGCAGCCCCATGAAGGCTTGACATCCATTGCTGCACTTCCATAGGTGAATGGAGTCGTACCTTGGTGCAGCACCCCGAGGGCCCTGCACATCTTCATCTGTACACGCAGGTCTTGAGGGGACCTGTATGAATGAGGCCTCGATTCCACTAGCTCAAAAAGAAAGGAAATTCTTAGCAGAAAAGTGTATTAATGCACCAGTTAGTGTTCAACTGAATGCCACAAAAGTAGGGAAATATAGTGTTATGGTTTCCAACACTAACTTCCCACATCCATCCTCCAAGCAGAAGGTCAAGACCACATAAGCAACAACAGACAGCCATCATCGGTAAGAGAAACAACATGTTTTCCTGATGATAAAAATACAGTGCCACTGATATGCTGCCTTCATGGATTTGTGTCTGCAGCTGCATAAGCCCAGACCCCACAGGGCCTGTGCTTGTGCAGTTACATGCATGAGTATGTGTGGCTGTGGAAAGGGTCTGCACTTCTGAAGACAGAAGGCCCCATGGGGTCTGTGCCTCTGCAGCCAGAGGTACTTATGCATACTATATGAGGTACCTAACTAGATAGCATGATCTGCTAGCACTTGGTTTTCTATATGCAGTTGTGTAACTGAAAAACTGCTACCCCCTTGAAACACGTCTAGATCCGCTGCTGAAACCACGATGCCCACATTGCAACAGTACTTGCATCTGTGTATCTGCAGGCTCCACAGGAGCCTGCTTTTCTGGCGCCAGAAGTGGGTGTGTATGTTTTACACCTGTGACTGAAGAGATTCAGGATCCTCTGGGCTTGTGCTTCTGTGGACAGAAGTGCTGCTGCAATTTTGGTATCATGGATTTTGTGGCATCTGTGCTTCTAAAGCTAGACGTTGGTGTGTAGGTCTTATACCTATGGCTGTAAAAGTACAGGCCTCTGAATCATGTGTATGTCTTGTAGTGTGTTTGAGTACTTGAAGCTACAAAACCAGTGGCCCCCTGGGGGCCAGTGCTTCAGTAGACAAAATAACTCTTGCAATTTGGGTATCATGGATTTCTGTCTCTGGCTGCAGGGGCCTGTGTTTCAGCACACAGAAGCAGTGCCGTGATGTGAGTATCGTGGATTTCTGTCTGTAGCCAGAAGTGAGTGTGTATGTCTTGTAGTGTGCATGTTGCAGATATAAATCCACAACGGTAGCACATCAGTGCTACTGCATTTATGTCATCTCAGGGTTTTAAACAATTGATTAGCAGTTTTTTTCTTGGGACTATACCAGTAGTTCTCAAACTTTGTCACAGTGAGCCTCCCCAAATCCATGGAAAAGATTTTGAGCCTCCCCCAAAAATTTAAATAATCTTGGGCCTCCCCAGAGAAAAATAACATACTGTACTTTGCGCACAGTACACCATGACTAAATTGAAACCCCTTTGAGTACTTGGCTCACATTCAGTTCTTTGTCTTATACTGACGTGGAACCTTTGAAAAGAGCTCCTGTGCTCAAAGGTGTTATCTGAATAACAAATAAATAAAATAAACAAATATTATTGTTCAGGTTATTGTGATCCCCCAAAACAGGTCAACCTACGTACTCTGCTATTTTCATTTTTGAACCATTGTTACCCCTTGTTGCAGTACCTTCATGGGTCAGACTGCTTTCTCTGTTTCCTTTCTATATGAAATAACCTTCCTACATACTTTGCCTCTCCCCATCCTTCCCTGCTCCTAAACAACTTCTCAGAGATTACTTTGCTCCTTCCTGCTATTGCTGTTAGCACTTCTATGCTCAACCCTTGTATTTGGGCTGTTCTGCCATCAGGCTACAAATTGATCATTTACCACCACTTTTTATTAGTTTATTGTTCGTATTTGCTTGCACTATTGTTCATTGTGTATTTCTTGATTATTTTGCAGTTACCTTTTGAAATGTATTCACTCCCTACCCTTCCCCGGGTACACCTGAAATGAGCCTTTCATTCACCTTCCTTGTCACCTATTAGTAAATACATTTAATTCACCTACTATTATCCTCTTTCAGTTTGCATCATCTCGTCACACAAAATATATAAAACTCAAAATTTAAATAAAGTACTTTTTCAGACTTGCTTGAGCCTCCCCTGGAACAGGTTGGGGCCTCACCAGGGAGGCTGGCCTCACCATTTGAGAACCCCTGGACTATACTAACTGTACAGAAAGTATTTATACAGATTTTCTAGAAGTGCTGTGTTTGTTAAACACAGTGAGGCAAGAGCTATGCATTTTCACAACGATTTAGTACTTTTATGAGCAAAACGCTAATCAATTTTTAAGAGTTAAATAAATCCCTGCATCTGGAAACGTCTTTTTGTTGTTTATCTTACCTGACAATGGCTGCCTGTGGTTGCTTGTGTGACTTTGTCCTTCTGCTGCTTGGGGGGCTGGGAGTTGGGTTTAGAAACCCTAATGCCACATTTCCCTACTTTTGGCATTAAGTTGAACTCTGTAATAGTGTGTGTGTATATATATATATATATATATATATATATATATATACACACATATATATATACACACACACACACACTAATACATCCCCCTTAACATGTTCAAAACTTGCAAATTAAAATAATTGTATTTACAAGCTGTAACTGCTCCCAGTCTCTGTCTGTACCTATTAGTAGCCCTGCAGCTACTACCCTTTTTAGGGTCATCAAAACGATGTTTGTAGGGGCAGGGCTGCATCGGGCAATGAGTGGCATTGATGAATGTGGAAGGGAGCTCAAGGGTATTGTATATTGTATTTCTACTTAATGACTGCATTAAAAAAAAAAATATTGTAGGTACTTTACAGTAGGCCCTGGGTCTGGCAGCTCCTTGCCATGAGTTGCATGACCTGAGGACATAATTCTGTCAGTTGTTCTTTAAAGTTCTTATTTTTATATTTCACTCATGTCCCTGAACGTGGGACACTAAGCAGCTATTGTACTTAAAGTTAATTTCAAACTTGATATAGGTGCTGCTTTAGTTGTCGTACAACCAAGGATGAATCATGTGTCTGTGACCATTGGCATTCAATATACAGATCAAAAGTTACTTTTCTTTATTTTGTGTTTGCTAGTTTTCAACAGTTTTTTTAAGCTTGGTAGGTACATACATTAAAGAGCAGGTAGTACATGCTTGTGAGTAATTCTTTGCATCAATTCTGTTGTGTTTTATTAAACATTTATCTATCACTTGATTTTGTATGATGTCGTCTTTTAAATAAATGTAACTCTCTGTCATGTCACTTGACAGATCCAGCAGTGCTATGATCGCTCCAGCTGTGGTATTCGAAAAATCTGTGCTGTGCAGTCTGAATCAGACTGACGTTGGTTACAGAAAACTGGCTCGGGCTTCACAAGAAGACTTTTTATTGTGCCAGTAAGAATCTATTTATGTGTGCAGATAAGCATCCATGTGAGCTTAGTTACTTGCTCGCAGACACAAGCGCTCCAGCGGCAGCGGGAAGAAAAGCTGTCAAACGGACAGCTGATTCATGGAGCGGTGCCCTGTTCCATTACTCTTGCTAAATCATCATTTTTTTGTTTCATATGATTAAAAAAAATAAATAACTAAAGGAAACTTTGCCTGACAGAACAAAGAGTAAAGACATTGGACACAGAAGGCAGGATGTGGAGAGAAGCCCCTCGCTAACACAGTTGCCGCACTTTGAGTGGCTGTCGCACCTATTCCATTCAGTCGAAGTTTATTTTATTTATTTATGTATGTATGTATTTCTTATTTTTCATTGTAGCAAGAAAGAAATTCTGGTTTAGCAAGTGTTGCCATTCAGGAGAACTAAACCAGTTTACTCAACATTCCCAGTTAGGGGAATTAAATTTCTAGGGACATGGTACCTCAAGGGAATCAACAAAGTCCAAGAGGGTAGCATCTTTCAAAAAAAGAGGTGTGCAAGAACAAGAGGGCACAATTTGAAGATGGGGGGGGGGCGGCTCAGAGGTAATTTAAGGAGTATTTTTCACAGAGAGGGTTGTGGATGCATGGGCGGCCTTCCGGAGGAGGTTGTGGAGTCAAAAACAGTGGTGGAATTCAAGCATGCATGGGACAGTCATAAGGCCATTCTAGGGGGTTGGGGTAGGAAGAAGTAAGCTGCTGCTTAACTAGGATCTGCAGCTTATCCAGTAGGTAGGGAAATGGGCAGACTGGGTGGGCCAAGCGGTCCTTATCTGCCATCATATTCTGTGTTTCTATGGATATGTTGTTCATCCACACTGTCTGGCAGGTTCCTTGCTGCTTTAAATCTTGCTGGAAGGTCTTCAAGCTGGCTCCTCCCACCCACCCGGGTGGTAAAACTCTCGGCTCCGCCCCATGACGCCAGATCTTCCTTACCGCTTGGAAGCTCAGGTTCCCTCCATAACGCTCTGCGTATTAGACTGGATCCTAACTCTTCGGTTCGTCTGAAACTCGTTTTAAAATTCTCAAGACTTCGGTCTTCCTTTTCCCACGTGGCTGCGATGGACAAATCGACTCCTGGTTTTTGGCAGTGCCCTTGTGGGCAGAAGATGTCCAGGACGGATCCACACTCCACGTGCGTCTACTGCCTCGGCCTAGAACACGACCCGCAGGCCTGCAAGTCTTGCTATTCGTTCTCGGCCAACGTCTTGGAGGACCGCGCTGCCCGGTTGAAGCTTGGGCGCCCCGAGAAGCGCTGCCCACCGGTAAAGTCGAAAGAGGCCCGTTGGGCGGTTGCCACGGCGGCTGGCTCGGCTGAGCAGCTCGAGCAGATGATTGCCCTCGAGGAGGAGGCAGCCCAGGCCACATCTTCCTCCTCCTCGGTCGCGGCATTTATCCCGCTCTCTTTGGGTACCTCGTATTCTGCTTCGTTCAAGGAGCTTTGGCTATTCCCTTTCCACGAAGGGAGGGGGGCCATCGAGGACATTCCTCTCGGTCCAAAGAAGGATCCCAGGGTAAGTCCCATCGTCGGCGCGTTAGGAGGGTGGGAGGTCCCCTTCCCGGACAGCCGACCGTCGACTTGGTCGAGGTTGTGGCTAAGGCTGCTGGCTTCACGGCGTCCCCGTCAGGTCAGCCGGCCGAGACAGCCGTCGACGCGGTCGAGATTTTTCTCAACCCGTCGGACGGTTTTGTCGACTGGTGAAGCCGACAACCCTTCTTCGCCGGTTCCCCCGGCGGAAACCGAGGATTTGCCTGTGCCATCGGTGCAGCAATCCCCGGTCAAGGCATCCGAGCCGAGGGAGGAGCGGGTGTCCCCCGCTCCCTCCCAGGCCTGCCCTCGGACACACCGAGGATCTCGATCTCGGTCTCGGACCTCTTCTCGGTCCAGCAGATCCCGCCGATATTGGCGGTCTCAGTCTCGGCACCGAAGTAAGCGGCGACGCGATTCCTCCTCCGATGAGAGACTTCGGCACAAATTGCGTCGACGCTATGAGGAGCTGATGTGGCAGCAGTTACTTTTGTCCGGGACTAAGTCGACACCGATGCCTTCCCCGGCCATCAAGTGGCTGTCACCCGAACGGCCGAAACAGCCTCTCGCCGCAGTCGAGATGCCCAAGCCTGGGCCGGTTGTTTGGCTGAAACCTGCTGCCCCACCTATTGTGGTGGAACCTCCGCCTCCACAACCGAAATCGGGGGCACCGACCAAGGACTGTCGGTCGGCTCAAGGCCTGCCCCACAGGTTGTCGGTCACCCTCCCTCCCGACCGTCCTCAGCAGGTGGAGGGTGGCTCAGGCCCTAGGCAGCTCTTCGCGGACTCTTCGGATTCCGACGACGACTCCTCCCTGTTCTCCAGGCAGGTTGACCTGGAGTCCTCTGGGGGCCAGTCACTGGACGAAAGCCCATCATCCTTTATGGGTCTGCTTCGGCTCATCTCGGAGTCCATCGGGATGCAGCTCGAGCCTGTTTCCAAACAAGCCAAGTATCCCCTGACGGAGATACTGGACCGAGGGGATTCACCCACGGAGGCCTTTCAAACAACATGAAGTCTTGCTATATTATGACATATGCAATGAGTCCCAACCTTCAAACTGCTCCGGAGGAGAAAGAGTTAACTTTCCATGCCAGGCATGGAACTTTGAGCACGAGCTCGGTTGAAAGCTCTGTCTGTTGTTCTTCAAACTCAAACTGTCAGATTCTTTACTCCGCCTCACTGAACAGTCGCTCTGGAGATTTCTCCTTCTGCTTGGTTCATTTTGTTGGTTAAAGTATTAATTTTTCGGTTTTTTAACCGAATTTAAACCGTAACCGGTCAGTTCAAGCTCTGTCTGTGGTACCGTAAGTACTAGATAGGTTTTACATTATTTCTGTGTGGAACTTGTAAACGGTATTATCGGTTCGGTTTGAACCAATCAGGTTGTTGTAAAATTCATTGACTCTGTCTTTTAGAGTGCGGTTCCTGGTTCTTATCGGTTCTAAAAAAAACGGATTTCATTACGGTTTTTTCCATGACCCGTGACACGGTTGGGAACCGATAAGAGGGTCTTGCTTGGCGGATTGCCATAAACGGGCAAGTTTTGGTTAGGTTGGCACTATGTCTGAGAAGCCCAAAAGAAAAACCGGGCCCACTAGATTTCAACACTACAGTGTTTGTGGGGAAGCCTTTGCCAAGGCTGACCCCCACACCACCTGTGTTTATTGTCTGGGGTTTGACCACCTCAATGCAGACTGCCAGATTTGCAAAAATTTTCCTGCAGCTACCCTGGATAAGAGAGTTGGTAGGCTCAGGGAAAGAGAGGCCAAGAAGTCCGCTGACCCGGATGGCCAGCCCGGTTCGGTTGTAACTGAACCAGAGGGAGTGCCCTCTGACCAGGGCGAGACTTCCTCGGGCCAAAGGAGAGCCGACTCGGAGTCGTCAGTTCCAGCAAAAAGGACTAGAAAATCAGCAGGTGTGGAGCCAAAATTTCCATCTCCAACCGCTGAAGAAATAGCCAAAGCGATTAAAATTGTCCAGTTGCTTTCCCCGGTTCCGACCGAACCGGCACCATCAGGTAAGCGTACGGTTTGGTCGGTCCCACCGGTTCAAGAATATGATTTAGAGAATTTTATGAACCGGAGGAGGGGAAGAGGAGTATGAGGAGAGTGAATGTGGATTTGAAAGTCTGGATGTGCCCATTGAACCAGACATCTCCCCAGACAGACCTTCAGGAGTGTCTCCCCTTAGGCTTTCTGAGTCCCCCTCTCATTTTGTGTTTTATAAAAAAGTGGCTGAAACCCTCCAGCTCCCTATGGAGGAAGCTGTGGATGATCAGGAGGAGCCTGACTATGTAGAAATGATGGATATCCCAGAGTCTAGGTGACTGTCTATTCCTTTGCATAAATCTTTTGGGAAACAGACAGTAAAAATTCTAAAAACTCCTCACACTATACCTCCTGTGGATAAAAGAATGGACAAGAGGTACACACTGTCAGGCTCTAATACGGAGTTCCTTACACAACAATGCAGCCATGTTGGGGTAGTGCAGGCTGCAGCCTGTGACAAGGCAAATATTCCCTTGGCCTCACACCCCACTGACAAGGACTCCAGGAGGACTGATGCTATGGCAACGAAACAGTACATGGCAGCATCCTTGGGACTCAGACAGGCAAATTATATGGCTTATGTTGCTGAGATATCAGAAATCCAGATGGGATACTGTTATGGCTCTAGCAAAACAGGTCCCTGGCCAGCTTGCCAAGGAGCTGGAGCAGGTGGCTGCTGATGGTATTGAGGCATCCAAGGTTCAATTCCATGCTGCAGTGGACTCTAATGATTGTCATCAAGAGTCATGGCTACATCTGTGGCACTTCGCAGAATGGCTTGGCTCAGATGTACTAGCCTGTCACAGGATACCCAGACTAAGGCCATGGATTTTCCTGTCGTGGGTAATTCTCTGTTTGGGGAGCAGACAGAGAATTACATGAAGAAAATGGATGAGTATAGGACCACCTATAGGAGTGCACAGGCCAAGGAAAGGCAAGCCACTCCTCAAAGGCAGCCTTCCAGGGGCAGGGGCAGACCTTTTCATAGGCCTTTTTACCAAGCCCAGGCCTCCTCTTCAGCTTATGCCCAGAGGGGGTTCTTTAGAGGGAGAGGCAGACGGGGTACAAGCAGACCTGCTTCCACCCCTCAGCCTAAAGCCCCTGCCGAGGAGGCACCCTGATGGGGTGGCCAGGGCCGATTCTACACTACCTGTAGGGGGCAGGCTGGCTTACTTTGTCCAGGACTGGAAGTCTTTAACATCAGACAAGTGGGTCCTGGAAGTAGTAAGCCAGGGACTGGTTCTCAGCTTCAAGAAATTTCAAAAGATGAGAACCAGGTCCTTTCCACCTGCAAATCCATCAGAGGCACTTGCCCTAGAAACAGAAGTTTCTACCCTCCTGGCTCTCAGAGCTGTGGAAAAGGTTCCACCCCTACACCAGGGCAAAGGGTTGTACTCCAGGTACTTCCTTACCCCAAAAAAGACAGGAGAATGGCGGCCCATCCTGGATCTCAGATGCCTAAACAAGCACCTTTAAAACCAAAATTCAAAATGGTGACTCTGGAATTATTTTACCCTCTCTAAGGCCAGGGACTGACTAGTGTCCCTGGACCTCAAGGATACCTACTTCCATGTTCTTATCAGAAGCTCCATGAAAGTACCTCAGATTGAACTGCCCTAGGCGATTACCACTTCAGAGCAATGCCCTTGACCTCACCTCTGCCCTGAGGGTATTCACAAAATGCCTGGCAGTAGCAGTTGCCCACTTAAGAAGGCAAAAGATTGCCATCTTTCCTTACCTGGACGACTGGCTCATAGTAGGCCAGTCTCCAGACCAAGTCAAACTACACCTTCAGGTAACTCAGCAACTGCTCACATCTCTAAGTTTCCTTCTCAATCTTTCAAAGTCAGTTCTAGAGCGTGTCCAGCTTCTCACCTTCATAGGTGCAGAACTGAACACAAAAGAGGCCAGAGCCTTCCTTCCTCTGGAAAGAGCAAGGACCCTGGTCTCTCTGGCCTCCTCCTTCACCCTGCAGGTCTCTCGACCAGCAAGGCATTTTCTGCAGCTCCTGGGGCACATGGCTGCTTCTACAGCAGTGGTGCAGGGAGCAAGATTTCAGATGAGGGACATCCAGTTCCATTTGAGAGCCTTTTGGTCTCAAAGGAGAGATCCTCTAACCCAATTGATCCCAGTGACTCGAACCCTGATCCAAGCCCTTCAGTGGTGGCAGGACCAGAGCAATCTGAGACAGGGGGTCCCCTTCGCCTCTCAGTCTCACTCCTTAATCCTTGCTACAGATGCATCCCTCTTGGGGTGGGGAGCTCACATGGGCGACCTCACTACCCAGGGATTGTGGTCCCCTCAGGAATCTCTGCTCCACATCAACCTGTTGGAACTCAGAGCAGTTTTTCTAGCAATTCAAGTTTTTTCCACATCTGTTCAGAACAGAGTTGTACAGGTCAGAACAGACAACACCACTACAATGTGGCATCAACAAGCAAGGAGGCACTCGGTCCACGGCCTTGTGCACCGAAGCAATGAAGTTGTGGTCTCTGGCTTATTCCCTGAACACCTCCCTTATGGCAGTTCACCTCCCAGGCAAGGACAATGTCCTGGCAGATGCTCTCAGCAGGATTTCCCAGGGCCATCACAAATGGTCACTGGATCCCCTAGTACTGGAGGTAGTATTTGCCAGATGGGGCACCCCGCAGATAGATCTTTTTGCAGCCCCAGACAATCACTAACTTCACCTTTTTTGTTGCAGGCCCTCAGTGTTGGGCTCAGTCCCTCTGGATGCCTTCCTTCTCAGTTGGGAAGGGAAGTTTCTCTATGCTTTTCCCCCCCTTCCCTCTCCTGTTCAAGGTGCTAGTCAAAATCAGATCTCAACCCTGCAAGATGATCCTGATTGCTCCAGATTGGGCCAGACAGCTGTGGTACCCACTCTTTATGTCCTTAGCAGTCCACCTTCCCCTGTGTCTTCCCAGGAATCACAACCTGTTAACCTGTGCTCAGGGGAGAGTTTGGTACCAGATCTCAATCTCTCAATCTCAAGGCCTGGCTCTTGAAGAGTTAGAGTTGCTGACCTACACCTTTCCCAAGGTGTATTGGATATCCTGAAGGCTTCTAGGAAGCCTTCCACCAAAACTACTTATAATTCCAAATGGAAGGGTTTTTCCATATGGTGCTCTGGCACATTTCCCAGAATCTGCTGACTTACCCTCAGTCCTGGATTATATGGTGCATTTGAATACTTTGGGGCTGAGACCAGCTACCCTAAAGGTGCACCTGGCAGCCGTGTCTGCTTTCTTATCAACAGGTAAACCCTCTTCTCTTTCAGCTCATCCTGTATTCTCCAAGTTTTCAAGGGGTTTGCTTCATACCAACCCTCCATTCAGAGCCCCTGCCTGGATCTTATATTGCATTGCAAGCTTATACAACCCCTTTGAGCCCTTGTCTTCAGCAGAGCTTAAGTACTTGACTTGGAAAACTGTGTTCTGGTAGCTATCACTTCTGCCTAGGGCATAAGTGAATTACAAGCATTGTCAGTGGAGCCTGATTTTATCTCCTTTCATAGAGATAAGGTGGTCCTCAGGACTAACAGAAAGTTCTTGCCTAAGGTGGTTTCAGACTTCCACCTTAATCAATCTATGTCTCTCCCTGTGTATGAGCCATTCCTCCTTAGAGAGGAGACTGCACAGTTTAGATGTCAAAGAGCCTTAGTTACTACACAGAATCGTACCAAGGGTCACAGGTTTGACTCCTCAACTGTTCCTCACTTATGGTGAGGTTGGTAAAGAAACCTGCCACTAAAAGATCCATTGCCAGGTGGATTGTCTCTTGTATCCAATTTTGCTATGAAAAACTGGGTAGGTTCCTCCCTCAGGCCTGAGGGCTCACTCTACGAGGTACAGCCATCTCTGGCTGCTGCCAGGGACATCCCTATCTTAGAGATATGTCAAGCAGCTACCTGGAAAACAGTTCACACTTTTAACAAGCATTACTCACTCGACATCCAGGCTAGGAGTGATGCTCGGTTTGGCACAGCTGTGCTTCAGAGCCTATTTCATAAGTAGGTTCTGTCCTCTCCATGGAGGTACTGCTGTGAGTCTGCATATGTCATAATATAGCAAGACATCATGTTGTTTGAAGAAAAATTATTCACCTTAGTAATGTTGTTTCTTCTAATGGAGTCTTCTATATTATGACCTCCCCCCCACCTGCCCCCTCTCAGAACCTCTGCTTTTGGGATGTGGGTGGGCAGTGCAGTGTTGGCACTTAGTAGATGCCCACCTTGTTTGTTTCATCCCTCCTTTTTGGGGTGTTTGGGTGTTGTGTTTTTATTTTTTGGATGCCCTGACTTGAGTCTTTGTTTTGGGACCAAAAAATGTGTTCATATATTTAGTAGCCAGTTAGTTAGTGTAGATTTACAGCTTCCACACAGAACCTTAGTGAGTTTTGCTCGTAAAGATCTGACAGTTTGAGTTTGAAGCACAACAGACAGAGCTTTCAACCGAGCTCGTGCTCAAAGTTCCATGCCTGGCATGGAAAGTTAACTGTTTCTCCTCCGGAGCAGTTCGAAGGTTGGGACTCACTGCATATGTCATAATATAGCAAGACTCCATTGGAAGAAACAACATTACTAAGGTGAGTAATTTTTTCTTCCTGTGGCTGAGGCTATTGTCGGCCCAGCCTTGGAGCTTTGGCAGCGGCCTGCTTCCTGTCCTGCGCCCTCAGCCAGGATGGCCAGGAAGTATGCGGTCCCTACCGGCTCTTTGCCTGGGTTTTCGGAGCACCCCTCTGCCAAGGGGTTGGTTACCAACAGCGTTTTCCAGCGTTCCGGGAATGCTAGGGACGTGGACAAGCCCCCCGACAAGGAGTCCAAAAAGCTGGACTACGCCGGGCGCAAGGTGTACGCTGCATCCTCCCTTGGCCTCCGCCAGGCCAGCTCGGCCGTGCTGATGGCATACTTCTCCCACACCCTCATGGGCTCCCTGGATGAGGTGATCCCTCATCTCCCAGCTGACCTCCAGACCACGGTCCGTCAGGTCTGGGACCAGGGTAGGGCGGTGGCGAAGCAGCAGCTCCAAACAGCTCTGGACATAGGGGATACCTGTGCCAGATTGGTTGCAGCCGCAGTGGCCATGCGCCGCAGAGCATGGCTGAGGATATCCACCTTTACGGCGGATACCCAGCACAAGTTGGCTGATGTCCCCTTCTTGGAGACTGACTTCTTCGGCCCTGGAGTGGAAGGTCACCTCCAGCGGATCGAAAAGTCCAATGCCAACCTGGACTCGGTCACATCCGCCCAGAAGGACAAAGGCCGCCGTCAGACAAGCCCTTTCGTCCTTCTGCGCCTGCGGCACGTCCAGCCCAACAGCACCAGCATCAGGGCCAGCAGGCTCGCGCTCGGCATCCCAAACCCAAGCCTGTGGCTTCCTCCAACAGGAAGCAGGAGGTAGAGGCCCAGGAGGTCCCTCAGCGGTCCCTCCTCCAAGCCTGCCCAGTGACGGGTTGAGGTGTCACCCCACCTCGTCACTCCCCGGGTTCCCTCGTGGGGGACTGCTCCGCCACTTCCTTTCCGCCTGGTCCACTATCACCACGGACCGCTGGGTGTTGGAGGTGGTAGGAAGGAGCCTACCTCTGGAGTTCGAGCAGACCCCACCCTTTAGAGCCGTCGCCCTCAGAGACTCACGGGGTCCTGGCATCTCGCTGTTGGCCCTCGACCAATATTGCCCTGCTTCTCGAAAAGAGGTGATCAGGAAGGTGGCGGATCCTCCTCCAGACCCAGGGTTTTGTCCAGGTATTTCCTGGTCCCAAAACGGACTGGGGGGCTGGCGCCCCATTCTCGACCTGCATGACCTGAACAGGTTCCTAAGGTCTCGGACCTTCAGGATGGTCACTCTGGCTCAGATAATACCATCCTTGGGCAAGGCGTGTGGTTCTGTTCCCTGGATCTCCAGGACGCGTTCTTTCACGTCCCAATCCGTCCGTCTCATCAGAGATTCCTTCGCTTCAGAGTGGAGGGATCCCTTTACGAGTTCCGGGCCATGCCCTTCGGCCTTTCCTAGCTCCCAGGGTCTTCACCAAATGCATGGCAGTGGTGACAGCATTCCTGTGGTGCCGAAGGGTCCGGGTGTACCTCTACCTGGACGATTGGCTGATTGCAGCCCCCTCCAGAGCAGAGGTGGAGCGGTCCAGAGATCTGGCCCTCCAGGTTTGCTCTCAGATTGGCCTCCTCATCAACGAGGCCAAGTCGGAACTCATGCCAAAGCAGGTGATACATTTCTTCGGGGCAGAGCTCGACTCTCTTCGAGCCAGAGCACAGCTCCCAGCGGACAGAGCCGAGGTTCTTTCCTCCTTTGCCCAATCATTTCTTGTTGGGCAGTCGCGTCCTGCCCGGGACTTCCTGCGCCTTCTGGGCCTCAAGGCGGCCTGCATCAGCGTGGTCCGTTGGGCCCGCTGGTACATGCGTCCCCTTCAGTGGGGACTGGTCAGCCAGTGGTCACAGCGCTCCGATCCGTTGGATCAGCTAGTGACAGTGACCCAGGGGGTGTGGAACGCTCTCCAGTGGTGGACCGTTCTGGCACATCTGCAGGAGGGCATCCCGTTTGTCCGCCCCGAACCGACGGTCTCTCTATCGACCGATGCCTCTCTGATGGGTTGGGGTGCCCATCTGGGGGAGCACAGAGCGCACGGCCTCTGGTCCCCCCGAGAGTCCCGATGCCATATCTACCTGCTGGAGCTTCAAGCGGTTTGTCTAGCCCTCACCGCCTTCGCTCTGTTTCTACGGGGTCAAGTGGTTCAGGGTCCAGAGGGACAATACCACGACCATGTACTGTCTCAACCGCCAGGGCGGGACGTGCTCCATGCCTCTGTGCAGGGAAGCTCTCCGCATTTGGTCACTCGTGCGCAGCCTGGAGGTGGATCTCCTTGCCATTCACGTGGCAGGAGCCTCAAACACCCTGGCCGATGCCCTAAGCCGGATTGGGGCTGCGTCTCACGAGTGGTCTCTCCTGCCGGAGGTAGTACAAGATCTCTTCTCCCACTGGGGCACGCCTCAGATGGACTTGTTTGCCTCCAGGGAGAATGTGAAGCTGAGACCGTTCATGCCGCCCCTCAGCAGGGCTCGCTGCAGGGGGATGCCTTCTCGAGGCCGTGGACCCCGGGCCTCTTCTACGCCTTTCCCCCATTTCCCTTGATCCACAAGGTGCTTCTCAAGGCGAGGAGGGACAAGGCGCAGGTGATTCTGGTAGCCCCAGACTGGCCCTGTCAGTTCTGGTATCCAGATCTCCTCAGTCTCAGCTCCAGGCTCCCGAGGCGGCTTCCAGCCCACTCGGACCTGATCTCAGTCAATCAGGGGAAGGTATTCCATCTGGACCTTCAATCCCTGCACCTGATGGCCTGGTTCCTGAGCAGCTAGAGTTCCAGGCCTTGGGTCTTTCCGACGAGGTCCTCAGCGTCGTTGAGGCGTCCCATAAGGAGTCGACCAGAAAATGCTACGCCTTCAAATGGAAGAGGTTTTCCATCTGGTGTCAGGGCAAGGGCCTGGACCCTTTCTCCTGTTCCTTGGCAAGCATTCTGGACTACCTGTGGTCCCTTTCTCAGCAAGGGCTTCGGTCGATGACCCTTAAGGTGCACCTGGCAGCCATCTCTGCTTACCGGGCGCGGGCGGGGAAGCAGTCAGAGGCACAGGAGAAGGTGGTCGGGTGCTTTTTCAAAGGCCTTGATCACATATCCCCTCCGGTGCGAGAACCTCCACCTCCGTGGGATCTACTGCTGGTATTGGCTAAGCTCATGGGCAGGCCATTCGAACCAATGCACAGGTGCGATATCTTTTACCTGTCGTGGAAGACCACCTTCTTGGTGGCTATCACGTCAGCCAGAAGGATGGGAGAGCTCCAGGCGCTTTCTTTCGAGTCTCCTTATCTGGTCTTCCACAGGGACAAGGTTGTCCTGCGCCCCCACCTGAAATTCCTTCCGAAGGTAGTGTCGGAGTTTCACGTTAACCAGGTGTTGACTCTGCCGGTGTTCTACCCCAATCGCATCTCGGAGGCCAAATATAGGCTCCATACTTTGGACCCTAGAAGAGCGCTCGCTTATTACAAGGAGCGGACGGCTGAAGTTCGGGGAGAGATTCACCAGCTGTTTGTCACCTACGCTGAAGCCGCACCTGGCAGACCAGCAGCCAAGCGGACGATAGGCAGGTGGGTCACCTCCTGCATAGATCTCTGCTATAGGTTGGCGGGCATGGAGCCTCCCAGAGGGATAAGAGCTCATTCTACCTGCCATACCGCTGCATCGGTGGCTGCTTCCAGGGATGTCCCTATCCAGGAAATCTGCAGGGCTGCTACCTGAAAGTCAGCACACACCTTCATCACCCACTACCACATTGACCTTGAGTCACGCCAGGATGCTGGTTTTGGGGCCTCGGTTCTCCAGTCCTTATTTCCCAAGTAAGTATTGGGGGTGTACGCCTTGCCTCCCTCCTCCTGGAGAACTGCTAGGAGTCTGCCAGACAGTGTGGATGAACAACATATCCATGTCCCTAGAAATACAGGTTACTCACCTGTAATAGGAGTTCTAGGAATGGTATATGTTGTTCATCCACACGACTCTCGACCTCCCGGCTTCGACGCACAACCTGGCTTCCAGCGGGCTAGATCTGGCATCATGGGGCGGAGCCGAGAGTTTTACCACCCGGGTGGGTGGGAGGAGCCAGCTTGAAGACCTTCCGACAAGATTTAAAGTGGCAAGGAACCTGCCAGACAGTGTGGATGAACAACATATACCATTCCTAGAACTCCTGTTACAGGTGAGTAACCTGTATTTACTCTGCATGAATCTCTCCCTTTACCACACTGCCTGATCAGGTAGCAGAAGCATGGCAGTGCTCTGTGAAATCAGCTGTCCTTTGTCAGTTAGTCTTACTGCTCCTGCGTCCAGTCAAGCAAAGTTTCCTTTATTTTTTTTTAATCATGTGAAACAGAGAAACAATGATTTAGCAAGTATAATGAAACAGGGCAGCGCTCAGTGAGTTGTCTGTCCTTTGACAGCTAGTCTTCCCGATCTTACATCCAGTCAGGCAGTTTCCTTTATTTATTTATTTTTTCATTGTGGGAAACAAAGATAACTTAGCAAGTATATTGAAACATGGCAAGCTCAGTGAATCAGCTGTCCTTTTGACAGCTGTTCTTTCCGCTCCCACTTGAGTGCTTTTGTCTGTGAGCAAGTAACTAAGCTCACGTGGACGTGAATCTGTACACATCAGTAGAGTTTTACTGATGCAATAAAGTGTCCGCTCATGAAACCTGAGTCAGTTTTCTGTAATTGATGTCAGTCTGACTTGGACTTTATAGCGTGATTTTTTTTTTCAAGACTACAGCCGGAGAGATTCTAGCAGCTCTGTTGGATCTGTCAACAGAAATTATATAGAGAGTGAAAATTAGTTAGAAGACCCCACACAAAATCAAGTGACAGATAAATGTTTAATAAAACATGTGACCAGGTTGAATAAGGCCCTGTCCCATTTGTTATGCAGCAAGAGTTAAATGTAAGGATCTGTTCTATCCTCTCCTTTTCTGCCTCTTGTCTCTCTTGTTGCACAACCAAATTTTCTCATGAGGCCTGTGAACTGATCACTTTGACACTCTCATGATTCTCCATCTCTCGCTATCTCTGTGCCTTCACTTGTTGTCTGTACTGCCTTTGTAATACTTTATCAAACCTGCCTACTCGAAAAAAAGGTCTCACTAAACTTACTTATTCAAGGAGTTCTGAGCCTTCTGTGACCACCTATACATGTCAGGCACACCAGGAGCTCGACTACACAAGTCTTCCATGTACCCAGGTGCCACACAACTATGGCCCAGCGATCCTTTGCTCACCGGGCCCCTCTGTGGACAAATGGTCTACCACCTGACACAGCCGGAGCCACAACCCTTGGTTCCTTTAAGTGCGAACTCCATCAGCACCTCACCAACAATAGTACCTGTAGGTGCCCCCGCTAGTCTGCATGCACAGCTTTAGTCTGCCTCAGCATTTCCAACTCTTGCCTCGATGACAAAATACAAGAGAAGTGACACAGGGAATTACAAGCAAGTGAATACCTGCTCTTTAAGTGATTCCATGTGAAATGTTATGAAACAAAGTAGCTTTGACCTTTAGGATACAGGCAAACTTGTGTTGCCCACATAGCCAGCAGCAATGCTACTGCTGTGCTGCTGGACTAGCTTTATAAGCAAGTTGCGTAATAACCTCTCAGAACTTCAGTTCATCCAGCTGTAAGAATGGATGAAATGCAGGGCATACCTGAAAGATATAGTCCATCTCATATAGGCTTACCTTGGTTGAATAAATAGTAAACAAACAAGAGGTAGCATTAAAAGTAAGAAGCAGAACCACCAAGGCATCAACTTCACCCTTTCTTGAAGGGAAATGGCCAACACAAATAATAAACTTAAGAAATATATATATATATATATATATTTTTTTTTTTAGTTGTTTAACCAGGTATAGCACACTAAGCTGGCAGCTTTTTTACAGGAGCAACCTGGAAGCACAAGGAGGTTAAGTGACTTGCTCAGGGTCACACAGTATGCAAGTGGAAGCTGTGGGATTCAAACCCAGGTCTGGTCTGCTGGATGTCACCAGATTTGCAGCTCAGAGCCTTAGACCACTGCGCTATACTGCCTCAGCATTTCCAACTCCTGACCTGCCAAGTTAAGTCTCTAACCAATATATGCCTTTGTATAGAGAATACATTATGGCAGAGTGTGGTATCCAAGGAAATAATACCATTGAGGGGTTGAACAAGATCTAAAACCATGACCCAGAGGCGCGAGTGGCCTTTATGAGCTTGTTTGACCCCACGATGGTATTATTTCACAAGTATGCCAGATTTTGCCATCTTTTATTTTCTATAAAGCATTCGTTTGGAGACTTGTGTCCTATGTTTTACTGTAGTGTTTTTGTGTGTGGAATGGTAGGGTGGCTGTTGCATGTGTTATGGGGAGCTTTAAACAGGCCCTAAAATCTTTTCTATGGGTCAAAGCATACGGTAGCGTTGATTGCTGATTTGTACTGTTATTTTATGATGCTGATTCTGTTCTTATGGTGTTTTATTGTCTTACTGTATTGCGCCTTGATATTTGAAAGGCACCTAATAAATAAAGCATTATTATCATTAAGGGACTTGTTACCTTGTGTTATTTGGGGGGGGGGGGGTTTCTAGTGTATTGGGCAGTAATGTGTTATTAATGTGTTAACACATAAATACAGTGATAGTATATATAGGTAGTATAGGCACACATACTGTATGTACGTATTGCTTTTTAGGTATTAATGTGTAATTAAGGAGTAAATAACATTGATATAGTGGTGTGTGTGTGTGTATATATATATATATATATATATATATATATATATATATACAGTACATATACATACATAGTACTTATTAGGTATTAATGTGTTTATAAAGGTGTTAATAACACATCAGTACAGTGTAATTAGCTAATTGACATAATACACTAATTAACTGGTGTGACATATTGGGAAATACATAATGACATTTTGTATGGGGATGAGGACCCAATCATGCCCTATGAATAGAATAATAGATAGGGGTGTGCTTATTACGGGGCTTTAGTATCATTGAGAGGTTCTGAGGGCATATGAACTTCAAGAGTAAAGCTTGAGAGGTTCCAACATGCCTCAGAACCTTGGTATCTTATTTTAGAAAAAGTAATCACAGTCCCCATTTGTTATTTTTTGTAATATATGGATCTGAGCTTATTTAATTAAATTAAGCCCATTTGGGTGCTTTAAACTTAGCCACAATGTGACTTTCATCTGGTAGCTTCCGCCACCTCCTGCTGCTGCCCACCCCTGGACCTGCATATAAAGCTTCTCGAGGCATTTTAACAGTCACAGACAGGAGCAGGTTTAGTGATGTGTATTTGTCATTTTGAGACATTTTAAAATCTGTACTTGTGTTAGCTGTGGCGACGACCAGCTTTTACTTTATATGATTGTTACAGTAAAAGTCGGCTCGTGGGCAGCTGTGGAGAGAGTGCACGTGGTACGAGGGAAGCAGGATTCTCTTAGCACTGTCTTAAGAAATCCATGGATAGTATTACGGCATTTCGTAGTACTGTCGATGTTTCCTTCGACAGTATTATGAGAAATGTATTGTATAACCTTAAGTACTCTTATTGGGGATGTCCATGTGGCCTCACTTTTGGAACGTTAAGCCATCAGCATCTGGACCACTCGGAAACTTTTGCCTATCTGAGGCTGACTATGATAATGTACATCATCTGCACCTACAGTGTATCTTATGCAGCCCCATACCTTTTCAGCTTTATTTCTCAATCTGTTTACTTCACTGTGAACCAAAGAAATGCCTTCATCTGATTCTGTTGCTGATGTTTTACTTCTTTTTCTATAGCAAAAAAAAAAAAAAACAATGCTTTTATGTTTTAATATCATTTACTTCTTCTGCTGAGCTGTTGCTGTTTCATCTCTGCTCTGACACTGCTTGCTGTTTTTTAAGCTGCTCTTTTTTGTTGCACACCACAAGGCGCTTGAACCTGCTCTTGTGCCAAGCTTCCCTGCTGCTCTTTGGATCCAGCTTTTCTCTATGTTGGCCTTCCTTTTCAGTAAAAGTGCTCCTGCCTCAAGAGTATGTCATTCTTCTCCAGTGAAATCCCTCATGCCTGCTGTTGGTGCTGTTTTCCCATTGGGTCCTAGTGGTTCACCATCAGCTTCCTCCTCTGGGTAAGTTCTGGCCATGTCCTCAGCCTCTGTTGCCACTCCAGCTGTCTTTGTGATGCCAAGGTTGTTTGCTGGTACTGGGTTTTGGTCCTTATGCCAGCACGTAGCTCTCTGCTTACTGATTGTCATCTGACTGCTTTGTAGAAGTTCCAGCTGCTGTCTTTGGCCCTGATCTCTCTTTTACTTAATGACCTGTTGCCTTCTTAGCAGTTGACATTCTCATCATCTGTCCAAGCTGATCTATTTGCCATATGGCACCATTGTCAGTTGCTGACTCTGTGATGCTAGCCCATAGCTCTCTGCTTGCTGGTCGTCCCTGGCTTTGCCTCTTCAATATTCCTGCACCAATCTTTGGCTCTCTTCTCTTTTTCACTTCAAAGTCTGTTGCCTTCTTTACTGTCAGTGTTCTCGTCGTTGGCTTCAGATGCCATTAAGATACTACTGTCAGTTATTGGCTCAGTACTCAGATTGTGATGCTGTCCCGTGGCTGTCTATTTGCTAGTCATCACCTGTCTCAGCTGCCTAGACATTCCTGCTGCTGTCTTTGGTTCTGTTCTCTTCTTGTCCCTCCAGAGGCTGTTACCTTGATTGCCATTATTGTTCTTGTTATTGGCTCCTGACACTCCACCTGTCGTCATGACACCGTGGTCAGTTGCTGAATTTTTGCTTGGGCACTTATGCTGTTCTGTAGCTCTCTCCTTGCAGATCGTCACTTGCCTTGTTGACACTCCTGCTACTGTTGTTCTGTTGTGTTCTAGAGCCTCTTGCCTTTATTGCCATTGCCGTGTCCATCATTGGTGCCTGCCTCTCTGCCTATCCTTATGGCACCACGGTCAGTTGATGGCCCTGTGTTCGGGTCCTTTTGCTAGTATCCACAGTTTGCTGCTTGGTGGTCGTTGCCTGGCTTTCCCTTGTCATTTCTGCTGCTGCTTTGGCTAGTGTCCTTTGTTTTACACCAGGGGCTGTTGCCATACCTACAATTGACAGTCTTGCTGTCTACCTCATTTGAACTGATCCAGCTATTCCATTGATGTTTGGTCGGTTGCGGACTCTGTACTGAGCCCTTGTACTTTTCAGCAGCTTTTTGCTCAGTAGATATCTTCTGACTTCATTTTTCGTCTGTTACTGCCACTTTATCAGCTTTCTGTCTGTTACTCAAGAGATCGTGACCAGTTTTTCAGTTGACATAGAAATATAGAATTTGACAGCAGATAAGGACCGTCAGGCCCATCCAGTCTGCCCTTTTTCCCCTACCTACAAATGATGCCTCAGATCCTACTTGATATAAGGTTTCACCTCCTCTTTTTGAACTGCCAGGGTTCCCACATGTCTGTCCCATGCAGTCTTGATTTCCCGCACCGACTTTGTCCCCATCACCTCTGCTGGGAGGCTGTTTCATGCCTCCACTATACCCTTTCCATGAAGAAGTACTTTCTCATGTTGCCCCTTAGTCTACCCTCTTCCTGTCTCATGTCATGTCCCTGTGTTCTAGAGCATCTTTTCATCTGAAATATGCTACCCTCCTGTACCTTATTTATTCCCTTTAGGTACTTGAAGGTCTCAATCATGTCACCCCTCTCTCTCCTCTCTTCCATTGTATACATATTGAGTTCCTCCAGTCTCTCCTTGTATGACCTCTTGTGTAGGCCCTGCACCATTTTTGTTGCCTTATTTTTTTTTTAACAACCTCTACCTTCTCTATGTCCTTCCAAAAATGCGGACACCAGAACTAGACACAGTACTCCAAATGAGGCCTCACCAATGATGTTTACAGTGGAATCACCACCTCCTTTCTTCTTCTGGTGATACCTCTCCCTATGCACCCTAGCATCCCACTGGCTCTCCCCACCGCCTTGGCACATTATTTGACCCCCTTTAGGTCATTGGATATGATCACCCCAGATCTCTTTCCTGTTATATGGCTTCAAGCAACTCTCCCACCGTCATGTAATCCTCCCTTGGGTTCCTGCACCCCAAGTGCATGATTTTGCACTTTTTTGCATTGAATCTTAGCTGCCACACTCTAGACCATTCTTCCAGCTTTGCTAGGTCTCTTCTCATTCTCTCCACCCCTTCTGGACTATCTACCCTATTGAAGATCTTGGTGTCATCTGTACAGAGGCATACCTTCCCCTCCAGCCCCTCCGTAATATCACTGATGAAGACATTGAATAGTACTGGCCCCAGAACCGATCCCTGTGGCACCCCGCTGGTTACCCGCCCTACTTCAGATTTAGCTCCATGTACCACCACCCTCTACGTTCTGTCCCTCAACCAGTTCTCAACCCAGTTTACCACCTTGTGACCTAATCCCATGCTACTCAGCTTGTTCACCAGCCTCCTTTGTGGAATGGTGATGTTCTTGCCATCAACTTTGCACCTATGCTGTTTCAGAATGCTTATCTTGGCTTGTCTTCTCCTGCTGGCCATTCGTTCTGCAATTTTGGTTTGAGGTGGCCTGGGGTTTTCTGGATGGCAGCCAGCTCTGGTGTCTTTCTAACATCTGTCTGCTGGCCTGGTTGTCATTTGGCTAAACTTGCCAAAACGCTGTAGTTTCTGGCTTCATTCACTGGATTGTCTTTGGGCCTCCTGCCACTCTTGCTATCATCAGTTTTAAGGGTGGCGCTACCCCTGTCATCACTTGTTGCCTTATCGGGGCTTTCCGTACCTTTGGTCTCTTCTTTGATTCGTATTGCAGGACACATTATTGCCAACATCTCGTTTAGTCCACACCATCACTTTTCAGACAGTTGCTGGTTCTGGTTCAAGTGCAGCTGTAGGCCTTTTGCACGTTATTGGGCTCATCATGAGTATTCACATAGTCAAAGTTGTCCTAATTTGATGCTGCCGATGTTTCCTCAGCTTTCCATACTGCCTTTTTTTGCCTCCGTCCTCTGCATAAATTCAGAGACTTAAGCCTCACTTGCTGCACCACACAGTCATTGACTGCTTAGCCCCATCACTCTTGGGTTTTGGGCATTCTGTTCGTGTTGTTATGGGGTTTTGTTCCCTCCCACTTTCTGATACTGGGGTCGGGATGTGGCTTCTGTTCTTTCAGATTCGGTGGGCTGGACCTTATTGACTGCCTCTCCTATTATTTGTGGGTCTGACTCTTGTCCCACAGTTTTTCTGGGGCTGGACACTATGATGCTTTGTGTGGATATTTTCTGTGGTTAGTGTTTTTTTGTCTGTGCTGCATGGCACTGCCTTAGTTCCCGTAAGCTTCCAAGGATGGCAGTTTTGTACTGTCCTGCTTTCAACCACCATCCTGCTTGGAACTGGCTCCGGGGCTCTGCATCAGGATCTGTTGCAATCCCTGGTGCCTTGATGCCATTGTGGACGCCTGCCTTTTTGCCCTTACTGTCATAGGCTTATTTTGGCCATTTTTTCTGACTTGTGCTTTAGTCATTCACAGTTCCTGCTAGCAGTTTGTCTCTGGCTCCTCTTGTGGTCTGCTTCTGGTCTGGTTCCTTCCATGCTGTTGCCATGCACTCGACATTGCTGTCCATGGCTTAGTGGCTACCACACATTTCCTGTGCCATCTGCAACTTATAACATTGGATTTTTTTTGTTGTCCCTGTGGTTTCCAGATGTTGCTCATGCTCCTGGTTGCCTATTCCTTCTGTAACTGCTGTGGTCCTGCTTTTGAAGTTGCATTGCCCTTTCTGGTCATGTACTGTGTGGCCTAGGGTTGGGTTTCCCTCAGAAGGTGGCTATTCTATGTCCTCCCAGCTTCCCTTCTTTCATGATTCTATCCTACAGGTAATGGTCGTTGTTGCTTCCATGGCATAGTTTGATGCATATTTTCAGCTACATACTGACGCAGATCACCTTAACTTTATTGCAAATCAGAACCGTAGCACTGTGAGAAACCAGAGAATGACATTCGGCTTTTTAGTTGCTGTTTGTCTGAAACAGGAACAACTGCATATCTGTTAACAATGTTGATTAAAGATATGGATGTATGTATTAGCAATTTCATTTTCTGCTTAAAGAAAAAAGGATGGTTCCGATTGCAAACCAGAAATTGTCTGAGGCATGATTAACAGCATTGATTGCTACCTCCAGACAAATATGTAGGGGCATTCGGTATTCCAGGGTTTTGTGACTGGTCTCATATAAACAGAAACTACACTTTAGGCAAAATAGAAATAACTCGTAAAACTAGATAAAGGTAATGGGCCTCCAAGTACAGCCAAGGAGGATATGTGCCTTCTGTATAGTACAGGCACAATTAGGTTTTATTCAGCAGTTGCTCTGTTGAAGTGTCATTCTTGAACATAGGTCTCCATTTTTCTCTAAGGACCATGGAGCACTGTGATCTGACATTGGATAATATTACCTGTTGCTGTGACTCTGATGGACAAAAATATTCATGGTGTCAAACAAACATTAGGACCTGTGAAAATCTGCAGGATATAGGGCCTGTTAAACCACGTCTCTGTATGAAAATATTTTGAAACCTGATTAAGATCCAGTTGCTACATATAAAAAAATACAAGCTAAATAGGCCTCTTTGAAAATATGCCAGCCAGACTTTCTACTTTGCCTCAGATGTCATCCTCAATTCTGAGAGGTCACTGGTTCTGAGCAGTGAAGATTGGCGTCAACAAATTTAGCAAAATGATTTGGAATAATGAAACTTTCAGCTGGGCATCCTGAATAAAAAGGATTGCCAACATTGGCACTAGAAAAATGAGCATTTCAAAGATTGTAGACAGTAACATTCCTCCCACTGATAACCAACAGGTTTCAGGACATAAGAATCTTTAGTCTGTAAACAGTTATCAGTACTGTTATCAGTAAAGCAGAGGGCAATTTTGCCTGCCTTGCATTGTATGAGTAACTTACAAAATACCATGTTGGGGGGGCTACTGTCTTAAAGATCATGTGCAAAGGATTAGTTATGAGCTAAAAATATCAACAAACTGATCACAGTGGTCGCGATAGCTAATGGTCCCAGTTTATTTACTTTTTGCCAGTAGTTTTCATGAAAATAACTTTTGTTTTTCTGACTGTTTTGGCCTCCGAAGGTACACGCTCCTATAGAAACATAGAATTTGACAGCAGATAAGGACCGCTTGGCCCACCCAGTCTGCCCATTTCCCTACCTAATGGATAAGCTGCAGATCCTAGTTAACCAGCAGCCTACTTCTTTCTACCCCCATCCCCTAGAATTGCCTTATGACTGTCCCATGCATGCTTGAATTCAAACACTGTTTTTGACTCCACAGCCTCCTCCGGAAGGCCGTTCCATGCATCCACAACCCTCTCTGTGAAAAAATACTTCTAGGGACATGGATATGTTGTTCATCCACACTGTCTGGCAGGTTTCTTGCCGCTTTAAATCTTGCGGAAGGTCTTCAAACTGGCTCCTCCCACCCACGGTGGTAAAACTCGGCTCCGCCCATGGCCTCAGATCTTCCTTACGCTTGGAAGCTCAGGTTCCCTCCTTAACGCTCGTTTAAGACTGGTTCCTAATTCTTGAGATTCGGTCGAAAAGTTTTTGCTAAAGACTTGGTCTTCTTCTCCTCGCGACCTCGTTGGACGAAATCGACTCGGTTTCGGAGAACCTTGCGGGCAGAAGATGTCTCGGGACGGATCCGCACTCCGTGCGTCTACTGCTTGGGCCTTGAGCAGGACCACGCGGGCCTCGACTTGTGCTCTTCTTTTTCGGCCTACGTCCTTGAAGACCGTGCTGCCCGATTACAACTGAGGCGCCCCGAGAGAAGAATTCCACCGGTGAAATCTAAAGAGGCCCGGTTGGCGGTGTCCGCGGCGGCGGGCTCGGCGGATCAGCTCGAGCAGATGATCGCCCTCAAAGAGGAGGCGGCGCGGGCCGCTTCTACCTCGGCTGCGGCATTTGTCCCGCTCTCTCTCGGTGCCTCGTACTCGGCTTCTTTTAAGGAGCTTTGTCTGACCC
Source organism: Neoceratodus forsteri (assembly GCA_016271365.2). NCBI lineage: Eukaryota > Metazoa > Chordata > Ceratodontiformes > Ceratodontidae > Neoceratodus > Neoceratodus forsteri. The sequence continues at coordinate 767,562,954 of CM028136.1, forward strand.
TCTCGACGAAAGGTGAGGGTCCAACTTCCTCGGGACCTTTTCCAGGTCCAAAAAGAGCAAAAGTAAGTCTCTCCGTCGACGCTCTTGGGAGCGGGAAAGATCCCCCTTCCCTTCTTGTCGACAGTCGACTTCGGTCGACCTCTCAGCTTCGGCCACTGGCTTCACGGTGTCCTCGTCAGGCCAGCTGACCGAGACTCCCGTTGACGCGGTCGAGATTTTTCTCGACCCATTAGATGGGTTGTCGGCTGGAGAAGCTGAGAATCCCCTCTCCCCGGTTCCCCCGGTGGGAGTTGAGGATCCCGTTGGCTCGTCTGTGCCTCCGGTTCCGGAGCCTTCGGTGGAATCGTCCGAGCCGAGGGGAATGCCGATTTCCGACACTTCTCCTCGCCTTCCTCGGCCTAGTCGAGACTCTCAGTCTTGGACATCCTCGCGGTCCAACCGATCCCGCCACCATAGGCGGTCTCGGCACCGCGGCAAGCGGCGCCACCGCTCTTCCTCGGACGAGGGGAGGCTTCGGTGCAAGTTGCGTCGGAGGTACGAGGAACTCATGTGGCAACAGCTCCTTTGACTGGGAATAGGCCGACCCAGTCGTCTTCCCCGGCCATTAAGTGGCTGTCACCAGAGCGTCGAAACAACCCCTCGTAGCCGAGGAGCCTGTTCCCAGGCCGGTTGTTCGGCCAGTTCCAGCTGCCCCACCGATTCTGGTGGAACCTCCGCCTCCACAGCCGTTAGTTGGGGCTCCGACCAAAAATTCTCGGTCGGCCTTGGGTTTGCCCCATAGGCTGTCTGTCACCCTCACTCCCGATAAACCTCGGCAGGTGGAGGGTGGCTCAGGCCCCGAGGCAGCTCTTTGAGGACTCTTCTGAGTCCGAGGATGGTTCCTCCCTCTTCTCCAAGCGCATGGACTTGGAGTCCTCGGGAGGGCAGTCAGTGGACGATAGCCCTTCGTCCTTCCTAGGGTTGCTTCGGCTCATCTCGGAGTCCACCGGGATGAAGCTCGAACCCGTTTCTAAACGGGCCAGGTATCCCCTCACGGAGATTCTGGACTGAGGGGATTCTCCTACGGAGGCCTTTCCGGTGGCCGAAGCCATAGTGGGTCCGGCCTTGGAACTTTGGCAGCGTCCTGCTTCCTGCCCTGCGCCTTCGGCCAGAATGGCCAGGAAGTATGCGGTCCCTACCGGTTCTCTGCCCAGTTTTCCGGAACACCCCTCGGCCGAGGGGTTGGTTACCGACAGCGTTTTCTGGCGTGCCGGGAACGCCAGGGATGTGGACAAACCTCCCGACAAGGAATCCAAGAAATTGGATTATGCCGGGCGAAAAGTCTATGCTGCGTCCTCTCTCGGCCTTCGTCAGGCCAGTTCGGCCGTCCTCATGGCACATTTTTCTCACGCCCTGTTGGGCTCCCTGGATGAGGGTTGTCCCTCATCTTCCCGCGGATCTGCAGACTACGGTCAGGCAGGTGCGGGACCAGGGCAGGGCAGTGGCCAAACAGCAGCTCCAGACTGCTTTAGACATCGGGGACTCATGTGCCAGGTCTGTGGCCCCAGTGGCCATGCGTCGTCGGGCTTGGCTGAGGATATCCACCTTTACCTCGGATACCCAGCACAAGTTGGCGGATGTTCCCTTTTTGGGGACTGACCTCTTCGGCCCTGGGGTGGAAAGTCACCTGCAGAGGATCGAGAAGTCCAATGCTACCTTGGACTCGGTCTCTTCTGCTCAGAAGGACAAAGGCCGCAAGCCACAGCCTAAGCCCTTTCGTCCTTCTGCGCCCGCGTGGCGCCCGGCCCAGCAACGTCAGGGCCAGCAGGCTCGAGCGTGGCATCCCAAACCCAAGCCGTTGGCTTCCTCCAACAGGAAGCAGGGAGGTAAAGGCCCAGGAGGTCCCTCGGCCGGTCCCTCCTCCAGTCCTGCCCAGTGACGGGCTGAGGGGTGTCGCCCCCCATCCCTGTCACCTCACCCCTGATTCCCCCCGTGGGGGGACGGCTCAGACACTTCCTTTCTGCCTGGTCCGCTGTTACCACGGACAGGTGGGTGCTGGAGGTGGTGGGAAAAGGCCTACCTCTAGAATTCGAGCAGGCCCCGCCCTTCAGAGCCGTTGCACCTCGGGGGGCCTTGGGGTCCGCAGCCTCACTGGCGGCTCTTCGAGCCGACATCGCTCTCCTCCTCCAAAAGGAGGTGATCACGGAGGTAGAGGACCCACCTTTAGACCCGGGGTTCGTGTCCAGGTATTTCCTGGTTCCGAAACGGACGGGGGGCTGGCGCCCCATTCTCTACCTACACGACCTGAACAAGTTCCTAAGGTCTCGGACCTTCAGGATGGTCACTCTGGCGCAGATAATACCATCTCTGACACAGGCGTGTGGTTCTGCTCTCTGGACCTACAGGGCCGTTCTTTCACATCCCTATCCGTCCGTCACACCGGAGATTCCTCCGCTTCGGCGGAGGGATCCTCTTCGAGTTCAAGCCATGCCCTTCGACTTATCTCCAGCTCCAGGGTCTTCACCAAATGCATGGCAGTGGTGACAGCATTCCCTCTGCAGTGCCGAGGGTCGGTGTACCCTTACCTGGACGATTGGCTGATAGCAGCCTCCAGGCGGGAGGTGGAGCAGTCCAGAGATCTGGCCCTCCAGGTTTGCTCTCAAGTCTGCCTTCTCATCAACGAGGCCAAGTCGGAACTCGAGCCGAAGCAGGTGATCCTGTTCATCGGGGCAGAGCTCGACTCTCTTTGAGCCAGAGCACGGCTCCCGGCGGACAGGGCCGAGGTTCTTACCTCCTTTGCACAGTCATTTCTGGTTGGGCAATCGCGCCCTGCCCGGGACTTCCTGCGCCTCCTGGGTCTCATGGCGGCCTGTACCAGCGTGGTCCGTTGGGCACGCTGGCACATGCGCCTCCTTCAGTGGGGACTGGCCAGCCAGTGGTCACAACGCTGCGATCCATTGGACCAGCTAGTGATAGTGACCCAGGAGATGGGGCACGCTCTCCAGTGGTGGACCGTTCCATCTCATCTGCAGGAGGGCATCCCGTTTGTCCGCCCCGAGCCGACGGTCTGTCTATCGACCGATGCCTCTCTGATGGGTTGGGGTGCCCATCTGGGGGAACAACGAGTGCACGGCCTCTGGTCCCTCGGGAGTCCCGATGCCACATCAACCTGCTGGAGCTCCGAGCGGTCCGCCTAGCTCTCACCGCCTTTGCTCCGTTTCTCCGGGTCAGCGGTCCAAGTCCAGATGGACAATACCACGACCATGTACTACCTGAACCGCCAGGGCGGGACGTGCTCCATGCTTCTATGCAAGGAAGCTCTCCGCATTTGGTCTCTGTGCGCAGCCTGGAGGCGGATCTCCTAGCCATTCACGTGGCAGGAGCCTCCAACACCTTGGCCGATGCCCTGAGCCGGATAGGGGCTGCATCTCACGAGTGGTCTCTCCTGCCGGAGGTAGTACAAGATCTGTTCTCCCACTGGGGCTCACCTCAGGTGGACCTGTTTGCCTCCAGGGAGAACGCGAAGCTGAGGCTGTTTCATGCCCGCCCCCCTCAGCAGGGCTCGCTGCAGGGGGATGCCTTCTCGAGGCTGTGGACCCCGGGCCTCTTTTACGCCTTTTCCCCATTTCCCTTGATTCACAAGGTGCTTCTCAAGGCAAGGAGGGACAAGGCGCAAGTGATTCTGATAGCCCCAGGCTGGTCCCGCCAGTTCTGGTATCCAGATCGCCTCAGCCTCAGCTCCAGGCTCCCGAGGCAGCTTCCAGCTCGCCCGGGCCTGCTCTCAGTCAATCAGGGGAAGGTGTTCCATCCGGACCTTCAGTCCCTGCACCTGACGGCCTGGTTCCTGAGCGGCTAGAGTTCCAGGCCTTGGGTCTTTCCAACGAGGTCCTCAATGTTGTTGAGGCGTCCCGTAAGGAGTCGACCAGAAAATGCTACGCCTTCAAATGGAAGAGATTCTCCATCTGGTGTCAGGACAAGGGCTTGGACCCTTCCTCCTGTTCTGTGGCAAGCATTTTGGACTATTTATGCTCCCTTTCTAGTCAAGGGCTTAGGTCGATGACCCTAAAAGTGCACCTGGCAGCCATCTCTGCTTACCGGGCATGGGCCGGGGAGCAGTCGGTGGCGCAGGAGAAGGTGGTCGAGGCGCTTTTCAAGGCCTTGATCACATTTCCCCTCGGTGCGAGAACCTCCACCTCCGTGGGATTTACTGCTGGTACTGGCAAAGCTCATGGGCAAGCCATTCGAACCAATGCACAGGTGTGATCTCTCTCACCTGTCGTGGAAGACCGCCTTCTTGGTGGCTATCACGTCAGCCAGAAGGATGGGAGAGCTCCAGGTGCTCTGCATCGAGTCTCCTTACCTGGTCTTCCACAGGGACAAGGTTGTCCTGCGCCCCACGAAATTCCTTCCGAAGGTGGTGCCGGAGTTTCACCTTAACCAGGTGCTGACTCTGCGGTGTTCTACCCCAGTCACACCTCGGAGGCGTCAACAGGCTCCACACTGGACCCTAGAAGGGCGCCGCTTATTATAAGACACGGCTGAAATTCGTGGAGAGGTTCGCCAGCTGTTTGTCACCTACGCTGAAGCCGCACCTGGCAGACCTGCAGCCAAGCGGACGATAGGCAGGTGGGTCTCCTCCTGCATAGATCTCTGCTATAAGTTGGCGGGCATGGAGCCTCCCAGAGGGATAAGAGCTCATTCTACCCGTCATACTGCTGCATCGGTGGCTGCTTCCAGGGACGTCCCTATCCAGGAAATCTGCAGGGCTGCTACCTGGAAGTCAGCACACACCTTTATTACCCATTACCACATCGATCTTGAGTCACGCCGGGATGCTGGTTTTGGGGCCTCGGTTCTCCAGTCTTTATTCCCTAAGTAGGGTGTCGCCTTGCCTCCCTCTCCGGAGAACTGCTAGGAGTCTGCCAGACAGTGTGGATGAACAACATATCCATGTCCCTAGAAATACAGGTTACTCACCTGTAACAGGGTTCTAGAATGGTATATGTTGTTCATCCACCGACCCAGCTCAACCCGACGCTGTGCCTGAGCTTCCAGCGGGCCAGATCTGGCGTCATGGGGCGGAGCCGAGAGTTTACCACCCAGGTGGGTGGGAGGAGCCAGCTTGAAGACCTTCCGGCAAGATTTAAAGCGGCAAGGAACCTGCCAGACAGTGTGGATGAACAACATATACCATTCCTAGAACTCCTGTTACAGGTGAGTAACCTGTATTTCTCTACATTACCTCTGAGCCTCATCTTCAAATTGTGCCCCTTGTTCTTTCACACCTCTTTTTGAAAGCTGCTACCGTCTTGGACTTTGTTGATTCCCTTGAGGTACTTGAAAGTTTCTATCATGTCTCCTCTCTCCCTTTCCTCAAGGCTATATATATTAAGCTCCTTTAGTCTCTCTTCATATGTCTTCTGGTGCAGACCCTGCACCATTTTAGTTGCCCTCCTCTGGACAGCTTCCATCTTGTCTATGTCCTTGCAAAGATTGGGTCTCCAGAACTGCACACAGTACTCCAGATGGGGTCTCACCAGCTGTCTGTACAGAGGGATAACAACTTCCTGTTTTCTACTGGTGATGCCTCTCCCTATGCATCCCAGTATCCCCCCAGCCCTCCTTACTGCCCTCTCACATTGCTTGTCCACCTTTAAGTCATCTGATATGACTACCCCCAGGTCCCTTTCCATTTTTGTTGTTGTTAGTATCTCACCCCCCATTGTGTACTCTTCCCCTGGGTTTTTGTTTCCCAGGTGCATTACCTTGCACTTCTTAGCATTGAATCTTAAGCTGCCATACATTTGACCATTCCTTTAACCTTGCCAAGTCCCTTCTCATCTTTTCCACCCCACCTTGTGCATCAACTCTGTTGCAGATCTTTGTGTCATCTGCAAAGAGACATACTTTTCCTTCCAGTCCCTCTGCAGTGTTGCTTATAAAGACATTGAAGAGGACCGGTCCTGATACTGAACCCTGCGGTACCCCACTAGTAACCCCCCTTTCTTCTACTCTGGTTTCTTGCTGGGCGTGTTCTGCGGTGACGTCGTCACGGAGTTTTGTGCAGCAGGAGGTCTCAATGGTGCAATCACCTCTATGCAGTGGGATGTAATCCATATACATATTGCATGAGTCAGCAGTGTCTAAAGTGTTTTCTGTGTGCAAATTGCTGTTCTGTTCTATGTTGTAAAGCAGTTCCAACTGTCTTTGCCAAAAATAGTGTTTTATTTTCTGTTTTCCCCTCTCCCTCCTTTCTTTCAGGGTGTACATATTGAGGCCCCTTAGTCTCTCCTCGTAGGGCTTCTGATGGAGACCCTGTACTATTTTAGTTGCCTTCCTCTGGATAGCCTCCATTGTATCTATGTCCTTCGGGAGAGGTGGTCTCCCAAAGTGGACACAGTTCTCTAGGTGGGCTCTCACCAGCAGTCTATTCTGAGGAAGACCACCTCGCTCTTTCTGCTGGTGATGCCCCCCTCCATATGCACCCCAGCATCCCACTCTCCCGCCTTGGTGCATTGCCTGGCCACCTTTAGGTCATCAAATATGATTACCCAAGGTCTCTTTCCTGTTTGGTGGTCGTCACTGCTGCTGCACTCATTTTGTGCTCCACCCCCAAGTTTCTGTGCCCTAAATGCACAGTTTTGCACTTTTTCGCGTTGAACCCCAGCTGCCATACCCTTGACCACTCCTCCAGTTTTCTCGGGTCTGTGCTCATTCTTTACACACACACACACACACACACACACACACACACACACACACTGTCCACCCTGTTGCAGATTTGGTGTCCTCTGCAAAGAGGCCAACCTTCCTTTCTAGCCCCTCTGCATTGTCACTTATAAAGACATTAAAGAGCACTGGCCCCAGTATTGATCCCTGAGACACTCCACTGATCACCCTCCCTTCTCCAGAGTGAACTTAGTTTACCACCACCCTCTGTCATCTGTCCCTAGAGCATTATAGTTTGGATACTTGAGAATTCCTATGATGCTGCTTTTGCGCAGAAGGTGCTTGACTAAGCAGTAAAGTGATAGGCAGCAAACACTGGAAGACTGTTCTTGCCTTCCAGAATACATTTGGCGGGTAGGGCTTATTAAATCTCAGCAATAAATGTATGCCCAGTTATTATGTGGAAAAACACAGAAAGAAGAAAGTCTGTCAGACTTAGTGCAATTTCTTGCTGTGTTAATTCCAACATTGTCACTGGGACCCAACCTACAACCAAGGTTTGATTGGATTTTGTAACACTCCTTACCAGACAAGTTGATGTTATTTGGGGGTGGCACATGTTACAGTCGTGGCCAAAAATATTGGCGCCCTTGCACTTTTTCAAATAACTCACAATTTCATCTAACATAAGTTGAAATTAACAACAGTACAGTATTTGGTCTCCACTATTCTTTATTTCTCTATTAATATTACAGAACCTTTGTCTTTGATTCAGAATTTAATATATCCTTTAAATCAGAAAATGAAAAGAAATGGCATTGACAAAATTATTGACACCCTAGACTTAATATTTGGTAGCACAGCCTTTGGTCAAAATAACTGCAATCAACTGCTTCCTATAGCCATGGATGAGCTTCCTGCACCGCTCTACTGGCAGTTTGGCCCACTCTTCTTGTGCAGACTGCTCCAGTTCTCCCAGATTTGAAGGGTGCGTTCTCCCAACTGCTGTTTTCAGATCTCTCCACAGGTTTTCAGTGGGATTTAGATCTGGAGTCATTGCTGGCCACTTCAGAACAGTCCAGCATCTTGTCTTGAACCATTCCTGGGTGCTTTTTTGACGTGTGTTTGGGGTCATTGTCCTGCTGGAAGACCCATGACCTTCGATGGAGACCCAGCTTTCTGACAATGGGTTCAACATTGCGCTCCAAAATGGCCTGGTAATCTCTAGATTTCATGATGCCATGCACACGTTCAAGGCACCCAGTGCCAGAGGCAGCACAGCAACACCAAAACATCACTGAACCTCCTCCATGTTTGACTGTAGGGAAGGTGTTCCTTTCTTTGAAGGCTTCATTTTGTTTTCTGTAAACATAGAGATGATGAGCTTTACCAAAAAAGCTCTAATTTGGTCTCATCTGTCCACAGGACATTCTCCCAGAAGGATTTTGGCTTGTTCAGGTGTGTTTTGGCAAACCCCAGTCAGGCTTTCTTATGTCTCTCTCTCAGCAGTGGGGTCCTCCTGGGCCTCCTACCATATAACCTCCTTTCATTGAGTTGGCGACGGATGGTGCGAGTTGAAACTGTCGTACCTTGTGTCTGAAGGTCAGCTTGAATCTGTTTGGCAGTTGATCGAGGTGCTTTCTCCATTCGAACAATCCTGCGCTGCAATCTTCGATCAAGTTTTCTCTTGTGGCCACGTCCTGGGAGGTTGGCTACAGTGCCATGGGCCTTAAACATCCTGATAACATTACGTACAGTGGAAACAGGAACATCAAGGTCTCTGGAGATTGATTTGTAGCGTTGAGATTGTCCATGCTTGACTACAATCTTCCGTCTGACCTCCTCAGACAATTCTCTGGCTGTCTTTCATTTCTCCATGCTCATTGCGGTACACACAGTGACACAAAACAGGAGAATGAGTCCTTTTCTCTATTCAAACTGGTTGAATGAGTGATTTTTATATTGCAGGCACATGCAACTCACCACAAGTGAGTTCAGTTCCAAAGTGAAGGAGAATCACCTGCTTGAAATCTAATTATTTCTAACTGCTTCTAAAAGATGCCAATAATTTTGTCTGGGCCATTTAAGGATTTCTGTGTGGAATAAGCTAAGACTTAGTAAATTTTTCTGCTTTTTGTGTTTTATTCCACTGCAAACCAAAGAAATACATATGTGGATACCAAAATGTTTTTTAATTTCAACAATTTTCTGGAAGGAATGCTGCATTATTAGAAAAAACTACAAGGGTGCCAATATTTTTGGCCACGACTGTATTTAGTGCAGTGTTTAATTACTGAGAAATTCTATGGTGGGAGTTCAGTATTGATGCTGCCAGTATAGAGGCTATGTTTGGAGAAGTCAGAGATGCTATGACTGATCAAATCAGAGATGCCGTGAATGACAGCTTGATATTGTTGCCTCATTTCTGCAAGGTAGGACTATGATTTTTCTATATCTTTTAAAGAACATATTAGTTAACCGTGGCATGATTATGTTGCTGTATGTCTCTGAAAACAAATACTGCTGAAGATTCTAAGATATCTGTTTCAGAATGATGTCACATCTTTGAAGTGTGTTGGCCCTTGGTAAGTGAGTATTTGTAACTCAGCAGTAATTGAATGCCCAGTGACAAAAGTGGCACTAATTGAAATAGAAATTACAGTAAGTCTGATAACATTTCTTTTCAAAAGAGCTGGCATTCTAAAAGAAGGGTAGAAGGATATGGGGGGGCTGCATGGTTGGTACTGAAAATCAGTCTGTATGGGGTAGATTTGTTGTGTCAATTGGTCTTTTCAGGCTTCCATAAATTTGTATGTTCTTGTTTACTTATAGGCCTCCTTCCACAGCCATGTCAATAGCAATTCCTGGAGAGACGGAATCATTGCAAGAAGACCGAAAAGGTGGTGAGACGTTGAAGTTACATGTTGGTATCGCAGGTACTGGAATAATTATGCATCCAAGTCTGACTTTTTAGTTTGCAGATTTACTGTTTATTTCCCTATGATTGCCTATAGTTACTGTATGTGGCTGACGGTATGACTTTGTTTGGCAGATCTCACTTTCAGGAGTGGCTCAGTTCCAGAGGAACTTGGAGCATGTGGACATTCCAGAACTTCAAGCTACGCAAGTCAGCAATCCAAAGCATCAGGTATCATATTTATTCTATGATTTTGTAAGTGCTCTGTGAGACATCTCTTGTTTGAGAGTGTTCTCTCATCAGTTTGTGCAGGGTTAGCGCAAAGCAAAACTCAGTCTTCCCAAATTGTACTCGATGGCACAGTTACACCATAGACATCTCATAGAACACTTATTAACTTACTTTAAATCACTCAAGTTAGAGTGCTTTATAATATGGTTTAAGGTCTCTGCTTTTATTTTTATAAATTAATGTAACTTTCTTCCCCTACACTGTTAAAGTGGAACATTTCAGGTTAGTGCAGAAGCATGAGATGACAGCTGCATGTAGGATACAATGGGTAGATGGTTAAAGACAAATGAGGACTTTCAACCACAGAGTCTGCCCTGGTTTTCTACTTAATTGAACAATTTCCTGAGGGTTTGGACACTGATTAGCTGAAATTATAGAAGAGATTTAAAATGAATATACAAGTACCCCCCTTTCACCACGCGCACACACACACACACACACACGCACACACACAACTGGAAAAACTGGAACAACCCAGTTTCCTGAAAATGTGATCCAAAGAAAGGTAGACATTTTGCTACTGCCATAAGAAATTGGGAGCAAAGAAGAGCAACAGCATTCCAATACCTCTGAAAAACGTGGATACACACCCCAATTGCTAATTGGAATCCAGAGCATGACTCCGACACTGCAGCGTATTGGCAGTCATGTGGCAGACCTGAAACAGGATTTAAAGAGGCTAGAAAAGTATACTGCACCTGCTGAAAAAACTGTTGTGGAAATCGACTACACAAACCACCTTTGTAAGACCATTCACTATCCAGTTTAATCAGAAAGGGCACTCATGAATAAACTAGATGACCAGGAAAGCAGGTCTAGATAGAGCAACATCAGAAAATGTGGAATACAGGAGGGCCTGAAGTTGCCTTCTTCATGGTCAGTCCTGATGAATGTTTTATCTCTACTGACATATTTTGCCCTGGAAACTTAAGAGGCACACCAAACGCTGGGAGCTTGGATTATCCGCCTACCAAACAGTGCTCCCCATGCTCACTTGTAAAATTCCTGCTTTAACAGACAAAACAATAAATCCTACACTTGGTACAGGGCACCAAAGATTTACAGATGGATGGCCAACAGGCATTTTAACCAGGACTGTGGCACAGAAATTCTGCATATAAGAAAGCGGGCTCCACAAGCAAGCAGACAGCTAAGAGAAGGAACTCTGAGCATAACTGATACAAGATGTTGTTGTAGGTGTGACTTACTACCACTCAGGTGATTTATAACAAGTTTGAAGGTACATTTTCTTTTTGTTGGCCTGTAACTTTGTCAATATATTCTGAATCTTGTCAAGTACTGAATTGTAGAACTGACAAGTCTGGAATGATACTATATGTACCATTTTTGTTGTCATGCATGGGCATACACGACACATACTGAGAGGGTTGGTTACTTGTTTGTCTATATCGCAACATACGGTTACAGTCAAACATGATATACACAATACTGCTATCATATGTCATACAAATGTGCAGTCCTGTAGTCTTTGCAGCGCTTACATTGTGTTGCCCTAACTTGGGCACTGTGTTTCCAGGCACAGAACAGTACTTGCACACCAACACTTGGAGAAAGGGTGCCAAAGTTAGGGCAACGCCAGTGCTGCATTCTGCAGTCATTCAAACCCTGAGAGAAACCACACCACAGATTCAGCTAGCAGTATTTAAACTACCACTAGCGAAATAGGCTTTTGCTAGGCATATCTGTACTTAGCTACCAATAACATTGTTCATGTAGTCAGATTGCTTTTGCAGCTCTGCAGCCTGCAGATTGAAATGCAGTGGTGCGTCTAAGGTTCTGCTAAAGTTTTTGACATTTGGCTAAAACGTTCAGTTAGGAATTAGCCAGTCAGATTAAAGACTGACCAGGGCTTGGAATCCCCCCACCCCCGAAAGCCAGATTTCTTTATTTCTGTGGCATAATGCTTCAACCTCAACTTGATGCTTTAAGGTAGTTTTTTTTTTGTTTTTGTTTTTTTTTGTTTTTGCTGTGAATTGCTGTACTTAAAAAAAAAAAATATATAACAACACACGCACACAACTTTGTATTGAAAAACAATCACTGTCGTGTTTTTGACATGCGCTGCTGCATAGCAAGGTATGTATACACTTTGGTATGGCTCTTATTAGCTCTACTTAAGTTGGGGAAAATGAAGAAAATGCTAAACCATTCTGTTACTGAAAATGACAAACGTATTTGTAAAATTGGTTGGTTGTTGCACAGTTTCGCAGGTACGTAATGTTTAAGTATTTGCAAAAGTCGTTTTTTCACGGTTTCGCAAGTGTGTAAGTGGCTTCATCAGTGGCTCATAAATTACTCATCCAAAATCTACTGTATTTGTTCTGCACATACATGACCACACTATTTACTGATTGATTGGCTGGTTGATTGATTGATTCATCTCTTTATTTAATTAATTTTTGTTGACCAGGAAAGGAGGGCTAGACAATACTGCCTATTCTCAGCCTTGTCCTGTGGTGGAGGTGGGGGATACAGATGCAAACCAACTGAAATCGAACCACATAAAGCTGTTGGTGGTATTTTAGTGAATGGGGGAATTTGGGAACATACATACGAAGAAGCCAGCAGTAGAAGGCCATTTGGTCTATCAAGTCTGCTCATATTGCAGGGTCCATAGCTTGAGCTAATGTCCCTGCCTTCCCTCCCCACTCCTCCCATCCTCCCTACCCATGACCCTTACCCTTCCCCTATGTCTGTCCCAGCCTGTCTTACCTCTTCTGGCAGCGCATTCCAAGTGTCCACCACCCTCTCTGTGAAGAAGTGCTTCCTGACCTCCCTCCTAAACCTCCTACCCTCCGGCTTATGACTGTACCCCCACGTGTTATGGTTGCCACTCAGCTTAAAGAGACTCTCCTTATCAACCTTATTTACCCCTTTCAAGTACTTGAATGTCCCAATCATGTCCTCTCTCTCTCTCTCTCCTGTCTTCCTGGGAGCACATGTTCAGTGCCCTCAACCTCTCCTCATATGCCTTACCCTGCTGACCGGCAGTCATCTTTGTAGCTCTCCCCTGGACTTTCTCCAGCAGGTTAATATCCCTTTTGAGGTGTGGGCATTAGTACTGAACTCCATACTCTCGATGTGGCCTTACCAGTGACCTTTACAAGGGCAGTATAACCTCCTCTCTCTTACTGCTAATCCCCCTAGATATGCATCCCAGCATCTTGTCTGCCTTTGCTGCTGCTTTCTTGCACTGCATGGAGTGCTTCAGGTCACAAGTGATCATCACTCCCAGGTCCTTCTCCTCTGATGCAGATACTTGGACTCCAACCAGGTAGTACTCTGTTCTAAGATTCTTGGCTCCAATATGCATAAGTTTGTATTTCTTGGCATTGAAGCCAAGCTGACATATCCTGGACCACCTCCCTAGCTTTTCCAGGTCTTCCTGTAGGTTCTGTATCTCTTCAGCAGTGTCCACTCTCCCACAGAGTTTAGTGTCATCCGCAAATAGGCACATTTTGCTCTTAATGCCATCTCCAGTGTCATTGATGAAGACATTGAACAACACCGGCCCTAGCACTGAGCCCTGCGGGACCCCACTGGTTACCTGTCTGGTACCAGGTAACTCTTCCCCCCACAACCACCCTCTGGGTTCTGTCCTTCAGCCAGTGCACATCTGTAGTCAGCTTGGTGAGTCTCTTTAAAATTCTGTTCAGTATGAGTTTATTGGAAGATATCTTTCCTGCTTCCTGGAAATGTACAAAAGTAAAACCTGTTTTTTAAGAGGGAGAGAGAAGTAATTCATCAACTTATAGACCAGTGGCTTTGTTGTCAGTTTTGTCTAAACTGTTTGAAAAATGAATATGTAGACAATTATACACATCCGTAGAATCTCATGCTGTTCTAACAGAATGCCAGTCTCAGGCTTTAGGAAAGGAAGGTCAACCAACACTGCACTTACGGTGTTCACAGATCTAGTTGCAGGTGCACTAAATGGGGTGACTACGTGCGTGCAGTGTTCATCAACATCTCCAAAGGCTTTTTGATCTTGTAAATCACATTTTGTTATGTAGATTGTACAGTATAGGGGCTGCCCATAATATGGTAAAATGACTTGGTTCCTATTTACTGTAATACCGGCTACCCTGTGTTGCGTGGTACTTTTACTGTATCCTACCTTGCCCTGTCAAGTTTTATCAACCTTTATCCTCCATTTGTATATATGTTTATATTACTGTATCTGTTTAAATAGAAGTGTTCTGTATGTGTCTGCTATTGTACCTTCAATTTGTTCCTTGACCTATCAGGTCCATCTTGTAAATGAGCTTTGCTCAATGATGTCCGCCTGAATAAATAAAGATTTTGATTGATTGATTGATTGATTTAAATGGGAGAACCCAGAGAGTAGTTGTCAATGGCTATTCATCACCAGAAGGATTCTTGAGAAGAGGTGTTCCTCAAGAATCAATATTAGAAACAGTTTTATTTTTGATTTACATAAATGACCTAACAAAATTTATGAACAGCACCTATATTAGATTGTACATGGATAATACCGTGTTGATATCAATAGAAAGAAATTTCCAGGTTATGGAAAAGAAATTACAAATATATTTTGTAGTGATGGAACACTGACGTGAGGAGTCGGGGCTCGTTATATGTCAAAGAAGGACTCAAGCTACGGTCTTTAGTTCACAACAAAATAAAACTTATAAAACATCAAAATTGCCCGGTGGCACTGAGGGCTGAGGCACTGGACGCCACACCTGTGCCTTGGCGAGGCAGATTTGAGAGCAGTTTCGAGTCATTGGTCGGCCGGGATGTAAGGATTAGTGTCTGGAGGACTGTTCTCCTTCCTCTGGGTGGGGTTTGTGTGCTGCATCGTCAGCACAAGAGGGTTCGACCTGCGCCCAGGTTTGCTTGGTTGCCTCTGCGGAGGTGGAGAGGCTGCTGCTCCCATTGCACGGGCGTCGGGGTGGGGAGAAAACAGGAAAATACTGGGACTCTGCAGGACCCATGATGGCCCCGATGGGCCGGAGGACATACCCCTCCGGGGGGGGTGGGGGGTGTCGTGGCCCCTGCCAGGTCCGTGGAGGATCTGACAGATAATGTCATGATAAAAAAAAAAAATCAAAATTAAAGAGTCACTGATGCGAAAAGTGTTACATTGCAGAATTAGAATAAGCATACCCCCAGTAAATCTCACACCAAAAACTAGGTTTCTACGTTACATCATTTTAAAGTTATGATCTATTTTTGTAACCCTGATTTCCCTAGCTGTTCAAAAAAGCCTGTTTCAGTGAAGAGCTGCTGATGATGTCATCCCTATCAGTAAGCTTATGGAACCTATTTCTCCAGAGTTGTAAAGATCATGTGCAAAAGTTGTCAAAAGTAAAACGGGCAGTACCATTCAAAAACATTGCTATAAAAAATATATGTTTCAGGTTTTGTAACAAAGTTGACACAACTGTATTTTATAGTGCCTTTTGTGATCCATTTCTCAAGGGTTGCCAGGTGCTGAGTTTGATGATAAATAGCACTGTGCTACATTAAAGAGATCCACCAAGATCAGCCCCTGCACCTAATAAATAGGTGTCTTACCGCCACAGCATTCCTAAATTGTGCAGATGTCCCAAACGTATGCAGCAGATAAAAAATTATATTCCTTGTAAAATTAATTAAATTGGGTACCAAGGACTTCCCAGTTGTAAGTGCCACCTAAGCTCCGTCCCCGCGCTCACTAATGTGATGACGAGATACTAGGGAGAGTGCGGGGGCACGCTCCATTCTAATCAATAGGCGGCTGGTTTACAATCTTTTTTTTAACATTACAATGGCCACTTGGTAATGAAACGTGGGCACCGGTCGACTAACAAGGCCCTGTAACTATATTAGTTGGTCTTGTTACTGCAGTTGTCATACCTGTATGGTTTCCTGTTATTGCACTATCAATGTACTGCGCTTACCGGTTCGCCACTGAAAAAAGGACTGTCTTGTCTCAGTGGGCCTACCTGGTTACCAAAATTCAATAAATAAATAAATAATGCATGTAGAAACTGTTGGGCTTTGAAAAGTGCCATGCGGATACACCTAATATTTTACATTGACTTATACATAAGAACACATTAAGCTACTATGCTTATGCAGGTGTATGTGGGGTAAAACTGTATCATACTGTCAAGGTAGGGGGTATATACTTAATTACGGGGTCTACATGAAGCTTATATAAGTTTGTCATAGACGACATAAAAGAAAGTATAAACCTGAGTATATTGCCTACTACAGAATGGATAACCAGGCTTATTTAAATCACCAAAAAAACACTGCAAATATCATTAAGAAAGCACACATTCAAAAAAAGAAAACAAGCTTTTACATGCAGTTGATTACTGTTATAATAATAGTATGTGTATATCTGATATAAACCCATAATCCCATTCCTTCCTTGAAGCAAAAAGGGGAGGGGGTGGAGGCCATAACCGATGCCTTGTTTTTGTTGTTAAAGGGAGCCGTTTTTTTATTTTTTTTTACAGCAAAAACAAGGAAAGGGATCATTTCTAAAATGTGCAGACGAGCATGGGTACCACTTTTTTCAGGGAGTGCCACCACCATGTAGTATTGTAATGTTGGTAACTTCACTGCTGTTTGTCAGTGTCTGCTTTACAATATGTTTTAATAGGGGCCTTTTATGTGTTAATTCCTTTGGTAAAATGATCATATTAATTTATAGTAGAACATAGATGAGCCTGAATGTAGGTCAAACCAGCCTGACAGAGAAAACATATTGTGCTGGCTAAATTCGAAACTCCTAGTAAGTTTTCAGAACAGCGTTATCTCTCCAACCCCCATTGACAAGGAGATGGAATAATTGTTTTAAAGTACCATTCCTAGAAATCACCTCAATTAAATGTTAGGTGTGAATGATTTATTTATTTATTGAAAAGTGTCACCAGGAAAGGCCCACTGAACAATTACAGTTGCTCGTCTCACGGAACATCCTGGGGGGAAGGTGTGGGATAAAGACAAGGCACTCAGACAAAATTAGCAGAAAATAAGCGAAAATTTATTTTACAGCGAACTTGAAAACGACCAAAAGAAAATATAGTTACATCATAGTAGGTTCGAGTACCGGAGCTAGAAGTAGCTAACTCAAGGTTAGGGTGTTACCAGATCAACACCCTTAGTCTTACTGACTGATTTCAGAGGAACACAATATTTATAGTCCTTACAGTCATGTGACCCATTAACTCCACCCCGATATTAGCATAATAAACCTTTGAGAAAACAAAAGTGTTAATACATTTTATTTATCCATACCAATATTTTTATAAAGAACTTTAACCTTTCAGCTGCTTGAAAAACTATTATGTTCCCCTTTAATTAGTTCCAACACATTTTGAAGAGAAACGGAGGGTCCGCCTCTTCTGGAGCAGTATAACATCAGAGAGAGTCTGGCCGGCCGGCTCTTAATAAAACATCTGTGCAGGAAGAGAAAAGAGCCCTCGTTTATTGCGGCGACTAAGGTAACAGAGAAGGGTACCAAAATTATATTTCTAGGTCCAGATGCTCACTGTAATTTTAGCGCATCTTATCCAGTTGATTTATTTTATGCAAATCCCGTTTTCACTAAGGAATTCGCTGCGATAGTCGCGACACATTACGTGAAGTAATTACATCGCTCGCACTATCGCTGATTACTTATTTTAACATGCCAATAGTCTGGCGCTTAAAATATGGACCGAAAACAAAAGTACAGCAGTTTTTGATTTTACTTAAGCGGACAATATTATCGTGAGTCCTTTATAGGTTCTTTAAGAACGCAGGTTCAGCTGATGAAAAGCCCTGCACAGCGGCTCTTGAACAACAGAAGCGGCGTTTTGTTCTGTAGAAATAATTGACACATTTCTCCATACAAAGCTGCTAGAATTAAACAAAGAAATACAATTAATTCTTTTTTTTAACTTTTTTAACTTTTAATAATGCACTGCATACCTATCTAATGCACTTTAAAGTGATATTTTACTTAAAGGGGAATCTGGAGTGTGCATAAAAGGGAAACAAGACACAGGACAGAGGAATATACAAAATGGGTGGCCAGCCCAACAAACAGGACATTTAACAGCACACTGAACAAGACTACACAAAAGAAGGGATGTACATTCCAGATTATCCCTAAATAAAATAAAACCTGAGAGATGAATACTATATTTACATAAGGGGTGGGGGTTGGGGAGAAACAAGACCTCTGTCACAGAGGGGATACAGAGGAGTACCAATCCAACAATATGCATTTGTCATTTGTTTTTTAATAGGCAAGACATGAATCAAAAACCTACACAGCATGGCTGTTCATGCAACAGACAAAGATATAAAACTAAAACTATGCAAGATCAAATACAAAAACACAGGAATAAGTGCATACAGTCAATTTACCCAGCCCAGTGGTAAAATACACAGATTACAACATCATTCTAAAAAAAAAAATGTGTAATCTTAGTCTTTCATAACATCAGAAACTTATTCAATGTGCAAACCTCACACCACTACGCTATGACCCAGCATTCAGCAACCCTGGAAAAAAGGACCACAGCAAAAAAGCTGTCAAACAAAGTAGTGTCAGCTTTGTTACAAAACCTGAAACACACATAGTTTTTAAAGCAATGTTTACTGACTGTTACTACCTGTTTTACTTGTGAAAACCATTGTACGTGATCGTTACAACTTTGGAGAAACCGGTCCTATAAGCTTGCTGATAGGGAATACTAGACTGTGAGGTCCTGAAAAGACATCATCTGTGGCTCTTCACTGACACGGGCTTTTTTTGAACAGCTAGTGAAATCAGGGTTACAAAATAGCTCATAACTTTAAAATTGAAGTAATGCAGAAATCTAGTTTTTGGTATGAGATTTACTGGGGGTATGCTTATTCTATTTCTGCAATGTAACACTTTTGGCCGGGTGATGTCAGTGGCTCTTTAAATTTGTAATGCATAATGGAGTCCCATTGGTTAATGTAGATGAATGCAAATATCTAGGCATTCATATACTGTAGATAAACATATACAGATTGAGGGGTTCATATAGATAAACATTTAAAGTTCGGTACCTGTATTTTGCATACAATAGAAAATAAATTGTGAGTTGGGAGCTCTTTATGGAAGTACTAAAATGTTAACTATGGAAGTAAGAAGTTCAGTTGTAAACCAACTTCTTTTTGCCAGCATTAAGATTACAGCAACGTGGTACTAAGATTTGCTAATAAAGAATCTTTTTTTTTTTAGTTTCTGCTTATTGAAATTTTTTTTTAACTTTTCCACAACAGACAACAACAATAAAAACAACAATACATTGCAGGTAAGTAATAAGTTGATATAGGCATAGTCCACTTGTATACATAAAATACATTTCACAAATACGTGCCGTAGGCGAGCGTCACTTAGCTCAGCTTTGTCAGGGTACAAAATCTGGACTTTGTTCCAACAACAAAGGATCCATTGCCCCCAGGTAAGTGTCAAACTTAGAAACTGATTTAATTTTGCCATTAACTTTTCCATATCACACACTGATAGCATGACTTCTTGCCACTGAGATATGCTAGGAGTATTAGGAGTAAATCATTGCTTGGGGATTTGTTTGTTGGTCACTACTAAGGAACTACATAATAATTACCTGGTGTGGAGGCCCTAGAACCCCAGGGGGAGATCCAGAAAAAGAGGAGTTTTATCTGAAATGCAAAACACCTCCCCAAAAATAGATTGTAGTGCTATTTGTAATTGTGCTTAGAAGGGTGCCAGCTGGGGGACGTGTCCTAAAATATGTCCATGGGTGTCTGGTGTAATTCTGCAGCCTCTTTAGCAAGTTGTTGATACTGTGGGATAGAAACATAGACTTTAACGGCAGAGACGGACCTCTTGGGCCACCCAGTCTGCCCATTTCCCTACCTATTGGATAAGCTACAGATCCTAGTTTTACCAACAGCCTACTTCCTCCTACCTTCCACTAGAATTGCCTTATGTCTGTCCCATGCATGCTTGAATTCCCCCACTGTTTTTGACCCCACGACCTCCTCAGGAAGGCCGTTCCAGGCGTCCACCACCCTCTCCGTGAAAAAATACTTTCTCACATTGCCCCTTAGTCGTCCCCCCACTATCTTCAATTTGCACCCCCTTGTTCTTGCACATCTCTTTTTCTGAAAGATGCTACCCTCCTGGACTTTGTTGATTCCCTTGAGGTACTTAAAAGTTTCTGTCATGTCCCCCCTCTTCCTCCTTTCCTCAAAGATATACATGTTAAGCTCCTTTAGTCTCTCCTTGTATGGCTTCTGGTGCAGACCCTGCACCATTTTAGTTGCCGTCCTCTGGACTGCCTCCATCTTGTCTGTGTCCTGCGAAGATGGGGTCTCCAGAACTGCACGTAGTACTCCAGATGGGGTCTCACCAACTGTCTGTACAGAGGGATGACAACTTCCTATTTTCTACTGGTGATGCCTCCATATGCATCCTAGTATCCCCAGCCATCCTTACTGCCTTCTCACATTGCTTGCTTACCTTTAGGTCATCTGATATGACTACCCCCAGATCCCTTTCCATTTTTGTTATCGTTAATACAACCCCCCCCTCCTCATTGTGTACTCCTCCCTTGGGTTTTTGTTTCCCAGGTGCATTACTTCACACTTCTTTGCCTTGAATCTAAGCTGCCATACTTTTGACCATTCCTCCAACCTTGCCAAGTCCCTTCTCATCCTTTCCACCCCCCTATGTGTATCAACCCTGTTGCAGATATTTGTGTCGTCGGCAAAGAGGATGGCATTTACATACAGTTGGTGGTGTGCAAAAAAAAACAAAGGGTAGTTTTCCACACAAATTCCTGCCATGTATGCCAGATATTCACTAAATCAGGCGAATTTGATTGAGTTCTTTGATTGGGTGACACAAATGACTCTAACCCGAAGTGCATAGCCTGTCTGGACTTCAGTTAGGCCTTTAACACCATCCTCCACAGAAGGTCGGTGAGCAAGCTGGAAAGTGTTGGGGAGGTGGGAAAATAACCAGGTGGATGAAGAACTGTTTAGTGGGCAGAAGCCAGAGAGTGGTGGTAAACTGGGTGTGCACGGGGACGGAGGGGGTGACGAGCTGGGTGCCCCAGGGGTCAGTGCTGGGACACCTCCTTTTTAATATCTACATCAGTGATATAGCAGAGGGGCTGAGGGGAAGGGTGAACCTGTTCGATGATGATACAAAATCTGCAGAAGGGTGGACACCACGGGGTGGGGGTGGAGGACATGAGGCAAGACCTGAAGTCTCTGGAGGGATGGGCTGAGACTTGGCAACTGAAATTCAGTGCCAAAAAGTGTGCTGTGATGCACTGGAATGCAAGAACCTGAAAGGATACACCCTTTGGGGGAGGACATCAAGGATACGTAGCAGGAGAGGGATCTGGGGATTATAGTTTCATGTAACCTTAAGGTTGGAAACCAGTGTAGCAGGACAGTGAGGAAGGCAAATGGAATGTTGGCATGCATTAGCAGGGACATCACCAGTAGAGGGGGGGGAGGTACTGATGCCCCTATACAAAGCTATGGTAAGACCGCACCTGGAGTACGGAGTCCAGTTCTGGAGGCCACATCTACGAAAAGACATAGACGTGCTTGAGAGAGTTCAGAGAAGGGCAACCAGGATGGAGCAGGGTATGCAGGGGGAGACACACATGAGCAAAGATGTAAGGAATTGGATCTGTACACGCTGGAGTCTAGAAAGGAGAGAGGAGACATGATTGAAACTTTTAAATATATCAAGGGGATCAATAAAATAAAGGAAGGGTGTTTATTTAAAAGGAAGGAAGGCAGGGGCTGTAACTAGAAGGCATAGCCTAAGACTTCAGGGAGGAAGATAGAGAGGCAGTGTGAGGGGATGATTCTTCACGGAGAGGGCGGTGGAGGCATGAAACAGGCTTCCAGAGGAGGTCATGGGGGCTGAAATAGTGGAGGGATTCAAGAGAGCATGGGACAGTCATATGGAGCTGTATAGCGAGGGGGGTTCCAGAGGAGGGAGGGATGAATAAGGGAGGGTAAAGGGGCAGACTAGATGGGCCAGTGGGTCCTTTTCTGCCGCCAAGTTTCTTTGATTCTATGATCTATTCGACTGAGTGGATTCTGTCTGAATGACAGGGTCATTTTCCCATCTCCTTCATACTTGGTCCATGGACCAGCCCTGTAGTTGTACCAGTGCTTTATACAGTTGTGATGTAAGTGTAGGAACTGAGTCTCCCTCAAGCACTCTAATAAGTAATTGGAAAAGAATAAGAATATCTGAATCCTACCTGGTTCCTACATATTGCCTCAGCTCGCCCAGACCTAGTTCCATAAATTGGGTGGTTGGGACTGAACTACAACAAATCTTTGAGTTTGTAAGGGTAGGAGAGAGAGGTCCCAGTCGGTTCAGCTCATTATAAGAAAGCTTCCCACCTGACCCTACTCGGACTTGGGGGAGGCGCTCATAAACATATAAAAGTACCATGGAAAGAGACCCTCCTACTAGCTATCCTATATCTGTCTAAATGATTTACCTGCCATTTTTCTGACCAAACAGAAAGTGTACTAATTCTGTGTGATGGAATGTACTGCAGTTGTAACATTTTATACTGAATGTTCCCAACTGTGTACTATAAGGCGCTTTATCCACAGTGTGTCTAAAAAAACTTAATAAAAATAAAGTTAAAAAAAAAAAAAAAAAGAATATCTGTGTTGGATCCTTAAGGTAATACATTACCTAGAGGTGTCTGAAACAATCTCCTTCTGGTTATTAAAATCTACTTTGCACATCCTCAAATGTAAGTACTGTATCTCCCAGCCCCACATACACTGGTATGCCATTGTAACAGGGTTGAATAAGACCCTGTCCCATTTGTGATGCAGAAAGAGTTAAATGCAAGGATCTATTCTAACCCCAGGAATCACTCATTATGATTAAACTTAATGCAGTCAGCCTCCTATGTTGAACTGCCTGGAGAGATGGAATTGTATGCAAATTATGGAACTCTCAGTTGGCTCATGCCACTTTCAAACTGCTGCCCTAGCAACTGCTGCACTCTGAGTGCTTCAGATTCTTTACTCCGCCTGCCTAGTAAGGACGTCCCGGAGAGCTCACCTTGAACTGTCTCTGACTAAAGTTTATCTGTAGATAAGTACTCATTTTCAGTTTAATTTTAAATTGCTGCCTTAGAAACATTGTTTAGTATAGTAAATTAGTGTTTTAGTAGTTTTTTATTTATATTCGCAGTTTCCTCAAGGTTCCTTGGAACCGAGGGTTCTGCGTCTATTTTAAAGGTTTTTATCTCAATTTATTATTATTTAGAGATATTTAGCGGTTGGTTCCTTGAACCGCTTTAGTTTTGTCTAAATTTAGTAATTTTCTCGGTTCCTTTTTCTTCAGGAACCGAAAAGCGCTCCGTTCCTGGAACCGCTAGCGGTAGTTATTTTAAAGTAATCTCCGGTTTCGAGTTACTTTAAATAACGTTTTTTTGAAGTAATCTTTTTTGCCTAGCTTAAATGTCAGAGGTCCATTTGGATAAACCTAAAAAACGCACAGGACCCACAGGTTTTAAATGTTGTGAGTTTTGTGGGCAACTTATAGCAAAAGCAGATAGACATTCTCTGTGTTTCTTGTTTGGGTATAAGTCACATATTTGCCAGTTGTGATATTTGTAAGACCTTTTGCCCAAAAACATTAAAGAAAAGGTCTAAAATTTTGGAAGAGATGGCTTCTGCTTCTGGGGATAATTCTGCTTATTCTTCCTCCCACAAAAAGGATGGAGGTAAAGCCAAGGATCCTGACAGGAGTTCAGATAAATTTGAACAAGGTAAAACAAAAAGGGCTGTGGAAACAGGCACTGAACCTGGTCCATTAAAGAAAAAGTGTAAAGAAAAACATGTCGCTGAGCCTCCGGCCGAGAAGGCTAAGGAGCTCCCAGCAGACAACATATTATGCCCTCGGCTGAGGACATTGCTAAGGCACGACAAGTGTTACAAGCCCTACAGGGTGCAATCCCAGTACCTACACCGACTGCCCCGGTTCCTTCTATAGCCCCAGCAAGGCAAAAAGTGCTGGAAGTGTTTGGTGAGGAGGAGGAGGAGGATGACTTTGAAGGGGAACCTATAGATCCAGAGGTCTCTCCTGAGCAAGAGTTTGGATCTCCTCCTAGGGGTCCTGAGGAATACTGCTCTCACTATGCTTTTGTTAAGAACATGGTGGAAACCCTGAACCTTCCTCTTCTGGAAACAGAGGAGGATATGGAGGAGGCAGACTTTCTAGAAATGATGGGGTTAACCCCCACGAAACGTCTACTTCTGCCCATGCATAAATCTTTAAAGAAGGCTGCAGTGCAGATTTTTAAAACTCCAACCTCTATCCCTGGTGTGGATAAGAAAGCTGACAAAAAATACCAGCTGGACAGAACTACAGCTGATTTTCTATTTACGCATCCTGATCCTGAGGGAGTAGTCCAAGCTGCTGCCTGTGATAAGGCAGGATCCCATTGGCTACCCATCCACCAGACAAAAATTCAAGAAAAATGGATGCTATGGGAAAGAAAGGGTACATGGCTGCCTCTTTATTAGTTAGGCAGGCCAATTACATGGCATATTCAGTGGAGTACCAAAAAGCTCTATGGAACACTGTTCTAGCTTTGGCTGATAGGGTCCCAGAGGAAGTGGCTGTAGACTTGCAAGATACAGCAAGGGCTGCACTTGATGCTACCAGGTACCAATTTCATATGGCAGTGGATGCCAATGATACTGCATCCAGGTTAATGGCTTTGTCAGTTTCACTCAGGAGGTTTGCATGGCTTAGAGCCACCAACCTAACTTTAGACATACAGGCCAAAGCAATGGATTTCCCCCGGAGAACAACTCCTTGTTTGGGGATAAAACTGAGGCATACATTAAGAAGGTGGAGGAATATAAATTCACCTGTCAGAGCAATTCCAAGGATAGGCCCTTCACCTCTTATAGATCCCAGAGTAGGGGAGGTAGGGTTAGGGGTTTTTACCCCAGACCTTTCTTTCAGTCGCAGGTCTCCCAGCCTCAGCAGCAAGCTAGAGGTTATTTTAGAGGAAGGGGCAGGAGAGCCATGAGAAGAGTGGCTCCTGCACCACAGGTTCAGGCACAGCCCGCGCAGAATCCCTGACGGGCTAGTGCAGGTCGCTTCCTCTATTACAGGTCCACCAGTAGGTGGCAGACTGGCTCATTACCTTCACGCTTGGCATTCAATCACCACAGACAAGTGGGTGTTGGAGGTAGTGAGCCAGGGCCTGGCACTCAGTTTCAAATCATTCCCAAAGCTGAGAACAAGAACCTTTGCTCCGGTAACAGCTGCACACAGGATTCTGTTGGAAGCAGAGGTAAAACATCTACTAGCAATCAAAGCAGTACAGGTAGTGCCTCTAATAAGCAGGGGAAAATGTTTTTATTCCAGGTACTTCCTCATAAGGAAGAAAAACGGGGATTAGCAGCCTATTTTGGATCTAAGACTTCTGAGCAAGCACATTTTGAAACCAAAGTTCAAAATGGTCACTCTTGCCATAATCATTCCTTCATTGCAAAAGGGAGACTGGCTAGCCTCCCTAGATCTAAGGGATGCTTATTGCCATATTCCATCAGACCATCTCACAGAAAATTCTTGAGATTCAGGCTGGCTTCAGGCCATTATCAGTTTGCAGCTCTCCCTTTTGGGCTAACTTCGGCACCAAGGGTTTTTACAAAATGCCTATCAGTGGTGGTAGAGTTTTTGAGCAAACAAAGTATAACAGTCTTCCCTACCTGGATGACTGGTTAATAGTAGGACAGTCTCTGCAGCATGCAGTACAGTCACTGGAGCTCACAAAATCCACACTAGAGTCCCTGGGATTTCTGATAAACGAAGGAAAATCTCAACAGCTACCACTCCAGGTGCTGAAGTTTATTGGAGCAGAACTAAACACCAGACAGGGCAGAGCCCTCCTGCCACAGGACAGGGCGACAAGCATTCTGCAGATTGCAAAATCCTTTGTGTCTGGGAGACCCAGAACTGCCAGAGAATTTCTCAGGCTACTAGGCCACATGGCAATGGGCTTCAGGTTTCAAATGAGAGATATTCAGTTCCATCTCAGACAATATTGGTCTCAAAGAATGGATCCTATGTCCAAACTGGTTCCAGTCACAGAAAGTTTAGTCCAGGCCTTACAATGGTGGCTGGACGAGCACAACCTCAGGGTGGGTGTGCCTTTTATAAGGGAACAACCTTCAGTAATCCTCACAACAGATGCCTCTCTTCTAGGGTGGGGGGCACACATGTTAGAGCACACAGCAAGTGACACATGGTCCTCCCAAGAGTTTCTGTTGCACATAAATCTCTTGGAGCTCAGGGCTGTTTACCTGGCTTTGAAAACATTCGCTCCTTACCTGCAAAACAAGGTGGTGCAAGTCAGAACAGACAACACCACAACCATGTATTACATCAACAAGCAAGGAGGTACCAGGTCACATCTACTGTGCACAGAAGCATTGAGACTGTGGTCCCTGGTATACTCCATGGGAGTATCCCTGTCAGCAATACACCTTCCAGGGAAGGACAATGTGCTGGCAGACTCTCTAAGCAGGATAAGTCAGGACCACCACGAGTGTTGCCTGAATACTTAGGTACTCAGTACAGTTTTCAGAAAATGGGGCACTCCAGAGGTGGATCTCTTCGCCTCCCCCAGAAAACCACCAGCTTCCAATGTACTGTTGCAGGCCTCCTCTAAGGGGCACAATCACCCTGGATGCCTTGGCCCTGGATTGGACAGGGAAATTTCTGTATGCATTCCCTCCTCTTCCTATGATATTCAGGACCCTACTGAAATTGAGGTCCCAACCAGCAAAAATGGTACTGGTGGCTCCGGATTGGGCGAGACAGCACTGGTACTCTCTTCTGCTGTCTCTGTCAGTGGTTTCCCCAATCCTTCTGCCCAGGAGGCACAACCTATTAACCTCCTCTCAGGGCAGGATCCTGTACCCCAGTCTCAAATCACTGAGGCTCAAGGCGTGGCTCTTGAGGACTTAGAGTTTGCTAACCTTAATCTATCAGAACAGGTGCTGACAGTGCTTAGGGGTTCCAGGAAGCCTTCTACTAAGAAGACATATGCCTCCAATTGGAAAAGATTTACAATATGGTGTACAGGTAAAGGTTTGAGCCCTTTCCAGGCTGACTTGGCTATTCTTCTGGATTACCTTACACATTTACATTCCTTAGGTCTGAAGCCTTCCACCCTCAAGGTTCATTTAGCTTCAGTCTCTGCTTACCTGTCAGTGGTAAGGAAAGGTATATGGCTTCTCATCCAGTCTTTAGAAAATAATTTAAAGGCCTTAATCTTCTGCACCCTCCCCTAAGGGAACCGGTTCCGGCCTGGAATCTAGATATTTGCATTGCTAAACTCATGGATGCACTATTTGAACCTATGGCAACCGCAGATTTGAAGTATGTCACTTGGAAAACTGTTTTCCTGGTTGCCATTACTTCAACCAGAAGGATCAGTGAATTACAAGCCCTGTGCACAGATGTGGACTACATCTCATTCCACAGGGACAAGGTGGACTAATAGAAAATTCCTTCCCAAGGTGGTATCTGATTTTCACTTGAATCAGCCTATCACTCTACCTGTCCTCTTTACAGACAACTCCAGTTCTCCAGAAAGGAGACTTCACTCCGTTGATGTCAAAAGGGCTCTTAAACCACTACATTGACGGAACCAAGTCTCACAGGACAAGTCAATCACAGCTCTTTCTCACTTATGGTGAAGTTGGTAAGGGCAGAGCTGCAACAAAATGTACAATTGCTCGCTGGATAGTGGCATGTATACAGTTTTGTTATGGTAAGGTGGGTAAACAGGTACCTCTGTGCCTGAGAGCACACTCTACCAGGGGCACAGCTGCTTCAGTGGTAGCTTCAAGAGAAATTCCACTACTGGAAATCTGTAAAGCAGCTACATGGAAAATGGTACACACCTTCACAAAGCATTACAGCCTGGACTTTTAATCCAGAGGTGATGCTAGGTTTGGTAAAGCAGTACTGCAGAGCTTGTTTCCGAAATAGGTTCTCTGCCCAACCTCCAAAGGTACTGCTTGGTAGTCTGCATTAAGTTTAATCATAATGAGTGATTCCTGGGGTTAGAAGAAAAAATTACGCACCATAGTAATCTTGTTTCTTCAAAGGGATCACTCATTATGATTAAAGACCCCTTCCTACCGCCCCTACTAGAATCTATAGAAGTTGCTCTGCATCCCTGCATTAGGGTTTCTTCTTTTCTCCTATATAGGTTAAGATAGAGACTCAGTTTGTTTAACCAGTTGGTGTCCAGGTGGTCCCAAGTTTCTTAGGTTTGTTGGTTAAGGATGTTTTGACCTGAAAGGGCAAAAATATTATTTTTTAAGGTTGTTAATTTTAGCTAGTGGGTCTTTTACCCAGTTAGGCTCCATAGGAATCTGAAGCACTCAGAGTGCAGCAGTTGCTAGGGCAGCAGTCTGAAAGTGGCATGAGCCAACTGAGAGTTCCATAATTTGCATAAAATTCCATCTCTCCGGGCAGTTCAACACAGGAGGCTGACTGAATTAAGTTTAATCATAATGAGTGATCCCTTTGAAGAAACAAGATTACTATGGTGAGTAACTTTTTCTTCTATCCTCTCCTTTTCTGTCTCTTGTCTGTCTGGTTGTGCAACCAAATGTTCTTCTGAGACCTGGGAACTGATCACTCTGATGATCTCGTGATTCTCCACCTCCTACTGTCTCCCTGCTTTCACTTCCTTTTTCTTGCTGATGTTATCTTTCTTCCCCCTTGCATATCTCCGGTTATAAAATATATGTGAAACTGGAACCCCTTGGTTTGAAAATGTATATAGGTATACTGCGGAAATGATTACAAAAAGCTGTTTGGAACTCGGAGGGTCAACTTTGAGATGCAGTTTGACCTCCACAAACTCTTTTGCAGAGTTGTCAACAGGAGGTTAGTCCTGGGACACCATATTCTATTTTGTTGCACCTGCATGGGAATTGACAACGTTCTGCTACATTTTGTGAGAAAGAGGATGCCTCTTAACGGGATGAGGTTGTAGAAGTTAATTTCCAGGCAAAGACTTATAAAAGAAGCAGCAATTTTTTGTTACAGGGAGAGACTGAAACTTAGAGATACCCTCAGACGAAGGACTTTGTTTTCTCTGTACTGCCTTGTGAAAATGGCTATCCTGAACAATTGTTTTGTTTTATTTTACTGTTATTGAGGATGATAAAATGCTGCTTGAGAATGTTATAACTGCTCCTGGTTTTCCTGTGCTTCCTGACTTGTGCCTCGAGGATAGATGGTGTCAGACTAAATGGGATTTATGCTATGCATACTGTAAACCAGGAGTTTTGTGCGTGGGTACTAGACCTGGTACCAAGGAAGCATAAAATATATGTATGGATCCTGCAACAGCAAGCCCAGGAGTTATTACAAGAATGGCAGCCAAACTATAAGCAGAAACAAAAGTCCAACCTGAGACTGTACAGCCAGAACCAGTGATGGAAGAAGAACAGGCAGGGACAGAAACCAAAATCATGTCTGCCTTTAAATGGTGGGCTGTACAACAAAGAGCAGGTCTGACAAGGGTGGCCAGACAAGAATCCAGCAGAGATGTGTCAAGAATAGACATGACCACCAAACAGATGGCTGGCGGTAGAGCACCTAATAGAGACACTATGAAGTGGCAGAAATATGACTTTTGGTCAGTGAAGAAAGTGATATAGATGGTGAAATCTTAACAGATCTGGGGAACTGGCTCACATAACAATGGGTGGGAGGCTGAGCAGTGATACCCAGGGTCGTAGTAATCCACCAAGGGCTGAATTTCAAATCTACCAGGAAAGGAAAGCCCCCAAATGAGTCAGGCAAAGTTGAGAGGCGAGGAGAGGCCCCATCTGTTGCACACAGAGGCCAGAAGGAGTCCAGTCACAATACAGAGAACCAGTTCAGAGCAGTGATACCTGAGATGGAGATGGAGCATTTGTAACTTCCTCTGTTTTCCGGGCGCTACCTTGTTGATCCAGAATCGGAGATGGAGGAATGCCTGATGCTGAATCATGGAGGCTCAGATGTGAGTGGTATAGAGACTGTCAAAGAAGAGGTGCTTGTTCGTGGTGGAGAAGAAAGGACACTCCGAGATGCAGATCATGTGATCCGAGATGGAGGCATGGCCCCTTTAATAGAGCAGCTGAAAGGTGAGGAAGAAGCCTGTGAGATGGCTGAAGGGACTGATCTTTTTCCTAAACCAGGGATTCCCTGGAGATTCAGAGACGGGGATATGCTACAAAATGGGGATACACATGTTTGCAGGTAATACCAGTATGTGAAAACTATTGATAGTGTACTTAATTGGTCCTGGGGTGGTTAACAGAGCCCATCCCCATATTGTTGTGAAGAAAGGGGTACTATTCAGGTTACGTTCTAACCCCAGGTTAAACAAGATAGAAGAGCAGGTGGTTGTTCCTATCAAATGTCAGATGCAGGTGATACAATGGGCATACACTGATCACAGTGGGAGGCATCTAAGTAAGAGGGAAACCTTGGCACACCTTCTGCCAATTTTTTGCTGGCCAGGAGTCTACTGGCACATAGCAACCTACTGTAGATCCTGCAGGCCTGCCAGTTAATGTTGGCTGTAGCCACCAAAGAGAAGGGTGTGGTTACCCTGCAGAAAAAAAGCCTTTACTTCCCAGAGACCATGAGAAGCAGAAGGCCCATAAAGGAAGACCACCCGAGGAAAGAGGTGGCATTCTGGGAAAATAGGTATGCTTCCTCCAGGGCTGAGAGAGAGACAAAGAAAAAAGATAATCCGGTAACAAACAGTGTAATGGTTTTGCTGCAATGCTAATGGCTAAACTAATAAATCTGAAACATTAGAATTGAGCATTCAGAAGGTTGAAAAAATTGTGTATGCTTAGACTGAAATGTTTGCTATAATGGTTGTTATGGAAAAAGGGATACTGCATATGCACATAACTATAAGGGTTATATAGTAATGCTAAAAGAGAATTAAAAGAAAGTTTTGGAAACCTGTTTTTTCAAAACAGATTCCCTGTTAAAGAGGGGGTATGTGACAGGGTTGAATAAGACCCTGTCCCATTTGTGATACAGAAAGAGTTAAATGTAAGGATCTGTTCTGTCCTTACATTTTCTGTCTCTTGTCTGGCTGGTTGCGCAATCAAATGTTCTCATGAGACCTAGGAACTGATCGCTGTTGACAGTCTCGCAATTCTCCGCCTTCTGCTATCTCCCTGCCTTCACTTGCTGTTTGCTGTTACTATCTTTCCTTCCCCCTTGAATATCTGCAGTTATAAAATATATGTGAAACTGGGATCCTTTGGTTTGAGAATATATGTGGGTATACTATTGAAATGATTGCAGAAAGCTATTTGGAACTCAGAGGGTCAACTTTGAAATGCAGTTTGACCTCCATGAACTCTTTTGCAGAGTTGTCAATAGGAGGTTTGTTCTGGGACACCATATTCTATTTTGTTGCACCTGCAAGGAAATTGACAAAGTTCTGATACATTTTGTGAGAAACAGGATGCCTCTTAACGAGATAATGTTGCAGAAATTAATTGACAGGCAAAGACTTATTATAAAAAGAGCAGCAATCTTTTATTACAGGGAGAGACTAAAACTTAGAATTAGAGATACCCATAGATGAAAAACTTTGTCTTCTCTGTTTGTACTGCCTTCTGAAAATAGCTATCCTGAACAATTTTATTTATTTTTTTATTTTACGGTTATTGATAATAGTAAAACACTACTTGCGAATTTTATAACTGCTCCTGGTTTTCCTGTGTTTCCTGACGTGTGCCTCGACATCCGGCATAAGCAGGCCCAATCTCTTTTATCTAATATATGCATTATCCAGGCGAGCTGGAAGGAAAGCAGAGTTATTTGCAAAAGGGATAACCAAAAAACATTGGTGCTGTAACTGTGTTATATTATTCAGGACCAACATATTAGGGTTTCTGTTGTACAAGATTTAAAGAAACATTTGTAACTGGAATGCTCAGGTATGTGCACAAGGTTTGCACCATGCTAAGGATGTCCTCCTCCCCTTAACTCGAACATTTTCCAATGGGAGAGTACCCCTTGTGAATCCAGTGAAGTGCTCTGCAAAGCTGTACAATGCTATGAATAACAGGCTAAATGGGGCAGAGCAAGGCTGCCCTGCGTGTTGGAGAGTGTACAGAGTTGAGAATGTTATACAGGGTCTAGCCCCATTCCATTTATAACAAGAAATTAATTTATCCCAATTTCAGAAAAGTGTTGATGGTGGGGTGCATGGTAGAGTCTGTGCTACATAGTCTGGGTAGTAAAATCATTCTAACATTGTCTGTTCTTTGAGAGAGGGACAGGTGTATCCTGTTCCAGGCATCCAAATCCTGAGAAAATTGTTGTGCTGGGTGCTCATAATTAAGTGTTTGTAGATGTCGGGAATCCGAGGGAATCATGATCCCCCCCCCCAAATATTTTAATGCTGGAATACCCCATTTAACTGTATATTCCTTAGTTATCTCCTCTGGGGATGTGTAAGGAATTTGAAGAACCTCAGGTTTGGTAGAATTTATTTTATAACCATCATAGGCGCCGAAGTCTGTTAGTTTTCCACTGGGGAGGTAAAGATCGGGTTGGGTCTGTAAGATAAATTAATAAGTTGTCAGCATAAAGTGCCATTTTCTGTTGTCTGTTAATCTAGTCAGAGGACCTGTGTATCAGGGTGCTGTCTTAAGGTTTGCGTTAATGGTTCCAAAGCTAAAACATATAATAGGGTCAAGAGGGGGCACCTCTGTCGGGTTCCCCTCTCTAGTAGGAAGCTGGTAGAAATCTGACCCTTGACTTTTACATAGGCTTGAGGGCTGTGGTATGTAGCTTATCAATAAAAGGGGGTGGAAATTTCATATATTCCATGGTGGGTTGCAAAGAGAAATCGCCATGTCACCTGGTCAGATGTTGTGTTGGCATCTGGTCTAAGTAAAAGAAAAGGGGGGTTTGACTGGGTAGCGTGGTGGTGAACATGTAAGATTATTTTAATATTATCTTGGGTCTGACTGTTACGAACAAAAAGCCCATTTGATCCCCATTAAGTAATTCAGGTAGAAGTTTATCTAACCTACACGTCATAATCGTAGTAAAAACCTTATAGTCTCTATTAAGTACCGATACAGGTCAGTAGGCACACTGGGTCTTATCTTTATTAGGTTTCAAAAGAGACGATATGGTGGCCTTTTGCCATGTAGGGGCAACAGGTACACCAGTATGAATGTCTTAACAGACCTTTAAGAGTTGGGGAGTCAACAGGTCTTTAAATAATTTATGAAATTCTAGGGTATACCAGTCTGGGCTGGGACTTTTTGCATTTTTCAAGTTTCTGATAGCCAGATCTAGTTTGTCTTTGGTGACTGGGGCTAATAGTTGTTTGCCTTTGTCTCATGAAAGTTTTTGTAGCCGAAGAGGGTCAAGTAATCTGCCACTGTATTGCTAGGGGGGTTCACCTCTTGAGTGCACAGTCCAGCATAATATTTCCTGAATGCCTCCAGATTATTAATGGAGTACTGCTGGCTGAGTTGAAGCCCCAACCGCTGCACAGATCAGGGCTTCGCCTCAAAGATCCCCTCTTTATGTGCCATATTAAATAAAGCATTTTATTACCTTGGGGCTTCACCTCAGCCAGTAGCACTCCTTTGACTGAATCCAGGATATTAACTTTGTCTGTAAGTAAAGTGTTAGCGGGGGTGTCTCTGACCCTATTCTGTTCCAAGCATTTATTTCTGACATGACCTCTAACATGGAGTCCTTTACTGTAAAATACGCAGATGATGTGAAACTCAATAATGTCAGTTCCTGTTTGTAACAGACTGGAATTCTCCAAAATGACCTAGATAAAATCACTGAATGGGTTAATACATGGGGGATGATGCTCAAATTAAATAAATGTAAAATCATGTATCTTGGTGGACATAATTCACTTATTCCGTATATACTTAATGGTTCTCCTCTTCTACCCACAGCTGATGAGAAAGATTTGGACATAATTATTTCCGGTGATTTTGATAATTCTAAGCATATTTCTGAGGCTATTAGTAAATCTAACGAAGTTATTTGGTCAGTTCTTCGCAATATCCAATCAAGAGATAAAACAGTTTTGATGCCGTTGTTTAGGGCCTATGTCAGGCCACATCTGGAATATGCCTCAGAGCTATGGTGCCCATACAAAAAACCTAGCTGCCATCAGCTTGAAAGGGTTCAACACAGCTTCACTAAGCAGATCTATGGCTTTCATGACATTTTCTATGAAAACATATTAGAGATTCTAAACCTAATGTCTCTACAAACCCAGATTAAGGGGTGACTTACTACTATTATATGATGTTATTAAAGATCCTTATCTAATGTATGAACTAGGTCTCCAGTTTAAAGATCTGACCTAGAATACTAGAGGTCATCCGTTGCAATTGATAGGTCAAAAATTTAAACATCAAAAAAGAAAGCATTTTTTCACTCTTAGAGTGATTAACTCTTGGAAAAAGTTACTTATAGAAATAATTGAAAGCACAACTAAGTTAGAATTTAAAAAACAATTGGATAATTATATACTGTCTGGTGGTTCTTTGAATTACTGTACTTATTGATTACCAGGAGTGTTTATGGGCATTGCCTGCCTTCTTGCTCCTTATCCATCCTTAGTATGATCCTATGAGTAACCATACGTTGCAAGGCTTGTTTTGATAGTCGAAAGGCAAGCACTTTTGATGCCTTTGAACCCCTTTCATAGTAGCGTTACTTTAGAAACCCAGGAGCTGCTTCAGTTTTTCCTGTATTACCCTGTACAGCTTAGTTACCCGAGAGGCCTTCGTTGGATACCCTTGTGTGTGTTTTGTGCTGCAGATAGTTGTTACAGATGTAAATGGTTTTCTTCTCTCAACTTTTTAACCCTTGGGGTGTAGCTGATTGTTTTCCCTGAGAACCGTTTTAATGGTGTTCCATAGGATCCCATCTGATATGTTGGGGGAGGCATTCTTTTCTAGAATATGGGTAATCTTGTCCGAGATTAAGGTGCAGCATTCCTGTATTTTTTTTTTTTTTAACTTTTTATTTATGGATTATACGAAATACAGCATATACCGTATAACATACATCATAGATAGAGCCAGCTGTCATAATCGCACCACAGTACAGGATAAAATTTCACAAAAATGCACAGTATTCTTTATTCCACCTTACAGTGCGACCAACAACCTTAAGATAGCATAGGAGTTAATTCTCTGGCGAGATAAAAATGTAGGCTATACCACTCTCACCTGCATATAACAAACACAAGCTATTTGCCATTATTTCTGCCCCTCGTAGGAACCTATAGAGTAGCGGAGGGCTGAACAAACCTATTGAGTAGAAATTAAACAAGGTTATTAAACAAGGTTAATACACTTAGGTTGCCTTGGCTCAGTTAAGTTGCATTGCACCCCTACCATACTAGTTAGTCCTGCTAACCGGCAGGGAGGAAAGCTTTTAACAGGATATTGCCATAAGTTCACAAATTGAGTGGGGTAAAAAATCCCCAAACGATGAGGTTCCCCTCAGTAGGCAGGAAATTCAGTAACAGAACTTGAACAGTAAAGTCCCCAACATCGCTCACAATAAACTCAACATTAAGTCTCAGTCAAAAGCTCAGTCTTATCAAGACAGGAAACTTTAGCCCAGGGAAGAAAGGCCCCAGTTAGAAGTCCCAGCATCAGTCATTTGTGTCTGATTCGGAACCCGAGTCTGGAGTGGTCGCCTTTATAGTCTCTGATTTTTGGGCTTCTATTAATTTGTGTGCCAAGGTTGCAGCTGCTTCAGGGTCATTTAATAAGTGGATCTTACCCGCACACTTAACCTGGAGCTTTGCCGGGAACAACAGCTGGGCCTCAATCCCATTCTCCAGAAGCAATTTCTTTGTGATTTGTAGTGCTTTTTTTCTATTTTGGGACTGAGATGAGATATCTGGAAAAAAGGCAATCCTGCTTCCTTCCCAAATTATGTCTCGCCGCACACAGTAAAGAAATGTGACTCTTTGAGTTAGATAGGGTGATAATGGCTGTTAACAGTCGCGCAGTCCCCTGGCCTCTTCTGGAACACATAGGTATGGCAAAGGCCTTGATTATTGAGGTCCCGGACTCAGCAGGCAGTAATGCCAAATCGCAAAAAAGCAGTCTATTTACCGCTGGCATGATTTCTGTGGTCGACGCAAACCTCGGAAGGAAGCCCACAATGCGGACGTTCAATTGCCTTTGTGTGTTTTCTAGGGCTTCTATCTTAGCTCGTAAAAAGGTGAGATCCTGCACAAATGTGGCATTCCTCTTACACTGGGCTTCTCTCTCCGACTTGAGCTCCAGGATATCAGTCTCGTTAGCTTGTACTTTTCCATCAATTTCTGTAAAACGAGCCTCCACTGCTGCTAATCTCCGGTTCGTTTCCTCTCCGGTTTCTTGTATTTTTTGGAGGAGAGCCATAATTTGAGGATTCGGTGCTTCGCTCTCTTTTAGGTCCGCCGAGGAAGATGGCCCCGATCCTGCACTCCTCGATGTTTGCGATGAAGTGAGGAACGCATCCATATTGTGCACAACATGCTGTTGATATTTTTTAGGCCCCATCTTCCGACAGTGAATTAGGCTATTCAAACAACATGAAGTCTTGCTATATTATGACAATTGCAGTTTGACCACAGGTTAGAACTGCTCCGGAGGTGAAATAGTTAACTTTCCATGCAGGCATGGAACTTAGAGCGCGAGCTCGGTTGAAAACTCTGTCTGTTGTGCTTCAAAGGTAAACTGTCAGATTCTTTACTCCGCCTCACTGAACAGTCGCTCCGGAGATTTCTCCTTCTGCTCAGTTCATTTTGTCGGTTTAAAAGTGTTATTTTTCAGTTTTTAGCCGAAATTAAACCGCAACCAGTCGGTTCAAGCTCTGTCTGTGGTAATGTAAGTAATAGATAGGTTTTACATTAGTTTTTTTGTGTGGAACTTGTAATTTGTTATCAGTTCGGTTTGAACCGATCAGGTTGTATTTAAATCTACTAGCCCTTTTTTAGAGTGCGGTTCCCGGTTCTTATCGGTTCTAAAAAAACTGGATTTCATTACGGTTTTTTCACGACCCGTGACACGGTTGGGGAACCGATAGAGTGTCTTGTTTGGTGGATTGCCATAACGGGCAAGTTGGTTGGGCTAGCATTATGTCTGAGAAACCTAAAAGAAAACCGGATCCATTGGTTTCAACACTGTAGTGTTTGTGGGAAGCTTTTTAGGCTGACCCACACACCACATGTGTTTATTGTCTGGGGTTTGACCCACCTCAATTCAGACTGCCAGATTTGTCACAATTTCCTGCTGCCACCATAGATAAGAGAGTTGGTAGGCTCAGGAAAAGGGAGGCCAAAAAGTCAGCTGACCCGGATGGCCAGCCCGGTTTGGTACCAACTGAACCGGAGGGAGTGCCCTCTGACCAGGGCAATACTTCCTCGGGCAAATGAGCCGGTTCTGAGGAGCCGGTTCCATCAAAAAGGGCTAGAAAGTCAGCTAGTTTAGAGCCAAAAGTTCTCTCCCCAACTGCTGAGGAAATAGCTAAAGCAATTAAAATTGTCCAGTCTTTTCTCTCGGTTCGAATCAACCGACACCTTCTAGTAAGCGTTGATTCGCCGGTTCCACCGGTTCAAGATTATGATTTTGAGGATTTTTATGAACTGGGGAGGGAAGAGGAATATGAGGAGAGTGAATATGGTTTTGAAGATCTGGATGTGCCCATTGATCTGGACATCTCTCAGATAGACCCCTAGGGGTTTCTCCTCCAAGACTTTCTGAGTCCCTTCTCATTTCATGTTTTATAAAAAGTTTCTGAAACTCTCCAGCTCCTGTTGAGGAAGCTGTTGATGACCAGGAGGAGCCAGACTATGTAGAAATGATGGATATTCCAGAGTCTAGGAGACTGTCTATTCCTTTGCATAAATCTTTTGGAACAGACAGTAAAAGTTTAAAACTCCTCACACTATACCTCCTGTGGATAAAAGGATGGACAAGAGGTATACCTTATCAGGCTCCGATACTGATTTCCTCACTCAGCAATGCAGCCATGTGGGGGTAGTGCAGGCTGCAGCCTGTGACAAGGCTAATATTCCCCTAGCTTCACACCCCCCTGAGAAGGACTCCAGGAAGATTGATGCTATGGCAAAGAAACAGTACATGGCAGCATCTTTGGGGCTCAGACAAGCAAATTATATGGCTTATGCTGCTAGGTACCAGAAATCCAGATTGGATACTGTGCTGGCCCTAGCAAAACAAGTACCTGACCAGCTTGCCAGGAGCTGGAACAGGTGGCTATGGATGTATTGAGGCATCCAAGGTGCAATTTCATGCTGCAGTGGACTCTAATGATGTTTCATCAAGAGTCATGGCTACATCTGTGGCACTTCTGGGATGGCTTGGCTCAGATGTACTACCCTGTCTCAGGACACCCAGTCAAGGCCATGGATTTTCCTGTTGTGGGAAATTCTCTGGGAGCAAACAGAGATTACATGAAGAAAATGGATGAATAAAGGACCACCTATAGGAGTGCACAGGCCAAGGAAAGGCAGGCCACTCCTCAAAAGCAGCTTCCTAGAGACAGGGCAGGCCTTTTCATAGGCCTTTTACCAAGCCAAGCTTCCTCCTCCTCTGCCTATGCTCAGAGGGGGTTCTTTAGAGGAAGGAGGCAGGCCAGGGTACAAGCAGGTCTGCTTCCACCCCTCAGCCAAAGCCCCTGCCAAACAGGCACCCTGATGGGATTGCCAGGGCGATTCTCCCTCTACCTGTAGGGGCAGGCTGGCTTACTTTGTCCAGGACTGGAAGTCTTTAACATCAGACAAGTGGGTCCTGGAAGTAGTAAGCCAGGGACTGGTTCTCAGTTTTAAAAAATTTCCAAAATTGAGAACCAGATCTTTTCCACCTGCAACTCCATCAGAGGCTCTTGCCTTAGAGGCAGAGGTCTCTACCCTCCTGGCTCTCAGAGCTGTGGAAAGGGTTCCTCCCCTACACCAGGGCAAAGGTTTGTACTCCAGGTACTTCCTTACCCCAAAAAAGACAGGAGAATGGCGGCCCATCCTGGATCTCAGATATTTAAACAAGCACCTTTTAAAGCCAAAGTTCAAAATGGTGACTCTGGGGATTATCCTACCCTCTCTAAGGCCAGGGGACTGGCTAGCTTCCCTGGACCTCAAGGATGCCTACTTCCATATTCCCATCAGAGGCTCCCATCGAAAGTTCCTCAGGTTTGAGCTGCCCTCAGGCCACTACCAGTTCAGAGCAATGCCCTTCGGCCTCACTTCTGCCCCAAGGGTATTTACCAAATGTCTGGCAGTAGCAGTTGCCTACCTAAGAAGGCAAAAGATTGCCATCTTTCCTTACTTGGACGATTGGCTCATAGTAGGCCAGTCCCCAGACCAGGTCAAATTACATCTCCAGATAACGCAGCAACTGCTTACCTCTCTAGGTTTCCTTCTGAATCTCTCAAAGTCAGTTCTGGAGCCTGTCCAGCTTCTTACCTTCATAGGCGCAGAGCTGAACACACAGGAAGCCAAGTCTTTCCTTCCCCTAGACAGGGCAGAGACCCTGGTCTCCCTGGCCTCCTCATTTACCCTGCAGGTCTCCCGGCCAGCAAGGCACTTTCTGCAGCTCCTAGGGCACATGACTGCTTCCACAGCGGTTGTGCAGGGAGCAAGATTTCAGATGAGGGACATCCAGTTCCATTTGAGAGCCTTTTGGTCTCAAAGAAGGGATCCTCTTACCAAGTTGATCCCAGTAACTCGAACCCTGATCCAAGCCCTACAGTGGTGGCAGGATCAGACCAACCTGAGACAGGGGGTTCCTTTTGTCACTCAGTCTCATTCTCTAATCCTTACTATAGATGCATCCCTCTTGGGCTGGGGAGCTCACATGGGCGACCTCACTACCCAGGGTCTGTGGTCTCCCCAGGAATCCCTGCTCCACATCAACCTGTTGGAGCTCAGAGCAGTTTTTCTAGCACTTCAAGTTTTTTCCAAATCTGTTCAGAACAAGAGTATTCAGGTCAGAACAGACAACACCACTACAATGTGGTACATCAACAAGCAAGGGGGCACTCTGTCTACGGCCTTGTGCACCGAAGCGATGAGATTGTGGTCTCTGGCTTACTCCCTGAACACCTCTCTTACGGCAGTTCACCTCCCAGGCAAGGACAATGTCCTGGCAGATGCTCTCAGCAAGATTTCCCAGGGCCACCACGAATGGTCACTGGATCCCTGGTCTTGGGAGTAGTATTTGCCAGATGGGGCACCCGTAGATAGATCTTTTGCAGCCCCAGACAGTCTGCTTCCTCTTTTTGCTGCAGGCCCCAGTGCTGGGCTCTCCGCTGGATGCCTTAGCCCTCAATTGGGAGGGAAGTTTCTCTATGCCTTTCCCCTTTCCTCTCCTGTTCAAAGTGCTAGTCAAAATCAGATCCCAATCCTGCAAGTCATTCTGATAGCTCAGATTGGGCCAGACAGCCCTGTATCCACTCCTGCTGTCCTTAGCAGTCCATCCTCCCTGTGCCTTCCCAAGAATCACAATCTGTTAACCTGTGCCCAGGAAGGGTCTGGTACCCGAATCTCAAATCTCTCAATCTCAAGGCTTGGTTCTTGAAGAGTTAGAGTTGCTGATTTACACCTTTCCCAAGGTGTAATGGATATATTGAAGGCCTCAGAGGAGCCTTCCAGAGCTACCTTACAATTCCAAATGGAAAAGGTTTTCTGTATGGTGCTCGGAAAGCATATTTCCCCAGTCTCTGCTGATCTACCCACAGTCCTGGATTATATGGTCCACTTGAATTCTTTGGGGCTGAGACCAGCTACCCTCAAGGTGCACTTGGCAGCTGTGTCTGCTTTTATTTCAGCAGGTAAATCCTCTTCTCTTTCAGCTCATCCCATATTTTCCAAGTCTTTTAAGGGGTTGTTGCTCACCAACCCTCCATTCAGAGATCCTGCCCCTGCCTGGGATCTTAATGTTTGCATTGCTCAGCTTATGCAACCCCCTTTCGAGCCCTTGTCTTCAGCTGAGCTCAAGTACTTGACTTGGAAAACTGTGTTTCTGGTAGCCATCACCTCTGCCAGACGCATAAGTGAATTACAAGTGTTGTCAGTGGAGCAGGAGTTTATCTCTTTCCACAGAGATAAAGTGGTCCTTCGGACTAACAGAAAGTTCCTGCCTCAAGGTGGTTTCAGATTTCCACCTTAATCAATCTATTTCTCTTCCAGTGTACTTCACTGACCCTCCTCCTCTGGGGAGAGGAGGCTGCACAGCCTAGATGTTTAGAGAGCCCTTAGTTACTACATAGGCGTACCCAAGGGTCATAGGTTTGACTCCCTCCAACTGTTCCTTACCTGTGAAGTTGGGGAAAGGGAAGCCAGCCACTAAAGATCCATTGCCAGGTGGATTGTCTCTTGTATCAATTACTGCTGCAGAAGTTGGGTAAGTTCCTCCCTCAGGCCTGAGGGCTCACTCTACCAGAGGTACAGCTGCTTCTCTGGCTGCTGCAGAGACATTCCTATTCTAGAAATATGTCAAGCAGCTACCTGGAAAACAGTTCACACTTTTACCAGCATTACTCCTTGGACATCCAGGCTAGGAGTGATGCTGGGTTTAACACAGCCGTGCTTCAGAGCCTATTTCTAAGTGGGTTCTGTCCCTCCTCCATGGGGGTACTGCTGTGTAGTCTGCAATTGTCATAATATAGCAATACTTCATGTTGTTTGAAGGAAAAATTACTCACCTTAGTAATGTTGTTTCTTCTAATGAGTCTTGCTATGTTATGACCTCCCTCCTCCTGCCTGCCCTCTCAGAACCTCTGTTTTGGGATGTGGGTGGGCAGTACAGAGTCAGCACTTTTTGATGCCCACCTTGTTGTTTTCACCTACCTTTTGGGTGAATTGGTGTTGTGTTTTTGCATTTTTTGGGTCTCCTGACTTGAGTCTTTGTTTTAGACCAAAAAATGAGTGTTTATGTTAGTAGCCAGTTGGCTAGTGTAGGTTTACAGCTTCCACACAGAACCTTAGTGAGTTTTAGCTCGTAAAGATCTGACAGTTTACATTTGAAGCACAACAGACAGAGTTTTCAACTGAGCTCGCGCTCTAAGTTCCATGCCTGCATGGAAAGTTAACTATTTCACCCCCGGAGCAGTTCTAACCTGCGGTCATACTGCAATTGTCATAATATAGCAAGACTCCATTAGAAGAAACAACATTACTAAGGTGAGTAATTTTTTCTTTCGGGCTACCTATCAATTCATAATTAAGCTTTTGTTTTCCGAAGAGTCAGGAGCTGAAAATTAAGCATCTGCCATGATGGGAGCGCAACAGTGCCCCCTCGCATTCCTGTATATTTTAAAAGAGAATTGTTCAGTCTCCACAGTTATTCTGTCTTGGTTTACCACAGTCTAAAGTTAACAGTAGCGGGGCAAGATCTGATAAGTAAATAGGTACAACAGTCCCTCAGCAACCTCATATGTTCGGTAGACATATGAGAGAAGTCTGTATGAGTATAGATCGGTTGGGGGCTGAAAAATGTGTGTATTAGCACTGCCCTGGATATAGACTTTACCAAATATCTATCCATCTGTTTTAAGTCTATCCATCTGTTTGTTTTTTTAAATGGCCCTGCCCCGTTTTTGAGCTCTGTGCTCCGGGGGTGGGGTAGAGATTTATGGTATGTTTCCTATCAAAAATTAAATTATGGTCCCCTCTCATATCAGGATTCCCTGCTGGTGCTGCAGGATAGTGCGTAAAAGAATAGCCAGGGTGAAATCTTTATCCAGGTATTGCCCCATAGCCACAGCCATACTTCCCTGGGGATCTCTGTACGATGTTCTGCAGTGAAACAGGGTTTGATGGGGAAAAAGTATTACCAAACCCCTTGTTTTGCCTTATTTATAAGATGAGGCTATGACCTGTGAAAACCCAAATTTAGCGAGCATTAAATGCTCTTGGTGAAACAGGTGTGTTTCCTGTAACGGTACAAGAGTGGTGGTGCTTCTTAATAGCTGTGAGTACCCTGCATCGCATATTGGGGTTCTTAAGTCCATTGTCAGATAGATTATATTAAAGTGTGCTGAGATGACATAATAAATCATAATGAAATTCAAGTTTGCAGTGTCTCAGGGAAAATGGCATACATGTTTTCTAACCCCTAAGGTATGGTGGCAAAGTAAAAATAGCAACCAAAAATATATGATATCTCCCCTTCCCCTTGAGTGGTGGATCTGAGGTATATATCAAGTAGAGTGGAGAATGTCACAGTAGGCCAGGACTCAGTACTCACTACCAAGGAAAAAGACAGCAAACTTACCAGTCCATTTACAATATTTCGCCTTTATTGTGAAACAAACACAAGCATGAAGAAGGAGTAGCTAGACCATCTTCATGCTTTTCTATTCTATCATTATCGAAATATTGTAATTGACTTCAGTAAGTTCCTTTCTGGCAGTGAGTGTTGAGTCCTGGCCTGTGCAGGATTATTGTTGGACTTGCAAGCACCTACCCTGAGAGAGCGACCCTTTCTGGTCTGAGTAGAGTGGAGAATGCATAGGTTACATTGTTCAACAGTCTGCAGTCCTGCGTAGCAGCAAACA
Organism: Neoceratodus forsteri; assembly: GCA_016271365.2. Lineage (NCBI taxonomy): Eukaryota > Metazoa > Chordata > Ceratodontiformes > Ceratodontidae > Neoceratodus > Neoceratodus forsteri. The sequence continues at coordinate 767,606,492 of CM028136.1, forward strand.
TAGATCCAAACAATATAACTAGATAACAAGAACTAGACTGAACTAACCTCACATAGACTAAAGGAAAAACACTGTGTGGTGGTGCTCAACTAGAGCTGCCTCCAGGAAGCAATGTACTTCCAAGGCAGGAGAGCATACAGAAATACTTTCTCATGCCGGGGGTTAGGGGCAGTGTCCAGAGGAAGGATGAGCACAATAGCCGCATTTGACCTCTTAGGTGCCCCGGTAAAGTGCAGCAACAGATCTGGCAGATGGAAAGGGTGACCTGTCAAGCGAACAATCAGCAGAGAGGAAGGCAGCGCTGAGTAGCAGTAGGAGGAACATCTAAGGGTGGCGATGGTATAATGTTGCTCTCCACCCCTGCCTTCTTGTTTGTCGAAAGGTAATTTGGCAAAATTCAGCCCAGTGGCATGGCGGGTTGAGGCATCCATGCCTCCCTGCTGCCACACTGGTGACCCGGATCCGGGAACGGACTCTGATCATTCAGGGGCTCAGCCGGGAAGAGAAGGTGGAACATCCATGGGACAGCTCTCTTCCTTGGGGAGCGGGGATCCTTCGACACGACACTCTGCCACCTGGAGGAATCCAGGTGGCAGCACATGTGAGGTCTCGTCATTCAGGGAAGGGCTGGCATAAAGGAGAGCTGTAGATGCCTCCACGGAGGTGGAGCACTCACGACGCACTAATTGCACGTCCAGCCACGCCTATGGAGAAGAACAGGAGGAAAAATGGAGGTTGGGGCTTAATGAAGCCTGCCTCATGCAACAATGACCCGCCTGGTCTCAGAGGGTGGAGAAGACTCGGGACGGCCATAAGTGATCCGGGGCAGGGCTGATACAGCCGCCCCAGCCTGCTAGGAGGATAAACAATATGTGGGGGAAAGGTAAGTTGGCAGGGAGAAGATGTACCAGAGGTAGCAAAACACAGATGAACAACTTTATGGGGTAATAAAGAATGTTTATAGGCTATTGCACCTCAGGGGTATGGCACCAGAGGGCCAGTGGGGCGACCCCACAGACCCAGAAGAAATCCGGTCTAGCAGGCAGTCCTCCCCTAGGACCACCCCCTGCATTGTTGCTACTGTTGCATTTAGTTTTTTTAAACTACTTGTGTGCGCCGACCAGCTGTTTTTTAGCCGAGTCCGCTTCCCCAAGGCCACAGCATACTATGATCAACAACATAATTCTGTTCAGCTAGTTGGCTCAATTGAGCTAGCAGTACTAGAAATGTGGAACTAGAGTGCCACCTTGTGGCACTTACCATTATAACTAATAATGGAGAAAGAACAGATTTTTTGTTTTATTTATTTATTATTAGATCATCGGTTTACAGACCTTTGAGTCATAGACTCATTTACAAAGGCACTTCATCAAGAGAACAATACATCACAGCAAACAAACAGTACAGTACATAACACTTAGATTAAAAAAGCACCCAGTGTTACAGGCATTCACTGGTGGTACACGCTTAGTAATAGGCAGATCATAGTAGTCATAATATAGGTACACGAGTACCACGTCAGGTAGCAACCAGAGATATTTTATTACAGTAGTCTGCAAATGTTGCATGAGACCCCTGGTATATACAGCAAAAGTAAACAGGGCAGATATTTTAAAAGTTCACGCACCATAGCTAAAAGGTCCATTTTAGCAACCGAGGTGTGGGAACAGTTTAAAAGTCAATACTTAGAAAGAGTTTGTCATGGAAATTGGCCGACTCCGGTCTTCCTTCAGCAAACCTCCTTCAGAGATCACGAAACTTGCTGTATTAGGGAATCCTGCAGCACAATAGGCGAAATGTCCAGAGTGCAACTGCAGAACAAGATCATGGGTCAGGTACCCGTCAGAAGGAGTGTAGTAAAAACTGGATGTCTTTAAGGGTAGCTGCCAACTGTGCTTTGTGTGCAAGTTGTTTAGCATCCTTAAGTAAGGCTGCGGTGTTGGTGCCTGTGGGGGATACTCTATTCTGCTATGGTTTTGCCAGTGGGATGCTCCTTTCTTCCAAGTCTTCCACTGCATCTTGTATAGTGTCATTTAGGATCCGGCCCTCTAGATAAAAGATCCACATTTAGACAGATATGGAATCTGATACTTAAGTTTCTGTGCTATTAGAACTGCTAATACGTGGCCATATTTCTTGCGCTGCACCATGATGTGGAGGGTGTAGTCGTGATCAACATAGACCTTGTCACCTCAAAAAATACTTCTTTAAGTGCCAAAGTCCCAACAATATTTGTTTAACTGTGTAGCTTTGCAATTTTCAGGGACCTAGGTCTCTGTTGATTGTTTCCGGAGGGTTAGGGGGGAGCAGCACATGGTGTGCCTGTTCTAGGCCAAGGGGAATGTCTGCAAGCAAATCAAGTTTAGACCAGAAAAGGTCTCAAAAAATGTAAGCCCATCTGAGCCCTTAGCTTTTTCTCTAATACCATGGTACCACATGTTGTTGCAGTGAGAGCACCCCTTTAATTCATCACACTTGCTTTCTAAGTTGTGGATTTTATGCAAAGCTTCTAGCAGCAGTTGAGCAGAATGATCAGCCCGAGAGTCCGGTTCAGAAATGGTGGCTTGCTGATCCGTCATCAATTTTATAAGATCTGAAAGTTCAGCATGGATTCCTGCAGGTTCCTCCTTGGTTTCTGTCCAAAAAGTCCTTAGTTCATCTAAAATGAGGTTAAGTTTCTTTCTTGTTAGGCTGGGACTCCACAGTCGATCCATGCTGCTTCTTATATGCTGCCAGATCTCCTGGTCCCAAGTCTCACTTGCCAAGCTGACTCCCAACTCTCAGCATCCACTAGAGATTCCATCACCAAACTTGCTGATCACTTCCCCATAAACTGAATTACTGTACAGGTAAACTGTAAAGTTCATTTGTTTAGGCTTGGTTGCAATTTTGGCAGTGTGATGCAGAGATGGATGTAGAGTACTGCGTGCACTATTGGAGGCCACGCCTTCACAAGGACATTAACCAAATTGAGGCAGTCCAGAGAAGGGCAACCAAAATGGTGTAGGGACTGCATCAGAAGACATATGAGGACAGATTAACAGAGCTCAGTATGTATACCCTTGAGCAAAGGAGGGAGAGAGGTGATATGATCGAGGCATTCAAACACCTTAAGGCAATAGTTCTCAAACTTTGTCACAGTGAGCCTCCCCAAATCCATGGAAAAGATTTTGAGCCTCCCCCAAAAATTTAAATAATCTTGGGCCTCCCCAGAGAAAAATAACATACTGTACTTTGCGCAGTACACCATGACTAAATTGAAACCCTTTAGTACTTGGCTCACATTCAGTTCTTTGTCTTATACTGACGTGGAACCTTTGAAAAGAGCTCCTGTGCTCAAAGGTGTTATCTGAATAACAAATAAATAAAATAAACAAATATTATTGTTCAGGTTATTGTGATCCCCAAACAGGTCAACCTACGTACTCTGCTATTTTCATTTTTGAACCATTGTTACCCCTTGTTGCAGTACCTTCATGGGTCAGACTGCTTTCTCTGTTTCCTTTCTATATGAAATAACCTTCCTACATACTTTGCCTCTCCCCATCCTTCCCTGCTCCTAAACAACTTCTCAGAGATTACTTTGCTCCTTCCTGCTATTGCTGTTAGCACTTCTATGCTCAACCCTTGTATTTGGGCTGTTCTGACATCAGGCTACAAATTGATCAATTACCACCACTTATTATTAGTTTATTGTTCGTATTTGCTTGCACTATTGTTCATTGTGTATTTCTTGATTATTTTGCAGTTACCTTTTGAAATGTATTCACTCCCTACCCTTCCCCGGGTACACCTGAAATGAGCCTTTCATTCACCTTCCCTTGTCACCTATTAGTAAATACATTTAATTCACCTACTATTATCCTCTTTCAGTTTGCATCATCTCGTCACACAAAATATATAAAACTCAAAATTTAAATAAAGTACTTTTTCAGACTTGCTTGAGCCTCCCCTTGAACAGGTTGGGGCCTCCCCAAGGAGGCTGGCCTCACCATTTGAGAACCCCTGCCTTAAGGGCATTAACAAGGTGAAAGAGTCTAACATGTTTAAATATAAGAAAAATAGCAGGACAAGAGGACACAGCATGAGATTAGAGGGGGGCCGATTAAGGGGGAATGTGAGGAAATTCTTTTTCACAGAAAGGGTGGTGGATGCATGGAATGGTTTACCACAAGAAGTGGTGGCTATGAATACAGTGCAGGGCTTCAAACAAGCATGGGATAGGCATAAGGGAGCAATACAAATGACTATGAATAGATAGGCCACTGACAGAGCAAAGGCCGATGGCACATTTATAAGGTAGAAAAAGAAATGGGCAGACTGGATGGGCCTTGCGGTCCTTATCTGCCGTCAACTTCTATGTTTCTATGTAGAACTCCGACTCGGGCCTCCATACTCAGAGCTAACATCACCAGAAGTCCAGTAATAAATATCTTGAGGACATTATGCATGTTTTGTACGGCAGAAGAATCATAGTCAATTGTATAAGGAACTGGGGTGGGATTATTTAGCATTAAGATGGGAGAAGCAAAATACAGTTACGACATTCAAGTTAAATAAGAGTTTGATAAAGGGAGTTACATTTGAGATCCAGGAAGAAGGCTTTCAGAGGTGCAGTTCAAGAACAAGGGATCAAGGTGGGATGAGGGTACCAAAAATCAGAAGTAATTATGGTAAAATAACATTAAATTACCAAATTCAGTTACATACAATAATCTCCCACTGGACCTAAGAAAAACTGAGAAGCTTTATAACTAAATATTCGATTGGCCTTTCTATGACAGAACAATGCAATTGTTTATAACTTCTAGGTGAAACAGTGAGTTTTTTTTTTAAATAAAATTGAAGAGTTGCTTGGTGTTGTTTATGTTCCGTTATACCCATTGTTCATTCAATGTCTATAATTGTCATATTGACACTCTTACTAAGTGTATATATCTATGTACTAGTTTATAGTCCTCAAGGTGTTCATTACTGTAACTTATTTTGTAGAAATGGTTCATATGTTGGGTCTGGGCATTGCTCAATACGTTAATACTCCCAATAAATGTTTATGTATCTCTATATATCGTATTACATTATATTGTCCTGTAAAACTGTTTATATTGTAACATTTGTAATATTACATTTCCTGGGCAGGACAACCTTGTAAACAGGTCCCTTTCAGGGCTTAAATGTTTTATCTTGCTTAAAAATAAATGCTTTCACTACCACTGCCTTTGGCCAGGCACCGGGGACATTCTTCTACTCTTGTCTAATATTTAGACAAGCATGTGAGGCTCAGATTGATATGGAATCTGTATTAGATCTTAAAAACAAAATGAAGGAATACCAGTATAATTGGGGCAAAACTTTACAGTTTGAATTGAGGGCTGGGACACGGGTAAAAACAGTCCGTGGACCCTTTTAATGGTGACAGGCAATGTTTTTTTCTGCTGGGCTACCTCTCTAACTTCAGTTACCCTGCCAGCCAAGTTCTCTATCCTGACGTAGTGCATACTTTTTGGTTCAGTCATTACTTTACATTTTAATATACCTTTAAACAGTAACCCTCTCACCGACACTATATAAACTTAAAATTAATACCCTCTCCCTGCTGTGTTCAGTACAGCCATACCATGATCTATGCCACTAAAAAGGAAGTTTTCCCATTAAGTCTTTGGTGGCGCACGATTGGACATCTCAGGGAGCCGCTTCCGCATTTGCCAACACCCTGTAAAATTAAAATACAAAGTAAAGCCCGAAAAAAAATTATGCAGTACATCAGGATTGAGATCTCGGCTGGCAGGGTAATTGATGTTAGAGGGGCATCCCTGCAGTAAAAACCCTTGCCTGACACCTTTGATTTAAAGGATGTGCAGAGAGAGTCTGGCATAGGGTTATGCAGTCCTTACAGAATGAGGATGGAGTAATAGTAGAGGAGATATGAGATCTATTGCAGGTAGTAGAGTAACAAGCCCAAAAAACCTTTAACACATGACCTTTGGTGGATAGTGCAGATTCCTTTTTAGATAATATCAAAGTACCAATAACCCCCAAACCTCTGATAGACAGTTTGACTATTCCAGTCACATTGCAAGAAGTACATACAGTACAACAGAATTTCAAAAAATTGCCCAGCTATACTGCAGCAGGTCCTGATGGCCTAACAAGTGAATTTTATAAAACCTGTGATTTGATCAGGTCTGAACTGGTGGGCTTGTACAACAGTATTTTAGACAGAAGTAAGCTGTCGAAAGGAATGTTGCAAATCTTCCTTATTTATATCTTTAAGAAAGACAACAGGTGGGATAGAAACAACTGGCGACCACTCTGTCTGATGAGCACAGACATGAATATTTTAACAAACATTTTACAGTCAAGACTGTAGCATGTAGCTTCTTTAGTCATATCTCCATTTCCGCCCTGTGGCCTTCCAGATAGAGACATACAGGTTAACTGTTCCCTATTTGAGAAGTGTTCCATAGGGGGATACTGAGCAAGTTTCCTGCTTGTTCCTGACTATAGAGCAGGAAAAAGGCATTGATAAAGTTATCCATTAGATCTTCGAGAGGACTCCTGCAGTAGGTATTAACCATTAGGACTGCGCCCCCTAGCATCAGGACCACACGGAAAAACTTAAGCTAGCAGTGTCTGGCAGGGGACAACACACCGACATCACGTGACCGACATCAGTATGACCCTAAATAGTGGGCGGTCCCCAGCCCACCATCCAGTTCTTTCCCACCATTGACCTGTGCACATTGGACCTCGCAGAGAGCGCTGCTACAGTTCGACCGCCATTTTGGATGAGTATTTATCTTAAATATTTCTTTGATTCTTTAGTAAAATATTTTTTCTCGTGCATGTCTCCTCTGATGCCTTCCGAGTCGCATAAAAACAAGTGTGATTCCTGCAGCACGCAACTCCCGCATAAGGACAACCATTCCCTCTGCCTCTTCTGCCTGGGCCTGGAACACCAGAGAGAGGACTGTGAGGCCTGCCTGAGCTTCAGTTAGGCCACACGGAAGCGTAGGCAGAAAGCCCTCGAGGTCCATGTTTTAAAACTTAAGATGGCATAAATGGAGAAGGAGTTGCAGAACTTGCGGAGTTCATCTTCCTCCCCATCTTCGGGCTTGCACCGACACAAGAAGTGGAAGGACAAGGAGAATCACCAGGGCCAGAACAGGTCCCCTACCCACGGATCCCTCCGGGGACCACGGATGATCAGCGGCCCTCTTCCTCCAGGAAGAGCGCTATCCTGGACAAGACTGCTTAGACCTCCCAGGAGCAGCCTTTGGTCCCCCCGCTGCCACTGAGCACGGTAGGGGCGGTTGCCTCGGCTGAGTCTGAGGCTTCTGCCATGCTTAGGCCCCTCTCGACCACAGGCTCAAAGTCTGCTGGCGAGGCTGGTAAGTTGCTTGTTGGACACTCCGACGAGCGCACAGCCCAGGCTGATAAGTCGGGCACTGTAGGATCCAGTGAATGTCCAGCCATGGCTGATAAGCCGGACGTCGGGTCTCCTGACACCCGCACAGCCCAGGCGCTTCCAGTGGGCTCTTGACGATGGGCCTGATGTGACAACCCAGCGCCCGCTGCAACTTCTGATGCAGAACACCCCAGCAGGCTCACCCGTTCCGGGTACTACTCCTCCTCCTCCCCCTCCGGCCTCTCCCAAGCACCCAGAGCCGGAGTTGGAGGGACATCAGCCTGAGGTTACTGCCTCTGAGTTGCAACAGGGCCTTCCTGTGAACCCCCCTGGCCGGCCCCCAGGACCCCCCACCTCGGGCTCCCCTGGCAGGAGCCCTCTGCCTCCCTTCTGCAGGAGGGTCCCTCGAGGTCATTGCCAGACTCGATTCCTAGTGGTCCTGCTCCTGACTAGCTGCCCTCTCGGGTCCTCCTTACTTGCCTTTCAGGCCTCCACAGGGTCCTCCACCTGGCCGTATGGCTCCTCCATCAGGGCCATCGTCGGATTTCCTAATGCTTGGTTACCAGCCACCGCGTTACCATATCCCCGAATATCTTCTGCCGGTATACCAGACACCAGGACTCCATTTGCCGGAGTACCTGCCATCGGGCTGTGGGCCCAACTTTCATATGCAGGGCTATCCACCATTGGTACCTGACGCCGGGATACCCAACGTCGGGATATACCCCTGGTTTCCAGCCGGCGTACCAGCCTCCACCTCTGTCCCCTCAGCCTCATGCGGACTTCAGGGCCATCCTCCAGTCCTGGTGGACCGAGACTAAGTCCCAGTTGATGTCAGAGCTGGACAGTCTTCATCTAGTGTCAGCCTCTACTCCGTGCCCAGATTTGCGCCTAGGTCTCCTTAGCTGGTGGAATCCTGCCCTTCCACGTCAGGTCTGATGAAAGGGTAACTCCCACCACTGAAAAAACCAGGCCTCCTATCACTTTTACAGAGGTCCCCACACTGGAGTTCCATCTCAGTCCAGACTCACTTGCCAGACTCAGATTCCAATTCCTCTGTCTCAACTCTGGCTTTGAGACACCTCCATCGGACAAGTCTAAGACTAAGGATCTCCCAAGTCTCCGGAGGACCCCTCATTCACAAACCTCCTCAAGATGATTGCAGAGGCCTTTCAGTGGAAATCTGATGATCAGGATTCCAAAATGCAAGAGTCTGGCAGAGCATTTGGGCATACCAGAGTTGTCTCCAGTCCTCAGGCCTTCCTGGTTGGAGCTTCAAGGACTTAGCCTCTACCATTTGGCTTATGCCTTCGTCCATTCCTGCTGTAGCCAGAAGGCGGATGGTCTGCAGTACAAGAGGCAAGGACCACCTGGCGCCCACCCTAAAGCAAACTCTCATTAGCGTGACCCTGGACGGTCCTCCTAAACCCAAACACATGAGCACCTTTCCTCCTGATAAGGAGTCAAAGCAGCCCGACCAGTCTGGGTGGAAGTTTTATTCCTCTTCCACCTTGGCTGTTTGCACTCTTAAATATGTAGCACACATGTTAGTGTACCAAAAGTCCCTTTTTCGCAATCTGGAGCCGGTCATTGAGGCCATGCTGGTGAAGGAAACACTCTCTAATACAGTTAGGTCAGCGAAAGTCGCTTGTCGCCACTCCCAGAAGGTGACTTTTGACGCGGTTGACTCCTCAGCTAGAGTTACCTCCACTGCTGTCAGCCTGAGGGGTATTCAGCTGAGGGTTTTGAGTTGGTGCCTGATATCCAGGTGGCCATCCAAGATGTCCCCTTCCGGGCTTCTGTCCTCTTAGGAGGAGATGCCCAAGACATCATTACAAACCTCTAGGACAGGAGGGGGAAGGCATTACGTTCAGTGCAAACTATATATTGCACTAGCTATAAGCCCAAACAACCCTTTTATCAGCAACAGAGACAGCAGACAAAACATCAACAGACCAGTTGTCAGACCAAACTTCGGGCCCCCTTGGCCGCGGCTACCCCACCAGCCAAGAACCAGAGAGTTTCTTGGGCGGCCCTCCCCAACCCCCTCCCCATCCCTTGACTCGAAACCCACCTCCCCTCCTCCTTTTTGGCAGTCACAGGAACCGGTGGGTGGAAGGTTCACCGTCCATCTAGCAGGTTGGGAGGCGATCAACACAGATTCGTGGGTCCTTCAGTTAGTATCTCAAGGCCACACATTGGAGTTTTTGGAGAGACCCCCGACAACCCTCCGGATCCCTCACACTATCCAAAGCTCACATTCCCATGATCAGAGAGGAGATAGAGGCTTTTCTGCAAAAGCAGCCATAGAGCCTGTACCTCCAACCAGGCAAGAAGGGGTATTACTCTCACTTCTTCAGGTCCCCAAAAGACAGGAGATCTTCACCAATATTAGATCTCAGCAACTTGAACCTGTACGTAGAGTACAGAAGATTCCAGATGCTGACTCTTCAGACTTGTTGCCCCTGCTGCTCAAGGGACAGTGGCTCTGCACCCTGTACATGTAGGATACATACCTGCACATACCTGTTTTTCAGGCCCACCATTACATCCTCAGGTTCTCCTTTCAGGGGAAATACTACCAGGTCAAGGCCCTCGCCTTTGGCATGTCCTCGGCACCCAAGGTTTTCACCAAGTACCTAGCAGTAGTGGCAGTGGCACTGAGGTGTCAGGGCCACTTCATCCTCCCCTGCCTCGATGATTGACTGATCTTAGCCCTGTCGAGGGAGCAGCTAGAGTTTTCCCTTTCAGCTACGCTAAACCTGTTTGCCGAACTGGGGATTACGGTGAACTACTCCAAGTCTCACCTTACTCCCTCCCAGCGTCTGCATTCATTGGGGCAGTACAGGATATGGCTCAGGGTCAGGCTTTCCTCCCAGTGGACAGGGCAGAAACCTTACAACGGCAGGCATGGTTGGTGGCTTCCAGCCAATGGGTTTTAGCCAGGTCAGTGCTGCGCCTCATTGGCCTTATGGCAGTGGCCATTCCCCGGTTCCTCTGACCAGACTCGCATGCGGATATTGCAGTGGACATTCAGGGTCCAGTCGGACCAGCGATCGGACATCCTTGATCACAAATCATGGTCTCCAGATCGATGTGCTGAGATCTCCTGTGGTGGGGACACCAACAATCTCTGCAAAGGAGTCTCTTTTCAGCCTCCTTCCCCAGCCAGACTCTGACCACAGATGCTTTAGGGCTGGGTTGGGGCACATTAGAGAACTACAGGACACTAGGGATGTGGTATCAGTCAGCGTTCTCCCTACAAATAAGTGCACTGGAGATACGGGTAGTGCTGTATGCCCTTCAAGCCTTTCAGACCCTCCTAAGCCCAGGTCCTCTGCTGGTCCAAACGGACAATATGTGCATAGTTTGGTACCTGAACAAGCAAGGGGGCAGTTGGTCGTACCCCCTTTGTAGGGAGGCGATGCAGGTCTGGAATTGGGCAATTCAGTATCGGCTCTCTCTCACGGCAGTGCACGTCTCAGGCGGACAGCCTCAGCTACACCCAGGCCAAGGCTCATGAATGGGAACTAAACCAAGTGGTGGTAGAAAACATATTCGACCTGTGGGGTCGCCCAGTTCTCGATCTGTTCACCTCCCCATCCAACACAAAACTATCCAAGGTTTGCTTGTTCATTCCAGGGCCTGGTGTTATCTGGCAAGATGCACTATCTCTTTGCTGAATATGGAGGTTCTTGTATGCCTTCCCTCCAAGTCTGCAGAGGGTTCTGTTCAAGCTGCAAGCAGAAGGGGCTCACATGACTTTGGTTGCCCCTCACTGGCCCCGCCAAATATGGTTTCCGCTTCTTCAGCAACTGGCAGTGGAACCCTCGGTTCCTCTACCTCTCTGTCATGACCTCCTGACCCAGGAGGAGGAGGGCATGCTGGTCCATCCAGGGCTGCAGTCCCTTCACCTTCATGTGTGGCACCTTCGGACGTAGCCATTTCACGTTTTGGTGTGTTATCTAGAGTAGCCCAGGTCCCCATGGAGGCCAGGAAGCCTTCCATGAGAATCACTTACACTATGAAATGGAAGAGGTTTTCCATCTGGGCCGCCTCGAAAAGTTAGGATCTCTTTTCATGCCCCATCCCTCAGGTCATGGAGTACCTCCTGCATCTCTCTGACCTAGGCCTGAGTTGCTCTTCTTTGAAGGTACACCTGTCAGCCATTTCTGCCTACCATGTTCCGGTGGAGGGCAAAACTGGTGCTCAGCTGGAGGTTTATAAAACTTTTCTGAAGGGAACTCTCCACATGAAACCCCTGGTGTGTAACTATGCTCCACCATGGGATTTGAATTTTATTTTAGAAAAACTCACCTTGCCTCCTTTTGAACCAGCTGCAAGTTGCGATTTGTGCTATCTGTCATGGAAAGTGCTTTTTTTTTTTTTTAAACATCTTTTCCCTCAGTCACTACCTGCAGGGCCTCTCTCAGGCATCCCTACCTGATCCTGCCTGCCTGAAGTCCCCCCATCCCGAGCCTCCCCCCACTACCCCCCCCCCCACCTTGCAGCTTAACACCCCCAGCTGAACCCCCCAGGGTGGGGCCACCACTCCTCTTGGCACTCTCAGAGACAGAACCGCTGCAGGTGGGGCTTGGGGAGGAGGGAATTAGGAGGCTGGATGGGTGGGATCCAGCGGAGGGCATGGGGGTCAGGTACCGTCGCCTACCCTGCAGAGTAGGGTTTTTCCTTGTTCTGGTGTGCTCCTCCCACCCCTTGAGGTGCAGATGTGCAGTGAAGTCTAGCGCAGGCGTGCACGCTTCCGTACACGTCCGCAGGGACGTCTGCTGACACTTCTTTCCAGGCCTCTGCAAGTGCTGCCGAGTGCAGTGCTCCCTGCTTCTGCAGGGTGTCACTAGTACTGGGAGACACTTCCCACCCTCACCCCAGCAGAGGAGAGCTGTCTCCTCTCCTCCCTGGCTAGCTCCCGAACCCTGGTCACCGGCGTGGCGTGAGGTGTGGTGTCCAGCGCCTCAGCCCTCAGCGCCACCTGGCAGGCTCGAAAGCACTTCTTTTAGTTGCTGTTACTTCTGCTCGAAGGATTTACGAGCTTCAGGCCCTAATGTGTAAGGAGCCTTATTTGATTTTTCACAGAGACAGGGGCTCTGTGTACTAATCTAAGTTTTTGCCAAGGTGGTTTCTGAGTTTGCATTGAATCAGACCATTCAGCTACGGTGTATTACCCTGTGTACTCTAATCAGGGGGAGACAATTCTTCACACTTTAGATGTTCACAGAATTCTACGTTACTGTACTAATTGGACAAAATCGGTCCGTAAAACGGATCAGCGTTTCAATTCCTTTGCGCCCGAGAGACGGCACTACTGTTTTGAAACAATGTTTGTCCAAATGGTTGGCAAACTGCATTATTTTCTGTTACCAGAAGTACAACAAACCTTTTCCGGGGGTAGTTAAAGGGCATTCCACCAGAGGAATGGCTGTATCTGCTGCTTGTTTCAAAACTGTGTGGGCTGCAGACATTTGTGCAGCAGCCACTCGGAGATCTGTCCAGACCTTTACGAAGCACTACAATATGGACAGTGCCTCTAGGTGCAGGGCTGGCTTTGGACTAACTGTCCTTCAGGGCCTCCTGTCATAGTTTTTTCCTGCGTCTCTGAAGATCTTCCCTGTCTCCCGTGCTTCAGACTTGTCTGATTTACACTGCCTGGGACTCAGTCTAATGGTTAATACCTACTGCAAGAGCCTTCTCAAGTAAAATAGCACAATTCCGGAGCATCGCATCAGATAGAGTATGAGAGAGGCCCTTGCAGTAGGTATCTTTCCTCCCACCTTCTGCTACTGCCTTTCCTATCAGCCTTTCTTGGGTTTAAGGGGTTTGCTCCTTTCTCCTGTCACTTCTTTCTGAGGTCCCCAGCGAGAGAACTGGAGGGTGAGCTGGGGACCGCTCACTATATAGGGTCACGCTGATGTCAGTCATGTGACGCCCGTCGGTGGGCAGTCCCCCGCCAGACACTGTTAGCTAAAGTCTTTCCATGTGGTCCTGATGCCAGGGGGCGCAGTCCTAATGTTTAATACCTACTGCAAGAGCCTCTCTCGAAGATCTACTGTTACAGTAAGTTCTTACTTAACTGTACTTTCTTGTTTAATGCACTAGAAAAATATGGTATACCGCTATTATTCTTCACTTGGCTAAAACCCCCTTACAAAGAAGTTACTGTACTCCCATTTATAAATGGGTGGCTCGTAAGTCTTTGTCCATATCACTCTGTGTTAAACAGGGTCGCCCGTTGAGCCTCCTTTTATACCTGTTTGCCACAGATCCTATTTTATAAAACCGATACATCCCCGCTGTCTGTGACCTCAGTACAGTACAGCAGTCAGACAAATAAAAATATTAGCCTACACGGACTATAGTAATTTGTTTCTGGGCTCTGTGTCTGATGGGGAGGCAGCTATGGCAGTATGGGAGATTATTCCAAGGTCTCTGGTGCTAAAATTAATATTGCTAAATGCAAGGGAATCCCACTTGGGACTAATCAGGTAAAGCAGACATGTCAGATTATTTTTGGTACTCAAGTGTCCAACTAAGAACCAACTGTATTAGGTGTTACATTTGATCCCACTAACTCTTCCAAATTGAATTGGGAACTCTGCTTGGAGAAAGCGCAAAAGTTAGCGAATGAATTGAAAAGGAAGACTATTACAAAACATAATTCTAGGGACATGGATATGTTGTTCATCCACACTTATTGGCAGGTTCCTTGCCGCTTTAAATCTTGCGGAAGGTCTTCAGGCTGGCTCCTCCCAACCACCGGGTGGTAAAACTCGCTCCACGTCCTGGCCTTAGATCTTCCTTACCGCTTGGAAGCTCAGGTTCCCTCCTTAAGCGTTAAGCTAAGACTGGTTCCTAATTCTTGAGAGTTTGAAATTGAAAGTTTTTGCAAAAGACTTCATCTTCTTCTCCTCGTGGCTGCGATGGACAAATCGACTCCCGGATTTGGAGGTGCCCTTGCGGGCAGAAGATGTCTAGGAGCGGATCGGCACTCCACATCGTCTACTGCCTGGGCCTTGAGCACGACCATGAGCCTGCGACTTTGTGCTCTTCCTTTTATTTCTCGTCCCTTGAGGCCGTGCTGCCCGATTACAACTGGGCGCCCGAGAAAAGAATTCCACGGTGAAATCTAAAGAGGCCCAATTGGCGGTGTCCATGGCCAGTGAGCTGCGGATCAGCTTGAGCAGATGATCGCCCTCGAAGAGGCAGCGGCCGCTTCTACCTCGGCTGCGGCATTTGTCCCGCTCTCTCTCGGTGCCTCTTACTCGGCTTCTTTTAAGGAGCTTTGTCTGACCCTCTCGACCAAATGTGAGGGTCCAACTTCTTCGGGACCTTCTTCCAGGTCCAAAAAGAGCAAAAGTAAGTCTCTCCGTCGACGCTCTTGGGAGAGGGAAAGATCCCCCTTCCCTTGTCGACAGTCGACTTCGGTCGACCCCTCAGCCCGACCACTGGCTTCACGGTGTCCCCGTCAGGCCATTTGGCCGAGACTCCCGTCGACGCGGTCGAGATTTTTCTCGACCCGTTGGATGGGTTGTCGGCTGGAGAAGCTGAGAATCCCCTCTCCCTGGTTCTCCTGGTGGGAGTTGAGGATCCCGTCGGCTCGTCTGTGCCTCCGGTTCCGGAGCCTTCGGTGGGATCGTCCGAGCCGAGGGGAGTGCCGATTTCCGACACTTCTCCTCGCCTTCCTCAGCCTAGTCGAGACTCTCGGTCTCGGTCTCGGACATCCTCGCGGTCCAACCCGATCCCGCCGTCATAGGCGGTCTCGGTCGGCACGCGACGAGCGCCGCCGCTCTTCCTCTTCCTCGGACGAGGGGCTTTAAGCGCCAAGTTGCGTCCGGATGCGAGGAACTTGGTGGCAACAGCTCCTTTGACGGGAATAAGCATCGGTCGTCTTCCCGACCATTAAGTGGCTGTCACGGAGCAGCCGAAACAACCCCTCGTTGTGATCGAAGAGCCTGTTCTCAGGCGGTTGTTGCCAATTCCAGCTGCCCACCGATTCTGGTGGAACCTCCGCCCCACAGCCATTAGTTGGGGCTCCGACCAAAAATTCTCGGTCGGCTTTGGGTTTGTCCGATAGGCTGTCGGTCACCCTCACTCCCGATAAACCTCGGCAGGTGGAGGGTGGCTCAGGGCGAGCAGCTCTTTGAGGACTCTTCTGGAGTCGATGATGGTTCCTCCCTCTTCTCCAAGCGCATAGACTTGGAGTCCTCGGAAGGACAGTCAATGAGACGATAGACCGTCCCTTCTTAGGGTTGCTTCGATTCATCTCGGGTCCACGGGATGAAGCTCGAACCCGTTTCTATGAGCCAGATATCCCTCACGGAGATTCTGGACGAGGATTCTCTGGGCCTTTCCGGTGGCGAAGCCATAGTGGGTCGGCCTTGGAACTTTGGCAGCGTCCTGCTTCCTGCCCTGCGCCTGGCCAGGTTGGCCAGGAAGTATCGCGGTCCCTACGGTTCCCTGTCCGGTTTTGGAACACCCCTCGGCCGGGGTTGGTTACCGACAGCGTTTTCGGCGTGCCGAGCGCAGGGATATGGACAAACCTCCCGACAAGGAATCCAGAAATTGGATTATGCGGGCGAAAAGTCTATGCTCGTCCTCTCTCGGCCTTCATCAGGCCAGTTCGGCCGTCCTCATGGCACATTTTTCTCACGCCCTGTTGGGCTCCCTGGATGAGGTTGTCCCTCATCTTCCCGCAGATCTGCAGACTACCGTTAGGCAGGTGCGGGACCAGGGCAGGGCAGTGGCTAAACAGCAGCTCCAGACTGCGTTAGACATCGGGGACTCATGTGCCAGGTCTGTGGCGGCCGCAGTGGCCATGCGTCGTCGGGCTTGGCTGAGGATATCCACCTTTACTTCGGATACCCAACACAAGTTGGCGGATGTTCCCTTTTTGGGGACTGACCTCTTCGGCCCTGGGGTGGAAGGTCACCTGCAGAGGATCGAGAAGTCCAATGCTACCTTGGACTCGGTCTCTTCCGCTCAGAAGGACAAAGGCCGCAAGCCACAGCCTAAGCCCTTTCGTCCTTCTGCAGCCTCGGCGCGCCCGGCCCAGCAACGTCAGGGCCAGCAGGCTCGACCTTGGTATCCCAAGCCCAAGCCGTCGGCTTCCTCCAACAGGAAGCAGGGAGGTAAAGGCCCAGGAGGTTCCTCGGCCGGTCCCTCCTCCAAGCCTGCCCAGTGACGGGCTGAGGGGTGTCGCCCCCATCCCTGTCACCTCACCCCTTGTTCCCCTTGGGGGGACGGCTCAGACACTTCCTTTCCGCCTGGTCCGCTGTTACCACGGACAGGTGGGTACTGGAGGTGGTGGGAAAAGGCCTACCTCTGGAATTCGAGCAGGCCCCGCCCTTCAGAGCTATCGCACCTCGGGGGGCCTTGGGGTCCGCAGCCTCACTGGCGGCTCGCCGAGCCGACATCGCTCTCCTCCTCCAAAAGGAGGTGATCACGGAGGTGGAGGACCCCCCCTTCAGACCCGGGGTTCGTGTCCAGGTATTTCCTGGTTCCGAAACGGACGGGGGGCTGGCGCCCCATTCTCGATCTACACAACCTGAACAAGTTCCTAAGGTCTCGAACCTTCAGAATGGTCACTCTGGCGCAGATAATACCATCTCTGGAACACTGCGTGTGGTTCTGCTCTCTGGACCTACAGGACGCGTTCTTTCACGTCCCTGTCCATCCGTCACATTGGAGATTCCTCCGCTTTCGAGCAGAGGGATCCCTCTTCGAGTTCTGAGCCATGCCCTTCGGCTTATCTCCAGCTCCCAGGGTCTTCACCAAATGCATGGCAGTGGTGACAGCATTCCTGCGGCGCCAAGGGGTCTGGGTGTACCCTTACCTGGACGATTGGCTGATAGCAGCCTCCTCCAGACGGGAGGTGGAGCGGTCCAGAGATCTGGCCCTTCAGGTTTGCTCTCGAGTTCGCCTTCTCATCAACGAGGCCAAGTCGGAACTCGAGCCAAAGCAGGTGATCATGTTCATCGGGGCAGAGCACGACTCTCTTCGAGCCAGAGCACGACTCCCGGCGGATAGGGCCGAGGTTCTTACCTCCTTTGCCCAATCATTTCTGGTTGGGCAATCGCGTCCTGCCCGGGACTTCCTGCGCCTTCTGGGTCTCATGGCGGCCTGTACCAGCGTGGTCCGTTGGGCCCACTGGCACATGCGCCCTCTTCAGTGGGGACTGGCCAGCCAGTTTTCACAACACTGCGATCCTTTGGACCAGCTAGTGATAGTGACCCAGGAGATGTGGAACGCTCTCCAGTGGTGGACCGTTCCATTCCATTTGCAGGAGGGCATCCTGTTTGTCCGCCCCGAGCCGACGGTCTCTCTATCGACCGATGCCTCTCTGATGGGTTGGGGTGCCCATCTGGGGGAACACCGAGTGCACGGCCTCTGGTCCCCGCGGGAGTCCCGATGCCACATCAACCTGCTGGAGCTCTGAGCGGTCCGCCTAGCTCTCACCGCCTTTGCTCCGTTTCTCCGGGGTCAAGCGGTCCGAGTCCAGACGGACAATACCACGACCATGTACTACCTGAACCTCCAGAGGCGGGGCGCGCTCCATGCTTCTATGCAAGGAAGCTCTCCGCATTTGGTCACTCGTGCGCAGCCTGGAGGCGGATCTCCAGCCATTCATGTGGCAGGAGCCTCCAACACCCTGGCCCGATGCCCTGGGCGGATAGGGGCTGCATCTCACGAATGGTCTCTCCTGCGGAGTAGTACAAGATCTGTTCTCCCACTGGGGCACACCTCAGGTGGACCTGTTTGCCTCCAGGGAGATCTGAGGCTGAGGCTGTTTCTCGCCCCCCCTCAGCAGGGCTCGCTGCAGGGATGCCTTCTGAGGCTGTGGACCCGGCCTTTTCTCGCCTTTCCCCATTTCCCTTGATTCACAAGGTGCTTCTCAAAGCAAGGAGGGACAAAGCGCGGTGATCCTGATAGCCCCAGACTGGCCCGCCAGTTCTGGTACCAGATCTCCTCAGCCTCAGCTCCGGGCTCCCGAGGCAGCTTCCAGCTCGCCCGGACCTGCTTTCAGTCAATCAGGGGAAGGTGTTCCATCCGGACCTTCAATCCCTGCACCTGACGGCCTGGTTCCTGAGTGGCTAGAGTTCCAGGCCTTGGGTCTTTCCGGCGGGTCCTCAATGTTGTTGAGGCGTCCTGTAAAGTCGACCAGAAAATGCTCGCACTTCAAATGGAAGAGATTCTCCATTTGGTGTCAGGGCAAGGGCTTGGACCCTTCCTCCTGTTCTGTGGCAAGCATTCTGGACTATTTATGGTCCCTTTCTAGTCAAAGGCTTAGGTTGACGACCCTAAAGGTGCACCTGGCAGCCATCTCTGCTTACCGGGCGTGGGCCGGGAAGCAGTCGGTGGCGCAGGAAAAGGTGGTCGGGTGCTTTTTCAAAGGCCTTGATCACATTTCCCCTCTGGTGCGAGAACCTCCACCTCCGTGGGATTTACTGCTGGTACTGGCAAAGCTCATGGGCAAGCCATTCGAACCAATGCACAGGTGTGATCTCTCACCTGTCGTGGAAGACCGCCTTCTTGGTGGCTATCACGTCAGCCAGAAGGATGGGAGAGCTCCAGGCGCTTTGCATCGAGTCTCCTTACCTGGTCTTCCACAGGGACAAGGTTGTCCTGCGCCCCCACCCGAAATTCCTTCCGAAGGTGGTGTCGAAGTTTCACCTTAACCAGGTGCTGACTCTGCCGGTGTTCTACCCCAGTCACACCTCGGAGGCCGAATATAGGCTCCATACTCTGGACCCTAGAAGGGCGCTCGCTTATTATAAGGAGCGCACGGCTGAAATTCGGGGAGAGGTTCGCCAGCTGTTTGTCACCTACGCTGAAGCCGCACCTGGCAGACCTGCAGCCAAGCAGACGATAGACAGGTGGGTCACCTCCTGCATAGATCGCTGCTATAAGTTGGTGGACATGGAGCCTCCCAGAGAGATAAGAGCTCATTCTACCCGTCATACTGCTGCATCGATGGCTGCTTCCAGGGACGTCCTTATCCAGGAAATCTGCAGGGCTGCTACCTGGAAGTCAGCACACACCTTTATTACCCATTACCACATCGACCTTGAGTCACGCCGGGATGCTGGTTTTGGGGCCTCGGTTCTCCAGTCCTTATTTCCCAAGTAAGTATTGGGGGTGTGCGCCTTGCCTCCTTCTTCCCGGAGAACTGCTAGGAGTCTGCCAATAAGTGTGGATGAACAACATATCCATGTCCCTAGAAATACAGGTTACTCACCTGTAACAGGAGTTCTAGGAATGGTATATGTTGTTCATCCACACGACTCCCCGACCTCCCGGCTTGACGCACAACCTGAGCTTCCAGCGGGCAGATCTGGCGTCATGGGCAGAGCAAGAGTTTTACCACCCAGGTGGGTGGGAGGAGCCAACTTGAAGACCTTCGGCAAGATTTAAAGCGGCAAGGAACCTGCCAATAAGTGTGGATGAACAACATATACCATTCCTAGAACTCCTGTTACAGGTGAGTAACCTGTATTTTTTGAGTGTGTGTCAAAACATTATTAGTACCTTGCTTCCTTTTTCTTTGATCTGATGTGGGTATCTCTTGCAGCAGGCCACATAAGAAACTATAGCGGCCAGGCACTATGATCACACTGAAACTTTTCTAGCTAGCTGCCTCCGCGCCTTCCCCAGTTCTTTTCGTGCCGTCGACCAATGCACGTCATACCTTCCGGAACACCGCAGCTTCAGTCGACCGCCATTCCTTCTATTGTTTCATTCTTTTGTTTTCTCACCTCAGTTTTTTTATCACTGTCCAGTGGTTTTTCCTTTTTGTTTGTCTTCTCAGCCTTCTTAGTCTTCTGACCGTATGACCGTGTGTGCCTGTGGATAGCAATTCCTGGAGAAAGAGGCCACTCTGCCTGTATTCGGTGCCCAGGCCCAGACCACAATGTCGACCCCTGCTCCATCTGCCGTGGCTTCAACCAGGCAACCCTATGCCATTGCCAGCGGACCTTGGAAAATGTTCTGCTGCAGCAAAAGGTCACTAGCATGGAGAAAGAGCTGCATGCCAGGGATTCCTTGGGCTCTTAGTTGTCGAAATCCAGGGATAAAACCTCGGACAGGCATAAACACAGGGACAAGGACCCTACCAAACCCCTATCCCCTCCCTCATGCTCTTTGTCCCTGCTTCACTTGGCAACCATGGCAGAGCCATCCTCAACTTCGGGGACGGCGAGGTCTGCCTCTCACACCCTGTCTTCTACAGGGCTACTGTTGGCAGCGCCTCTGGCCAACCTTACTTTGGCAGGCGGAGCTCCTTCAGGACTATGCTGCTTCCCAGCCCCCCAGACCTTGCTGTTCTGGCCCTTATTTTTGGGGGGCTTGTAGTCAGCAGGCTGTGCCAGTCGGTCTTCAACCGGTGCAGGCTTGGCGGCCTCGTGGTCTTCTGTGACTACCTGTTCGTTGTCTGCCAACACGACGTTGCCCCCTTGGTGCCACCACCTTCCCTGGCATCGTTCCAGGCTGCCTCACAGTCCTCTTCACTGTCCCATAGGGGGACACAGGCTGAGGACTCTTCCTTGGGGTCTAGGCCTATCCAGCCTTAGTTGCCGGCTCCACCACTGATGCAGTCGCCAGTCCCTCCTCAGTCGATGCCACCTGGCTACGCAGTGCCAGTCATGGTGGACTTCCCTTCTTTACTTTCTTCCCTATGGGACTTCATGCAGGCCCACCTGGCTCCCCTTCAGGGCCGCCTACCAAGGAACCCCCAGCTGTTCCCCACACTTATGCTACCTCTGGGCCTGCATCGGTCCCCCTGTGGCCAGGCCCCCCACACTCCCTCTGGGCATTCGGGGGAAGAGGATGAATACCACCCAGACCTTCAACTCCCGATGAGGATGAGGATCAGACAATGAAGGGGGGCCCCACCCTTCTCACTCTGCCTCCATGGTCTTGTCAGATGGGGAGGAGACTGCAAAATACATTCTGTGTCATTTGTGGCAGTCCTCCGCCATATGTGGTAGATGGGTTTTGATCAGGAGGAGCAAGAGTCTAGCAAACATTGGTTAGCTACCTACCTACCCACCTGTGTCTGCCTGATGCCCCCGGTGGTTCCTCCTCTGATTGAACCCTTTGAGGACACCACCATAGCAGCTTGGTACCACCCTAACCTGATCCCCACTATAACCAGGAAGGCGGACAGACTTTACTACATCCCAACAGGGAAGCCATTCTTCACGGAGCAGGTCAACTTGATAGTCATTATTGCCACCCACGACACCACCAGAAGGCCAAAACATCTAAGTTCAGTCCCCCACACCCCAGACAAAAGAATCCTGAGATTAGACATATTAGACAAGAGGACCTTTGCCTCGGACACCTGGCTATCAGGATCCTAAACTACATAGCCCATATGGTCCAGTTCCAAAGTCTTCATTTGGACCAAGCCAAGGAACTGGCCAGTTCCCTTCCCTAGGACCCTTCAAAGCAGCAGCTCTTGCAGTCCCTTCAGTCGGGAGCTGATGTTGGTCTGCACCGCCTCCACTCGGCCTACGACACAGTTGAAAATTTGGCCATGGCGGCCGCAGCCGGAGTCTGCCTACATCAGCACTCCTGGTTTATAGTGTCTGGGTTCGCGCAGGATGTTCCGTTATCTATCCTGAGTGCCCCTTCAGGGGATACATATTATTTGGGACCGATGTGCAACAGATCCTCAATGCCCTACTGGCCTCTGGACATATCCTAAGATATGTCCACTCCATGTACCACACACAGAATAAAAGTAGACAATGTGTGTCCTTTCGTAGGGTGACCAACAACTCCAGACCCTCCGCCGTTCCACAGAGCAAGTGACAGGCATCCGCTGCTTTGCCCACCCCCGCTGCCGCAGCCAGCAAGAGTCCCAGAGGCAGTAGTGCAGCCACAGCTGCGGCTTTTCCACCTCTGCCTGACTCCTTGCCCAGCCCCCTCCACTGACAAATCAGGAGGCGTCATCGAGGGTTGCTCTCATTACAGAAGTCAAAATACCTGCACTCCAAAGCATACCACGTACACAGCTCCTGTTTGAATTTTAAATGCTTTCAATAGCAGGTAAACAGCAGGGTGTACACACAGACCTAACCACTGTGACTATGCCTTGGCACTTCTGGTCAGAAACCCTTTGTCAGGGGGCGTCCCCGTCAGCAAGGATTCTTGTCACAGTGCTTTTTGGTACCCAAGCACACAGGGGATGGTAGTTTTTTTTCACTATTCAGATCCTGAACAAGTTCATCTGCAGACAAAAGTTTCACATGGTAACCCTGAATCCGATCATTTCATCCTTGAAGCCAGAGGTTGGTTATGTTCCCTGGACCTCAGGATGTGTACTTCCACATCCCTGCCTGTTCTTCACACAGACAGTGCCTTAGATGCAGGGTTGCTAGATCCTTCTGCTAGTTCTGAGCAATCCATTTGGCCTGTCATCAGCCCCCAGGGTGTGCAATAAACAGGTTTCAGTAGTGGCATTTCTCAGACACAGAGGCATCCAGGTATACCCCTTACCTCAATGGCTGGCTTCTCACAGACAGTTCGATGCAGGACGTGATGCAGACCAAATATCTGACCATCCAGATGTTCCAGCAGCTGGGTATTCTCATCAACCTAGGCAAATCCTTTCTGACTCCAGAGCAGGTGATTGTAGTCATCGGGGCAGAACATGACTTTTTGCAAGCCAGAGTGCACCTGCCTCTGAAGAGAACAATAATATTGGGTCAGAAAAACCTTGTGAACAGCAACTCCCCTGAAATATATATATTTTTCTGTTTAATAGATTCCTTGGGCCCCTCACATTCCTGTCTCCTGGCCTGGGATGTACTCGGCTCATGGGTTTCATACCATCTACCACAGAGCACGGATTGGCTCCGGTCTCCTGGTTGATGACACACTTTTTTGACTACCTCTGGTCCACCCCAGTTGGTGCTGCAAGCTATATCCTTGAAGATACAACTGAATGCCATCTCGGCGTACCAGGGAAAACCTGGTGTTCCAACAGTCCAGGAGAAAGTGACCACTCTTTTTCTTTTAAGGACTGGATCATTTTTCCCATCCAGTGTGGAAATGGCCTCCAATAAGGGACCTACCACAAGTGCTAACATGGTTTATGGGCAAGCCATATGAGCCTGTGGCAAGTGTTACCTGCAACATTTGTTGTGGGAGACTGCATTTTTGGTTGTCATCACCTTGGCCACATGAATGAGTGAACTCCAAGCACTTTCTGTGGAGTCATCTTATCTAGTTTTCCACAAGAACAAGGTTGTCTTATGTCCTCATGCAAACGTCCTGCTTAGGTTGTTTCTAAATTCCTTCTGATCCAGGCCTTGATGCTTCTTGTATGTTTTCAAAACCTCATACTTTAGAGGCTCAGCAGATACTAAAAATGCTTGCTGTTTATGGGGCTATGGTCTTGTATCAAGAGCACATCTTGGAATTTCTTGGTAAGGTTCGCTTGCTGATCTTCCAAGAATCAATCTTCATCATTGATTCCCACTTGTGGGCCTAAGCTGGAGGTGCTAGTATCCCACAGAAGCCAGAACTTTTCTGGTGGGAGCTGGCAACATGGGAGGCCCAACATATGTTGCCACATGTGCCTGTTAATATACAGCAATGCCATGCCTCAACAGCCTCACTATCTTTATTCCCACCCTTGAGACATCAGTAGCATCACCTCTCTCCTCATCAGGGCCCAGCTCTTCACCGTCTGTATGATGACGGCATTCAGTTCTTCTGTTTTAATTTTATATACACTAGAGTTTATTTTTGTATTACTTTAGTTATTTAACACAAAAAAAATTACATTTTCTTTCAGTACTACCTCATCTCAGTGGTCACCTGTAGAAGAAGGTAGGGAGCCTGAAAAGACTAGATCTTCTTCGGGGTATCTCAGTCATCGAGTCACACCATAGGAACTTCATCTCAGTGAAGCAGAATCTACATGGAAGATTTTCAGCAGTACAACTGGGGCTGCCCATGCGATCGATGTCACCAACCCTATAAAGGTGTGAGCAGCCCCGCTCCCTATTCGGTTCTTTCCCGCCATCAACTTGCTCGCATGTGTCTCCATGGAAGCTCCGATGCAGTATTCATGCCTTTTTTTCACCTTCAGCTATTTTTCAGAATTTCTTTTAGTAAAGAGATTCCTCCAACTTGTTTATGTCGAGAGTTAATCCTTTGACTTATCTCTTCTGCTGTTGCTGCTGCAGAAAGAAGACTGCCTCCACAGACGAACATTCTCTCTGTGTCTGCTGTCTTGGACCTGGCTAAGAAGTTTCTGACTGTGAGCACTACATAGAAACATAGAAACATAGAATTTGACGGCAGATAAGGACCGCTTGGCCCACCCAGTCTGCCCATTTCCCTACCTACTGGATAAGCTGCAGATCCTAGTTAACCAGCAGCCTA
Source organism: Neoceratodus forsteri (assembly GCA_016271365.2). NCBI lineage: Eukaryota > Metazoa > Chordata > Ceratodontiformes > Ceratodontidae > Neoceratodus > Neoceratodus forsteri. The sequence goes on from CM028136.1 coordinate 767,631,309, forward strand.
CTTCTTCCTACCCCCATCCCCCAGAACTGCCTTATGACTATCCCATGCCTGCTTGAATTCCACCACTGATTTTGACTCCACAACCTCCTTCGGAAGGCCGTTCCATGCATCCACAACCCTCTCTGTAAAAATACTTCCACTGCCAGATGTTTAACCAAACAACCATCCGGTGACGTAGAAAGGCTCTCAAAAATGTTCTGATGGATCAAGAGATAGCCAGTTCTGGGCAGGGGTCCTCCCGGGTCCCGGCCTCTCAGTCGCCGATGGGGTCCTTCGAGCTCCAAGGTCCGAGACAAATCCTCTGGGAAAAGCACAAAAAAGACCAAGATCGTGACCGGCCCCCACCCCCAGCGTCGATCTCGTTCCCCGATGGCCTCTTCTCCCTTTCTTGGGAATCCTCGTCTGCTGCAGCTGCAGACATGCAGAACTGCTCTCCAGGCCCTGTGCCCACCAGACCCATACCAACAGTACCCTCACCCAATTCTCAGGGCGACCACCTCCGGATCGTAGGCCCTCTGTTGATGATGGGCTTGGATGTTGATGGCTCTCCCGTCGAGGCCTGCCTCTTCCTCCTCCTCCTCCAGGGCTACGGGCTCTCAGGACTCAGCAGGTGGGTTGTGACACCTGTGCCATCAATGACCCTCCCCATTAATGAACACCGTCGACTTGAGACAAAACACTGACAAAATTCACTTCAGTGATTGTTCAACAGCTGGTGATGTATAGACCCTCCTCGCCGGCCTTAGGTGACGATGGATTCAAATCGTGACATCTACTCAATCCGACGGGAAAGCTCCCCACAAGAGCCACAGCTTCCTCTGTCAGTAAGGATTCTGTTCAGCATACTCCCGGGTCTCCTCCTGAGGACCCCACATTTTTCAATGTGATGACGCAGCTGTCCTCAGCCATGGGCTTCCACACTGAGGAAGAGGATGTCACCAGGAAAGAGCTGGTGGACTTCCTGGAGATTCCAGAGTCTCCCCCAAAAATCATTCCTCCAATCTTGCCTGCCTTGAGGAAAGCAGCCATGGCAGGCTGACACAGACCAGACATGGTTCCAGCTATGCCTTGCAGGGTGAATAAACTTTATCATGCCCCCTAGGGGTTCCCTTGCTATACTGTCCAGTCCAAGACAGACTCAGTGGTCATTAAGGCAGGCCACGACAGGTCTAAGGCTCCTTAGTTCCCTCCCACCGGATAAAGTCTCTTTCAAAATTGACCTCTGGGGTAAGAGGGTGTAGGCCCCCTCCACACTGGGTCTGAAGATTGCAAACTATGTCTCGCGTACCAAAATGCTAACTGGAAGAAGGGCAAGGCCACTGCCCAGGCCCTCCCAGATGTCACACAAAAGCAGGAGCTGCTCCAGTGCCTTCATGCAGCTGAGGATGTTAGCAAGCACCTCCTCAGAGTCCTCCTGACATGGCGACACTATTGCCAGGGCTGCTGCCATGGGCATATGCCTACATAAGCACTCCTGGCTGAGGGTATCCAGTTTTGCTGCCAATGTTTAGCAAAGGTGCTTAATGCCCCCTTTAATGGCACTAAGCTGTTTGGCCCAGATGTCTAGGACATTATCAGTGATCTGCAAGCCTCGGGCAGGGCTCTTAAGTCTGTCCACTCCCTCTACCATACTCAACTGAGAGGTAGAAGGCGCCCTCCCTTTCGCAAAGTGGCCAATAGGCCCAGTGCAACCTCTCGGCCCCAAGGGAAGGGCAGAGCTCCGGCTGCTTTGCCCACCCCCTCCAATGCTGGAGCTGTGGCCAAGCACCCCAGAAGTGAAGAACCAGCCCCTGCGGCTGGATCTACCTCTGCTTGACTCCTTGCCAGAACCCCTCTTCTGGTACCAGGCCAGGAGGTGGTGGTCGGAGGTTGGGTCTCGCTCCATTGAAATCAGTGGAGAACCACAACTTCGGATGCGTGGATCCTACAGATCATAGAGAGGGGGCACACCCTAGAGCTCATCGAGCAGCCACCAGAAACCCTCCCCCACCCTCCAGTTACGCCCCAGCTCCCCTGTCTGTTATCTGGGAGGAGGTACAGTCTCTTCTGCACAAGCTGGCCATCAAGCCAGTACCCAGGCACCAGAGAAACACGAGGTTTTATTCCTCCTAGTCCCCAAAAAGACTGGCTATTTGAGGCCCATTCTAGACCTAAAGGACCTCAATCTGTACGTCCAGTACAAAAAGTTATGGATGGTAACTTTGCCAGGCCTGATGCCTCTCCTCAAAACGGGATTGGCTCTGCTCACTAGACATGCAGGCCGCTTACCTGCATATATCCGTCTTTCCTCCTCATAAGAAGTTTCTCCATCTTGCCTTTCAGGGTGAGCAATATCAGTTTAAGGTGCTTCCCTTTGGCATGTTCTCTGCACTGCGAGTCTTTACCAAGTGCTCAGCAGTGGTAGCAGCAGCTCTCAGAAGAGAGGGGCTATATGTTTTTCCTTATCTGGACCATTGACTCCTAAATGCCCCACCCAGGGAACAGCTTCTGCTGACTCTGGAGAGAAGTCTCCAGATTTTCCACTCCTTGGGCATAATTATCAGTCTGCCCAAGTCGGTTCTTGTACCTTCACAAAGGCTACAGTATCTAGGGGTGGTTCTGGACTCTGTGCAAGGGAAGGCCTTCCTGCCCCAAAACAGGGCAGAGTGCCTTATAGCCCAAGCTCAGGAAGTCACTCGAACCACTATATTTCTGCCATGGTGCACCTGAGAGTGCTGGGCCTGATAGCAGCTATCACACCTACTGTTCCATTGGCCAGACTTCATATGCATAATCTCCAGTGGATTTCCGGGTGCAATGGGACCAGCACACGGATGAGTTAGATCGCCCAGTCCTGGTCTCATCCCCCGTCCACAAGATACTGCAGTGGTGGATGGAACCCTTGAATCTGCTTCAGGGTGTCCCATTCCAGATCTCCTCCCTGCAGTAGATCTTCACCACGGATGCCTCAGGTCTGTGCTGGGGAGCGCACTTGGGTCCCTTCCAGACCAAAGGGTCTTGGTCCCAGTTGGAAAACTCCCTGCACATCAGTGTCCTGGAGACAAGGGCGGTGCTCTACACCATGCAGGCTTTTCAGGAACACCTTGCCCTGGGTCAGCTGCTGATGCAGTCAGACAATCTATGTGCAGTGTACTACATCAACAAGCAGGGGGGATGCATTCATATCCCCTATGCAGGGAGGCCATAAGAGTGTGGTACTGGCGCTGGATCATGGTCTGACACTCTTGGCGGTCTACGTGTCAGGCATGTTAAACACTGTGGCAGACAGCCTCAGCCGGGCTCAGTCCAGCATGCACAAATGAGAGCTCCTCTCATCTGTCGCAAAAGACTTGTTCGACAGATGGGGCCATCCAAGTTGGACCTTTTGCGCTCCCACTCAATGCAAAACTGCACAGTTTTTGCTCGCTAGATCCAGGGCCTGGAGTTTTCTGGTGAGACTCGTTGTACATCTCCTGGAGTGGGAGGTTCCTTTATGCATTTCCTCTTATTCAGAGGTTGCTAATCAAGCTGCAGATTTGGGGGCAGCATGATTCTGGTGACTCATTCTGGCTTCTGCAGATATGGTTTTTCTGCTACAGCAGCTGACGGAGGAACCTCTGGTCCCTCTCCCCCTCGCAGGAACTTGCTGACCCAGGATCGGGGGACCCTGGTCCAGCCCAACCTCAGGTCCCTCCATCCGCATGTTTGGCTCCTGAGGACATAGCCATAGCCAGATTTGGGGTCTCTAACAGAGTGGCAGATGTCCTACTGGCTGCCCGGAAGCCTTCCACTCGGGTCACATATGCCATGAAGTAGAAGCAGTTTGCCATCTGGGCTGCCAAACATAGTCTAGACCCATTCATCTGTCCCATGAACCACATGCTGGACTATCTGATCTCTCTGTCTGACTCGGGTCTTCAGTACTTCTCCCTCAAGGTGCATGTTTTGACTATTTCTGCCTTTCATGAGCCCATGGGTGACCGCACGATTGCTCAGCTGGATGTCTCCCATACATTATGTATTTATTTTGATTAGGATTAATACCTTTGAGTCAGAGACTCATATTCAAAGGTTCCAAGTCAAGGACAAACAGGGCAATACAAATACAATACTATGCAGTACAATATAGATAGTGGGGACCACATGGTAGGCATCATGAAATCATTATAATGTCACACGAGGTTCAAGACTTGCTAGGTTCAGGTACATCTTAACAATAGATAAAGTGCATTACATCATTTGTTGCAGGGTAGGGATAGCCTGGAAATAATGAACATGTCAGTAATAGCCGTGTTGTGTCAGGGGATGATAGGGAGAGGGTAAGCAACCAGAGTGGCGTTGTCAAAAACTAGAGTAGGCGGGTAGGAGAAATGAGATGGGTTAAGGTGGTGTAGGAGGGTGGTAAGTCGAAAAAAAGGGGGATTGGGGAGAGGGGTAGGAGTGAAGGTGGGGGAAAAGCAAGAGGATCTGTTGATCATATGCTTAGCAGTTACAGTAGTTACACTCTTAAGATGGGATCGTGGCCCCTTTGAACTGACTCAGCTTTGTGCCTTCTGTCAGCATGTCAGGTAGCTCATTAAACCATTTGGGGCCCTTAAAAGTAATGGATTTTGGACCAAGGATGTGCTTGAAAGGAACTTGAAGTCCTTCTTTGTCGCATTTCTTGTTTGCTTAGTATGCACTGCTTTCTTGAACAGACTGCTTATGGATTCTGGCATGAGGCCTAGTTGCACTTTTTTTATGATCAGGCATGTTTGGTATTGGGCTCTTAGGTACAGAGGGAGCCAGCCAGTCTCGGAGTAGAGTACACAGGTGCGAGTCCATCGATCTGCCCCAAGTGCCAGACGACAAGCCCTGTTAACAAGTGTTTATGTCCTGCTTAGGGCAGTGTCTGATCCAGCGATGTATATTGGTAACCCATAATCAACAGATGATAATACTGTGCTGCCTGTGGCTAATCTGAGGGCCACAGGTGTCGAGTGCTTGTTTCTATGGAGGATGCCCAGTTTCATGTTGGCGGTTTTGACAACTTGATCAACGTGGTGGGAGAAATTCAGAGTGTCATCAAGGTAAACACCCAGATATTTAAACGAGGAGACTTGTTCAAGTGTGTCACCTTTTAGGTTTTGAATTCGAAGAGGGCAGAAATTCCTTTTGTTCTGAGGGACCGAGAACAGCATCCTTTTGTCTTTTTTATGGTTTAGTAGCAGTTTGTGTTGACAGAACCAGGTTTCAAGTTTGTGGAAACGTTCGAGTAGGCCTTCCTTGATGGTCAAGTGGTCCCTGCCCGGGACCGATATAACGGCATCATCTGCATATAATATGATACTTGCCGAGCAGGCTTCAGGGAGGCGGTTAATGAATAGGTGGAAAAGGAGTGGTCCAAGTATAGACCCTTGCGGTACTCCAAGGGTCACTACCTTTGGGTCAGAGAGTGGGTCACCGATTCTAACTCGTTGTGTTCTTTGTGACAGATAGCTACAAAACCAGGTGACTGTATCAGGGGCTAATCCCATAGAGAGCAGTGTGTTTAGTAATAGCTGGTGATTAACTGAGTCAAACGCTTTTGTGAGGTCAATGAAAATTGACCCCACTGCTATACCTTGGTCAAGGGCATTGTAGAGCTGAGTGGTGTAATCCACCAGTGCGGAGATGGTAGAGTGTTTTTTGCGGAAGCCATGCTGATAGTTGCAGAGTAATTTGTGACTGTCGAGGAAGTCAGTGAGCTGTTCAGAGATTATTCTCTCTAGTGCTTTGGAGAGGGGTGGTAGGATGGCTATTGGCCTATAGTTGGCGGTGAGTGTTTTATCCCCAGATTTGAAAACTGGTGTAACTAGGGCAGATTTACAAGCGTCTGGGAATACACCTGATCTTAGGGAGGCATTAAAAACTTTGGAGATACGGGCATCCTGCATCTGAAACCCCAGTCCATTCTCCTGTCCCAGCTTGGGATTTAAATTTTGTTTTGGAGAAGTTGACCCTGTCTCCTTCTGAGTAGTCACAATTTGGGAGTTACTCTTTCTCTCTTGGAAAGCATTATTTATAGTTGCCATGACTTCTGCATGAAGAATTTCAGAGCTTCAGGCCCTCTGGTATGAGGAGTCATATTTGATTGTTCCCAGAGGCAGGGTGTCTGTGCACAAATCTGAAGTTTCTCCCTAAGGTGGTCTCTGAGTTTACACTCAACCAGTCTATCCACCTTTCTGTTTATTTTCCTGAGCGTGCTAATCCAGGGAAAGCACTGCTCCATACGTTAGATGTGTGCAGAGCTTTGAAGTACTACCTGATTCGCACCAAGGAATGCAGAAAGTCGAAGTTGTTGTTTGTTTTCTTCACCCCGGGTAGAGAGGGCACTTCAGCTTCTAAACAAGGTTTATCCAAATGGTTGGCTAATTGCATTGTATTCTGTTACAACAATTATGACAAAGAATTTCCTGGAGCGGTTAAACCTCATTCTACAAGAGGCATGGCTGCCTCTGTGGCTTGTTTCTGAGGGGTCTCAGCCACTGACATCTGTGCGGCTGCTACCTGGAGTACCATCCATACTTTCACCAAGCATCACAGTCTGGACATTGCCTCAAGAACCCGTGCAGGTTTTGGCAGGGCTGTGCTGCAGGGCCTCCTGTCTTAAGTTTATGGTGAATCCTCCTCCAATACTGTCTGTTTGCACCTGTAACTGCTTGGGACTTTTTCCTATGGTGTGACTTGATGACTGAGATACCCCTAAAGAAGACAGAACAGTTACATAAGAACTTACCGTAACAGTAGATTTTTGAGGGGATCTCAGTCATCAGGTCTGATTTCCCTCCCACCATCCCCCTTCTTGGGACTCTTGTCTAGGAACTGGCTGTCTGGTGTATCTAGCCTTTAATATGATTTTGGGCACCTCTCTGTCTCCTCATTCCCCCATGGCTAGAGCTATGCTCTGTTTGTCTCCAAGGGAAAGAACTGAGGAGGGAGCGGGGCCTCTCACACCTTTATAGGGTTGGTGACATCAGCGACGTGCTGCCTCAGTTGTACTGCTGAAAATCTTCTGTGTGGGTCCTGCTTCACCAATGGTGAAGTTCCTACAGTGTGACCTGATGACTTGAGATCCCCTTGAAGAGCTACTGTTACAGTAAGTTCTTACGTAAGTGTTCTTTGCTGTAGCAGCGGGGTCATGCCTGGTCACCACCTCTCTCTAGGTGGGTGCTTTGACAACAGGCAGTCCAGAACCTTGGAGGAAGGACACTCCTCTTGGAGTCACAAAAAGAAACTTTCCAGATCCTGCACATGCTCAGCATCAGGGTCTTTGTATCATTCGACCTTGACCTCTTCTCGTAAAAAGGGGAAGAAACGGCACAGGTCAAGGTCTTCCTTTGGTCACTTTGCTGAGAGACACTCGAGTTCTCTGGGCCTGGTTCCCCACCATCGTCACTGATACCGGGGATGTCTAGGCTTGTGAAGTCAGTGCCTCCATGCCAGAGTCTCTCTCTGTCCATTAGAGGGGACTCCGGTGCTCAGTTTGGCCATTGGGCAGCTGTTGTGGAGCAGTGGGTGCAGTGTAAAAGTCATGCAGTATAGTTTCTGGTACCATCCTTGACCTCTTGAGGTCAGCTGGGCTGGTGCTGTCTGTGATGCTGTTTGACTTATGCGCACAACTGACCATGGCATCGGCCTCCAGGGTGGTGCGACTGTTGGCACTGCCAACATGTGCCCCCTTGTGGTGTTGTCCATGTCCCATCTGGAGACTGAGCAGCCACAGTGTTGTCACCAGTCACTTCAGTGCCTGAGAGATCGTCGATGCTGCTTTGCCACTTTCTGCACCATATGCAGCAGCACATGAGCCTGTGGCATTGGCATCATTCATATCCCATCAGAGCATCACCGTACACAGTCCCCTGGATGCTGCCTTTGGGTCCTCTCAGTCCTCCAGTCTCAGTGTGCCTGAATCTTTGGGTCAGTGCCTTGTGTCTGCTCCCCGGCCAAGAACTGCTAAGAGTCTGTCCAAGTGTGGCTAGTGAACTGAATGTAGGTAGTTAGAAAAAAAGGTTACTTAAATGGTAACCTTTGATCTTTTCTGGATTAATCTTCACCATTCATCACTGGTGGGTTATAGATGGAGGCGCTAGGACCTTGTGAGAAGCTTATAGCTCGAAGCTTTTTTAGGTTTCCTATGGAGGAAGGGCTGACGTCGGGGACGGCGCCCACCTCGAGGCTGACATATGTGGCGCTCGCGGGTTGGCCAGTAAGTGATGCCGACCCCTCTACCACCTCACTTCTTCCTTTCTTGCCATCGAGGTGCATCATCTTGTGGGAGCTGAAGCAGATTAGGAAATTTACCTGCGTAGTTTGCCAAAGTTCTGCCGGAGCCGCTTACTCGATGCCGTAGACCTCCGTAATACCAGTAAAACCATTTCATTTATTCTTTTCTTCTGTTTTTGTCTGTGTCTATGGCGCCAACTCAGTTACTGTGTTTATTTTTATTTTTTCCATGTGATTATGTCCGGTTTGGGGCCTAATTTGAAATATAAGGCGGGGAGTGCCCCATGCATCTGTGCCCCTGTGTCAGGCTGATGACTGTGACGGACCACCATAATTGCTCTTTAACCTGCCTGGGTCTGTCGCACGACATGGACAACAGTGACACCTGCTTCTCCATGGACCGCCGGGTCCTCGAGTTCCGCGGGTTGAAGGTGGGTTGGGATTATCCCATCTTCGGAGGGCAGCATTGGTCCTGGGACGCCAAGGCCAGGACTTTGGGCCCTTCCCCTGGGTCTCCCTCCGGTACTGTACATACTGAGGGGGAGCAGGCCTCCTCTGATTCTGGTCTCACTGAGAGGTCGGGAGGTCAGTCAGCCTCCTCCGGGGGGTCGGCTGAGCACCCCTCACGATCCGTCATGTCATTGGAGGCACGGACACCCCCGGTGTCGTGGTCGCAGCTATATGCTCAGCCCAAGCCAGCGGAGTCCTCAGTGCTGCCTTTTGGCACCGCTTCAGCTCCCAACACCTCCCTTGGTGCCAGTGAGTGAGGGGGTACCACTGTCTGCACTGGGTCCCCTTTCAGTGCCCTCCACGGTACTGGGAGAGGGAGAGTTTTGGGGTGACCTCTTTGGCAGTCTCCTTGATCTCCTCCTCCTCTTTGGAGGAGGAAGATCAGGATGACCCCGATTGGGTACCTGACTCCCAGGAGTCCCATCGCTCTCCTACACCCAGCCATTCGGTCTCTGGTACAATGGGATTGGCCTCTGCTCTTTCTGGGGCCACTCTTGGGGCCGACTTCTCTGTGGCCTCTGGTCCCGCATCCGGTGCCGATTCTGGCACCAGGGAGTAGGTCAGTGACGAGGGTAGTGCTGGGTTAGAGTCTGGCACCGACCCCGATAGCGGGTCTGGTTCCAGCGCCGTACTCACCACTGAATTGGATTCTGGCACCGAGGTGGGTTCTGAAATTGATTCTGGCACTGTTTCCGGTGCCAGAGAGTTCTTTCAGAGCCCCTTCTCTGAGGTACTAGGGGCCAGCCGAGGAGTAGGTCCCTATGTGTAAATGCTTTGCATTTATTGTACTTCTGTTGTGCCTTCCTACTGTGTAACCTTCCGGATCATGTCTGAAAATAGTCAAATCTTTTGGCTAGCACACCTAACCTGCTTAACAAAAACTAAATAAATGTAGGGGCAGGGGCAACCTGCAAGGGACAGACCGGCTCTGATCGCCCAAGCTTGGGGTCCTTTTGCATGGGCAGCACTTTAGCTGCCCCTGTCTAGTTGGGCATCCTGCAATGGGTGAGTTGCGCAGCCCCCCCCCCTCGGTAGGGGTACCCTGCGCGGTCTCATAGCCCTAGCAGTGGTACTGCTGTGGCTTGCCAGACTCCTCCCCTCCCCATTGTCTGATCCTCTGCCTCCTCCTCCTACTCCCACGCCTCTGTGGCCCTTCTGGGCCAGTGACCTGGGAACAGTTCAGGGCGTCAGCGGCTGCCTTCCCCACTACCTTAGAGCCCTGGATGAGGTCATTTTTAGATCTGAGCCTCCAGTTGCCCCTAACTCTGAACCAGGCTCCTCAGTCTCCTCGTCTTCTTCCCCCAAGGAAGAGGATCCCTCTGTCCACCTGTCCTTGGATGTTGATATCACCGGGTAACAGCTGAGACACAAAGGGCAACCCTAGGAGGCATACGCCAAGTGCGGTCCAGCCCCTAGCCTTACTGTCTGCTGAGCTTTACTGATCTTCACCAACTGAGAGAGAGACCACTCACGGGTGCAAGGCAGACTCCAACAGGTGCAGAAGCAGGAAATTCCTTGACAGCAGTTCTACCTGAATCCTCCTTGGAGTGCACAGTCCGGGCTCCTTTCTCCGCTGAGGCAGCTTCTCTTCTTGCTCGCTATGCTCAGACCCAACCAGTGGCTGCTCTGTCAGCATAAGGAGTTGTTGGAACACTTACCCAGAATTCCTGGTTGCGGTATGTAAATCAGCTGTGCCCACTACTGAAATAGTGCTCAGCTAATAGAAAGCTCTCAGCCAGAAGCAACAGCTCAGACACAAAGGGCACCCCTAGGAGGCATACGCTAAGTGTGGTCCAGCCCCTAGCCGTACTGTCTGTTTATCTTCACCGATTGCTGTACCCACCACTGAAATAGTGCTCAGCTAATAGAAAGCTCTCAGCCATAAGCAACAACTCAGACACAAAGGGCCACCCCTAGGAGGCATACACCAAGTGCGGTTCAGCCCTTAGCCTTACTGTCTGCTGAGCTCTACTGATCTTCACTACCTCACAGAGTTGATCAGGTGACCATACCGCAGTAACACAAATAAATTGGATACAATCTTAGCTAACATTTTGCTTTCCATCTGCTTTTCTGAAACAGTCTTACCTGACATATCTGCTTTTCTGACAAATAACCAATCTTATTTTCATCCACTCCCCCCCCCCCCACTCCTGGGAGTGAATATTACTTTACTGCCAACAAATCTGAGATCACAGTGGACATCATCAACTGTATCAGCTGTGGAACACTCTTTGCAATGGCATTTATTCACAGGGTGGGGCACTGTCCTACCTGCTTTGCAACAAGAAACCTAATATCTCAGCTAAATGCAGCATGGTCTGAGATACACCACCTCCAGCGCAAGCTTGTTCAGTTCTCTAGAAACAATAACACTGCAACAGCAACCTGCCACCTCCTCAAGCAGACACCCCTGCCACAAAGGGCATGCCATCCAGGGGGCTGGCAAAGGGTTGGAAAATGCAGTATAAAACCAAATCGCGGAACAAACATTGGAATACCTCCTACATACACATCAAATAAATATATAACACTGTCTTCAATGCAACCGGAAAACAAGGAGGACATAGAGCAGGTCAGGAAACCTGCACCACACAAGGCTGTACGCACTACCAAGGAAAAGACGCAACAAAACATTGAAAAACCAGTACTCACAATCAGAGACTGTATGATTAGGAAGGTAGATTCTCAACTTTTACATTATGACCAGGAAAGGATCAAGGTTAAGTGCCTCCCTGGGACATTGGCATGGCGGGACACAGACCGCATAGAAAATATTGTGCACAATAGGGAACCCGACACTAAGGTCATTCTCCACATAGGAACAAATGACCTAGCCAGTAGGTCAGTGGAGGAAACAAAACAAAAAAAAAACTAATGAAACTTGGCAACAAGATGGCTTCCCTTTCATCCAGTGTATCTTTCTCTGAGATTCTGCCTGTCTGGGAGAGGGGGGACAGCAGGCAGAGGATCAGAGAGAAAGACATGACCGAACTTAACACCTGGCTAAAAATCTGGTGTAAAGAAAGAGGAGATCACTATATAGGGAACAGGCACACCTTCTGGGAGAGGGATTTTTTTGCCATCAACGGCCTATACCTCACAAGGCAGGGAACTCGAGCACTTGGTCAGAAGTTTGACGTCCATCTCTCTCAGTTAAACTAACAGAGGGGGAGGAAGCAAAGGCACCCATCGCATCAGAGGAAGCGCCATCTACCCCTTCCCCATTCTTAGCTAGTATAGCGTCTCAGCACTATAAGGTTAGCGTAACCTTAGATCAGAAGAACGGTCCACCAAGGAAAAGCAGCAGGAGTATGAAACACAAACATTGTAAATTGAAACTGAATAACCAGACCTTACAAAGGCAGACCCAGGGATGGCAGGCAATGTGCATTAATGCTCATAGCCTACCGAACAAGATATCAGAGCTCACAGCCATGTTGGCAGAGACACAGTTAGACTGGATTGCAGTTACAGAAATGTGGTTTACAATAAACCACACCTGGGATGTAGTCATACCAGGTTATACCCTCTTCAGGAGGGACCACGAGGGAGGGGGGTGGCTCTGTATGTGAGGGAGTGGATCAATGCAACAGAGGTCCAGGGAAAACATAGGAACACAGAGGCCCTGTGGTTACCCTAGGAGCTAGGGACAAGGAACCCATCAGAGTGGGGGTTATATACAGACCCCCAACCCAGGAATTAGAAATTGACAAGGAACTCCTAGAAGCCATCTCAGTGATGGCCGACAATGGTGAGCTGTTAATAGTTGCGGACTTCAATCTGCCCGATGTAGACTGGACCTCATACACAGCATCCTCAAAAGGAGTAGGGAGTTCCTGCTCACACTGAAAGGGGCAGGGCTCAACCAACTAGTGAGCTCACCCGCTAGAGACCACGCTACCCTTGACCTAGTGCTCACAAACAGCTCAAGGGTTTTAAATGTGGGCATAAACCTAGGGACCAGCTACCACAGGTCAGTCAAGCTGTCAATCAACAAGGCAGAAGAAATATGTCACACAAAATTAAGATCCTGGATTCCCGTAGGGCAAACTTTCAGAGATGAGATCAAGAATCAAACCATTACTAGCTAGGAAAGCACGGGGATGTGGAATATGACTGGGAACAGTTTAAGAAGGCCATAGCAACAGTTACTGAACAATGTACACATCAAATCAGTAAATCAAGCCGGCCGGTGGCACTGAGGCGGAGGTGCTGGATGCCACACGCGCTGGATTCAAGGAACGAGCCTGGGGTAAAAGAGAGGATAGAGTGTCTGGAGGACTGGTCCGCTCTTTGGAGCGGAGGGATCCAGGCTCTGCCCAGCACCCCAGCTGCCCCGGTGGCTACCAGAGCACTGCAACGCGCAGGGCAAACTAGAGGGACGCGGAACTGCGGCGGAGGTGCCTGGCACCATTGCACGTCCGAGTTCCGCTGGGGAGGGTGGAGGGGGTGACTGCAACCAAGGAAAAATCCCCGCTCCTGGAGACAGGCGATGGCACCACCCTTGCAGCCACACTCTACTGGCCGGACTCATCCAGCTCCTGAGCCGAGCCCAGCCCAGCCCGAATTTCCAGATAGAGCACCCTGGGAGGGTGGTAGTCGGGCTGGTGCCAGGAAGCTGTAGAGTTTCTGGCCCACAGGTAGAGCTGGGATGAATGGATGCCCGAGAGAGTTCTCCGGGGCTCAGCAGAGCCAGAAAAAAGAGATTTAAAAAAAAAAATCAGTAAATCAAAAAGGAGGAAACCACTCTAGTTCACCAGAGACTTAGCAGCAATAATAAGGGATAAGAAGAGGGCCTTTAAGCAATTCAAGGTATCACAGAAGGAAGCCGACATAGACAACTACAGGAACAAGCTCAGGGAGGCAGGAAGAGCCATTCGAAGGGCCAAAGCACAAACAAGAGAAAAAATAGCACAGGGAGTTAAGAAGGGAGATAAAACTTTGTTACAGGTACATGAGAGAAAAAAGGAAGTGTAAGAGAGGACTAGTCAGACTAACAGCACAAGATGACCAGATGGCAGAGGATGTCAGTCACAAAGTAGAGGTGTTAAACAAGTTCTTCTGCTCTGTTTTCACACTAGAGGACAGTGGAAAAGGTCCTCCACCAAAGTAGACAGAACACAACAAGGAGGCAGGCACGAACCCCTTCACAAGGGAAAGAGTCCTAGAAGAGCTGAACAAACTTAGAGTTGATAAAGCAATGGGGCCGGATGGAATTCACCCGAGGTTGTTGAAGGAACTAAGGGAAGAAATTGCAACACCACCAGCAGAATTATTCAGTAGATCACTGGAGAGCAGCACAGTACCTCAGGACTGGAGAACAGCAACAGTGGTGACCCTGCACAAGAGAGGAAATAAGGAGAATACTGGGAACTATCGCCATGTCAGCCTAACCTCAAGAGTGGGGAAAAATGATGGAAGCACTACTAAAGGAGAGAATAGTGGAATACCTGAGGGAAAATAGAAAACTAGACCCCAGGCAACATGGTTTCACGGTAGGAAGATCATGTCAGACAAACATGACACATTTCTTTGACTGGGTTACCAAAACAGTGGACCAGGGCGGCTCAGTGGACATAGTGTACCTAGACTTCAGTAAAGCCTTTGACACCATCCCCCACAGGAGACTGGGAAATAAGCTGGAACACACAGGGTTGGGGCACAAGATAGTCAGCTGGGTTAGGAATTGGCTACAGAATAGAAAACAGAAAGTATTGGTAAATGGGGCTATGTCACAGGACGGGGAGGTGAGCAGCAGCATGCCACAGGGGTCAGTGGTAGGTCCAGTACTCTTCAACATATTCATCAGTGATATTGCAGAGGAATTGGAGGGAAAGTTATGCCTGCTTGCAGATGATACAAAGCTCTGCAACAGGGTGGGCACACAGGAGGAGGCCACAAGCATGGTGGCCGACCTCAGGAAACTAGAGGAGTGGTCAAAACTATGGCAGTTAAAATTTAACACCAAGAAATGCAAAGTCATGCGCCTAGGAAGGCGAGACCCAGAAGTAAAGTACACGCTGGATGGGCACCAATTGGAGGTAACAAAGATGGAAAGGGACCAGGGTGTACTCATCACCAATGACGTTAAAGTTACAAAACAGTGTGAAAAAGCGTCACAGAGAACAAGTGGCATCCTAGGATGTATAGGTAGGGGCATTACAAGCAGAAAGCAAGAGGTAATCATGCCACTGTACAGATCCTTGGTGAGTGTCAAGACCTGAAGTGCTGTGTCCAGTTCTGGAGGCCACACCTGAAAAAGGACAAAGACAGATTAGAGATGGTGCAATGAAGGGCCACTAAAATGGTGCAGGGGCTGCACCATAAGACATATGAAACTAGGCTCAAGGAACTGAAGCTGTACTCACTAGAACAGAGAAGAAACAGAGGTGACATGATAGAAACGTTCAAATATGTCAAGGAAATAAACAAGATGGAAAACCTCTTCCAAGAAAGCAAGGGAATTCGGACAAGGGAGGGAGGTAAGTTCAGGAGCAGTTATGGAAAGTACTTCCTCATGGAGAGGGTGATAGGGCCATGGAACAGCTTACCAGCACAGGTGGTGGCAGCTAAACCGGTAAGAAAATGTAAGCTAGCATGGGACAGACAGCGTGGACAGCTTGACTAGAACAATTAAAGGGGAGAGGGGTAGCCACCTTGGGCAGACTAGATGGATCAAGTGGTCCCCATCTGCCATCACAATTCTTATGTTCTTGTGCTATCAGCGATTTCTGTCGGGGCTGCTAGGGGAGCTCCATATCTCCCATTTTGCAAGTCACAATCCTGACCATGCAATGGGCACGTTCCTTGGGGAGTTCAGCGCTGAAAACCTTATCATCCCTCTGTGGTCTTGCCCTTTCACAGAAGTATTGCATCGGGTCTGGCAGCATCCCTCTGCCCCCTCTCCAGCCCCAAGAGACTATCAGCACAGGTACTGCGCACCCCTAGGGTCTCCAGGTGCTATGCCCCACCTTTCTTCGGGAGTGGAGCTCTGGGAAAGTCCTTCCGGGCATTGTCGCCCAAGGCATGACCACTCCCCAGACTCTGACTCGGCTGAGTTTGACCGCTGGGGAAGAAGGGTTTTCTTGGTGGTGCACCTCCTTTTGTGTGTCTCACTGCACAGGCTGCCTACACTAGGCACCCGTGGATGGTGCTAGGACAACTTCTGGCATCCTTGCCTGACTCAGAGGTGACCAGGCAAGCCATCAGCCTTTCTGCACGTGGTCTGGAGTGAGCAAGGCACTAAGCAAGGGTGTCTTATGATGCCAATGAGGTGGCTTCCAGACTGGCAGGAACTGCGGTCTGCATTAGGAGGATAGCATGGCTTTCACCTTTCCAGATTAATCACCCCTGGCCCTTAGTAGGGTGATTGCCTCTCCCTTCTAAGGGGCCCACTGCTTCTCCCATAGGGTGAGGCATGAGTTAGCGAGGTGTCTTCCTTCTCCCAGGTAGCGGGAGTCTCCACCTCACCCTAACCAGTCTCGGGCTTTGCCCAGCCTATGAGGGACCTCTTCCTCTCTGTGCTTTTCCCCCACAGGAGGCTGAGGGACGATTCAGCCCTCAGGGAGGTGCCAGCACCACAGTTGTGCTTGGTACTCACCCACTAGTAATGAATGGTGAAGAATAATCCAGGTATGATATGAAAAATATGTATCTACCATAATTCTTGATTTTCCTGGATATCTTCACCATTCATCACTGCTTCCTGCCCACCATCCCCTCGTGGGCCCCAGTCTCCTGGGTAGTGACTCCTCCCTGCTTGATTTCTCCCTAATTGAAGCCAGTTGCGGGTATAATCTCGCTGGCACCACTAGGTTCCCTGACTCTTGCTCTGGAAGCACCAGGGAGTCACCTCTAGGGAGAGGGCAAGCAGGGGCTCCTGCCCTTTTTGCCAGAGGCTCCTCGGGGCCCCACACATCCGTGGCGGGGACTCCCTTGGGATGGCAGCATGGGCCAGGAGTTTCCCTGGTTTTCTCTCGGGCTCTTTGTCTGCTATGCCTCCTTAAGCCTAGAGCGCGAGGATTGTCCTCTCTTTCTTGTGTCCCTGTCTTGGTCACAGGGGCTCTGGGGACCCTCTTCTACCTCTTGGAACCTTTAGCTTGCTCCATTTCTCTTCTCTGACAACCCACTCCTGGGTTGCCCATGGGGCAAGGTCCCCTCGGACCCCCTACTTCCAACCCCCTTGCTGTCTTCCCAAAGGCATATTTCCTCCGCCTTCCACCACTTTCCTGTGGTAATGGGCTCAAGGGGTTCAACATTTCACTTGGGATCGGGACTCTCTTAGGTGACCCCCTATTCAGAGGGATCTTGCCCCGGGGTGGGCCATTTCCCCACCCCTATATAACGGAAGAGAGAGGGTGAGAGATTCTGGTGGCCCCACCCCTCTTTTTTTTCTCAATGTACCAAGAGGGAAGTGACCTTGAATGGCAGTGGCAAGAATCAGCTATGTCTCGCCTGACATCTTGTGGTGTTTACTTCAAGACTCTTGGGACCTGTGAGGCCTCTTGTCCTCTCTCTTGCATCCTCCTGTACTTGTCAAACAGGGTACCCTTGTGTACAAAAAAAAGTGGGTCACCTCTCTTGGTCCACAAAGGAGAACTCCCCTTTTTAGGGTCCTCCTTGTTGGGGTCCACATCCTTCTCCCTCTCTCTCTCTCTCTCTCTGTCTCTCTTCCCCTCTTTCCTTTATTCTCTTTCCTTCCTTCCTTCTCCCCCTCCATCCTCTTACCTCCTCCTTAGCCTGCCTGGTGGTTGAGGTCCCCCTTCCAGACCTCTTAGAGCCCTACCCCTTCTCGTGTGGCCAGCTTATTCCTTTTTAGTTTATATCCTTTCCTGTTTCTATCCCTTGGGCTCCCTTGCCCCACCCTTCCTCCTTTTTTTTTTTCTATCTCTGATTTCCTCTCCAGTGATTAGAACTGAGGTGGTTGAGGGGACGGCATTGGTTACTGACTAACCCGCGAGCACCATGCAATATATCAGCCTCGAGCGTGGCGCCGTCCCCTTCTCCATAGGAAAGCTGAAAAAGCTTAGAGCTATAAGCTTCCTGCAGGGTCCTAGCACCTCCAACTAGAACCCAGCAGTGATGAATGGTGAAGATATCCAGGAAGATGAATTAAGGTAGGTACGTAATTTTCATTTCTGCTGCTGTACTGGTATCAGTTCACATCCATACAACCCACCCTACTTCCCTTGGCCAGGTTTACTTTCAGTACCTGTATCAGGGTAAAGGTCTAAGAGCAGTGGGGGTGGAGCCAGAGGACTACATGATTGGGTGGTAGGAGGAGTCAGGCTTGAAGACTGTTCCGATGACTAAGTATGAGCAGTGGACTATTGCCTAAGTGTGAATGCAAACTGAATTCTAGTAGTAGAACTAGTTACCAGTAAAGTAACCTATTCTTTTTGTTGTGCAATAGGGTACAGCACAGGCCATTCCAGATCATCAAGTTTCTCTGAAGTAGGCCACAGGAGAAATACCTCAATGGATAGTGCATCAACAGGAATTGGAAGCATTCCAGAGCCATGTGAAGAGGATGTACATAAAGCCACTGATACCAGCTTCACCACACCCATTAAAAGTGCATCCTCTACAGACAAACTTAGCAGGTATACTTTATCAAATGTTAAGCATATTTGGGACTAAAGAAAATGTTAAATGGGTTACATTTTGCTACCTTGTTAATCTTAACCTAATTCATATCTAACAATGTATTCTTAATTCACGTTCAAGTTTATTGCAAAAAAACTCCATTCAGCGCACTCATTTACAGGGAGGTCCCGGAAGGACAACAGGTACATCAGAATACAGTATATAAAAATTTAGCATACAATCAGAGAAACTTCAGAATACAGTATACAAAGAATATGGTATACACAGTTCTGATAGTTGGGCAACATCAAACATAATACAGTAACTTGCATAGACAGGAATAACAATTTAGACAAGGAACAAAAATTTCAGTACACAGTACGGTGATATGCACGACACAAATCAAAGTAACAGGAAGTAGACATAATTAAGAACATTTGTTGCAGGGGAGTAGCTATTCCTAAGTATATGGGGCTACAAGGAGCAAGAGGCCAGGAAGGGAGGGGTGTGGGAGGATGGTACAGTAGGTGAGAGGAGGTGCTTATAATTGACAGACCAAGGAGTTCCTTGCATTTGACTATGCTGTGGGTTTGTGTAATCATAAAGAAATCAAGGTACACCTGTACTACAGTATGTGTTTTTAACATTTTTCTTTTCTCAGTCTAATGTATCCCAGTAGATTGAGCCCAGACACCAGGTAATAGTCCATTCTTGTGAGTACAAGACAGAAAGTCATGTCTTTGCATGCTACAGTACCCTCAGTCTGCACACATTACATCATCCATGGAGTGTGCATCGGTACTGTTGCTGACATCCTTGTCAGGGACCAGAGCTTCACTGTCTACACAATGGCAGCATTAATTTCTTCGGCTTTAGTTTAAAAATACACTAGAGTTTGCTATTTATGTGTTAGTTTAGTTAGTTTAATACACAAAACATTTACAGTTTCTCTCAGCCATACCTCTTACCAGTGGCCGATGACCATGGAAGAAGGTGGGGAGCCTGAAAAGGCTAGTTCCTCTGGGGCTGCGTCTGGCCACCGACTCTCTGGCTGTGTGCTCTGGCATCGAGCAGTCAGTACCCGAGAGTAAGGATAGTCCTCCAGGAGTCACAAAAAGAAATGGTCTAGATCCCATACATACTTGGCATCATGATCTTGGCACCATTCGGCCTCGACTTCTTCCTGCAAGAAGGAGAAGAAATGTCACCAGCTGAGGTTGGCGTCTGGTCATTGTGCTGCGAGACACTCAGCTTCCATAGGCCTGTGTTTCCCACAATTGTCAGCGACGACATCAGGGATGTCTGGGTCTGTGAATTTGGTGTCTCCATCCCAGAACACCACTCTGTCCATTAGCAGGGGCTCCAGTGGTCAGTTTGGCAATTGGACAGCTCTTACGGAGCTGTGGGTGTAGCATATAAGGCACATGGCACCATTTCTGGTGCCAGCCCCTGACCCCTCGAGGTTGGCTGGACTGGCACCATCTGCAGTACTGCGTAACTTGGGTGCACGGCTGACTGCAGCTTCAGTCTTTAGGCTGGTGCCACTGTTGGAGCTGCCAGTGGCTGCTTTACTTAAGGTGTCACCTCTGTCCCCTTCAGGGATGGGGCAGCCACAGCGCCGCTGCCGTTTCCATTAGGGCTGGCCTGGTTGTCAACACTGTTGGCAGTGCCACGTGCAGCGCTGGGGTCAGGCTTTTCAGGGCCTATGGCAGTGCTGTGGCTGGTGCCGCACGAGCCTTCATTGTCAGGATTGTTCCCTCCAGGGACAATCTTGGGGATGTTCTCAGCTCTGCTGCTGGCACTGTTTCCTGGGCACGGTCCAGGACCAGGTCCAGTGTCTCCGGTGTTGCCAAGTCCTGTGCTGTCAGCTTTTCATCCCCCTTCTCTCTACTATTGTCCAAGTGAGGAGTGAGTAGAGGGGGAACAATTCATACCCTAACCTCATCATCTCTTGTGGTAAGGAGGATGAATCATACTATGGTCCAGAGAACTCGGAACCAGTTTCTGTGACCATACCTCATGAGGATCTCTCCTTCCAGGCTCTGCTCAGCAATTTGCATTTTGCTTTGAATTTTGAGCCAGTAGCCACAGACCAGGCTCGCCTCCAACTGGAGGAAGCATACAAGCACATACTGGTGCACCCCATCCACCACAAGTGCCTCTGGTTCTGTGTGGAGGGGAAGCACTACCAGTCCAGAGTCCTATCCTTTTGGCTTTCCTTGACACCGCAAATCTTTACAAAGTGATTTGCACTACTTGCAGCGCACCTCAGAAAGCTTGGACTCCATATCTAGATGACTCGCTAATCTCAAGCCTGTCCAGACCAGATACAGGGCAGGCAGTGGCCACTGCCTCTCACTTCTTAGCATCCTGCTGAACCCCTCAAAGTCTCATTTGGAGCCCTAACAGGAACTGCGGTTCATAGGAACTGTTCTGGACATGACGGATGCTTTCGCCTTCCTCCCAGACAGCCAATTTCTAGCAGTCTTTCAGATGGCATGCTACATCATGGAATGTAAGACTGTGCCAGCCCATTCTGTGCAATGCATGCTGTGCTTAGTAGCCTCCTCAATGCTCACAGTGCCTCTGGGAAGGCTACACATGAGGACAACCCAGTGGATGCTCAGTACCCAGTGATCACAGGAATCACACCCTCAGAACTACCTGTTTCAGGTGACACCCCCCCCGTGAGGTCCTTGATGTGGTGATCCGTGGAGGACAATCTCCTCCAGGGATTCCCCCTCTCCCTACTGGAACCAGAGGTGACTGTCAGCACAGATACCTCCCTGCTGGGGTGGAGAGCGCACTGCCAGGGCCTACAGACTCAAAGGGGTCTGGGACCCACCAGAAACAGATCTTCATTTCAGTACACTGGAGATGTGAGTAGTTCTATATGGTCTGAAAGCCTTAGTGGACTTGTTCAGCTGAAAGACCGTTCTTCTTCAGACAGACAACAAGTCTGTCATGTACTGTATCAAGAAGCATGGAGGAGCACACTCTTACCCTCTCTGCATGGAGGCACTGAGACTATGGGAATAGTGCCTAGAGCAGGGGATCTTGCTTAGACCAGTCAACCTGCAAGGAGTCAAGAACACTCTGGCAGATGAGCTCCAGTTGAACAGAGAGAGATCCTCATGAGTGATCACCAGTGCCAGACATCATTTGCTGTTTCGACAAGTGGGGCTCCCCAGATGTGGACCTTTTTGCATCCCCATTCAAAGCCAGATTGCCTTGATTCTGCTTCAGAAATCCAGGAGATGGTGTTTTCTATCAGGATGCATTCAGACTGCCATTGCAAAATCTGTTTCTGTATATATTCCCTCCAGTCCCTTTCATCTAGAGGGTATTGTTCAAGCTGGAGGCACTCGGGACAGTATGATGCTAGCATTCCTCTGCTGGCCTCAGCAGGTATTGGTTTCCTTTGTTGAATTGACTTTCGGTCAGCAAACAGAGTTCTGCCACTCTGGACAGACTTACTGACCCAGGGTCAGCTGGTCCATCCCCACCTGCATGCCCTTCACTTCTAGGCCAGGCTCTTGAAGAGTAGGCATGACTAGGTTCAGGGTGTCTCGGAGGGTCGTTTAAATACTTTTGGCTGCGTGAAAACCTCTGAAAACCTTCCACCAGGAAGACATACACAGCCAAGTGAAAAACATTTTCCGTCTCGTGATCTAAAACCCAAGTGGGCCCCTTCAGTTGTCCATCTGAAAAGGTTCTGGAGCACTTACTGGATCTTTCTGATGCTGGCCTGCAGTATTCCACAGTTAAGGTCCACCTATGTGCTATCTCAGCATGCAACAAGCCTGTTGGTACACTCTACCTAGTGCAGCTACTGCTGTTTAAGAAGTTCCTCAGGGGTATTCTGCACACAAGCCCTCCCATCAAGAAGTTGGTGGCTTCCAGGGATAGCAACCTTGTGCTAGATATGCTCACCTGCAAGCCCTTTGAGCCTATTTAGACTTGAAGTTTCTCACTTGGAAAGCAACATGTCTGGTGGCTATCACCTCTGCTCACAGAGTATGTGAAATCCATGCTTTGGTCACAGATCCTCCATATACTGTTTTCCACCGAGATAAGGTAGTTCTCCGTACATAACCCAAGTTTCTACCTAAGGTGGTGTCAGAGTTCCATTTGAATAAGGTTGTAATCCTGGCTACCTACTTTGCAAACTTTCAGAATGAGGGAGAAAGCACTCTTTACTCATTATACGTTAAGAGGGTCCTTAGGTTTTACCTGGACAGAGGACAGACAGAGGGTAGTGGTTACATAGCAACATAGAATTTGTCAACACGTTAGGAGCCATTGGTCTACCCTGTATGCCCATTTTGTCCCTCCCTTTACTGTTACTGCAGATCCTACCTGCTCTCTGGCTAATTCCTTCCCCTGCTTTCCTACCAAGATTCTTTTGTGCCCGTCCCATGCTTGCTTGAAGTCCACCACTGTTTTTGACCCCACTACTTCTGCTGGAGGACTGTTCCATGAATCCACCACTTTTTCAGTGAAGAAGTGCTTCCTCACATCCCTCCAAAATGTTCCCCCTTCCAACTTCATAGCATGCCCCCTTGTTCTCATGCCCCTTCTCTTCTGAAAAATACTCCCCTTCTTTACCTTATTCACCCCCATGAGGTACTTATAGATCACTGTCATGACCCCCCTCCATTCTTCCAGGGTGTACATATTGAGATTCATTAGTCTCTCCTTGTAGGGCTTATTTTGCAGCCCCTGCACCATTTTAGTTGCCTTCCTCTGGACAGCGTCTACCCTGTCGGTGTCCTTCTTGAGTTGCAGTCTCCAGAAAAGGACACAGTACTCCAGGTGTGAGGTCTCACCAACAATCAGTATAGTAGGAACACCACCACTCTCCTTTTGCTGGTGATTCCCCTCCCTGTGCACCCCAGCATCCCGCTGGCCCTGTCCACTAACTTGTCACACTGTCTTGCCACATTGAGGTCATCGGATATGATAATCCCAATGTCCCTTTCCTATTTAGTGACCATCAGTACATCTCCCCCATTATGTACACCGCCCCTGGGTTTCTGTGCCCTAGGTGCATGATTTTTCACTTTTTGCATATTTTTATTTGTTTCAGTTTCACCAGGAAAGACATACTGAGCTGAGCAGCAGCTCATTTCCAGGTGCGTCCTTCGGTGAAGGGGATAATGGGAGGCAAAACATAAATCAGAACAATATATACAAACAGGGATAGCCAGTATTTGCAATTAGCAATAGAACAATAGTTGCATTGAAAACAGTAGGCAACTTTTGAAACCCAGCTGCCATACCTTCGGCCACTTCCTGCGTTTCCTCAGGTCTCTACTCATTCTCTCCACACTCTCTGGAGTATTTATCTATTGCAGATTCCAGCTCTTCTGCATTGAAGAGTACTGGTCCCAGTACTTAGCCCTGAGGCACCCTGCTGGTCACTTTCTCATCTTTAGAGTGAGTGTTATTTACCACCACCTTTGTTGCCTGTCCATCAGCCAGTTCCCTACCCAGTTTACCACCTTGGGTCCCACCCCCAACTGTCCAGCTTCTTTATTAGATTCCTTTGAGGTATGGTGTTGAAGGCCTTGCTGAAGTCAAAATGGGCCATGTCACCGCCCTACCCTGCTCTATTTTCCTGGTCACCCAGTTGAAGAAATCAATCAGGCTCATCTGACTTGACCTCCGTGCTGCCTCAGATCTTGTAACCCGCTGGATTCAAGA
Organism: Neoceratodus forsteri; assembly: GCA_016271365.2. Taxonomy (NCBI): domain Eukaryota; kingdom Metazoa; phylum Chordata; order Ceratodontiformes; family Ceratodontidae; genus Neoceratodus; species Neoceratodus forsteri. The sequence continues at coordinate 767,655,336 of CM028136.1, forward strand.
TACTCCACTAGCCTTTCATTTAAAAGAATCTCCATTAACTTCCCCACTACTAACCCTAGACTGAACGACCTATAGTTTCCTACCTGCTGCCAGTTTTATGAAATGAGAGTATATAAACCATCCTCCAGTCCTCTCCACTCCTGTTTCCAGTGAGTTGTTTAACAGAGCTGTCAGAGGTGCAGCCAGTATCTCCTTGAGGTCCCTCAGTACCCTTGGTGTACCCTGTCTGGCCCTGTAGCCTTATCTACTTGAAGATTTGCAAGTCCTCTCAGGACGCTTTCCTCTGAATGCACTTGTATCTGCCTCCCTTCCCAGTGTTCCTGCTGCTTCCATATGGTCCGTCCCTCTTACCCTCCTCTGTGAAGACTGAGCAGAAGAATCTGTTGGGGATATCTGCTTTTTACTGATCCTCCTCTGCACAGTCTTCCCCTGCCTTTCTTAACCACACAGTCCCTCCCTTTGTGTTCCTCTTATCATTTATGTATCTAAAAAAGGTCTTATCCCCGTTAGTTACCCCTTAAGCTATCCTTTCCTCTGTTTGTGCCCTTCACCACCATCACTGCTTCCCTTTGTTTTCCAGGTACACCTTCCTGTCCTCTTCCCTCTGTATGTCTTTGTACCTCCTGAAGGCCACCCTTTAAACCTTTATTTTCTCAGCCACTTCCCTCAAGAACCATAGTGGTCTGTTTTTTCTCCTGTTTCTGCTCACTTACTTCACGCTGAAGTTTGCTGTCTTCACTATGCCATCTCTTAATTTGGCCCACTGTTCCTCAACCCCATCCAGGCAATCCCCCCCCATGCTAGACCATCCCTGAGGCATTCAGCCATTTCATTAAAACCTGCTCTCTTGAAGTCCTGGACATTTGTCCTTGTATGGTTTGTCTTTGCCGCGTCCTTATGTTAAACCACACTGTACGGTGGTTGCTGGTCCCATGTCTGCAGTACTATCCCTGATCTTCCCCAAATCAGTCTTCACCGTTCATTACTAATGGGTCCTACCAGAAGTTAGGACCCTGCACAGAAAAAAGAGCACTGCCTCTTTAACATTTCTGAGCTAGGAGGAGCCGGCATCTTGACAGCACCACCCATGAGGCCTGCGTTCTACGTGGTGCTCCCAGGTTGGCCAGTAACCGACACAGACTCCTCCCTACACTCAGTTCTGTCTTTTCCACCATCAAGGAAGGATCCTGCATGAGAACTGTGTGCTGTAGCTACGTCATTACCTAGGTCTCATCCTTTTCTGTGGTACCATGAGTTTTCTTAGATTTTTTACATAGTTTCTTGGCGTCGGGTGTTTTAAATCCTGTTTTTGTTATTTTAGCTGCTGTGATAGTATGTCGGGGTCAGGGCGTCATTCAAAATCTAAACGGTCGGGAGATGCCCCCATGCGTCGGTGCCCCTATGGCAACTTCATTACAGTATAGGACCCCCACGACTGTTGCTTTTCTTGCCTGGGTCCTCGCAATCCAATGGATGAGTGTGACGCCTGTTTTTCGATGGACTTCTGAACTCTCATTGTCCATGCGACATGGTGGGGTAGGAAACCCCTAACTTTCAGTGGGCGTCTACGCACTGGGGCTCAAGGCGAACCCTGGGCTCCACCCCTGAGCCCCGGGTCTATCCGACCCGAGCGAGAGGACCCCCTCTGTCCCTCGCCTTGCTGGGACAAGGGGCCTCCACGAGGAGTTGGTGGGGCAGGTGTCTCCCTCCGGGGGGGGGCAGCTGGTCACTCCTCGCAGTCCGGTACCCCCTCAGAGACCCGGATGACCCCTGAGGTGGAGTCAGAACTACACGTGGGCTCTCCTTAGGAGGTACCATCAAGACCGCACATCCCTCCATCCCCAGCTCTCGGTGCCGCCCTCAGTGCCGATGAACGGGGTAGAGTGGACAGCAGTGTCCGGTCCCCCTTCCGATACCCCTCTGGGTAACAGGAGGCCCAGGGTTCAGGGAGTGGCCCAGTTGGAGGTCGCCCTGATCTCATCCTCAGCCTTGGAGGACGATGACTGGGAGGATCCCAACTAAGTCCCCAACTCCTCGAACTCCGCTCAGACGTCTCCGAGGCTGGTTGAGTCTCCTGGACCGGCACGCAGTTGAGAGACGGTGCCGTTGGTGACAACACTGCCCTGGAGCCCTCAGCCTCAGAGGACGATGACTGGGAGGATCCTGACTGGGTCCATGACTCCCTGAACTCCACTCGGACGTCTCCGAGGCTGGTTGGCTCTCCTGAACTGTTGTTGCAGTTGGGAGACAGTGCCGTTGGTGGCAGCGCTGCCCCGGAGTCCTCAGGCACCACCTCCTATACTGGAAGCCCCTTGGGGGCTCCTCTGGGGATCCCGGTGAGCATCCGCACCATGGACGGTGCCGTTCCCTGTGGCGATGCCGCTTTTAGCTCCATGACCTCAGTCAGTGCCGTGTCCAGTGCCGCTTCTCTTAAGCCCGGTGCAGTGCCCTGGTCTCAGTTGCCAAGATCACCACCGATCTGGCTCTGTCTCGGCGACCAAATCCGAACTCACTGTGTTCTGGATTCCGGACAACGATGACAAGCCTCGGGTGGTCTCTCTCACTTTTTCTGGGGTAGGGGCGTCTTCCCCTCCCAAGATGGTCCATCCAGATTCCTCCACTGGGCCTACCAAGAGGGACAGATCCCCTTCTTGGGGAACAGGGCTGGTGGGACTGGTTCTAAGCTGCAGTCTTCACATTGCTGTAAAGATGTTGGGGGCTGCGGCCCGGGATCATCTCGGCCTGCCTCTCTCCAGGGTGGGGGGGGTGTCTTCAGTTGGTGTGGGCAGGGACCTTTCAGAGGAACTTGCTCGGCTCCAGCCTCAGCCTTCGGGGGTTTCTGCCCAAGAGCAACCCCCAGTCTGCCCCTCGAGTGTTGGGCGCACTGGGGAGGAAGGCCGGGCTGTTCCTCCCCTGGTCACTCTGCCACCCTTCTCCCCTTTCCTGGACTTTCTTAGCCCCAAAGGTCCCCTGACATGGGAACAGTACAGGGCTGTGGTGACGCTTTTCCCTCGCTACTTTAGGGCCATCTCTGAGTTCATCTTTAGACCTCAGACCTCTGCGCTGCCAAGTTCCTAATCGGATTCCCTCTCATCTTCTGCCTCTTCCATGGAGGAGGAGGAGGTATCTTGACACTTCTCCGATGTGTAGGGCTTCACATCCTACCAACGTTTCCTTACGGAGATGATGAGGGAACTCCATCTTTCCCACCTGGTCGGATGGAATCCTGATTGTGTGATGCTGTCATTCCTGGGGGAGTGCAGCGCTGATGGGCTGGTCATTCCTCCCTGTCCTAGGCCATTATGGGAGGCCTCACATGCCATCTGGCTACATCCTGCTGATCCTTCTCCTGCCCCTAGGAATTGTGTGTGAAGAGTACTGCACAGCAGCGGAGTCCCCAAATGCCATGCCTCAGCCTTCCTGAGGTCTGGGATTTCTGGATACCCCATCGGGGCATCATCGCCTTAGTAGTGACCGCCCCCCTGACGCGGCAGAGTTCAATGGATGGGGGAGGAGGGTGTTCTCTTTGGCACGCCTCCTATTGCAGGTAATGACTCATCAAGTAACCTATGTGAGGCATTTCTGATCTCTGCTGGGAAAGGTCCTAGCAGTGCCGCCTGACGGTGAGGAAACCAGGCAAGCCATCCGCCTAGCCGCTCAAGGCCTGGAGCTAGTAAGACACCTCACCAGGGCAGTCTACGATGCCAAAGAGGTGGCTTCCAGGCTGGTAGGGTTCTCAGTCTGCATCAGGAGGACTGCATGGCTTCGCCTATCTTGGTTATCACCCCTGGCCCAGCATAGGGTAGTATCCTCACCTTTCTGGGGGGTCCACTTCTTTTCTCACAGGGCGCAGCAAGTTCTGTAGGGGCATCCTTCCGCTCCCGGATCCCGGGAGCGCTCACCAGCCCTGCCTAGCCAGGCCCATATAAAAACATAGAAACATAGAATTTGACGGCAGATAAGGACCGCTTGGCCCACCTAGTCTGCCCATTTTCCTGCCTAACAGATAAGCTGCAGATCCTAGTTAACCAACAGCTTACTTCCTCCTACCCCCCACTAGGACTGCCTTATGTCTGTCCAATACATTCTTGAATTCCCCCACTGTTCTTGACTCCACAACCTCCTCAGGGAGGCTGTTCCATGCATCCACAACCCTCTCCGTGAAAAAATACTTCCTCACATTACCTCTGAGCTGTCCCCCCGCTATCTTCAAATCGTGCCCCCTTGTCCTTGCACATCTCTTTTTCTGAAAGATGCTACCCTCTTGGACTTTGTTGATTCCCTTGAGGTACTTGAAAGCTTCTGTCATGTCCCCTCTCTCCCTTCTTTCCTCAAGGGTATACATATTAAGCCCCTATGGTATGGGCGCCCTCCTCCTGTGGTTGTCCACCACAGGAGGCTGGGGGAATTTGTTTTTTGCCTCAGGGTTAGCCATCTTAGCACTAGCAGACCCATTAGTAATGAATGGTGAGGATTCATTTGGGAAGATATAGAGTATAAACACGTAATTATTGATCTTCCCAAATATCTTCACCATTCACTTCACTCCCTCCATCCCTAAGATCAGACACTGGGCAGCTCAGTCCCCTTCTTTCCTCCGCTTCTTTCCCCGAGGTCAGGGATGAGGTGGAAAGGGGAGAACAAGAGGGACTCTCTTGGGCGAACCCTGTGTCATCTCAGATTGCTGTCAACCTCGCCAGTGAATTGCTAGCGAGCCAGTCCTGTTGGTTTACAGAGGACACATCTACAGGTCAAGCCTTCTTGACTGAGTCCTCCACCAAGCAGGCCACGGGTGGGGGGGGCTCACTCTTCGCTCGCACTTGGAGCTGTTGCTCCTCTTTCTCACACTGGCTGATAACCAGGTCTGGCAAACATAGCCTGGGCGGTCAGTGAGATCTTAACATGAATCTTGGAAGGTGAGAAAGAATAGATGGAGAAAGACGGGTAATAGAGTCTTGTCTTGAATGCTGAGTGAATTGGTGTTCAGAAGGGGATGGTCCTCGAACCCTTCCCCGATTTCTCCTCCTTTAAAAAACAAAATCTGGTCAGATCCACCACGGCTGTCTAATAAAGTTACTGAAGTTGTGTGGAATTGTTAAGGAGGTATGTCGAAACAACACAATGATTTGTAAGTAGTAAGATTTGTTTTAGTTTCTGTTCTAAGGAAAGCATACACATTATTAGGAAAATATATGGAGGTGTACATTTCAATGGAAGGAATGCAAAAATTACTCACCTTAGTAATTGCTTTTCTTCTCATGGAGTCTTGCTATATTAGGACTTATTGCAGTCAGCCTCAGCCTCTGAACTGCCCCGGAGATGAAATGGTTAACTCCAGAGTAATCTGGAGTTCCACAGCGCGAGGGCGCTATTCAAAGCTCTATCTGGGTTGTTTGAACCCAAACTGTCAGGTTCTTTACGAAGCTAAACTAATATAGCAAGTCTGTGTGGAAAAAGCCCTACACTAGCCATTGGCTACCTACTAGTAGTAGAATAACAGAACACAACAAACACATAATAAGAACAAAATTACCTATTATTGTTAGAATAACCCTTGACAATCACTACTAGGCCCCCTGTCCCCAAAAGACTCAAGTCCAGAGAGGGGCCCATCTACCACTTAACAAAAAACAGAAATTATCTAGTTCCTAAACCCAAAAGAAGAAAAGAGGGGGGAACTAGAAGCTAAAAGGCATGACACAGTGCTTGCACCAATTGTCAACCCATACCCAAGTAGGGATTCTGAGAGGGGTAGGAGGGAGGGTTGTCCTAATATAGCAAGACTCCATGAGAAGAAAAGCAATTACTAAGGTGAGTAATTTTTTCTTCAAACACCATGAAGTCTTGCTTATATTAGGACTTATTACAGATATACAGCAGTACCTCCATGGAGGAGGGTCAGAACCTACTTAGGGAATAGGCTCTGAAGCACAGCTGTGCCAAAGCGAGCATCTCTCCTGGACTGGACGTCCAGAGAATAATGTAGTGAAAGTGTGGACTGTTTTCCAGGTAGCAGCTTGACAGATCTCCAAGATAGGAATATCTCTAGCAGCCGCTAGAGATGCAGCTGTACCCTGGTGGAATGAGCCCTCAAGCCTGAGGGAGGTTCCTACCCAGTTTTTGGTAACAGAACTGGATACAGAGACGATCCACCTAGCAATTGTCCTCCTAGTAGCAGGTCTTCCCTTACCCACATCTCCATAGGTAAGGAAGAGCTGGAGGGATCAACCTGTGACCCTAGTACGTTCCAAATAGTAGCTAAGAGCTCTTTAACGTCCAAACTGTGCAGCCTTCTCTCACCAGAGGAAGAGTGCTCAGTAAAAATACTGGAAGAGAGATGGATTGGTTAAGATGAAAATCTGAAACCACTTTAGGTAAAAACTTTCTGTTAGTCCTGAGACCACTTTATCCCTGTGGAAAGAAATAAAATCCTTTTCCACTGACAAAGCTTGTAATTCATATCGCCTAGCAGAAGTGATGGCCACTAGAAAACAGTTTTCCAAGTTAAAAACTTGAGATCTGCTGAAACCAGGGGCTCAAAGGGGGGTTGCATTAGCTGGGCAATGCAAACATTCAGGTCCCATGCAGGAGTTGGTTCCCGAAAGGGAGGGTTAGTATGAAGTAACCCTTTGAAAAACTTGGAGAACACAGGGTGAGAAGAAAGGGAAACTGGTTTCCCTGCGGAAATAAAAACAGAAACAGCTGCCAAATGAACCTTCAAGGTAGCTGGTTTGAGGCCTAAAGAATTTAAGTGGACCAAATAGTCCAACAAAATAGGCAGGTCAGCAGATTCTGGAATAATCTGCCTCTCAGAACCACCAAATGAGAATCTCTTCCATTTAGAATTATAAGTGGCTCTAGTGGAAGGCTTCCTAGAAGCCTTCAAAATATCCAGGACACCTTGAGAAAGGTGTAAATCAGCAAATTCTAGCTCCTCAAGAACCAGGCCTTGAGGTGGAGGGAATTGAGGTCCGGATACCACACTCTCCCCTGTGCACAGGTCAGCAGGTCGTGGGTCCTGGGCAAGGTCAGGGGAGGGTGAAAAGAGAGGGACAGGAGAAGAGGGTACCAAGGCTGCCTGGCCCAGTCTGGAGCAATCAGAATCACTCTGCAAGGCTGAGTTCTGATTTTCACCAATACCCTGAAGAGGAGAGAACGGAGGAAAGCATAGAGGAACTTTCCTTCCCAATTCAGTTGAAAAGCATCCAGAGGAACTGATCCCAGAACTGGAGGCCTGCAGCAAAACAGAGGAAGTTGGTGGTTGTCTGGGGCTGCAAAGAGATCTATCTGAGGGTGCCCCAACTGGAAAGAACCGACCCCAGTACTTGAGGTTCAGAGCCCATTCATTGATGGCCCTGAGAAATCCTGCTGAGGGCGTCGCTGGGATTGTCCTTCCCTGGGAGGTGAACCGCTATCAGAGAGGTGTTCAGGGAGTAGGCCAGAGACCACAACTTCATTGCTTGGTGCACAAGGCTGAAGAGCGAGTGCCCCCTTGCTTGTTGATGTACCACATTGTTGTGGTATTGTCTGTCTGACTTGAACTACCTTGTTCTGGACAGCTTCGAAAAAACCTGGAGAGCTAGGAAGACAGCTCTGAGCTCCAGTAGATTGATGTGAAGCAGAGATTCCTGAGGGACAGACTCCCTGAGTGGAAAGGTCGCCCAGGTGAGCCCCAACCCAGCAGGGAAGCGTCCGTGGTGAGGGTGAGGGAATGAAGAACAGGTAGGAATGGGACCCCTGTGGACAGGTTGCTTTGATCCAGCCACCATTGTAGAGCTAGGATCAAGGTCTTGGTCACTGGGACCAGTTTGTAAGGGGTCCCTCCTTTGAGACCAATAGGACCTCAAGTGGAACTGAATGTCCTCATCTGAAATCTAAGCTCCTGGCACGACAGCTGTAGAAGCAGCCATGTGCCCTAGGAGTTGTAGAAAGTGCCTTGCTGGTCGAGAGACCTGCAGGGTGAAGGAAGATGCCAGGGCAATGATTTTGTCCACTCTTTCAGAGGGGAGGAATGCCCTGGCTAACTTTGTGTTCAGCTCTGCACCTATAAAAGTTAGTACCTGAACTGGTTCGAGAACTGACTTTGGAACATTCAACAGGAACCCCAGAAAGGTGAGAAGTTCCTGGGTGATTTGCAAGTGGGATTTTACCTGCTGTGGTGACTGACCCGCAATGAGCCAGTCGTCCAAGTAGGGAAACACAGCTACCCCTTGTCTTCTTAGGTGGGCCACTACTACAGCTAGACATTTTGTGAACACTCTTGGTGCAGAAGTGAGTCCAGAGGGCATTGCCCTGAACTGGTAGTGGCCAGAGGGCAGTTCGAACCAGAGGTACTTTCGGTGAGAGGCCTGATTAGGATATGAAGCCGTCCTTGAGGTCCAGGGAAGCTAACCAGTCCCTGGTCTCAAGGATGGCAAAATCATTCCAAAGTTAGCATTTTGAACTTTGGTTTTACAAGATAGCTTGTTCAGAAATCTTAAATCCAAGATGGCGCCAGTCTCCTGTCTTTTTGGGGTCAGGAAATACCTTGAGTACAGACCCTTGCCCTGGTGGCAAGGGGACCCTTTCTACTGCTTTGCAGTCTAAAGAGAAGAAACCTCCGCTTCTAGTGCAAGGGTTTCTAAAAGACTTGAAGGGGGAAAGTGTCTGGCTCTCATCTTGGGAAATTGTTTGAGGCTGAGAACCAGGCCTTGGCTTACCACCTCCAGAACCCATTTGTCCGAGGTTAGGGACAACCAATTCTGGCAGAAATAAGCCAGTCTGCCCCCCAACGGTACAGGAGAGTCGGCCCCAGACACCCCGTCAGGAGCAGCTTTAGGCTGGGGAGAGGGAGAGGGCCTGCCTGTGCCCCGTCTGCCTCTGCCTCTGAAAAATCCCCTCTGCGCAAAAGCAGAGGATGCCTGAAATTGATAAAAAGGCCTATGGAAAAGCCTGCCTACCTCTGAGGGCATGCCTTTCTGGAGTGGCATGCCTCTCCTTAGCTTGAGCACTTTTGTAAGTAGTTCTGTATTCATCCATCTTTTTCATGTAATTTTCTGTTTGTTCCCCAAACAGAGACTTTCCTATGACAGGAAAATCTATAGCCTTTGACTGGGTATCTTGGGACAGATTAGTGCATCTGAGCCATGCCAACCTCTGGAGAGCTACAGAAGTGGCCATGACCCTAGAGGAACATCATTAACATCAACAGCAGCATGAAATTGAACTTTAGAGGCTTCAATGCCATCAGCAGCCACCTGTTCCAACTCACCAGCCAGCTGGCCCTGAGCCTGTTTGGCCAACTGCAATATAGTGTCCCATCTAGATATCTGATATCTAGCCACATAAGCCATATAATTAGCTTGTCTGAGTCCCAAAGAAGCTGCCACATACTGTTTTTCGCCATGGCATCAATCTTCCTGGAATCTTTATCAGGAGGATGTGAGGCCAGGGAATAATAACCTTGTCACAGGCTGCAGCTTGAACAACACCTACGTGACTACACTGCTCAGTAAGGAAGTCTATATTAGGGCCTGACAAAGTATACCTTCTGTCCATTTTTTTATCTACAGGAGGGACAGAAAAAGGATTTTTTAAAATCTTAGTGGTTTGCCTCCTAAATGACTTATGCAAAGGAATAGACAACCTTCAAGACTCTGGAATATCCATCATTTCCACATAATCAGGCTCCTCTTGCTCATCCACAGCCTCTTCTAAGGGGAGCTGGAGAGTTTCTGCTACCTTCTTATAAAATCTGAAATGTGAGGGAGACTCAGACAACAAAGGGGGAGACTCAAAGGGTCTGTCTGGAGAAATGTCGGTTCTATGGGCACTTCCAGACCTTCCCAATCACAATTACAATCATCCAAATCCTCCTCCCCCTCCTGTGGTTCATAAAAATCCTCAACATCATAATCCTGAACCACTGGACCTGAACGAGACCCCCTTCTTCCAACCATAGAGGGTTCGACAAGTCCCTGAGACAAAGACTGGACAATCTGTATGGCTTTAGCTATTTCTGCAGCAGAAGGAGAGACAAAACTGGACTCCACACTAGCTGATTTCTTTGTCTTTTTTACTTTGACTGATTCCTCAGGACCAGCCTTTCTTTTGCCCGAGGAAGTCTCGCCCTGGTCAGAGGGCACTCCCTCTGGTCCAGCCGGAGCTGGACTGGGCTGGCCATCCGGGTCAGCGGACTTTTTGGCCTCTCGTTCCCTGAGCCGGCCCAATCTCTTTTCCAGGGTGGCTGCAGGGAAATTCTTACACACCTGGCAGTCTGACAGGAGGTGGTCAGCCCCCAGACAATAGACACAAGTGGTGTGTGGGTCAGCCTTGGCAAAGGCTTCCCCACAGACATCACAGTGTTGAAACCCAGTGGGCCCGGATTTTCTTTTGGGTTTCTCAGATATAATGCCAGCCTATCCAAACTTGCCCTTTTTTTCCGGCCTTGCCAGGACAAGACACCCTTATCGGTCCCTAACCGTGTCATGGGTATTGGAAAAAACCCAATAAAATAATAGGTTTTTTTAGGACCGATAAGAACCGGGTACCTCACTCTAAATGCAAAGAAAATGAGTTTTAAAACAAACCGATCGGTTCAGAGTGAACCGATAATGAGTTTCCACACAGACTTAATTTCTTCTACTTACGGTTACCAGATAGAGCTTCAAACCGAAAACCGCGGTAATTTTAAACACTTTGCCGGTTCAAAGAACCGATAAAAATACAATAAACCGCAAAACGAACCGAGGTGAAGGAGCTGGTCTCCGGAGCGACTGTTCAGTGAAAGCGAGTAAAGAATCTGACAGTTTGGGTTCGAACAACCCAGATAGAGCTTTGAATAGCGCCCTCGCGCTGTGGAACTCCAGATTACTCTGGAGTTAACCATTTCATCTCCGGGGCAGTTCAGAGGCTGAAGCTGACTGCAATAAGTCCTAATATAAGCAAGACTTCATGGTGTTTGAAAGGAAGCTTACAGAAGAACCCCAGAGCAAATGCCACTGATGTATGTGTCATCCCGGATGATTTTGGCCAGACAGCCAAATTTTAAAGAAAACATAATTGCACATATCCCAATAATGCAAATGCAATGTACTGCTACTGTGTCTGGGGAAGTACCTTTCCTAGGTTGCAAGAACAGCCTCAGAAGAACACACACACACACACACACAGCAAAACAGCTGCAAAATGAGCAGATTGTCTGCAAGCACTGTTTTCCATGCAAGACACAAGCAATTGAATCAAAAGCACACACAAACACGCCAGAACACAGCAGCAAAATGATTAGATTTGTCTATAAGCACTATCTTCTATGCAAGTTGGAGCACGGGGAGGGGGTTAAGGCTGGAGATCAGTTATGGTCCATGACATAACCACATGGTCAGAATATTAAATATGTTAAAATAAACATAAATGCAAAAGTAACCATTTCAAGAAGAAAATGCACACTGTGACACTTAACAGTTATATGGTAAGTTAGCACATCTGGACTTATTTGCTGCATATTCATCTCAGTTGCTAAGGGGTCCTGACTATGTTCACGTTTCTTCAAGCCAAGCTAGCTACAGTATGTCTAGCAATAACATGGATAGAAAAATTATGCCATATTTACAACAAGAAGTTAGCATTTTAAAAAGACAGTGCTGTAGACTGAGAAGCAGCTTGTGTAGATGCATTCATCATGCTAGCCAAGATATGTTCTGGTTGTGTTCCATAAGGCTAACTAGTGGGAGAAGTAGGGGAAAGGGATAGAAATCTAAAATAGAACCATTTAACCCATTTGTGATTTAAAGTTGCATGACAGAAATGTGGCTTCCAGAACTGGACTCTATATTCCAAATGAGGCTTCACCAGTGATCTACACAGTGGCATCACCACCTCCTTCCTTCTGCTGGTAATGCCTCTTCCTATGCATCACAGCATTCCACTGGCTCTCCTCACAGCTTTTGTACATTGTTTAGCCACATTTAGGTCATCCAATATGATTACCCTGAAATCCCTTTCCATTTTGATGACCATCAGCCCCCCCGTAATCATTTTCTGGGTTCCTGCAACCCTTCCTCATTCAACAAGCAGTTAGCACATCTGGACTTATTTGCTGCATATGCATCTCAATTGCTAAGGGGTTCTGACCATGATCACCCTTCCTCAAGCCAAGCTAGCTGCAGTATGTCTAGCAATAACATGAATGGAAAGATTATGCATATGAAAACTTATTAATTATTCTGTACATACCCTAAGACTCAAAGTGTGTCTCCTTTGGCTGCCATGATGTCTGTGGTTAATTTGAAACAAAAGACAGTGTAACAAGACACTGGCCTCCACTGGAGCTATTAAACAATAGAGCAAACTGCACTCTGGGAAGATTGCCTGGGACAAGATGCAAGTAAAAAAACCTGAATAGCAGATTCAAGGGAGTATAAAACCACCAGGAATGTTAGAAAAAAAATGACCTCTCCTCACTCATTCACAGGTGTCAGTGAATGTATTTGTTAACCATGCTGGTTCATCTTCTTGCTTCCCTCATAGTAAAAATGTGAAGCTACATTTGTGTTATTTTAAATGAGTGGTAAATGGCATGTCCAAGGGGATGGCAGCTCTGATAGTTGTTCCAGTCTTACTTTTTTCCTGGCTCAGTTTATAATATCAGTGAAAAGAAAGTAGGAAAAAAAAATCCAGCCTTTTGCTTCTACAAGTAGTTGTTAATTGCAGCTGGTATTTTTAACATGTGCAAGGCAACTTCACTTCTCAAACTTAAAAGAAAAAATACACTTTATCATCAAAGTCTGTGTTTACCAAGTACTGTACCCATGATTAAAATAATTTGAACCCTCTCCCCATAAAAATGTGCCCTCACATGAAACTGCATGATTAACTGTAAAGACAATTAAAAAACGTATTTCTAAATGCATTACTAACACCCATGCTTTCAAAGTTTTGAAACTACTAAAAAGACAAACTATGTATGTATATATGTATGTGTGTGTATGTGTGTATATATATATATATATATATATATGTGTGTGTGTGTGTGTGTTTGTGTGTATGTATGTATATATATATATATATATATATTTATTTTGAATATGGTAAATATTGTTAATCCTAAAACCTGAACTTTATGTTTTTTAGTATATAAATATTTAAAAGAAACCTGTGGCTCTTTCAATCGAAACGCTATGTCTGTTGTTTTCCTTGGGAGCTGTAATTTCAGACACTTCTTAATTACTCTTTCCTTTTGAGACACCAGGCGGCTCTGATAATCATTTGTTCCAAGGGGTTTTAAGTCAATTTGAAGGCATTAAGTATCTTCTGTTCTCCTAGTCCTTAATAAAATGCAGGGGCTCCACAACTCGATCACTCCACAGACTTGTTCTGTTCCTTGGTCCAGATCCCAAACTAGTGTGTCTTGTTAGATCCAGTTCATGTCCCTCCCACATGAATCAAAAAAAAAGGTGGGGGTGGATCTTTAGGAGCTTCTCGGGTGGAGGTGAAGGTGGATCTTACTCCCCAAAAAAAACCAATGCTGCCTCCCACTACTCAGGTTCCAGTTCTTGTACCGCCCATTTAAGAAAGAAAATAGTACCCTGCAACCATTGACTAACATGAAAGCATATTTATTTGAGGGCGGAAAACATTTCTTGGAGGAGGTTAAGGCGGAGGAGACTATTTACACCTTCAATTAGTTCCACGGACAGAAAACATGACATCACTCCTTTTGTACATGCAAAACGTCTGCAGGCTGTGCCTGCTGCAGCCGTAAAAAAAAAGGAGGAGGAATGATAATACTTCTTTAGGAAGCAGAAATGACCCCCAGGCTTCTGGCCTCATCCCCATGGTTCCTCCCGAAACACACCTTCTCCTCCATATCAGTTTTATTTATTTATTTGAGTTTTACCAGGATGGCATACTGAGCAGAGAAACCGCTCAATTCCAGATGCGTCCTGGGGGAAGAGGAGCAAAATAAAGACAATAAATATTATACAAGTACACAGATAGTACAAGTGACATAGATCCTGTATATACAGATTAACAGAGCTCTCATGACTGTGCGCCCCGAGGTAAACTGGACAGCAACATTAACGTAAACATACCTGGCGTTGTTAAGATATGGTATACAGTAAAAAAGATATCAGTTAACATCCTCTGGAACCCCTTGAGGTTCTTAGGGCAGCTCCCAGCCCTGTCCAGGGGAGCTTCGTCCACTGGGCTTGTTCTAGAGGAGAGAAGTTCTATGGGGGTCGGGGGGGCACGAAGTGGAATAGGTCAGTTCTTTTCCTTTTCTACCTGTCTTCTTCTTTCTCTCCATCTCCTTGGTTGTTTTATTCTGCTTAGGGCTGCCCAATGTTCTGGTCACTCCTTCCTGTCCTTTTTAGCTAGTCCCTCTGATCCTACACCTTTCTCCAACTTGGCCTTTATATTATTTTCAGACCTCCTCTATCACTCGGGCACCCTGGCCCTCTGCTATACCCAGCTTTCCTGTTTCTCTTCACCTGGTGGGACAGAACTGAGTGTAGGGAGGAGTTAGTGTTGGTTACTGGCCAACCCGTGAGCGCCACACAGAATGCAAACCTCATGGACGGCGCTGTCCCGATGCCAGCTTCTCCCTGCTCAGAAAATTATAAAGAGGCAGTGCCCTTTTTTCCTTGCAGGGTCCTGACCTCTGATAGGGGCTGTTAGTAATGAATGAAGATATTTGGGAAGAGCAATAATTACGGTAAGTACGTAATTTCCATTTTGTGAGCATCAGGTCCAGTGTTGCCCTGAATTGGCTCTATGGCATTCTGAATCAAGACGTTCAGATCAAGATGTTTCAGGGTAGAGTGCAGGAGGGAGGTCTCTTTCAAATGAGAAGAAGCGCCGGGACCATTGAACAAGCGATGAAGCTAGAGTAGGGGGAAATTTAAGAGAGATGTGAGGAAATATTTCTCCACTGAAAGGGTGGTAAAGGCCTGGAACATACTTCCAGCAGAAATGGTTGAGGCAAAAACAGAGGGGTCTTCAGGCATGGGTAATATAGACATAAAATATATAAGAAAATAGGCAGGTAAGAGGGAAGGTCACCGGAGGCCAGTTAGGTCTTTGGAGACAGATAAGGGCAGGTCCTTTTCTGCTGACAAATTCTGTTTCCTTTGCATTATGCCATTTAGCCTTTGTTGAAATTTTGTTTGGTAACCATAAACAAGTTATTATTTTTGCTACTAACACCAGCATCAGTAATAATTTAAGAGTTTTACCCCTTGAACCCTTGGCTGGAATTGATACTAAGACCAAGGACTGGGTTAGCAAATTCTGTTCTGCAAAAATTTGGTCTGCCGCTGTGCTTATGTCTGCCCAATATGTAATCAGACGGGGACATGACCAGAAAATATTACTGTGATTGACTTAATTCCCCACACCCTCTCCAACATAATCCCTTATGATACCCCATATATTTCACTTGGATTGCTGGATTCTGCAAATAATGTACCTTACATTTCTATGAAAAGTCCCCACTGAACAGAAGAATAACCCAGTAATTGGGAATGGTATACTTCAGCCAGGTATCTGGGGTATAACTTATAAGTTGTGTTTAACTCCGCATTCCATCTATGTAGCACATTTGCTGTGGAATCTGGGAGGAGTTCTAAAAGGCCCTTATAGAGAGTCCTTATCAAGTGAGTCCATAACACTCCCCGTTGGTGATCCCATATTAACCCATAGATGGAACCAGCAGCTTCTTTTAACTATTTAATGGAGGGCCCCATAATGTATGCAGGCTGTAAGTTGTGAATATCTAAAATCTGCAGTGCGGGGCAAGGTAAATTCTTGCTGTGAGCCTTGAAAAATGTGAAAGCCGTAACTGATACACGTATCCAAGTCAAAGTTCTTAATGTTTTAGTTATTTGAAGTTTTTCATTAGTATGTTGTTCTTCGCTCATTCAATGGTGAGTAACTGTGTCGTAGCAAATTTACCTGCATAGACTTCGATCTCAGGACTGTGTAGTGTGTACTGGCTACAAAGATTCTGTTTCTTCTTGTTCCCTTAGAACAGTGGTACACACCAAATTATCATGAGGGGTGATCAATCCACCAAGGCCCACATCAAGTAGCATTTATAAAATAGCTTGGAAAATTGCAGTAATCTGATCAATCAACAGGATTTCAAAAGTATATAATTTATGCTAGCATAATTACACACAACTTGAAATTACCTACACTAGTATTTCATTTTTTTTCATTTTAAATGCAATCACACATTCAGAGTGTATATTTGTACTGGGATATATACTGTACAGACTTCTCAGCTGGTTGAAGGCACTTGGCTTTGCCTTGTGCCTTACAGTGCACTACACCAGAGCTGAAATATATCCCAGTATGAATGTACACTTTGTCGTGTTTTATTACTTTCCTGTTTTCTTTTTCTCATCATGCTTTTAGTTTGTGCTATTTCCTCAGTGTCTTGGGTTCAGTATCTCCCCTGTTCCTAGTCTGCTGCAAGTTTGACACCCTACTAATGTGTACAAAGGCACTTCCTGCAGGTGCCAGAAGTATGTTGAAATTTACTGGTGTATTGCATTTTTGAACCTGTGCACCCGACAGTGATCACCTTTCTTGTAGTAGCAATAACTATTTTTGATCCACAGTATCTTCTAGACACTTTGCCTGGTTCAGTACTCTGAACAAGAGTATGGCCACAGGGAAGAGCCTTGGGGACCACAAGTGGGTGGCCCCTGGCATGTATAATGAATAGGAGACAGTATAGTGCTGTGGTTTAGGGCACTGAGCTGCAAACCTAGAGACCTGGGTTGGAATCCCACAGCCCGTACTTTAATACTGTGTGACCCTGAGCAAGTCAGTTAACTTCCATGTGCTCCCAGGTTGCACCTGGAAACAAATTTTGACTTAGTGTTCCTTTCTTGGTTAAACAATTCCCATTTTACCCCCTTACCACTCTCCCACAAGAGTGGACTTTTTCCAGTGCCTGATCTCTTACTAATCTACAGGGATATATAGGAACTCATGGAAGGTAAACTAGTGAATAAGAATGAAGCGTCTTCTCTCTTTTTATGCTTTACAAGTTATTAATAGAGAATAAGCAGCGCCGGCCCCTTGGTTTAGCAGTAAAGCTACCACACGAGATGCCGGTGACCTGAGTTCAGGAACAAGCCCAGGATATGAGCGGGGGGGGGGGACTCGTGTGTCCCAGTTGACACTCATCTTCTCTGGGAAGGGAGTTGTCTCCTGTGTTGACACCTCCTGAGGTACCATAGATGGAGCAGCACGGGACAGCAATGGGAAGGTGAAATGGCTGACTCAGCACACAGTGTGCATATGACTTTCTGTTCTGAGATTTTCAGTCCAAAGCCATGCAACTTCCTCTCTTCATAAATATGAATCCCAGGGTTCATACTGCCATGAGGAAAAAGCTGATAGAGGCAGGATAAAGCCTGACTCTTTGAAGACCTCACACTTTAGACTGGGCTGCAGGTCACTACACTGGATTTGGTCTCCAGAGGGTGTGTCCCCCCCAACCCCTCCATGGCCCCACCATGTGGGGTAAGCCACAGGGAGCTAATGGAGACCAGGGTAAATCCTAAAGATGATAGATGATGGGGCTTGAGGGAAGAAGCAGAAGGGAGCATTGACTAGAAGTTGGGGAGAAAGTTAAAAAAAAAATGAAGGATCACAAGAAAGAAGATTACATTTCTGAGAGGTTCTTATTAATTGCAGTGTATATTGATTTGCTTTCACAGACATCCAGTAAAGCAAGACTCTGTGGAGTCGCAGTTGAAGCGGGTCGATGCCACCAGAGTGGATGCAGATGACATTGTAGAGAAGATTCTACAAAGTCAGGATTTCAGTCTGGACTCCAGTGCAGAAGGTATTAATCAGAGTTCCATGTGTTGAAATGCAGTCTAGTGGCTGAGAAAATGCACTGACCTCACAGACATCCCACCAACCTAACAGGTGTATTCTGTAAAATGTTGCGTGCTCTAGTACAAGCCAGAAGGACTAGTTAAAAGACAATACAATTCACCTGATAAAACAAAAATCTACCACTGCTCATGGGTTGTATTTACTGGGGTTGAACTCCAGTTTAGTTTCTGAGCTGTGTTATGCATCTATAAAAATGACTACGATCTAGACTACTTTGATGCAGCAGGCTTATAAACTATAAAACCTACACCATGAGATAAGTTAAAAAACTAGACTTAAATACTTACTGTACCTCCTTTGTGCAATTGGCCCTATGTCCCTAAAAGTAAATAAGCCACAAAGTAAATTCTTGGAATGTATCCAGGAGGCTAGGCGAGTGCTGCTCCCCATGGCAGCAGTGTCTTTCTCTTTTTGCCAATTGTTTTCCTCTGCTAAGACCAACTTTACGTCTTGTGCAATATGAGAGCTGTTATAGTCTCCAATCAGATAATTTTCCAGTTCTGCTTTTCTCCAGGGACTAAGTACAGTCCTCTGTGACTGTACTTAGCCCAGGGAGGACAACAGGACCAGCAAACAAAAGATCAGAGCTATATAAACTCTAACAAGCACTTCAGGCTGTTGAATGTCCCACTGCTGCCTACTACTCTGATCAGTCTACTGCAGGGGATTCTGGGATTTTTAGTTACAGAAAATGTCAGCCTAGAACTAAGCAAAATTAGTCTGATACAGTCTACTATGCTACAATAAACAGTAAGTAAACCAAATGTTTTTGCACACAAAGTACACACTGAGACCAGCCCCACAGTTGAGTGTGGGACCCCTTTGTGCTGACTGTTCCCCTTTAAGTGGCATTTTGAAAGTATAATAAGGACAAAGCTGCTTTTGACCAAGCTGCTGAAAAGAACATTTTCTTACACCTGTGTTGGCAGTGCTCTGTCTTTCATACCCAGTTGGATCAGATGAAAGTTGAGGAAATATATTTTTTTTTACATAGCGATTTGTGCCCCCCAGCCCAGCTGCACATCAACCTAAGGGATGTTATGCTGTTTGGGCCTTTATGGTTACCACTCAGACCCATCTCCCCCTAACCTGCCACATTCACCACGGTTCTTCCCTCCATGGCAGGTGTCTGCAGGGATGCCCCCCCGGAGCAGTTTGGATTTGGTGTCAACAGCTGATTTCTGTAGCGTGGGGCCCAAGTGTGACAACCATCATGGGAACAACATCTGGGGATTTTCCTCCCCAATAGCTCTTACTCCTCTGACATGGGCACAGCCTTCCTAGAGGCCTTGTGTAGGCACAGCACACCCTGTGGCAGGAGCAAGCTCTTTAGCCGAACCGCAGGGGTCACTGTGGTGGAATCTGCTAACTCTCTCCACCAGAGGCACACTGCCGCATGGCAGCTAGCCGCTACCCCAAACTGACCTGCCTCCTGACGTGGCAACCCAGGTCACTGGACTGATCGATCAAGAAGGCCCCTGAAGCAATATTTCTAATTGTAAATATTTAGCTGATTAACACTGTCTGCTGTATTTGTTTCCAGTATATAGGATATATAACTGTACGTAATCCGCTTGCATGGAATATCCTTCTAGGGCTTTTCAGGTTGCTGCCTCAAGAATTTTAACTACTAGAATCAAGTGTGTCCCCCTTTGCATTTTGTTTGGCTTTTTGTTCTGGGCTCATTTTTGATTTGGAGGTTTTTCATCTTTTGCTTTGATTATGTAGTTTACTTTGTAGCTTAGGTATTCACATGTTTGGTGCCTTGTCTTCTGTTGGGATTCAGTAGTGTACATGCCTTTAGTCAAAGGTAAAGTTTATCTTTGAGTCATGTGGGGTTATTGTGTTTTTGGATATCCTTGTTTACTCTTAGGGTTTTCTTTAGTTGCTGGTTTAGATTCTGGTATGTACATTACACAAGTATTTCCATGGCTATAAATAGTTTGTGTCTTTTCAGTGCATTTACCATTCGGATGATGTTATATTTCAGTCTTTATTGCTGCGGTAGTCATGTATTCAGTATTTCTGCATAGAATATTCTGTATTGCGCCACGTTGTTGATGGGGAATAGCTGGTAGCATGCTCCCCCACTAGGGTAGTGGTACAGCTGAAAAAGTTGTGACCTCAGCATAGAACCATGGGAACCACATAAACATTCCAAATACAGCAGTTACTCAGTTTCTGCTGTACCACTGACGGGGTAGCATGCATAGAGCAGAGCTCTCTAGAAGACTTTCTTTTTCTGATCAAAGTTTATTTTCTCTTTTTCTGGATGTTGCAGCTGTTAGGTAGGTTGAGGATACCTGGCAACAGGGAGCACTCTTAAATTTAGAAATCATGCTTGTTAAACTGCAGCTTTCAAATTAGCTAACCTGCCAGCTATCTCACATTCAGTGCCTGAATGGGGACCACTTCCCTAGGAGGTCTCTAGTAGTAGACATCTACTGAACTATTCAGATGTCCCCTTAGCTCAGTGCCTCAAGTAAGTAATTTCTTTGTTTGTTTTCTTTTTGTTTTGGGAAACTTACTTAGATGGTCAGGCCTTTCGAGTTTGTCACCCTTGGCCCGGCATAGGGTGCTATCCTCACCCTTCCAGGGGGCCCACATTTTTGCCAGAAGGGCACAGCATGAACTGCGGGGGCACCTTCCAGCTCCTGGTTCAAGGGAGCCTCCGCCAGTCCAAGGCCATCCACAGGCCTCGCCAGGCCCGTAAAAAGGCCCTCTGCGCCTGTGTTCCTCCCCCACAGGAGGCTGGGGGAATTTATTTCCCTCAGGGTTTGCCATCTTGGCACTATGACCCGTATGCAATGGATGATGAAGATTGACTTAGGTAAGATATGAAAATTACATACTCACCGTAATTCTTGATCTTTTCCAAGTATCTTTACCATTCATTATGGCCCTCCCCTTCCTCCCTATGGTCAGGCACTGGACAGCGCCTTTTTCCCCCTTTTCAAACATGGTCTTGGCTGTATTCTGACTATTGCAGTTAGCCCCAGCACTTGAACTGCCCCGGAGAGAAGAGGGTGAAATTCTATGCAGAGCATAGAATGTTGAGCTCGAGCTCGGTTCAAACCTCTGTCTGCAGCACTTTGAAGTGCAACCATCAGATTCTTTACTCCACCTAACTGAACAGTTGCTCCAGAGATTTTCTCCTCTGCTCGCGGTTCAACAGTCAGTGAAAGTCGTTGGTTTACCGATCATTTCACAAAATTCGGTTCAGATCTCTGTCTGTGGTACAGTAAGTACTAGGTAGTGAACTAGCCATAGTAAACATTTGTAGAAATTGTAAAAACTGTATTTTGACCAGTTTGGCTGAACCAGTCATCTAGTGTGTTTGTTTTTCTTATCTTTCTTTAACTTTAGTGTGTGGTTACCGGTCCTTATCGGTTTAAAAAAAAAACTTATTTCTTGCGTTTTTTTCTAATACCCCTTGACACGGTTAGAAATCGATAAGGGAGTCTTGCCTGGCTGTTTGCCGTAAAAAGGGTAAGTTTGTTGGTTAGGATGGCTACGTCTGAGAAAACCAAAAGAAAAACCGGGCCCACTGGGTTTCAACACTGCAGTGTGTGTGGGGAGGTCTTTGCTGAGGCTGATCCCCACACCACCTGTGTTTATTGTCTGGGGTTTGACCACCTCGATTCAGACTGCCAAATTTGTAAAAATTTCCCTAAGTCTACCCTGGAAAAAAGGTTGGGCAGGCTTAGGGATAAGGAGGCCGAAGTCCGCTGACCCGGATGGCCAGCCCGGTTCAGTTCCGACCAAACCAGAAGGAGTGCCCTCTGACCAGGGCGATACTTCTTCGGGCAAGAAGAGAGCCGATCCCAAGGGATCGGTTCCTAGAAAAAGAATACGAAAAGAAAATCGGGCGGTTCAGATCCAGAGACCCATGTTCTGACCGTCGAGGAGATTGCCAGAGCGATTAAGATTGTGGAATTGCTTTGCCCCGTTCCGTCTGATACGGCGCCTTCTGGCAGGTGCTCGGTTCGGTCAGTTCCTCCGGTTCAGGATTATGCCCCGAAGACTTTTATGAACCGGATTTGTAGGGGGACGAGGATTATGAAGGTGATGATGATGACGATGGTATGGAAGGTCTGGATGAGCCCATCGAACCAGACATCTCTCCAGACAGGCCTTTTGGTGTTTCCCCTCCTAGGCTTTCTGAGTCCCCTTCCCACTACATGTTTTACAGGAAAGTGGCAGAAACCCTCCAACTCCCTGTGGAAGAAGCTGTTGAGGAACACGAGGAGCCTGATTATGTGGAGATGGTGGATATCCCAGAGTCCAAGAGACTGCCTATTCCCTTCCATAAGTCCTTTGGGAAACAGAAACAAAAATTGTTAAAGACTCCAAATTCTGTACCTCCTGTTGATAGAAGGATGGACAAGAGGTACACCTTATCAGGCTCAGGTACAGAGTATTTGTATCAGCAATGCAGCCATGTTGGGGTTGTGCAGGCTGCAGCCTGTGATAAGGCTAATATACCTTTGGCTTCACACCCCCCAGACAAAGACTCTAGGAAGCTGGATGCCATGGCTAAGAAACAGTACATGGCATCTGCCTTGGGACTCAGGCAGGCTAATTACATGGCCTATGCAGCCAGATACCAGAAGTCTAGGTGGGACACTGTACTGGCACTGGCTAAACAGGCTTCCCCCCAGCTTGCCAGGGAGCTGGAGGGGGTGGCTGCTGTTGGGATTGAGACTTCAAAAGTACAGTTTCATGCTGCTGTGGACTCCAGTGACGTATCATCAAGAGTCATGGCTATATCTGTGAATCTTCGGAGAATGGCTTGGCTCAGATGTACTAGCCTCTCACAGGACACCTAGGCTAAGGCCATGGATTTCCCTGTGGTGGGTAATTCTCTTGTCTGGGGAGCAGACAGAGAATTACATGAAAAAGATGGATGAGTATAGGACCACCTATAGGAGTGCACAGGCCAAGGAAAGGCAGGCAACTCCTCAAAGGCAGCAAGCTAGGGGCAGGGGCAGGCCTTTTCATAGGCCTTTCTACCAAGCACAGGCCTCTTTTCCCTTTCCTCAGAAGGGGTTCTTCAGAGGGAGAGGCAGAAGGGGGATGAGCAGAGCTGCATCCACCCCTCAGCCTAAGGTTCCTGCCAAGCAGACACCCTAATGTGTCAGCCCGGGTCGACTCCCATATTCCTGTAGGAGGCAGGCTGGCTTACTTCATCCAGGACTGGATGTCTGTTACCTCAGACAAGTGGGTCCTGGAGGTAGTAAGTCAGGCTGGTTCTCAGCTTCAGAAAATTCCCGAGGCTGAGAACCAGATCCTTTCCACCTGCAAGCATATCCAAAACCATTGCCCTAGAGGCAGAGGTTTCATCTCTACTGGCCTTAAGGTCCATAGAGAGAGAGTTCCTACATTGCACAAGGGAAAAGGTCTGTACTCCAGGTACTTCCTTACCCCAGAAAAGACAGGAGAGTGGCGACCCATCCTAGACTTATGATACCTGAACAAACATCTTTTAAAACCAAAATTCAGAATGGTGACTCCGGGAATAATCCTTCCCTCTCTAAGGCCAGGGGACTGGCTAGCCTCCCTGGACTTAAAAGATGTCTACTTTCACATTCCCATCAGGTGCTCCCACAGAAAGTACCTCAGGTTCGAACTGCCTTCAGGCCATTATTAGTTCAAAGCAATGCCCTTCGGCCTAACATCAGCTGCAAGGGTATTCACAAAATGCCTAACAGTAGTAGTGGCCTTTTTAAGAAGGAGGAATATTTCCATACCTAGACGACTGGCTCATTGTGGCTCAGTCTCCAGATCAAGTCAAGTCAGACCTGCAAGTGACCCAGCAAGTGCTCACTTCCCTAGGATTTCTTCTCAATCTCCCCAAGTCAGTTCTGAAGCCTGTACAGCTTCTCACCTTCATAGGGGCAGAGCTGGATATTGTTGAAGCAAGAACTTTTCTTCCCCTGGAAAGGGCAAGGGCTATTACAGAGCTGGCTTCTTCCTTTCACATCCTGGTTTCTCGGCCAGCAAGGCACTTCCTTCAGCTTTTGGGCCACATGGAAGCTTCTACAGCAGTGGTCCAAGGGGCCATATTTCAGATGAGGGACATTCAGTTTCATATGAGGGCCTTTTGGTCTCAAAGGAAAGATCCTCTAACCAAGCTAATTCCAGTGACTCAGACTATGATCTAGGTTCTCCAATGGTGGCAGGATCAGGACAACCTCAGGCAAGGAGTCCCATTCGTCACTCAATCTCATTCTGTGGTCCTAACCATGGATGCTTCTCTACTGGGGTGGGGAGCCCATCTGGGGGCTCTCACAGCCCAGGGACTGTGGTCCCCTCAGGAATGCCTTCTTCATATCAATCTGTTGGAACTCAGGACGGTCTTTCTGGCCCTGCAAGCTTTCTCTCAGTCAGTGCAGAACAAGGTGGTTCAGGTCAGGACAGACAACACCACCACCACCATGTGGTACATCAACAAGCAGGGAGGCACTCGATCCACGGCCTTGTGCACAGAGGCCATGAAATTGTAGTCCCTGGCTTATTCTCTGCAGGCCTCTCTGATAGCAGGCCACCTTCCAGGAAAGGAAACTTTGCTAGCAGATGCATTGAGCAGGATTTCCCAGGGCCATCACAAATGGTCTCTGGACCCCCTGGTGTTAAAAGTGATTTTTTCAAGGTGGGGCATTCTAGAGATGGATCTCTCTGCAGCTCCAGACAATCACCAACTTCCTCTGTTTTGTTGCAGCCCCCCAGTCTTGGGCTCAGTCCCTCTGGATGCTCTGATTCTGAACTGGGAAGGGAAATTTCTATATGCCTTCCCTCCTTTTCCTCTACTGTTCAAGGTCCTGGTCAAGATAAGGTCACAACCCTGCAAAGTGATTCTGATTGCTCCAGACTGGAACAGGCAGCCTTGGTACCCCCTGTTGCTGTCCCTATCAGTCCATCTTCCCCTGTCTCTTCCCGGGAATTACAACCTGGTAACCTCCTCTCAGGGGAGGATTTGGTACCCCAATCTTCAGTCTCTCAATCTCAAGGCATGGCTCTTGAAGAGTTAGAGTATGCGGATTTGCATCTGTCTCAAGGGGTTCTGGACATTCTCAAAGCCTCTGGAAAACCTGCCACTAGGAAAACGTGCAACACCAAATGGAAAAGATTCAGCATTTGGTGTTCCAAGAAGCATATATCCCCAGACACTGCTGGATTGTGTACAGTTCTGGATTATATGGTTCATCTTAATGGCCTAGGTCTCAAACCAGCTACTCTCAAAGTACACTTGTCAGCTGTTTCTGCTTTTCTGTCAGTGGGGAAGCCTTCCTCACTGTCATCTCACCCTGTTTTCTGTAAATTTTTCAAGGGATTGCTTCATACCAATCCCCCCCTTTAGGGATCCTACCCCTGCTTGGGACCTTAATGTTTGCATTGCTCAGCTTTAGCAGTCCCCCCTTTTGAGCCTTTGTCTTCAGCAGAGCTTAAGTACTTGACTTAGAAAACTGTGTTCCTGGTAGCTATTACCTCTGCCAGATGTATCACTGAATTACAAGCTCTGTCAGTGGAACCTGATTTTATCTCATTCCATAGAGATAAGGTGGCCTTTAGAACCAATAGGAGGTTCTTACCTAAAGTGGTTTCAGGTTTTCACCTGAACCAATTCATGTCTCTCCCTGTGTTCTTCACTGATCATTCTTCTTCAGGAGAGAGAAGATTACACAGTTCGGATGTTAAAAAAGCCCTTAGTTACTACATTGAGCGTACTAAGGCACACAGGTTTGACTCCCTCCAGTTGTTTCTCACTTATGGGGAAGTGGGAAAGGGCAGACTTGCCACTAAGAGAACTATTGCCAGGTGGATTGTCTCTTGTATACAATTCTGTTATGAGAAGATGGGCAGAATTCCACCCTCAGGCCTGAGGGCTCATTCGACAAGAGGTACAGCTGCTGTCAGGTATATTCCTTTGCTAGAGATATGTAAAGCAGCCACCTGGAAAACAGTCTATACATTCACCAAGCATTACTCCCTGGATGTCCAGGCTAGGAGCGATGCTCGGTTTGGTACAGCGGTACTGCAGAACCTATTCCCAAAGTAGGTTCGATTCCCTCCTCCATGGAGGTACTGCTTGGTAGTCTGCAATAGTCCGAATACAGCAAGACTTCATGTTGTTTGAAGAAAAAATTACTCACCTTAGTAATTATGTTTCTTCTAATGGAGTATTGCTGTATTCTGACCTCCCTCCCTGCCTCCCCTCTCAGAACCTGTTTTTGGAAAACGGGCTGGCAGGTGCAGTGTTGCACCTCAGGGGTGCATTTGGGCACTCCCTCTTTTTAGAGAGGGGGAGTGGGTTATTTTTATTATTTTAATAGTCTTGATTTGTTCACTATCTGGTTTTTGATTTTGGATTTCTTGACTTGTCATTTGGGGATCCAAAAAATTTGGTTGCCTTTTGGCTAGCAAACATTTTTTTACAGTTTCCACATAGTGATAGTTAGTATTTGCTCGTAAGAATCTGACAGTTGCACATCAGAGTGCTGCAGACAGAGGTTTGAACCGAGCTCGAGCTCAACGTTCTATGCTCTGCATAGAATTTAACCCTCTACTGTCCGGGGCAGTTCAAGTGCTGGGGCTAACTGCAATAGTCAGAATACAGCAAGATTCCATTAGAAGAAACATAACTACTAAGGTGAGTAATTTTTTCTTCTCTCTTATGCCCTTGATCCTTCAAGGGTGAGAGTTGGGGGTGGTGGTTGTTTTTTTCTTAGGACAAGCCCTGCCTAATTTCGTGCCATCCAGCGTTCTGCCCCCTTGTTTGGCCTAGCTGCCTCATGGGGGGTTGTTCCTTAAGAAGCCCTTGGTGTAAAAAAAAAAGGGGGGAGGGGCCAGCCTTAAGCCTTCTTCTGTCCCTCCTATCCCTTCTGAGCTCCTCTTCTGCCTCAAAAAGAACACCTTGGGCTCTCAGAGGATGGAGAGCAGACCTTCGGGTTCTCCAGTTTCCGCACCCCTTCTTGCTTCCTCCTTGGAGATATACCATGAGTTTGGTATACACTAGAGAGAGGGTCTTTTAAGGGGCTCTCCAGGTATCTCCTTCTGGTAGGGAGGTGTTTTGGAGATTGTTCCCTTACTGTCCTCCTCATCTTGCCCCCCCAACCGAATTCCTCTTTCCCACTCTTACCTAACCAGACGTCTCAGGAGAGCTCTCAAGCTAGCAGAGGTGGGTGTATGTATACACCCTGTCCTCTCCCTTTTGGCCCAGCTGGGTAAATTGTTTCTGTCCCTTTTGGGCTATTGGTTTGGTTGCATTCTGGACAACTTGGTATCTCTCCCTGTACCTCTCTGGAGCCCTGCCTCTTAAAAAAAGAAAAAAAGGAGGGGGGAAGTAGAGGGGGAGATAATGGGAAGAGGACTACGAAGATATATGTGTGTGTGTGTGTGTGTGTGTGTGTGTGTATATACATCAAAACAAAATGGTTATATTAAATAGAAAATAGAGTTAAAAATCTACGTTTCGACCTTTGGTCTTCTTCAGGAAATATCTAAAAGAGGAAAAAACAAAGTTAGTGTAGAGGGGAGGTGAAATAAGGGATATATATATATATATGGAACGAAAAAGGGGAGGCTCGGGGGGAGAAGAAGTGATAAATGGCAAGATTGAGAGAATCTGTGAAACAAAATGGTGATGATGGGAAAGATGAAGCATAATAGGAGTGAAAGAGCTAGAGAAGTCCCCAGGTGAGGACTAATTAACAGCGACTAGTAAGAAGGCTGAAAGGTGATAAATGTGGGGGAAGGAGACAGAGATGGAGACTAGGTGAAAATGAAAAAGAAATTAAATGTGTACAGATACAAACAGACTTTAGGAAAAATAAGGGGTGGCTGAAAGATGTTAGTGGAAAATAAGTCTATCATTTAAACCATAGGGCTGCTGGGAGCCAAGGCAGATGATCAGCTTGGTTTCATGTTTTTTTCTGTGGTCAGAAGCTGTTCTGAAGGACACAAACAGAAAGGTAGTTGACACTGTGGTCCCTGGAGATAAAGTAGGATACAACGGGTTTAGCAGTGCCACCATTCCTGACTGCTCTGTAATGTTCCCTGAAATGGTCAGCAAGGCATCTACCAGTCTCTCCGATGTAAATAGCTGCACACTTCCTGCAAAGAATACAATACACCACATTAGTGGAGATGCATGAGAACTCCTTGGTGATGTGAAAAACACCTGTAGGCCCCCGAATTTCAGTCACACCGGAAACAAATTTGCAGGTGTAGCAACGAGTCCTGTTGCAAGATTTGGTACCTGGTATGGAGGAACTATTAGGAGTAGGTAGGCTGCTTTTAACCAGGAGATTCCACAGGTTGGGTGGTCGGAGGTAGGAGGTAATAGTTCTGTAAAAGAAGCACCAGTGTTCGGGTCAGTTTGCAAAATAGTGAAGTTACTGGTGATGATCCTGTGAAGAGAAGGTGTACTCTGATGGAAAGGAAGCACTAGTGGAATTCGCTGTTGTTCTTGCATGACAATATCCTTCCTGCGGGGGTCAAGGTTACAGGGCATGTTACTGACTCGGGGAGAGTGCTCTGTCCACTGTGCTTTTAGGGTATCCCCTGTTGATAAAAAAATTATGCATTATTTGGGTCTGCTCAGCAAAATCATCATCTTCACTGCATGACCTGCGAAATCTAAGAAACTGTGAATAAGGCAGGCCATTCTTGACATGTTTAGGATGGAAGGAGCTGTGGAGGAGGAAACTGTGAGAGTCAGTGGGTTTGTAATAAACTGATGTATTCAGACCAGTGTTCTGTACTGAGAGTTGGATATCCAGAAAAGGTAGTGTAGAGGAGGATACTTCAACAGTGTATTGAAGGGAAGGATGGGCCGTGGTACACTCGTCAAGGAAGACTTGGAGGGTCTCCCTGGAGCAGGAGGTGGCCCCTACACAGTCATCTGTGTAGCGTTTGTAGAGTTCAGGCACAGTCCCTCTGAATGAGAGAAAAAACTGTTCCTTCACCCAACCCACAAACAGATTAGCAAAGCTGGGACTCATCTTGGTACCCATTGCAACTCCACTGACCTACTGAAAAAAACTGTTAATGAAAGAAAAAGCAAGTAAGAACAATATATAAATATTATATTCATAGCAAAAAAACTCAGTTAATGCATCAGTTAGGGTTCATAGCGCAGCGACAAAAACATGGAAATGTGGTGTTAGGGTTACCACCCCACCCCCACACACCAACAGGCATCGGGGTGTGTGCGTTGGGGTCATCAGCCTAACTCTCACCCCATTCCATGTGTAAAGAAGCTGAGGTGGTGCAGTATAGGAGAATGGGGTGAGAGTTAGGCACAATGACCCCAATGCACACCCAGATGCCAGTTGGGGCTGGGTGGTAACCCTAACACCACATTTCCATGCTTTTGTCGCTGCGCTGTGAACCCTAACTGATGCATTAACAGAGTTTTTTGCCATGAATTTCACTTCTTTTTGAGAAAGTGTAATGTAAGTGGTATGTGTTAGTGGGAGCGCGGGCCCTCTGGGCCCTGAGCTCCCTTCATATTGCCCATTTGTTTGCATAATGGTATGTGTATGTGGAGCGGGGGCCCTCTGGGCCTGTGCTCCCACTTACACACAAGCTCAGAAACCATACAAGCCCTGCAGGCGGAACTCATAACAGTAATTTGCTAATATCTCAGCAACCCGTAGCAGCTAGGAAAAAATTCCAGTGCTGTTGTAATCATGACAGCGAGTACTCCATGTGAGAAAAGTCGACTGAATCTGTGTCTCACATCGTTTACAAGATAGGGGCACCGAAATACGCTGAAAAGGCACCCTTTGAACCCTTGTGACACTAATTTGCCAGTATCTCCATAACCGTAGCAAGTAGGAAATAAATTCCACTGCTGGTGTAATCTATGATTTCCAAATTTGTTTCTGCAGGTTAGATCACCTAAAGGTGATCTAAGTTGTGGATAGCGAAAACTCCGTTTCTTGCTTTATTTTCGAGATACGGGCGCCAAAAGGCGTCACAGACGCTGTAGTGTTATCCTATGGGAAATTTCTCAACTTTGGAATGCTGTACCTTTGGGCCCATTGAATGTTTTGGCACCAAACCACCAAAAGGCACATCTGTGGGACCAGGGCTTGCCACTCTGCAAAAGTAAGCCCAAAAGCCCCAGCCATTTTGTTGCAGGGTGATGGCAAAGATGTGCTGTTTTTGAACAAAATACTTTCACAAATTGTGACAGTTTTGCATTTGCGAAAGTGCCGCAGCAGTTTTTTCCGCAATTTGCGAAAGAACAGGGGCCCCTGAGTTTTAAAACTGCAATGCTGGGGGCTTTTACCGCCAAAAAAAGATAGGGCTGGCATCCTCAGGACCCGACTAGGTAAACACAACAGTCAGTGTTTACCTAGGGGATCCCAAATTTAAATGCCAGGCACTTTTCTCTTTCACTAACTGAAAAAAAACAAGATGGCGGCAGCACAAAAGTAAAAGGGTCATTTGCGAAAGGAAAATTTACTGGCGGCAGCTTTCATGAGACACATATATTTTTTCCCCCATTGACTATAATGTGAAACTTGTTTTTTTGAGTAACTTTTGAACAGTTTAATATTTTTACACCAGATCTTCAAAAGGCACATCGGTGACCCAGATTGCATCTTCCCTGAAGATTTCAGACCAAACAGACAAATCATGCGGGCTGTGGAGTGCGGAAACAAAAGCGCGCAAAAATCATTTGATGTGTGTGTTTGGCGTTCTGCTGCTGCACAACCCGTAAATCCGACCATACTTGTAACTTAGCCGGATCCAGATCTATGGTACCAGACCACACATGCAAAATTTCAGACAAATCCGCTTCTACGGGGTGGCAAAGTTATTAAGGTGCACATTTGGTTTAACATTAAAGTGCTTACTCAACCCGCGTATTATATATATATATATATATATATAGTAGAGGCAAAAAACTCTGTTTAATGCATCAGTTAGGGTTGTTCCACAGCGACAAAGCGAGAAATACGATGTTAGGGTTGAAACCCCTTTGCACCCTCAGCCCATCCCCAGCCGGAATCGGAGTGCTATTGATGGTCATCGGTCCCAACTCACCCCATCACACATGTGGAAAGAAGCTGAGGAGCAGGAGAATGGGATGAGAGTTAGACAGGAGGCAGGGGTGGCGTAAATGGGATACATTCCAGGAGGGGGTGACCAGCGGTACCTCAGGGATCAGTCCCTGGACCAGTCCTGTTCAGTGTCTTCATTAGTGACATTGCGGAAGGGCTGGAGGGAAAGGTCTGCCTGTTTGCAGATGGCACCAAGATCTGCAACAGGGTGGATACTCCAGACGGGGTGGAGAGAATGAGGAAGGACCTGGGGAAGCTTGAAGAATGGTCTGAGTTTTGGCAACTGAGGTTTAATTCGAAGAAGTGCAAAATAATGCACCTGGGACAAAGGAGCCCTGGGGAGAGCTACAGGAGGGGGGTGGAGTTGCTGACAATCACCAAGGAAGAAAGAGATCTGGGGGTTATTATTTCAGATGACCTAAAGGTATCTAAGCAGAGTACAAAGGCTGCAGGGAGGGCCAGTGGCATTCTGGGGTGCAGAGGCATCACTAGCAGAAGGCAGGAGGTAGTGATGCCATTGTATTAAACACTAGTCAAGCCTCTCCTAGAGTACTATGTGGAATTCTGGAGGCTGCACCTTCGTAAGGACATTGACAGGGTGTAGCCAGTCCAGAGAAGGTAGACTAAGATGGTACAGGGCTTGCATCACATATCATATGAGGAGAGGTTAAGGGACCTCAATATGTACTCACTGGAGGAGAGGAGGGAGAGAGTGGTGGACACATGGATTAGTCTGCCACAGGAGGTGGTGGGAGCAAGTACAGTGGAGGGATTTAAACATGCCTGGGACAGACATAAGGGAACCTTAGAGGTGGGGGGGGGGCCACTGACCAGATAGGGTCAGAGGCCGCACACAAGTATAGGGCATGCGGGCAGACTGGATGGGCCTAATGGTCCTTATCTGCCGTCAGTTTCTATTTTTCTGTAGGGAACCTTACCTTGTAATGCATAAGGAAAAGGTAACGCTAAGTGTCCAAATTATCTTCTTTGGGGGTATCTCAGTCATCAGGTCACATTGTAGGAACTTCACTGTTGGTGAAGCAGGATCCGCACGGAAGATTTTCATCAGTACAGTTGGGGCTGCCCACACCATCTGCCGACATCACCAAGTCATACAGTTGGGGCTGCCCACACCATCTGCTGATGTCACCAAGCCTATAAAGATGTGAGCAGCCCCGCTCCCTCCTCAGTTCTTGATCACATGGGTCTCCATGGATGCTTCGACACAGTTTTGCACCTTTTTTCGCCTGCGGCTTTTCTATACTTTATATTTCAGAATCTCTTTTTCTAAGGAGAGTCCTTTATTTCTTTTATGTCAAGAGTTAATCCTCCAACTTCTGTCTTCCGTCACTGCTGCTGTGGAAAGAAGTTTGCCTCTGCAGACGTACACTCTCTGTGTATTCTATCTTGGGCCTGACCCCAAAGTCTCTGACTGGTAGCTGTACCAGATGTTTAATCAGACTACCCTCAGGTGATGTAAAAAGGCACTTAAGAATTTCCTTATGGAGCAACAGGTAGCCAGTTTCAGGCAGGGGTCCTCCAGGGTCCCTCCTTCTCAGTCACCAGCAGAGTCATCAAACTCCTAGGCTGCTAAGGCCTGAGACAAGTCCTTAGGGAAAAGTCATAAAAAAGACCGAGAATGAGACTGCTGTCCCTGGTGGCGGTCCTGCTCCCTGATGGTCTCTTTCTCGTCGTCCTGGGCTACTCCATCAGCTGCGGCTGCACCAGTGCATAAATCAGCTGTCCAGGTCTCTGTCCCTACCAGACCCATACCGACAGCACCTCTGTCTGATTTCCAGAGCGGCCGGTCATCGACCTCATGGTCGTCAGACCCCCCTCCATCGATGACAGGTACGTCGTCAGCGGCCCTCCAGACTAGGCCTGATGCTTCCCCAGGCCCTCCA
The DNA here is from genome assembly GCA_016271365.2 of Neoceratodus forsteri. Classification (NCBI taxonomy): domain Eukaryota; kingdom Metazoa; phylum Chordata; order Ceratodontiformes; family Ceratodontidae; genus Neoceratodus; species Neoceratodus forsteri. Next base: position 767,688,214 of record CM028136.1, read on the forward strand.
GCTATGGGCTTTGTGGGCTTTCAGGGTCCATCTGGTGGTCAAGCCGCTCCCTGCATCGTCAATTCCCAAAGTCAACACAGTCTTCACGGTTGTCGATGTTAATGATAATTTGACCAAATTCACTGCAGTTTTGGTCCATCAGCTAGGTGCGAGTGGGCCTTCATCGCTTGCACTGTTGATGGCTCAATCGCCATCGACGCCAGCTCGACTCTTCATGGGCTGCCCCTCTGCGAGCGGGCCGTCATAGGACCTAGAATTAGAAAAGGTCGACATCGAGGAGGAGTACCATCCTGATCTTATTCTTCCGGATAAAAAAGAGGAGGAAGAAGAAACCCTCTCCTCAGACAGATCCATAGCTTCCTCACTGAGTGAGGACTCTGTCAAACACACCCCAGGCCTCCTCCAGAGGACCCTACCTTCTTCAGTATTATGAAGCAGTTGTCCTCAGCCATGGGCCTTCATACTGAAAAGGAGAATGCCACCAGAAAAGATCTGCTGGATTTCCTGGAGAACTCAGTCTCCTCCCAAGATTATTCCTCCTATTTTGCCTGCCTTGAGGAATGCTACTACTGCAGCCTGAATTGGTGCCAGCCATGCCCACAGGGCTGATAAAACTTTATCATGCCCCTCAGGGTTTTCCACATTATGCTGCACAGCCTGAAACAGATTCAGTTGCAATAAAGGTAGCTCATGCCAGATCTAAGGTTTCCAAGCACCTTAGCTCCCTTCCCCCCAAGAAAGAGTCATGCAGAATTAATCTCTGGGGCAAGAGAGTTTATGCCTCCTTTACCCTTAGGCTGAGGATTGCCAGCTACCTTTCCTGTATGATGAAGTACCATAATACCAACTGAAAGAAGTGCAGGACAGCTGCCCAGGACCTTCCAGATGGTACCCAGAAACAGGAGGTTCTAAAATGCTTACAAACCGCTGAGGATGTTAGCAAACATCTCTTGTGGGCCTCTATCATATTGTGGATACTGTTGTCAGGGCTGCTGCCCCAGGCATTTGCCTCCGTAGGCACTCCTGGCTAAGGGTCACAGACTTTGCTGCAGATGTCCAGCAGGAGGTGCTGTATGCCCCTTCAGTGGCTCAAAACTATTTGGGCCAGATGTCCAGGACATTATTAATGACTTGCAGGCATCTGGCAGGGCTATCAGAGCTGTCCATTCGCTCTGTCATACACAGCCCAAGAGCAGGCAGTGCCCTCATTTTCCTAAGGGGTCCAACAGGCCAGGAGCAGCTCCTGGCCCCAAGGGGAATGCAGAACCTCCTCCACCTTGCCCACTCACTGCACTGCTGGAGCCACGGCCAAGCATCCTAGAGGCGATGGATCAGCCATAGTGACTGGATCCACCTCCGCTTGACTCCTTGCCAGACCCCCCCCCCTTTTCTGGTCCCTGACCAAGAGGTGGTGGTTAGAGGTCAGTTCTCCCTCCATCTTAATCAATGGAGAACCATCACATCAGATGTGTGGATTCTTCAGATTATAAAAAAGGGTCACACTCTGGAGCTCACTGAGCATCTTGCAGAGACTCCTCCTCTGCCTTCCCCCTCCCCCCGGCCCACCTGTCGGTTCTCGAGAAGGAACAGTCCTGCACAAACAGGCCATTGGGCTAGTGCCCAGGCGCCAGAGAAACAAAGGGTTTTATTCCAGGTTCTTCCTGGTTCCCAAGAAAACCAGAGATCTGAGGCCCATCTTAGACCTCAGAGACCTCAGTCTGTATGTCCAGTACAAAACGTTCCAGATGGTTATGTTGCCAGGCTTCATGCCCCTTCTCAAGCAGGGCGACTGTCTATGTTTTCTGGACATGCAGGACGCTTACCTGCACATCTCAGTATTTCCTCCTCACGGGAGATTCCTCCGGTTTCTCTTCCAGAGTGAGCATTACCAATTCAAAATGCTGCCCTTTGGCTTGTCCTCTGTGCCACAGGTCTTTACCAAGTGTTTAGCAGTAGTGGCTGCAGCCCTCAGAAGGGAGGGGCAGTACATATTCCCGTATCTGGCCGATTGGCTCCTAAAGACCCCATCCAGGGAACAGCTCCTGCAGACTGGAGAGAACTCTTCAGTTATTTCTCTCCCTGAGCATTACAGTCAGTTTGCCCAAGTCGGATCTAGTTCTGTCCCAAAGGCTGCAGTACATAGGGGCGGTCCTAGACTCGGCACAGGGAAAGGCCTTCCTGCCTCAGAACAGGGTAGAGTGCCTTATTGCCCAGGCTCGAGACATTGCCCAGATCCATTATATCTCTGCCAGGGTGTACCTGATGCTGTTGGGGCTGATGGCGGCAGCCATCCTCACTGTTCCACTGGCCAGACAACATATGCGCATCCTCCAGTGGACTCTCCGAGTACAGTGGGACCAGTGCATGGAAGATCTAGATCAGCTAGTGCTGGTCTCCTCCCCAGTCCACAAAGTGCTCCAGTGGTGGATGGATCCCCTGAATCTGCTGCAAGGGGTCCCATTCCAGATCTTCTTCCCCCAGCAAATTCTCACCACAGTTGCCTCCGTTTAGGGCGCGGGGGCTCATCTGGGTCCCCTTCAAACTCCGGACTGTTGGTCCCAGATTGAAACCTCCCTACATATCAATGTCCTGAAGATACGGGCAGTTTTGTATGCCATGCAGGCCTTCCAGAACCGCCTCCTTCTGGGTCAGGTATTGATTCAGTCCAACAACCTCAGTGTCAGGTGTTACATCAACAAGCAGGGGGACAAATTCTTATCCCCTGTGCAGGGAAGCAAAGAGAGTGTGCTACTGGATGTTAGACCACAGTCTAACTATCTTTGGTTCATGTCCCAGGAGTGCTAAACACTCTGGCAGACAGCCTCAGCCAGACACAGTCCAGCATGCATGAGTGGGAACTCCTCTCATCCATCGTAGATCTGTTAGACCGGTGGGGTCATCTAAAGTTTGACCTTTTTGCGTCCACGGTCCGTGCAAAACTACCCAGTTTTTGCTTGCTTGATCCAGGGCCTGGAGTTTTCTGACAAGACACGTTGTCCCTCTCCTGGAGTGGGACGTTCCTTTATGCCTCCTCTGATTCAGAGTGCTAATTAAACTGTAGATGGAGGGGGCCAGCATGATTCTGGTAGCTCCATTCTGGCCTCATCAGATATGGTTTCCATTACTGCAGCAACTAGCTGAGGAACGGTCCTTCTCCCTCCCTGCAGGAACCTGCTGACCCAAGCTCAGGGGACCCTAGTTCATCCCATCCTCAAGTCCCTCCATCTGCTTGCTTGGCTCCTGAGAATGTAGACATTGCAAGATTTGGGGTTTCCAGTAGAAACTTAGAAACATAGACTTTGATGGCAGATAAGGACCGCTTGGTCCACCTAGTCTGCCCATTTCCCTACCTACAGGATAAGCTGCAGATCCTAGTTAACCAACAGACTATTTCTTCCTACCCCTCCCCCCACAAGAATTGCCTTATGTCAGGGTAGAGTAGTGGATGTTATAGTGGCTGCTCGGAAACCCTCCACTCGAGCCATCTAGGCCATGACATGGGGTGTCATCTGGGGTGGCAAGCATAATCTGGGCCCTTTCGCTTGTCCGGTGAACCAGATTCTGGACTACTTTGTATCGTTATCAAACTTGGGTCTCCAGTACTCCTCTCTCAAGGTGCACCTTTCAGCTTTCTCGGCCTTTCATGAGCCAGTGGGGATCGCACCGTAGCTCAGCTGGTTGTTTCCTGTACCTTCTTGAGGGGCATCCTGCATCTGAAAGCCCAAGTCCATTCCCCTGTCCCGACTTAGGATTTTGTTTGGAGAAATTGACCGTCTACTTTTTGAGCCGGTCACAACTTGCGGCTACGCTTTCTTTCCTGAAAAGTGTAATTTTTGGTTGCTGTTACTTCTGCTGAAAGAATTTCCGAGCTTCAGGCCCTCTGGTGTGAAGAGCCTTATTTGATTTTTCACAAAGATGGGTGTCTTTGTGTGTGAACCCTAAGTTTCTCCCTAAGATGGCGTCTGAGTTTACCCTCAACCAATCTGTCCATCTCCCTATTTATTTTCCTGAGTGTGCCAGTCCAGGGGATGCACTGCGCCATACTGTAGATGTGCGCAGCACTTTGAAGTATTACCTGCTCTGAGCCAAGGAATGTAGAAAGTTGAAGCAGTTGTTTATTTCTTTTGCCCCAGGAAGAGAGGGCGTTCAGGTTTCTTAAACAATGTTTGTCTAAATGGTTGGCAAATTGCATTGTGTTTTGCTGCAACAAGTATGACAAAGAGTTGCCTGGTGCAGTAAAAGCTCATTCCACAAGAGGCATGACTACCTCTGTGGCCTGTTTTCATGGGGTCTCAACCGCTGACATTTGCATGACTGCCACCTGGAGTGCTGTCCATACTTTCACCAAGCACTACTGTCTGGACATTGCTTCAGGAGCCCATGCAGGATTCGGCAGGGCTGTGCTGCAGGGCCTCCTGTCTTAAGCTCAGGGTTGGCCTTCCTCCCAGGCTGTCTACCTTCACCTATAACTGCTTGGGACTCGTTTCTACAGTATGACCTGATGACTAAGATACCACCTAAGAAGACAGAACAGTTACGTAAGAACTTACCATAACAGTAGATCTTCGAGGGGATCTCAGTCATCAAGTCTTCCCCCTTTCTGGAGCTCTCTACTGGAACTGGCAATCTGGTGTATACAGCCTTTCTTATAGGCCTGGGCACCTCCCTCTCTCTCTCTCTCTCTCCCCTCGGTCCCCCATGGCTAAAGCTATGCTCCCTTTGTCTCTGGGGAAAAGAACTGAGGAGGGAGCAGTGCCACTCATGCCTTTGTAGGGTAGGTGACATTGGCGTGGGTGGCCCCAGTTGTACTGCTGAAAATCTTGTGTGTGGATCCTTCACTGACAGTGAAGTTCCTGTGGTGTGACCTGATGACTGAGATCCCCTCAAAGATCTACTGTTATGGTAAGTTCTTACGTAACTGTTCTTTCCTCAGCCTTCCACATGAACCAGACATTGTCTGCGATTTTTCTGCTGGCAGATCAAAAGAGATGGAATTCCATAAGTTGGATTTACGCAGGGCAGTCAAGGCTTATCTGAAAAAGTCAGTGGAGCTCAGAAAGTTGGAAAGCTTCTTCAGGTTTTTTGGCGTGCTATAGATGGGCCAGAAGGTATGTAAAATTCCTTGAGCCAGGTGGGTAAGGACCTGTATTGCTAGAGTTTGTGTGGCAGAAAAGATTAGGGCTCCAGCTTTGATTAAAGCTCACTCCACTAGGGTCCTCGCCACCTCCTGGATGGTAGGAGGGGAGACCGCAGTGTCAGAGCTTTGCAAAGTGGTAACATGGCCCTCTAGTCATAAATTGAAGAGCATCACAGACTGGATGTCCAAAATTCTGCTAATGCAGCCTTCAGACACAGAGTATTGCAGACTGTGGTTAGCTGATGAACTCCATAGTCATATTTATGGGTCATATATGGCACAGTTCCCTCCCTCCATTGAAAATAGGTCCTGCTTTGTAGAACCCATATGTAATATTCCCATTGACAAAGCTGAACGATCCAGAAAGGAGAAATTCCTTCATACTTACTGTAATTCCCTCTTCTGTTAGCTCCAGCATTGTCAGTTGGGCCTCCCTGGAGCCACTGGCTTTTCTAAGAGAATATTGTCCATTAGAGATTTTAGAATTATGCTTTTTAGACAAGAAGATTATCCCAGCTGTGCAGTGTTTCAGGGTTCGTCTGCTGTTCATGGGCATTTCGGAATAATTACTTTTGCCACGATAGGCCAGCGGGCTAGCTCATTACATTTCTGAAATTGTGTAGGTGCAGACCAGTCTGGGTTAGCTCTCTCACAATAATAAAATTAACATTCACATGTTCCATTTTTAATTGTACCATGGCAATAACCTGAATGGCAAAAGCGGGAGCCGCGATTGGGTGAAGCACGTCACGAGGGTAAAGTTGGAGAGGGGATTAATCCAGCATACCCGCCGTGTTCAAAAGTGAAGTACCAGCAGCAGCCAGACAGCTAGGTAAGCAGCACCGGGCAGAGGTGGGGATCAAGTGTGGGAGAGGCCAGTCTGGGACAGGGGCAGGGAGACAAGCTAGACAGAGTCAGGAATGGGAGGGGGAGAAGAAGCAGCCGCGCACAGGAGCAATAGATAGGACAGTGCAGCAGCACACGCAGTGGGTGACATCGGAGGAGTCTCACGGAAGCAAGGAGAAGTGACCTAGGCAACATGCTAATTTCTCAGCGAGGCAGCCGTCCACCGCAGACCTCCAACGACCGGCATGACACTAATACCCGCGTAGACCACTAAATTATTTGGACTGCCATGTGAGGCGTACTGTTTTGTTTAAGTAGAGCTAGTCAGTGTTTTCACCGCATCAGCATATTAATGCTGTTCTGTTACACGGTTTGGAAGTGCAGTAAAAACCTTTGCGAAACACACCGACTCCCTGTGTAATGTTGTTCTTACGATAGCAAATATTGTCCTCGTGACTCTGTGCTCGGGCGGCCCATGTTACAAGTGCATTAAGCCACTCCGATGGTGGCATCTAATGCAATTAATGCATGGTTGGGCTGTTGTTCGCCCTCGACCTCCGGCCTTGTGCCACAACCCTCCCAACCATGCATTAATACAGCATTAGATGCCACCTTTGTCGTGGCTTAATGCTTATGTGTTTATGTTTTAGAGTTTGTGGCAGTCTATCCACAAGACCAGTAAGAGGCTTTACAAGATACAGCCAGTCCCTGATGGACCAGTTGGCATAATGTGAGGGTTGACTGACTTGATTACTCAAGACATGCCTCCAGATAAGGTAGGCTATGCCTTTCTTTCCCTTTGCATGAGTTGCATCAACCTCAATTAGATATTTTTTCTGATAAAGAGGGTTTATTTGGGGACATGGATGTTAGTGGCTATTCTTGTTTTTTGAAGTACTGCATTGACAGTAGCAAACTGAGTAACTGCTGTATCCGGAATGTTCATGTTCTCAGGGTTCTGTGGTAAGGTCACAGTTTTTGAGTTGTACCACTACCCCAGTGGGAGAGTACATTACCCATATGTAATTATTCCCCATTGACAATGTTGGAGCTAACAGAAAAAGAAATTACAGTAAGTATGAAGTAATTTCTTCTATCACTTATGCCAGTGTGTTTAGCAGTCAGTTATAAAGCCTACTGGATTTTTCTTATGTTGGCTTGCAGTATTCCACAGCAGAAGTCCACCTGTATGCTGTTTCAGCATACCACGAGCCTGCACACAGAAGCAGAGTTGTGATTTGAGTATCATGGATTTCTGTCTGTAGTGACAAGTGAGTGTGTATGTCTAGCAGTGTGCACATCGCAGATATAGATCCACAAAGGTTGCACATGACTGCTACTGCATTTGTGTCATCTGGAAACAGTTTATGTTGTCTGTCTTACCTGATGATGGCTGTCTGTGGTTGCTTGTGTGGTCTTTTCCTTTTGCTTCTTGAGAAGGGTGGGGAGTTAGGGTTGGAAACCCTAATGCCATATTTCCTTACTTTTGCTGCATTAAGTTGAACCCTAACTGGTGCATTAACAGTTTTTTTGCAAAGAATTTCCTTTCTTTTTGAGATAGTATCCTCATTCACGAAGGTCCTGATGCAGACACGTAGGGCCATGCGCCAAGGAAGGATTCTGTCCATCTACAGAAGTGCAGGGATGGATATCAAAAATCCGTGGGGCTGTCTGGTGGGCTGCAGAAGCGCAGGGCCCTATGTGGTTGCAGATACAGATGCTCAGGGCAAACAGTCCATCTCTCAGGTAATGCACAGGGCCCTCTGCGATGTACAGGTGCGGAGGTGCAGGGCCCTGTGCCAAGAGAAGTGTTCTCTTTACTGTGTGATACTGAGCCTGTGTGGGCATCCCTGCACCTTTCCTTCCATGGCTGGGAGGTGATTTTGCATAGCAGCTCCATCCCCCCAGCCTGCCCCCATCCAGCTGGCTCACTGAGCTTGCCCCCGAACTCAGCACACCAGCATGGACTCACTAAACACACACTCTGCTTTGAAAATTACATCCTTCATAAAGTACCTTATTTATCCAGTGATTATGTCACAAAGTATATGTAACATACATTTTCTCATTGGTGCCAATGAGCATGCATTTCCTATTAAAGCCTTAACAATAATTTGGTACATGTTTTGACTTTTCAGAGGAAGGATTACGGTTGTTTGTAGGACCTGGAGGAAGTACTGCTTTTGGAAGTCACCATCTTCCAATGAGGTATGTGTTATAGACTAATAATCACAGAACTGTTTGTACCCATATTCTTCCTTGTACAAACAAATGGGCCAAGGTAGGCAGTCTGATACTTTTGTTGAACCAAGTAAGCAAATTTCAATACAGAAGCTTTCGAGTCTAAACCCAAAAAATTGTCTCATTTAGGCCTGAAAGATTTTGTACTGAAACTTGCTTGTTAGTCTAATAAAAGGTATCAAATCAGGCTAATGAGCAGAATTTAATGCAGCATGATACAAGTATTCATTTGGAAATGTACTGTACAATATGTTCCTTAAGAAACTGTTACTCATTTGACTAGAATAGCACTTTCTGTTGCAGCTGTCTGTATGCAGTACCGCACAGTATTTTTTAGAACTTGTATTCTGAGGGCATGAATACAGTTCACTATCCACACACTGGCATTCTTCTCGGAGACAGATAAATCGTCGTAATGTCTTCAAGCTGAGCTCCTCCCACCACTCATGTGGTATATCCTCCAGTTCCACCTTGTGACGTCAGTTCTTTCTTTTCCCTAGAAGAGACGGGTCTTCTCCTTTTGCAGTGCTGTCTGCAGCATAGAAGGATTTTGAGTTGCTCAAGCACTTTTCTAGGCAAATCTTTGACTTTTCAAGTCCGTTTTCTAACTTTAACTTGCATTTTCTGACTCTGCTTTGCAATTGATGATGGAAGGCAGGAAACCGAGTTTTAAATTCTGCATCCAGTGCAGACAGAAAATATCAGCCATAGACCTGCTCGACACATGCATTTATTTACTGCTTGGGCAGTCAGCATAACATCTCGGGATGAAGTAAGTTTTGGGCCATGCTGCCAGTGTCCGTTGAAGAATGGAAGGCCAACCTGGCCTTGCGAAAACCCGTAGACCACAAATTGGCCTCTGCTGTTGCCGAGTCAGTTGCACAGCTTGTGGTCATGGAAGAGGAGGGGTTGCGGGAAGATCCATGTCAATCTCAGCGGTGTTCCCAGCTGGGGCCAGTGTCAGAGGGTCATTCTCTAATGATTTCAGGGAGATGTCCACGGCCCGTCAGCCCTTTGGGGAGAGCTCTTCTCACTGTGGCAAGAAGCAGCATCACCGCAGGTTGTGGGACCAGGAAAGATCACACTCTTTCTGCTTTTTCGACTCTCCTGACCGTTTTGACTTTGGTTGAGCATCGTCCAGTCAAGGGGTTGGTCGATGGCTCCAAGGTAACCCGATGGGGCCTGTCTGCCTCGACTCTGGTTGAGCAAGTGGTCAAAATATTTGTTAAGCCAGTCGGCCAGTTGTTGGAGGAAATCGAGGATGACTCAATCTCTCATATTCCAGTGCCTTCTTGTCGTCACTTAGGATGAGGCCTGGTCAGAACACCTGACCAAGTTGCCTTGTGAGCTACCTCCATTGGCAGTTGTGCCTCTAAGACCCATCATGGTCATTCTGTCAAAGCAGGGGGTTTATACAGACTCTCTGGAGGACACCAGTCGACGTCAACCTTCAGGTCAACGATCGAGGTTGAGGCACTGCTCTCGATCAGGAAGGGGTGCCACTGACGCTCCTTGACCTCCTCATCTTCAGGTGAGGATAGGTGTGGACACTGGATGCACTGACACAACAAGGAGCTCATTTGGCAGCAATGGACTATTGCTAGAAGTGGTAGTGCTCTGCCTCCTGGACCTTTGGCTCCGTGGCCTTCGCCGGCCATTCCTGTGCCGGTCTGTCCAACTTAGCAGTCTCCTGCGTCTATATCAACTGGAGCCAGTTCCACTTCAGTCACTGTTTGGGGCACCAGTTAAGGAGTCTTCCCACCCATCCTTCCGCTGCTGGCTTGCTGGGCCAGTTGTCAGTGGAGGTCACCCAGGATGAGGATACTAGGGTGGTCTGTGGTGGAAAATGGTTGGAGGCTGTCTTGAAGAATCTTCAGACTTGAAAGACAAGTCATCAGTGGCCTTGACCAGGACATACCTTCAACCAGGAACCTGTCAAGGAGCTGACTATGGCTCACAGGCTGGTGTCACTTGGAGCCCTAGGCTGACAGATGTCGGAGGCCATGAAAGTGCCCTTAAAACCAATCCAGAAATGAGCTAAATACCTGTTTACTGATATTCTGGATAATGACAAATCCCTGGGGGTTGCCTTCCTTTTGGCTAAAGCCATCTTGAAACCAGCCACAGAGTTTTTGCAGCATCCTGTCTGGTGCCCTCTACCCTTATGATCCGCAAGCATGCTGTCCCCACGGGCACCATTTCTGGGTTTTCTGACCTCCTCTCTGCAGAGGGTCTGGTAATGGAATCTGCCTTGTGTAGATCAAAAGGCCAAGGAGAAGTGGACAGACCTCCAGACAAGGAGTCCAAGAATATTGACCACATGGCTAAAAAGGTGTATGCTGCAGTGTCAGTGAATCTCTTTCAGATCAGTTATTCAGTCAGCATGGCAAATTTTGGCCATTCCCTTTTTTGCATTATAGGGGAACTCCTCGTTCTGCTTTCAGCTGACAAACAATTGCCAGTCAGGTACATCGAGAGTGGGATCAGTCATTGGCTAAACACCAGCTTCAAATGGCTTTAGACATGGGTGACTCTTTTGCCTGTACCACGGCCAAATGTTGCCATGGGTTGTAGGGACTGGCTGCGGCTGTGCACTTTTATGGCAGACATCCAGCACAAGCTGGCTGATGTTTCTTTCTTGGGCATTGACCTGTTTGACCTTGTTGTGGAAGGATATTTCACGCATGTTGAGAAGTCCAGTGTCACCCTAGGTTCCATTGCTTCATCCCAGAAGGACTCAAAATCCCCAAAATCTGGTATTGGTCCCTGTGGAATAACCCTAAGCTCCTGACAGGGGAGCTAGTGATATACTGGTAAGAGTGGAAGGAGAGGAGCATCACAAGGGTGGAGTATCTTTTCTAAGGTGAGACACATGATTTCCTGTAGCATCAAGCTTTGGGGAACAGCAAAGGTCTTTGAAGTATAGCTTGGTGGCAGTATCTTCAGATAAGGCACCTCATAAGGAAGCATTTTGTTTTTATTTTAGCCTTTGATAACTGGGTAAGGCCCACTAGGCACAAGTGCCTGTTTTCAGGGGCGACCTGGGAGCACTGGGCGGTTAAGTGACTTACTCAGAGTCTCACAGTATGCAAGTTAGTTAGTAAATTAGTTTTTGTTGACCGGGTAAGTGCACTAGACAAATCCTGCCTATTTTCAGGCACAACCCGGGGGAGGGAGATACAGATGAATGCCAACTGACCTTGAACCAGATTAAGCTGTTGGTGGTATTTTTAATGAATGAGGGAAATTTGGCCAGGACACCGGGGAAATTCCCCTACTCTTTTCGATAAGTGCCATGGGATCTTTAACATCCACCTGAACTACCACCAATCCAGGCAGATGGGACCTCGGTTTAACGTCTCATCCGAAAGACAGCACCTCAGAAGTGCAGCACCCCTCTCATGCTGCACTACAGTGTCAGTACTGGGATATTAACCCAAGTGCCAGATGTGGGAGCTGAACCCACAGCCCTCTCATCTCCCAGCCTCAGAGGTGAGTGCGCTACCTACTGAGCCACTGACACTAGTGGAGGTTGTGTGACTCAAACTCAGGTCTGGTCTGCTGGATGTACCAAGCTTGTTCACACCTTGTTCCTCTAACCTCTAGGCTATACTGCGGGCCAGCATATCTCCCCACAGATAAAGCTTCTGGCTCAGGAAATTTGGGAGGACCTGAAAGGGCTCACAGTGAGTGGCAGACAGAGGGGGGTGTGGCGTTCCAAGGTTGGCAAAATATAAAAGGTGTTGCTAGACAGATACTCTTCAAACTTAGGAAAGGTCCAAAGACGGAAGGAGAGGTTGCGGGGGTGGATCCTTACCCAGGAGGAATGGAAGACTTGCTGGAGTAATGCATATGAGGCCAGCTCGGCTACTAGTGGGAAATTAATGCAATTATTAACATTATACCTTTGGTACAGGACCCCAGCAGCTCTTAAGATAATGAATTTTTTAAAGGCAGACAACTGCTGGGAGTGCAGGTACCAGGGTGGAAACCTAGTACACATATTGTGGGGCTGCCCAAACCTAAGCTACTGGTGGGAGCAGGTCTTGGGAGTGATAGAGGAGGTTGTGGGGTCCCCAGTATGGTGAGAGAATATAATGATTGTACAGGGGAACACTTCAGTTCTGCAGATGTGAGATAAAGACCTTGTACAGGGGGTTGTAGCAGTCTTACGGAAGCAGAAACGCTCCCCCTAAAGAGGTGGAGATCCACAGAGATACTGGGACAAACCAAATGGGTAGAGATAATGCATAGGAGAGCAAGGAGTGAACACCTTAGCTCCATAGTGGTTAGCATGTCACAGAGATTTGCCAACACTTGGGGCCGCTTTCTGGATCTGAGCTGTAAGCGGATGGTGTAGTTCAGGCCCTGTCGTACCTTTAAGGGGAAGCTTGGGATTTCACCCTACAAAGAGTAAACCCAATCACCTGACCTAACTGGGAGTAAAGTATTGACACTCCCACTACCACATAGCTCCACGAAGAATGACACACCCAGTGACATTTTATTTTGTTTATTCCTTAGTTATTAAATTTTAATGGTTTATGACTTGCTTCTTCTTTTTTTTTTTTTACTCATTTTTATTCAGTAAAAATGATGGCCATACTGCACATACAGTTGCTTAAAAGAGAAAGATCATGCATTTTTGAGATTAGGCTTGCTGAGCCAGTTTTAAACAGTTGTTTACTGTTTTGCCCACTGTTCACATCATGTTTAACCCGGCGACTTCTGTGTCACAGGGTATTTTAGTTTGGCTTTTGGAGTCTTTTAGCGCGATTCTGTGGCTGTATGTTTGTTGTTAGACCCTAGCCCAATATTCCTGCTTACAGGACTGATTGTGTGTGGTGTGCTTAGAAAACCCAAAATAACCCCCCCCCCCCCGGAAAAAAAAATGGAAACTAACTTCCTGGAGTTCGCGGTGCTCGTGTGTCCCAGTTGCTAAGAGGCAATACCAGAGGCTTCTAGGTATTATAGTTTCCTGTATAGTGTAGAGGAGACTACAACTATTAAAGCCATTTGTGGAGGAAATTTTAAATTTCAACATGGTTAAGACTCAGCAGCCTAGATGAGGCTTGCTGAGCTGATTTGAAAGTTTTTTACTGTTTTTTTCCCCCATTGTTCACATCACACTTAACCCAGTGACTTCCAGGTCTCAGGGTATTTCAGTTTGGCCTCTAACGAGCGGAGTTGAACTTGAGTGGAGGCGACTTGCGCAGAGGCAAGCACATATTCTCTGCGTGTCTGCCAGTGTCAGCAGGGGAAGCCAGGAGAGTCTGTCCTCTACAGACAATCTTTTAACAACTATGGGTGACACCATTACTACTTTGGATGGGGAGGTAGGCTTTAAATGCATAATGTGCTCGATGTATCCGCTACTTAAGTCTAGTAATATTGTGGGTGAATTAATTTGTGATAAATGCAAATCAAATAAGGAACTAATGACTGAACTGGAAAGAATGACAGAAAGATTAGATAAGCTGGACCAAAGTCTTGACAGAATGGAAAATGGGATAGTTAGAGACAATAGAGGGCACAGCACTGTAACAGATACCACAGAGAGGGAAAACAAGCAGGAAGTGGGCTACCGAGGAAGTAAATAGTGAAACAAATGGGAAAAGGAAAAGAGTAACTACAGATGATATTTTGGAGGAAGACTAGTATACTGTCAGAGAAATGGGGGATCAAAAAAGGGCAGGCATGCAAGGGACTACCCTGATGGGGGTGTTAACTAGTAAAACTTTTCTGCTCTGGGAGAGCTTAGCACAGAGAAGAGGGGGGCTATACAAAGGAACCCCCATGAGATTGATAACCTTGTACAGTTCGCATGTGACAGCTCAATCTCCCAGGAAGATGACGCAAGCATGTCCTGCAGACTCAACTAAGCAACCAGGAAATATATTAAGACGAAACTTAAGGAAATTATTGTAACAGGAGACCTTATTTTACGATACACAGATGCCACCATTTGCAATTTAGAGAGCATACTCAAGTTACATGTCTTCCAGGCGCTAGACTAAGGGATGTAAAAATTGTAATGGAGAAGCTAATTAACAGAAATGAACTGACCCCCGTTCGCCGTTCACGCAGGAATCCACAATGTTGGCCAAATCTCAGAACATGTGATCACTCAAGAAATTAAGAATATAGGGAAACTATTAAAAAAACATAAATGTAGTGCCATCTTTTCAGAAGTATTATCAATATACAGAGATAACAGTTATGAGGTCAAAAGACATTTATAGATATAACCAGTGACTATGATGATGGACGGCAAATGAGAACTTTAAATTTATAAGGAACTGGGGGACTTTGGTTGGCCAGGGAGGCTATTACAAAAGGGACAGGCTGCACTTGAATAGAAAAGGTGCTTCAATACTAGGTAATAGGAGTCGTACAGCAATTTATTTATTTATGTATATTTATTTTTTTTAATTTTGATAACAGGATAGGCCCACTAAGATATAGTGTCCCTTTTCAGTGGCGACCCAGAGTTAATAAGACATACAGTAGGCAAATTTATTTATTTAGTTTTTGTTTACTGGGTGAGTGCAGTAGACAAGAATGTTGCCTATTTTCAGGTATGACCCGGGAGAGTTACAAACAGTGGAACAGTGTACAGACAGAATACATTGGACATATCACAACAGGATTTAGGCAACATTTGAGCAACAAAGCAGTGTTTACAAGTGGAACAAAGACAGTTACAATGGCAAGAGGAACAAAATAATACAATAATTAAATGCGCTAGACAAGAATATTAACTATTTTCAGGCAGCAACCACAGTAGCCATGTCACAGTTGATTTATGCAGAAATCGGTCCACAAGACAGTATATACAGTGGTTCGAAATACAGTTTGATACAATATTGAGGAGACAGTACTCAGGCAGGTGGCACAAGTGCAGACATAGGAGTAAGTGGCATTAAGTGGAGCAGGTATAGCAACAAGTTGGGAAGCCCAAAGAGTGGCAGAGTAGGAGCAAATGTCAGAGTCTCTAAGGAAGGAGCGAAGACACTTTTTAAAAGCATGGTGGGATTTGGACAGTTTGACATTTAGAGGGAGGGAGTTCCAGGTTTTGGGAGCAGATATTGCAAAGGAAAGTTTCCCCTTTGTTGTGGAACATCTAGGAATTTCAAGAGTAAATTGTTCAGAAGATCCCAGTGGGTAAGCCTGAGTGGGATGGTTTAACAAAGAGGAAAGGGACTCAGGAGCTCCAGTTCTGACAGTGTTATCAATGAAACAACCAGCAGTATAGAGCTGATACAAGGATGGGGAGAGCCAGCCTAGTCAAGAGTAGAGTTGGCAGTGATGAGTTAGTCTGGGCGCAGAGAGTGCAAATTGGCTTATACTATGTATGTGCTCCATTTTTGGAAAGCTCCCTTGCTCGCATCTAGATAGGCCATGGAGCCATATGTAAAACAAGGACGGAGTATTCCTTGAGCTATAGCACACCTGGCAGCAGAATTGAGGGAGGACCTGATTTTATAGGCCAGCCCCAGTTTTATGTTACCCGCCTTACAAGTGGCTGCAGTGTGAAGGATGGAATCAAGAGATGGATCAAGTGTAATCCTGAGATACTTGAATGAGTTGACTATCACCAGGGGGGAGCCATCCAGGCCAGGGTTTGAAAGGGCCGAGGTACAGGATTTGATTTTAGTTGAGGAGCCAAAAGGCATGGCCACAGCTTTCTTAGTGTTTAGAAGAAGCTTGTTTAGTAGCAGCCGTGCTTATAGACAATCAAAATCAGATTTAAAGTTGGCATTTATGGAGGGCAGGTCTTTAGCACTTGAGCAAAGTACCATGTCATCCGCATAGAGGATCCTAGAGGAGGAACAAGGCAGTGCGAGCAGATTGTTAATAAAAAAGAGTGAGAAGGAGGGGCCAAGGATTGATCCTTGGGGGACTCTGACAAGGGTGGGGACGAGATCAGATATTATGATTTCTATTTGAACAAATTGTTTTCTTCCAGAGAGGTAGCTCTCAAACCATGAGGTGGTATCCTGGGAGAAGCCAAGCGAGGACAACTTGGATAGCAGTAGTGGGTGATCTACAAGATCGAACACCTTTGTGAGGTCTGTGAAAACTGCTCCTGTGAACGTGCCCTTATCAATTGCCATTAAGACATAATTAGAGAATTGAATTATCATGGTTGTTGTACTATGCCCTGCTTGGAAACCATGCTGAGCAGGGGATAGGAGCTTGTTTAGATGGAGATATTCTGTGACCTGGGTGGCCACAACCTTCTCAAGTAGTTTAAGAGTAGAGAGGATGACAATCAGTCGGTAATTGTCCATGTTTTTAGTGTCCCCTTTCTTATGTACAGGAGCCACTCGAGCGATTTTCCATAGAGTTGGCACCGTCTTGATTATAATGGATAAGATAAATATTCTTGCAATTGGAGCAGCAAGGTCAGGGGCTTCAGATTTGATGTACTTAGCCAATAAACCATCAGGCCCTGCAGTTCCTTGGGTGGGGATAGCTTTAAGAAGTTGCAGCACCTCCGCAGAAATGACGGCCCTTAGGTTAAAGGGTGTTCAGGTAGGCACATTGTTATAATCAGTGAGCATAGGGGATTGACTAGAATTTTCCAGGTATGCAGAGAGGTCCGAGAAATGGGTGTTAAGAGCATTTGCAATCATGCATAACTTGTTGCAGTTGGCATCTTTCAGTGTCGTTTCAGTTATAGATGACTTGGGCCGTTCTCCCATAAAATTTTTAATGTGGTTCCAAAACCCCTGGGCATTCCTTATGGAGGATTGGAGAAGTTTATTACAGTAGTTCCTTTTGGCGTCCTGTATATCTTTTTTACAGGTATTCCTCAGAGTTCTATACCTATCCCAGTGCGCCGGTAGTTGAGACTTCTTAGAGGCCCAGGCCTTATTCCTTCTTCTCATAGAAGCCAGGAGATCACTATGCAACCCTCTAGTTACAGAACCCCATATTATCTTCCTCTTTAGGAGTACATATAAGTCCTGGAGAGTAAGTAGCTTAGTTATCAGGTATCCAAGGGCCATCTCGACATCCTCTGTGAAATAGATTAGAGACCAGTCTATGCTTCTCACATCAGATTGTAGAACTACTAAGTTTAGTTTAGAGAATTCTCGAAAGGTTATATATGATAACGGCAAGTCTGAAAGACCGCCGATCAGAAAAACTGACTAAAAAAGAACCCGTTGTCAAAAGGGCGACTGACATCACAACGGCCACCACAAATAGTGACGGTCACTACATTCAAACAAAGAACTGCAAAATAAGTGTTCTATCTTGGAGGCTATACCCCAAGCTTAAAATAACTCCACGGGGCACGGACTCAAGGGAAAGTGACTATTTTTTTAAAAATGCAAAAAAATTATTTCCCCTGGAACCAGACCCGAACCTAGGTCTGCTGGCATTGCAAGTGGTGGCTTACACCATAATGCCAAATGGCCAGCTCGGCAGGGGTTGGCCAGACAACATCCTATATCCTGTAGTAGCAAGTGTAGCTTCCTGCTGTACTCTCTCTACAGGTTATATCAATGTTTTTCACCGCTCACTCTCAATGTGAGCGGTATTATTGAGTCTCTCATATTGACGCGTCCAATAATAGTTACTTGTATAACGTTACCATCTCGAAACTGTATATACTTGGGGGTGGGGGGTTGGGGTGGGACAGTGCCCATTCCAGATACAGAAAGTTGGCAAATGATCACTAATAGAATCCAGGAACGTGCCTGCAGCAGCGATCCTATTTGCTCTATTAGTAACAATCTAGTCTAATTGAGACTGATGGTTGCTGCTAGCAGAGATTCTAGTCGGTCCAGTAATCGTCTCTGATGCGCTCGCTCGCTCTCTCTCTGACTGTCTCTCAACCTCTGTTAGGCATGTTAGCTTGTGTGAGTTGCATTTTTTGCCATATTTAGCATGTATCTACTGGCAGCTATTTGTGCAATGACCTTAAATTATCCTGTTTAGAGCATGTGTCACCTTGTACTGCTTGATAGTTGCTGTGTATCTTTATTAGCTTGATTACATTGTATCTGTGATGTGATCATATCTTTGTATTCTCTGAATTTTACTACTTCTGTAGAATGCTTGCTGCCACCTGTGTGGCCTAGGTCGTGACTGAAATCAGGCCTTTGGATCAGCTCACTGACCCGGTTACCAAAGACATAAATAAATATGTTTTACGAGTGCTTCAGTGTATGTACCAGAGTTGCTCCCAGACCAGTCCAGGTTGAAGTCACCCAGTAGAATGACGTCAAATTTATCTTTTAGAGTAGAAAGATAGTCCACGATATCACTGAGCCCAGAGAGTGCACCCTTCGGGGGGTTATAGGCACATACCAAGTTGAGTCTTTTTGCACTACCTAATGCCAGTACAGCGTGCAAGGTTTCACAGGAGCCAGTTAACCCATTGTGTCGGACAGTGATATTGAGATGCACTTTATAATAGAAGGCAACCCTACCACCTCTCCGTGTGGAGGGGGGATCAGATCTAATAAGGTTGTAGCCATTTAGATTATACATAGCATCTGGAATGTCAGGCCTAAGCCAAGTCTCGGATAGCCCCAGTATGTTGGGGGAGTGTATGGTGACCCACCCTTCCAGTTCAGGAAAGTTGGTGGGCAAGCTTCTTATATTCATGTGGGCAATTTTAACGCCCTTAGTGGAGAACCAGTAAGAGGAGTTGACAGGACTTGCATTGGTGGAGGGGCCAGAGTTGAGCTCTATGTCCCCAGATAGAGATAAGCACAGGAAGGGAACCCATGTCTCAGAGGAGCTGAAGAAGGTACCTGAAACCTTTTGGTACGAGGGGAAGGTGAGTACGGAGGTAGTATCCTAGTTTGGCAGGGCGGATGGCATTAAGGGACCAATTGCATATTGGGGGTCTGTTTTTATTAATCAGAAGATTTGAGTAGACAAAAGAGAATTTGTCATGTGAATGAGACCTTTGGTCACAAGCTGGTATATGAGTGAGGGTGGAAACATTGAAACAGAAATTGTCAGCAGATAAGGACTGCCTGGCCCATCTAATCTGCCCATAAGCCCTTGTACTGGATTACTGCTTTTTACCCACCCACTGCTGTACCTCTATGCCTGTCCCAAGCATGCTTGAATCCATCCAGAGTGTTGGTTACAAGGGCAAGTAACAATCCAGCTGTCACCAGGATTATTCCTGGCCGAGTTGAAGAAACTGACATGGTGGGAAGGAATCTATAGTCGAGTGAGGGGCCAGATACCTTAATGGTTTATTGATTCAGTTTATCAGATTTCTAGGTACAGAGGCTACTAGTAAGCAGAAATGATAAGGATACAGTAGAAAGACCTCTTCGCTCAGTAGTACAAGAAACTTATGCAGATCAGGTTCAGTTAATTGGTAAGAGCACTGTTTAACTATTAGCTGTACGAGGAGATGATTGTGCCCAGCTACACTCCAGGGAAAAGTTGCTGTAATCATACAGCAGGTAATATACAAAGTCATCCAAGTATACTAGGCAAATGTAAACGCATACAGCAGATAACATACAGAGTCATTCATGGTGCAGTGTACCATCAGTAGGACATCATCGCAGTAGAGTAGGGGGACAGTTGATATTAGTTAAACAGAACAATGAAATAGGGAGACAAGAACAATGCAGCTGAATAACCAGAAGAGCTGACATTGGGAATAGAGCATTGCACAAGAGTACCATAGCTGAGGTGACAGACATGTTGAGACCGTTGCTAGGTGCAGGTATGGGCAGCTGCTCAGATAACCTGGATAGAGTGGAGCTATATCAGTGGGTTATCAGGGGGTCAGTTTATAAATCACAGCTCAGTTACATTTGCAGTGAGGCACCGCCATTGCGTTGGCTTTTAGTTTTTTCTTGAATGTAACCAATGTGTGTCAGAGTATAATCTCATTCGGGAGAGTGTTCCAAAGGGAGGGGGCAGTGTGGGAAAAGGCACGCCTTCTGGGGGCAGAATAAGCTCTGGAAATTTCAAGAATGGTGTTGGAGGTGGACCGAAGGTGTCTGGTATGCTACTTGAACTTGAAGACCCCTTCTAGGCAGGGAGGGGTGGGTCCTTTTACCAATTTGAATTCTGGGCAAAGCAGGGGGAGCTGTATATGAGCAGCAAAAGGGGGCCAACCCAGGGAAGTTAATACATCAAAGTGGTGCATCCTGGGGGGGGGGGGGCACCAGCAGCAAAGTGACCAGTTTTGTTGTACAGGCAGTTAAGCTTATTATAATCAACAGCCCACAAGGAATGTAAGATAGGAGAACCATTTTGCAAGGTAGGCAACAGTGTGCTGTTGGCTGTGGCAAGTCGAGCCGTCTTAGTGAGGTAAGGAAATAACCTGTACAGTAGACACATTTTTTGATGGTGTTTTGGACACTACATCTACATGACTATTAAAAGTCAGATCGTGGTCAAGTGTTACCCCGAAGTACTTGGGAGAACTCACTACCTCAAGGTTGAGAACCACCCATAGTTGTTAACTTAAGTAGGTTCGTTGTATCTGCAACCAACCTTTTGGAGCCAAAGACCATGGCTTTTGTGGGTTTTTTTTTTTTAACTTTTAGAATCAGGTTATTTCACTGGAGCTAAGCTTCGAGCTGTTTGAAGTAGTTTCCCAACTCTGAGCTAATCTGGCTGATGTTGGTGGAGGACCTGTACAATACAGCGTCATCGGCATAGTTGGAGAGAGGCTGTGCCACAGTAGTCGAGCGTATTATCTGTAACTAGTGAAAACATTAGAGGACCCAGGATTGAGTGCACACCATCTGATATGTGTCTTTGTTTTGAGAGGCAGCCCTGCCACCTAACCAGTTGCTTGTGGTTGGACAGGTAATGTCTAAACCAGCAGAGGGACAGCACATCCAGACTAGTAATTCTGAGTTTTTCTATTAGTAGGGAATGGTTCACAAGGTCAGAGGCCTTGGTGAGATCTATAAAAATTGCACCAGTTGCCCTGCCAAGATTGGTTGTATGAAGTATGTCGGTTGCCAGACTAACGAGGGCAGTGTCAGTGCTGTGGTGTTTTCTAAACTCATGGTGGCAACGAGCAAGGGTATGGTGAGTCTCAGGGTATTCCAGTAATTGATAAGACACTAGCCTTTACTGTATTTTTGCTAGGATACAAAGAAGGGAGATGGGCCCATAATTTTCAGTTACCTATAATTTAAACTAGAAACTGGAGGGGGGGGGGATTAATACAGGCTGTACTCTAAATTGTGAGGATAATTGCAGAGGTCGTAACAACAGAAAGATCACATCGAACTTGAATAAAATAAATAAAAATATGCAGTGCATTCTCTCACTCAGTGCTAGGAGTCTGAATAACAAAATGGACCTATTGATTATTAAATTATGGGAAAAAGAATATGATATACAGTAGTATCAATAGTTGAAACTTGGTGGAATGACTCCATGGATTGGGGTCATGAGATGGATGGGTGTACATTGTACAAGGTCAGCAGGAGTTCAGGAAGGGGGAGTGTAGCACTATATGTACGAAACATTTTCAACAGTAGGCTCAATACAGATGCATTAGTGGAGGATGGTGATTTACACATCGAAAGCCTTTAGATTGAAGCAATTATCAATAAAAATCCCATTATTATTGGTACTTGCTGCAGACCCCCTGACTGCAATATAGAATACACCAAGAATTAGGATTATTAACCTGTAGGCTGCTGACAGAATTAGAACGTATAGGAATTTTGGACCAATATATCAGTCCACGGCCCTGCAGGGTGTTAAGAACAAAAGTTTAATTAACAAGGAGATAATTATACTTGGTGACTTCAATATCGGCAGCATTGACTGGATTAGTAAGACATCTACCAGTAGTATTGGCTCCGACCTAACTGATATACTGGATGAATGTGAACTGAACCAGATGGTAAAGCAACCCACTAGAGGCAATAATCTGCTGGACCTGGTATGTATAAATACAAAAATACCATATAAGCACATGTAACATAACTGAACTTCTAGGTGGCAGTGATCACAATATGATTGAGATTCAATTTGGTAAAAAAAAAAGGAAATTACTAAACCAACTATCAAGGGGGAGTACTTTAACTTTAGAAAAGCAAATTTTGAAAACATGATGAATGATCTCATGGACTGGAACTGGAAAGTACTGTTCAGGGAGAAAAATAATAAGATATCGACCATTGTCAAAGTTCAAGTCTTATTTCTACAAAACACCTGGGTCCCTAAAAGGAAAAGGGTTATGGGAGAAAAGTGTAGACCACAGTGGTTGCACAATACCATCAAAAGTTACTAAATAGGAAAAAACACTCTTACAGAGTGAACTCGGTCAAGTGCAAAAAGGAAATCAGGAAGAGTGAAAGGAGATGGGAGTTTAACCTGGCAAACAGTAAAACAAAAAATCCCAGGCTCTTCTATGGATATGTCAACTCCCTCAAGGGGAAGGAGAAATTTATATGGCCATCACAATTAGGTGATAAGGTAATACATAACCCCGACAGTATGACAGAGGAGTTCAATGAATATTTTGCATATGTGTTTAATGATATAGAAACTGACACTGAACCCACTATTATAAATACTCCACTATGGACCTTGAAAATAGGCTATTTAATCATGAGGTAATTTGTAAAAAGTTAAAACAAACTCAACCCTTGTAAGTCTCCAGGCCCTGATAATATCAGTCCTTGTCTATTGAAGAATCTTGCTAAACCCCTTTTGGATTCGTTAAGCTGCCTCTTTAGATCATCTTTTGATACTGGTAGGGTCCCAGAGGAATGGAGAGAAGCCATTATTGCTCCTATTTTTAAAAAAGGTAGTAGGTTTTTGATTCAAAACTACAGGCTGGAGAGACTTAACTGAAGTGGTGTCAAAAGTCATGGATTCAATACTAAAGGAGTATTTAGTAGAGATGCTTGGTATAGAGGGAGTATTGGATATGACACAGCATGGATTTACACCAGGGAGGTCTTGTGCCACTAATCTGATATCCTTCTAAGAGCCTTCCAGTGAATTACTGGATTATAATATTCCAAGCAACGTAATATACTTAGAGTTTAGCAAGGCGTTTGATAAGGTACCTCATTCTGAGCTAATTGGCAAGTTCAGCAATATGGAGGTGGATTTCAGAGTGGTGACTTGGGTCCGAAACTGGTTGTTTGATAGAAAGTAGAGGGTAAGAACTGAGGGGAGGTTTTCTAAATATGTTCTGGTTGGTTGCTAATGGGGTGCCACAGGGTTTGGTATTTGGTCCTCTCCTTTTCAATGCCTTCTTTTTTTCCCTAATACATCTAAAGAACAGGTTTTCCCCACCCTAGACCCCCTCCACAACACACAGCTCTGTGTCTGCCTTTGTTTCTCTGACTTCCCTTTTTGGGTTCCCTTGTTTTCATTAGGAACGCTCCCCATTCCCCCGTTTTTCCTTGTACCCAGTAAAGGCCTTCTTTTTGGCTCTCATTGCTTCCCTGACCTTTCTGCAGAACCATTTTGGTCTCTTGTACCTGTTTCTTTTGATTACCGCTCTCATGCAAGACTTTGTTGCCTAGAGATTGCCCCCCATCTTTCTTCCACATTTCTGACACTGTCCACGCCAACTTAACATGTCCTGGACCAGCTCCCTCCATTCAGCTGAAGTCTGCCCTTCTGAAATCTAGGATTTCAGCCTTTGATGAGGGCTTGCTTGTCCAAAAGGCCAGTTCGAACCATGTAGAGTTATGGTTGCTGGACCCTAGTGGCTCCCCTACCCTTATTCCTCCTACCATTTCCGAGTTGCTGAGCACCAAATCAAGAATGGCAGCCTGCCCAATGGTTTTCCTTAACCAGCTGCACCAGCAGGCAGTCCTACAGTGTATCCAGTAGGGCCTGACTTCTGGAGCTCCTGACCGCTGGAATGACCCAGTCAGTATGTGGCAGGTTTAGATCTCCCACCACCACCACCTCCCTGCTTTGCCACCCCTCTTTCTAGTTCTGCCCCTAGCTCCTTCTCTCTCTTCACCCTGTCCTGGAGGTCTGCAGGTCACCCTCTTCGTGGTTTCTTGCCTGAGGATGCCGTGAGATGAACCCACAGCGATTCTCTATCTCCTTTGCCTCCCCTGATGCTTCCATCCTCCACTGCCTCTATGCCTTCCCTGACATATAGGGATATGCCTCCTCCTTTACCTTTCCTGCATCCTGTCTAAACATGGTGTACCCTGGGACTGTCAGGTTCCAGTCATTATTCTCTATGACTCAAGTTTCTGTGATGGCTGCAAGATCCATCTCAGTGTCTGCCACCATTGCCTGGAGCTGACTATTTTATTTCCCAGACTCCTGGCATTAAGGCAGACCCCTTCCCATATCTCTCCTAATCCCCTCTTGCTTTTTCATATTCCTTCTCCCTTATTCTTCCCTAGTCTCCTTAATTTTTTATTTTTCATGCTGAATATAGGCTTTGTCAGCCCTTCCTAATTGGCCTCTTCCCCTAACCTAATTTGAACTTCATCCTTACTGTTACTCACCTTGCTGCTACTAGTCCCCTGTTCAGGGGGAGCCCTAACTAGGTTCCTCACCTGCTCTCCCTTCTCACTGATTCCCCTACAGTCAGTTTAACTGTCCAGTGTAAATGTCAAACTGCTGCCCCAGAGTGCTGGCCCCATCACTTGTCAGGTTAAGGCCATCACCCTTAAAGAACTTTCTGTCCCAGAAGCCCCCCCATCCCCCACAATGTGGTACCCCTCCTCCTGACACCATCCCTTCAACCACCTTGAATACTGGGAGCATAGGCATATATCAGTACCTGGGTGGGGGAACAAAATTTAACCAGGCCCACAGCAACCTCTAAATCAGTCCAGATTGTATGATCCTGGTCACTAACCCACTGTTTCTTTGCCAGACTCCAAATGGTGGTCCGCCACTCTGCTTGGAACACTGGGTAGGGACAAATTGCAATCACTCACGCTGCACCCACAAGCCTGCTAATTTTGACACACAACTCTGAGATAATGGCTGCATAGCTCAGATGAAATAGTTGCTCCAAATAGTATGTTGTCAAGTGTATTTTCTTAATGTGATCCATCCAAAATCCCTCCAGTAGCATATGTAACTGTTCACACTCTCATTGCATATATGTGTGTTGGTTTATCTGTGTGCTTGTTTAGAAATTGTCCCGTAAATTCTTAGCTTGCCAAAAAAATATGCTTGCCGTCACAGTATTCTCCATTTCCATACATTACTGAATTTTACGTTAATGAATGTAAAGGGGAGGAAGATAACGGGTTTGAATACAGTGGCTTTAGTCCCGTATTTTCCTCTTTATGTCACCAGATTCTGCCTGTCTGGGTGTGTCCTCCTGTTCTGCACTACTGGGCGCTTAACTGGGGCTTGTGCTGCCAGTGTTAAAAGGAAAAAAAAACTGTGTGCATGTGTGTGTGTGCCCTTTGAATTTAAAAGAAAAGAAAAAAGTAAGTGTGTGTGTGTGTTGCGATCAGCGCTTAGGCTGTCGACTAATTTGGACAGTTCCTTAGTGCTGCATTGCTTCTGTTCCTGTTGTGAGATTTGTCAGCTTTGTAACTATTGAATTTATGTTTCTTCTGCTTATAAAGTATGTGAAATTTTGTGATTTCAGAGTTGGAGCTGGAGCCTATGAACAGGTGGTGATTAAACGCTAGAAGATCAGCATTCCTGTCCAATGGAGGTGTACAAAGAAGGCATTGAAACTTCGAAGTGAAATTCACTTCATTCCAACCTGAACTACAATGCCTGAAAAATGTAGCTGGTTTAACCTTTGCTAGACCTTTAGGGTTATGTGATCTGGCCATTTAGCATTAGCCTGGATTCACAGTGTCACAGAGACTGCTGTGGTACAAGCTGTTGTCCTAGCTCTTGTGGAAAGCAAGAGATCTGACAGTTGGAACAGTGATGGACATGGGAGCAATCATTAGCTGTGGACTTTGTCAGGGCTTTGGCTGGTTTGTGAGATTTAACCACTGTTCGTAGAAAGCATTTTACTGTGAATTGGATTTAGAGATTAATTATAAAATAAAGATAGTGACAGAGATCCCTATAAAACTGCCCGCCATATACAGTATATCATCTTAATGGTAATCCGTTTCACCAAAATATAAAAATATTCAAACTGGCGGTGTCAGATGCTACATCGTGCCTTTTAATAATGTTTTCTGAAATGCAGATCTTTGTGGAACCCTGGCATGTATGTATGTGTAGATATAATATGTATACTGTATATGTGTGTATATAACTATATTTGTATACACAACTACTAAGTGCTACAAGAGTAAACTATGTGAACAACAAAATGTTTAAAACTTGAACTGCTCCAGTGATATGCACAAGTCACTGGGAGTACAGAGCAGGTCTCTGGTAAACCATAATATACACTGAAGACAGCAAACCTAACTGGATGTAAAACTGAATGCCAAGGTCTGATTGACATTGGTTATGAACACAAGTACCTTCCAGGTACAGTAGAAGAATAATCTGAGATATATACTTTATTGTTTCAAAGCATAGATGTTACATTTCAGAGATGTATTAAAGACACACACTAAACTAACATCATGAACAAAATAAATACACATTAAGCAACAGCTAGGACATGGCCCTCAGTTTTAAGTCTTGCCAACCCTAGTTTTGAGGTTATAACTTGGCTTTGTCTTGCTGAGCTGTTTGTCTTAATGGCACGTATGTTGTGAGATGCTTGTAAAATGTTACCATCTTATAAACGTTAAATGTTTCCCAGCTCTCATGTCAACTATGTAAAAGAAGCATTTCTCAGTAAGAAACTGTATAACATGCTGTAGGAAGCTTCATTAAAGAGGACTTTAGTCTGTAAACCTTGATGCAGCAGCAGAACTGTAAAGGATGCCCTAGAGCAACATTCAGTGTTGGCCTCAGACACACTAAATGAAAACAGTCTTTTTTGCATCTTTCTATAAAAATGATACTGCTAGAGCGTCTATGAACAAATTCAGAAATGTAGAATTGTCATCGTCCTCACTGCCTTCATCTAAACAGGTGTAGAATGCCCAAGAGCAGTTTTAATGTTTCTTCTGTGGGAGAGGGGTGTTAAAATCTGAAAAGGAAGCTTATGTGTCTCTCTGTTTGCCACTATCTATCTCCTTGAAAGATTTTCTGTTCCAGATAACTTGGACTTTAAATACAGTATTCCCATATTTTAACATTCTTCTTGTAGAGGTTAATTGTAGTATTTAGACATATGCCAGGGGCCATCAGAATGATTACTCTGAGTAGACATAATAGTGGAGATAGAGTACATACTTACGCAACTTTGGCAATTTATTGGATATAGTATGGAGGAAGAAAAGTGCTAATTGTGTACAACCTCAACTTATGTTAAAGCGGCATTTCAGTGGTGTGCTATCACATATATATTGAAGGATCTTCCCATCTAATACGTTTGATTATAGTGTCTGTCATGTCCACAATCAAATATTTGGAAAATATGCAGTTTACTATCTGTGCCTGCATCATGATCTTTGCATAGCCCTAAATATAAATGCTACCTCACATCATCCGATGTCCATTCCTGAATAAATAAAAAAAGAAATGCACAGAATCAGGTACGTAGACGCTCACTGAATGTCGTACCTCTCCAGCTTTAAGCTTAGAGACTGGACTTGAGTCATGCTAGAGCGCTGTGTTGAACCTGTAGACAGACCTTATAATCAAAAAAGGTAGTCATCACTGAATACTTGCACTCTGTACGGCTACACTGACCTGGTGCTGTTAATGAGACCAGACTAGTACTGCGTAGTAAATGGGATCCGAATATCCAAACAGGCTAGCCGCGAAATCATATGTAAGAATGTCTGTCTTATTCACACCCTATGTGGATACAACTTCTGCCTTATCCACACCCTACATAGTGAGGAAAGCACTGTAGCTATTTGATGGACATGTGAAAAACTCAAGTTCCAGTTTAGAAATGTCATTTCCTGCGGACCGGGTTTTATACAGATCTTTTTGTATTTTTAATTAGTTGATGTATTAGTTTCCCAAGTGCCTTATGAAGTGGATGTCTGTAATGAAATACAGACCTGAGATTTGGAAAGCAGATTTTTTTTATAAACTGTTATAGAGTATTTACATAGTTGTACTACCATTTTTGTGGAAGCATTGCTCCCTTAAGACTCTAGGGTACTAGCTACGATAAACCCAGTCTGTCAGGGTATGGACTTCTGCTCTGCATGGTATTTTCTTTGTAACGGGTTTGAGTGTGTCTGAAAACAAACTTAGAATGCCTCCCCACTGCAAGACTCATAATTTTTTTAATGCAGTCTTTGCAGATCTGATAGAGTCTTTAAATGCTGAAATGCCACTTTGTACTGTCGGCGCATCATTAAGGCAGAACACAGTGAGTTAATAAACATTAAAGCAGCAGTGAAGCATAACACAGCACAAATCTGTTTAGCTTTAAACTATTTGGACTATCCTCCAGCTCTACGGTTCTGTCTTCCAGTTCTGTTTGTCTCTTAAGATCCTCCAGCTCCAACTTCTGTATAATCATTTAAAAAAAAAAATTTAAACCAGTTATACATGAAGAATAGAAATATGGCTGCTCCCTGTCCTTGTTTATTTATCTCGCTCCAGCCACCCGCTTTGTTCTCATCAGTTTCTTTGTATTTCACATGAAGTATCTCATTCAGGGCAGTGCAGTTCGGATATCCCAGCTAGCTTGGAAATCCCATAATAGTCATGGTAAAGGAGTGAGGTTTAGAAAATAAAGTACATTGCATTACATAGGAAGACATTAAGAGAAACACATTTAGCAGGTTTCCTTATTTTGTTGTTAATTTTTTTCTGGCAACATACAAGTGTTCCAGAAAACCCACAGGGATTTTGATAAGAAATCAATACATAGAAATAAGGTTATGTAATATTTTCCTGCTTGTTTTTGTTTTTCTAGCTAATAAGTTGCTAATGTTGTGCCAGTCACTAGATCATCTTCCGATTTGGAAACCAGCCAACTATGGCGTATAGGTGCTGCTGCAGCAACCCACACTGCCATGTCAGAGACCCTGGTTCAGGGAGTAGATGGTGGTCACCAAATGACAGTGTTTCCAGATGGGGAAGGGTGGTGCTAAGTTTCACTGCTGCAGCTACCACTGCAGGGGGACATGGAGCGTTCTCCTTTGCAGGGTGGGGACCGCTGTGTGTGTGTGTGAGAGAGGCTGCCCGAAGCATGGCTTGGCACCACACAGGGAGACAGGTTGGGTCCAAGAGAGTGAAAAAACAAGGAAGTACCCCACATGGCTTTCAGGATGACAGTCAGCAGTAGATTTAGGGGTTGCTCTACAGTGACCTCCATCAGGAGGATGGTGGGGATAGCATCTGATGAGACTTAGAGGGGGCCAGGATACTCCAGCCTGGAAGACAGGGTGAAATGGCCAACTAGGACAAAAAGCTGTATAAAAATGTACATAAATAGCAACGGAATTTTCTTCTTAGGACTTCCTATCAGAACGGCTTGGGGTGCCTTACACAAATCAGTAAATAATGGGACAAAGAGGGAAGTACAAAACAAGAATAAATAGAGTTCAAATACAGTATAAGTACATAAATACAGTTTGCGAGACCCATAACTCCTATTGAACAACTGAGTTTTAAGGAGCAATTTAAAATTATCTGTCGAAGGGGCTTCTCTGACATATGGGGGCAATGCATTTCAAAGCAAAGGCGAGGCAACACCAGAAGATTTTCGGTGTGATCAGGAAATGCTGAGGAGACCTGTTCAGAGAAACGAAAAGGACAGCCAGGGGCATATGAGATCAGGAGGTCTGTTAGGTAGCCCGGACCCAGATGGTGCAGGGCCTTGTATGGCTGTTATATGGTGTACAGTACCTGTAGCATAGTCGAGCATAATTCCTGAAGTGTCAAATTTAATTAGGGCAAACAGGATTCCTAAGTGGCTTTTAATGTTTTTCTGTTTTGCATGTAACATTTTATGGAGATTTTATTTTTGCTGTTTCAGCATTATTTTAGCTAAAATCTTTTTTTTTTTTTCATTAGAATAGTTTGCACATTCTTGGGGTGCTTATTTTTCTTACCCTACTGTGCATTGCCTTTCTATAGGTAGAGTCCAAAAGATAATATTTTTACTTAAAATATATATATGTATAGTATCTCAAGGTACCATTTGTATGGAAAACTGATTGACTGTAGTATATATGGCTCCTTGCACAGCTTTGCAGTTGTGTCAATATTTTCTGTGCATTTGTACTGGGAATATGCCAATCAATCAAAAATTTAAACGCATTGAGTTTGTTCACTTTTATAAATTTGAGAGCCATTTCAGAAAAAAACCTCTGTATGTACTGGAAAAACCAAAGCTAAAACGTGAAAAAAAAACATAAATTAAATAGGCTTTGCAGCCATTTTATGCATATTTTGCTAGCATTTATTAAGGCAATGGGTTAATGTGTATAACGTGTTACTGAATAAAGCCCTACAGATCATGACAGCAGAAGTCCATAGCAATGGTAACAAAGTAAGTTTTGTGACGGCATCCAATAACTTGAAAATAGCAGCTGTTGAATCAAACTGTTGGTTAGTTTCTGCCAACAAGAGATAAAGTGAGAGTTACAATTTTCACTGATGCAGTGTGTCCGGTGAATCTCTCAATAAATAAACAGAAATATAAATAAATTCAGAAACATACAGGATGTAATATATGCAGCCAAGATGGCAGAACACTTCCAAGAGTTCTGTTGGCAGGAAACCCAATTCTCATGACCCACTCTGCTAGTCAGCTGACATTTTCCAAATCGTAAATCAGTGAATCTGAATCCCAGTGTAATTTCTTTACCTGAAAATTAGACTCGACTGTGACTACAAAAAGCTGGGTTAATCCTAGGCAAAGGGATCAGTCTCCTTTTTTATACAGCATATGCCATGGTCCTGAGTGAGAAACGTTCCTGACAGATCGGGTTAAAAATGCTGACCGTGATATGGGCACAGACTAGCGGCAGCCGCCATGAAGTGCCTGAAATTGCTCCAGTTCCACTGCTCCTAGTAGGTGTTATCTTGTAGCAGTAAAGATTAACCAATTAAAAGTACTAGGATTAAAATAAATCTAAGTAAAGTATAGTCAGTTTTTTAATTAGCTCATTGGGAAGACATCTTACTCTAAAAAAAAAAAAAAAACACTCTGGTACCTGAAATTGAATTGCAGTCATTCCCTTTTTTAGGAAAGAAATGTATTTTGCTCAGTTAAGGTTGTTAAGTCATTTATCTTGTCGTTCTGGTGTTTATTAATCCAGTTGTAAGATACAATAGATAATTAGTGATTTTAATTGGAAATGTGAAAGGCTCTGGTAATTGTCATACCCCTTTAAAAAGTTGCTGATGCCTCTGGAAGACTTTGAAAATTATCATATTTTAGGCACAATGCAGCAGATATTCCTGTATTTATGGCGTTCATTCATTTCTACTAAGGTGATTTGCACAAATATAGGATCATTGTCATTTGGACTTTTATCTGTTCCTGTGTGAGGTCATAGTCCTTTGTCAAGGGCAGTAAAATCGTTTGTTTTGGAAATTATTATAATATTACATAAATAAAGGATGGACTTCATATGTAGACAAGCAGTAAGGGCAGATTAAATCCAAGGGACAAAGATCGTGTTGTCAGGAAGCCTTGGTAATAAAAATGAAATAAAGATACAGAAAATATATGAAAATAAGCTAGATTGGGCCTACATACAAAACATTGTCAGTAACTCTTTGAAATAAATTACCTCAACTTCTTATGCTCTGTATTATTTCAAGTAACTTGCCATTCATTATTTGCTATAAATCTTCATGGCTAGATCAGCCAAAATGTAGCGCAACTGATATTGGCTGCAGTAACTTTAATTTCTTACAAAACAGTGAGCCAGGAGGAAGTGCATGTCTCAGCCAATGACAGTCTTCTGCAATCTTCCTGGTTCAAACAAGCCAGGTCTGCTTGTTCACTGTGTGTAAGCAGTTAAACCTGTTTCTGACAGTGAAAGTTATGCAAGTGGGTTTTTCTTTCTTTCCTTATTTTGACATTGTTACTCAGATGTTAATGAAACTGATTTGATTATACCAATAGAGACTCTGCTATGTATGCTTGTTTGTAGGAACTAATGGGGGAGGGGCAGTTTTCTGTATTTATCTAGCATACCTAGAAAATGGAAATTAAAAAACCTAGTTAAAACACATGCAAGCACCATATTGTTTCATTAGTGTGTATTAAGTGGGCTGATTACTGTTGTCAGTTTATTCCAGTTATCTTATTAAGTTGTTGGAAGCAGACAGCTATTAAAGTGTCCGTTTCAATGTAACTAATCATTAATTACATGCAACAGGATAATTACACTTTAGTTATATGTTTGTTGTATGCAACTACATTGCAATTGTAATACAGTTACAGTGTAGTTAACTGACAAAGTGTAACTGTAATTACTTTCAGAGATGGTTCACTCCTCTGGAAAGAAAGGAGTAATTTTTTCTGATGGTGGACATTTAGAATTGGGCCACTTAATTTAAACAGTATGCATGCATCTGTATAACATGCTTAAAAAACTGTAATGAACCAATCAAATATAAAAATAGCAACCACAACATATCACGTCTCTGTGGTTTATAAAGCAGACTATATCACCTGATGCAATTATTCTGTGCCATTTTTGTTTGTTAATGTTAATATACTCATGTCTGTGTTTCAGGTACACAAAATGTAGGGTAGTTACCAAATATCATTAATTTGTCCATGTTTCAACAGATAAACAGATATTATAGAATATACATGTTGTCCGTTACTGTGTTGGATGAATTATATCAATGTGTCATGTGCATTTAGTTATTGCTGTGTAAAAATTCATTAAGACAGATCATTCTGAAGTGGGAATTCCCAGAAGCTTGTGGCTTCCAAATTACTAAATGAAGAATGAAATGTTAATTTTGGTAGTCTGAATGGCATTCTGACACTGGGAACTTCTCCATTGAAGATCTAGGGGTTTTCACAGCGGTAACTGTTTACAGTCTTTAAAAGCATGAAAATGTCATTGCACCATATTTCTACATAAGCTTTAAAACTGTGCTTTTGCAGTGTGTACCATTGAACTTGTGAGTTACTGACTTCACTAAGTTGATAGACTGCTACTAGAAAAGGAAAATAAACGAAGTTTCTGTTTCTGTGCATATTTATTAATTATGAAGTGATTCCATGACTATTATTTTTGCACTTGGAAATGAACTTCATGTTTACAAATACTGTATTTTGGTTCACTGTGTAAATGTGGGGAATTGCCCCCAAATTATATTTGTGTCAATTCACAATAATGCATTTTATTAAAGATCTAAGGGGGTTTCTATACAGTAGCTGTACAATATTTCTTTTATTGTCAAATTGAGTCTTGAATATGTTCAATAAAAATTACAGTCTTAAAAAAATCAGATATGTTTGGATTTGTGCGTGTGGTCTGTTGTTTTGTTCTAGCTTAAAACTGATTATGATGCAGTGGATACAGCAGAAAAAAATAAAGAGGCACTTTCCATTGCCACTAAAGGTGCTGCTTCACAAAGTGAGTTTATTAAGTATACTGAGGAGTTATTTATTTATTTATTAATTTGTTAGACAGGTTAACACACTGGTTCAAGGACCTTTTTCAGGCTCGGCCAGGCCAGAAACTGGCGCAAACAATTGAAGATACAGTGAGAACAAACAGCAGTGAATATACATGTGCAAGAACTACAATCTAATGCAAGTCAGGCTAACATGCAGTGGTGAGGTAATCATCTTGCAGGTAGCAAATGCCAGATACAACAATCAAGGTGTGCATATTAAAAAATATAATAAGTACTTATACACATGCATAGGTGGCAACATCCTCTAACAACAGGACAGAAATACCTTGGCAGAGCCAGCAACATCAATAATATACAAAATTCAAACAATTAAGTTAACAGAGTAGAACACAGCTGGCATCAGGATATGAGTGGGACCAGTGAGCCAGTTTCAAGGTGGGAGAAATGGCATTTAGTGGATGGGGGCCAAGGGAGGGTTATGTGGGAGGCATAGCAGTGCTAGTAGCCTTGGGACAGTCGTTGGTTGAGGAGGATAGGAAGTGGGTTTTTAATAGGGAATTTAGATTTTTTTTTTGGGGGGGGGCGAAGCAACGCAGTGAGTCATGGAGCTAACACCCTTGGGAATCACCTCTCTTTCTAGAGGCTTCATCAGGAGGGTTCTGTAGTTGGGCCTTATTTTTTTGTGTGTGTCTGGAGTAACTGCATTCTCCTGGTTATCCTTGACTGATGTACTTATCAAATTGTAACATTAAAGTTACTCTTTTTCTTATCCCATGAGTAACTAGCATATTTGGTGCACTGACTTGTGTC
Organism: Neoceratodus forsteri; assembly: GCA_016271365.2. Taxonomy (NCBI): domain Eukaryota; kingdom Metazoa; phylum Chordata; order Ceratodontiformes; family Ceratodontidae; genus Neoceratodus; species Neoceratodus forsteri. Next base: position 767,722,778 of record CM028136.1, read on the forward strand.
CATTCTAAAGTTTTGCTTTTTTTATTTTAGTTTGGATTCGTGAACTGGTTTGTGGGGCTACCTCCCTTAGGGATCAGTACCATTGCCCGAGTACTAACTTCCCGACGTGTAATTTACCGTCATTTACTTGCCGACAATACAAACTGACTGACAATAAACTTAACTGACATATACCGTCAAGGTTGAAGTCAAACATCAGCTGGCTGGCATATAATAACAGACCGAGACAACGAGCAGTGGAACAACCTGCTGCAGTATGCTTATGCAATTCTTGACACCTACATTCATCACTTGCCAACTCTCTATTTCAACCCCCCCTGCCCGCACCATGACTCACTTTTGCTGTCTCTCTCTACCACACTAGTAACCACAGAAAGAGTCCTTGTTCTGGTCTCACACTCTCACTGTTTTGCTCTCTGTATCTGGCTGCTCGCTGTTTCCTTGTGCCCGAAGGTGCAGACAGACACCGACACAGCAGGAGAACTCTGATCCTGGAACAGACCTTTGATCTGCTAAGCGCTGACGTTCCCCTGTCTGTGAGTTTCACTGGGGAAACTGACAGGAGCCCCACTACACCACTGATGAGTCAGCCAACTCTCGAGTTATCCACCGCAATGCAACCGGCTGAGATTATGGACTCTGCTGTTTCTACATACAAGGCACAAAATATTCTAGAAATTCAGAATAATACATTTACACTTAATCAGCGTACCCACAAATGGTCTCTGATGCAATATACTACAGACCAGTGAGCCTCACATCCATCGTGGGTAAGCTAATGGAGACTATCCTGAAGGAGAGGCTGGTGGCCCTCCTAGAGGCCAAAGGACTACAGGACAGCAGACAGCATGGCTTCATACATGGCAGATCCTGCCAAACCAACCTGGTGGAGTTCTATGACTGAGTAACTAGGCAACTGGACAGGAGTCATGCAGTGGATGTCCTGTATCTGGACTTCAGTAAGGCATTCGACTCTGTGCCACAAGGAAGGCTGGGAAGGAAGTTAGTAGGCACAGGGGCGGGTGTAAGGCTGGTGAGATGGGTAGGAAACTGGCTTCAGGGAAGGCAACAGAGGGTGGTGGTGGGTGGGGAGCTCTCACACCCAAGGGCAGTGACGAGCGGTGTTCCACAGGGCTTGGTGTTGAGACCAGTGTTGTTTGGGATATTCATTGCAGACATATCATTGGACATCAAGAGCAAGATCAGTCTGTTTGCTGATGATACCAAGGTAGGCGCGGTGGTGGATGACCTAGGGGGATGGCAGGAGTTGCAGGATGATCTGGCAAAGCTTGAAACCTGGTCAGACACCTGGCAACGGGGCTTAATGCCAAAAAGTGCAAGGTGCTGCATTTTGGGATGAAGAACCCAAAGAGGAGTTACCAGCTGGGGGGAGTGCATCTAGCCCAGACAGAGGAGGAGAAGGATCTTGGTGTGCTCATTACAGTGTCAATGAAGAACACGGCACAATGTAGGAAGGCAGCTGCAAAGGCCAACAAAATGCTGGGTTGTATTGCAAGGTGTATATCCTCGAGGAGGGAGGAGGTGATTCTGACACTGTATAGGTCATTAGTTAGACCACACCTGGAGTACTGCGTGCAGTACTAGTGCCCGTATCTGAAGAGGGACATTAAGTTACTGGAGGGGGGTGCAGCGCAGGGCGACAAAGATGTTCAAGGGGCTGGGGGACTTACCATACGAGAGGAGGTTGAAGGAGTTGAACATGTACTCACTGGAGGAGAGGAGGGACAGGGGTGACATGATTGAAACCTTTAAATACATGAAAGGAATAAACAAGGGTACACAGGGACTGTTCAAAGTAAGGGGAGGGCCACCAGGGGCCATGATATGAGACGAGGGAGGAAGGTTCAGGAGGGAGATGAGGATACACTTTTTTACAGAGAGGGTGGTGGCTGGGTGGAATGCGTTACCTGCAGAAGTGGTATCCAGTAGAACAGTGGACTACTTCAAAAGGGGATGGGACAGGACAAGGGGGAGGGTTAATGAAGGGGAAGGGAGGGGCAGCTGCAGAATAAGGGGGTGCTAGCTGCACATTCGAGCAGACTTGATAGACCTCTAGGCCTTTATCTGCTGGCAAATTTCGTATGTTCGTATACTGCTACGAGTGGTTCAGAGCCTTTGAAAATGTGCAACCTTCCGCAATAGAGTGCCATATCACTACAAACAAGGGGCTTGTAAACTCTAATGACAAAACCTTGCATCCAATTTCTTTATCAGCTGAGCGATAATACACATATTGCTTAAGACTATACAATTGGTGTAACGGAATAATGAATTCTTCTATACCTTGTAAGTTACATAGTTTGTAAGTTACACTTTAGTTTGCTCGTTAATAGAGTACAAAAATGGCAGTGTCAGTGTGTATGTCAGGAGAATGCTCGTCGGTAATACAGTAACAGCGGGAAGGTTAAATTCGGGAAATAAAAGACGGGACTTTTGCCGTCGGGATGTTTGTCATTGGGAGATTATACTAGACCCCTCTCTAATTTAAACACAGCACTTTCATTATTGTTGCTTAAACACTTATGTGTGTTATGCGAACACTTGTGTATTAGTCTGACAGGTTACTGTCTAACAGCAGACTGCTTTTCTTAACACAGATGGTTTACACATTGTTCAGTTAGTAATTGACAAATGAGTATAAATTGCTGTTGTCTTCTGGCTAACTCCACCTCCTTTTTCCATAAAAATATTTTTGTTTCCATGGAAGAGAGAGTACCATAACATGATTATATACAAGGGTTATTCAGCAAGTATCCCAAAAACTAGTTAATGCATCCTAATTTGTTTAGATATATTCCACATCAAAGAGTAAAAACAACAAACCAGAGATACTGGGAGTCTGAGGAAAAAGCGGGCAAGTTATTAGCATACAACAAAAAACAGCAAAATCAGAACAATATTAAGAGTATCAGGGATGGTAAAGGGCGAGTCTCGTGTAATACTAAAACTATTAATGCATGCCTTAAAGATGATAGATAGACAGACGGACGGACGGATAGATAGATACTTTTTTTCTAAAGTGCCCAATTCCGAAGACTCTGGGCGCTGAACAGTAAAAATCAATACAATTTTAAAATCATACAAAATACATAATTAAATTTGACTGGGAGTATTTCTTTAACCTATCTATCCCACTTAAACCAGATATAATTTAATCAATAAAAGCTTGCTGAAACAAGTATGTCTTTAGACCCTTTTTGCAGGCTTCTACCAAGGGAGCCTCCCTCAGATATCCAGTCAGTGAGTTCCACAGGGTATGCATGGCCACCAAGAATGCCCTGTCCCTGGAACGCCACAGCCTAACCTTGGGAACTCCAAGGAGACCTCCCCTGGCAGAATGGAGTGCCCAGGGCGGTCAGTAGGGGAAAAGGAGATCTTGTAGATAGGTCCCCTTTCGTGCAGGATCTTATCGGTCAGGAGCCGTATCTTGAAGACAGTCCTCCACCTGACTGGCAGCCAGTCCCATTCGCGGAGGACTGGGGTGATATGATTGTACCTTTTTACACCCATCAAAATCTCACCGTTGTGTTCTGCACCAGCTGCAGCCAGCAGAGGTTGCCTCCAGATAACTCTAAGTACAGGACATTACAGTAGTCCAGCCTGGAAGTATTGAAAGCGTGCACCAGCATGGTCAGGTCCTCAGGCAAGATCAGGGCTCAGATCCAGGTGATATTTCTAAAATGGTAAAATCCACTTTTGACCACGGCCGACACCTGGGCATCCAGTGTCAGGCTGTCATCTAGGATCACACCCAGATCCTTCACCAGTCTAGACGAAGCAAGGGGAACCCCCCCCCCACCCAAGGCCAAGGGATAACCCTCACCCCCACCCTGGCGACCCAGATCCATCACCAGTACCTCAGTCTTGTTTGGGTTAGCGTAAGCCAGTTTTGAGTTATCCACATCTGGATTTCCTCGAGGCAGCTGTTAAATATAGAGGCCGCCACCTGGGTATCGGGCGCAGAACAGGTACAGTTGGGTATCATCTGCATAGCAGTGAAAACCCAGCCCATACCACCTGATAATGTTTCCCAATGGCAGCATATACACCGCAAACAAGGGCGACAAGACCAAACCCTGCGGAACCCCACAACACAGAGGCTTCGGGTTAGATGAGTTTAATCCCATCGTCACCCTTTGCACTCTGTCTGTCAGGGTTCAATGTGATAACGGCGAAAGCCTAAAGGCAATCACCATTATCACGCAGTCAGAGTGCCGAAAACATTTTAGGCACTCTGACACTCTCGCCGCACAGGACAGTGGTGCTGGGACATGTATTTTAATGCTTCCTGTGGGGGCTGCACCCACCCCTCTCCTTGCAGGGGCTTTGCCCCATACTGAAGGATTCTTAGCTCCAGGGGTGCATGTTGGGGGTGAAGCATTAAAACTAAGGTTTGGGCGCAATAAAATTGCACCAGCGCCTGGACCCGAACCCGGTACCTCACCCACCCCAACCACAAGCCAACCCCAGATGTCACGACGCAGCTCGGCAATCCACCGCAGCACCACCCCTACAGCTCCTCCGCCCCCTTCAAGCCCACGCTCGCTGTGTTCGCTCCCCCTCCTGCACACGCATACACATAGCGACATCCTGTAGCACAGTTCACTCACCCCCTCATCCGGTCGCCCTACCCTCCCATCACCGTGAGGGACTGCACCGGGAAGGAGTCGTCGTTATGTACAGTGCCCTTCCCCATGCGCCCACCTCACGGGATACCATATGTCGGGTATGACCTGAACCAATTGATGACATTACGGGACAGGCCACACCAGAATCGCAGTTGGTCAAGCAGCACCTCATGGTCCATGGTGTCAAACGCCGCATAGAGGTCCAGGAGGACCAAGATGGTACAATCTCTCCTGTCCCTCACCATCAGGAGCTCATTTAGCACCCTCACCAAGGCAGTTTCTATACTATGCTCCACATGGAACCCAGACTGGAAAGACTCATAGGTGGATGAAGAGGCAAGACATCTGTCAAGCTGAATGGCCACCACCATTTCTATGACCTTCCCTAAAAATGGGAGGTTCGAAACCGGCCTGTAGTTGCTGAGGCACTCCAGGTCCAGAGAGGGCTTCTTCAAAAGGGTTCTAACCAAGGCCTCTTTCAAGGCCAATGGAAAGACCCCACTCCTCAAGGGACTTCGGACAAACTCAGCAACCACAGGTCCAATCGGGTCCAAACAACCGACTAAAAGGTGGGTCGGACCTGGGTCCAGATCACATTGTGTTGGTCACAGCTTTCAGATTATCTCCACCACCTCCTCTAACCCAGCCAACTCAAACTCATCCCAGACAGCAGGAGTGTTCCAACACGACCTCAGCTCTGATAGAGGACACCTTGTCGGAAAAGAACAGAGCAAGTTCCTCATACCTAGAGCTAGAACCTGCCCCACCAACACAGAGACAGGCAGGGTGTAAAAGCTTATCTGCCATGTGGAAGAGCTGAGCTAGTCTGCTCCTTGCTGCAGCAATCTCCCTAGACAAAAATTCAGCCTTTTTCCGAGAGATTGCACCCTGATGGTTGACATAATGCAACTTCAGGGCCAGTTTGTCCTCCACCAGGCCTGATTTCCTCCAGCACCTCTCTAACCTCCGCCCCCTTATCTTTAAACTCTGGGGATCCTCATCTTGCCATGGAGGTCCCCGGCAAGTAGACGGGGGCCAGACACGAATGGGTGCAACTGAGTCAAAGACCGCAGCAATGGCCCCATTATAGACTGCCACTGCCTCCTCCTGCCCAGTCGCACATGCCGCCTCAACACTCGATAGGTCCAGCACCGCCAGCAGTCCCTCAGAGGATACTCCTCTTAAAGGGCAGTACTGGACCATCTCCACAGGGGCAGAACCATCGGGGGGGACCCTAAACGTGAGCCCCATGGTGCTTTAATCTGACCAAACCACAAAATTTACTCTGAGGTCAGTGATATCTAAACTCGAGGAAAAAACAAGGTCCAATGTGTGACCACCCGAGTGTGTTGCTGTTGTAACATTTTATGTCAGGCAGGGCCTCCATACTCCTGAGCAGAACACTCCCAAATCTTGAGAGCCCACCATTGACCCAAGCATTGAAGTTCCCCAGAATCAGCCATCTGGGGAACTCCAACACCAGGCTGGCGACAAGACCCTCAATCTCCCATAAGAAGTTCCTATCTACTCCCGGGGAAAGATAGCTCATGAAAACCCTGAAACCCAAACCAGCACCCCCTCGGGTGGCCACACACTCAAAAGACCATACAGGACCAACAGCACCATGAAGTTCAAGCTAGATTTAAAATAAATGGCCACCCCTACCCTTGCGATCCTCCTTTGGTGTGTGTATCACGGAGTACCCAGCTGGCACTGCCGCTTCCAAAATGGGTGCAGCATTATCATCCAGCCAGGTCTCCGTGATGCAAGCCAGGTCGACCGAGGATATCAAGTCTGCCATTATGGCAGTCTTGTTTCTCATCTACCTGGTATTGCATAACACAGCACGAGTAGGATAAGGTGATGTAGCCAGACCATCTATATGCCCACACTCTAATGTCAAGCTCTTGGGTATGGGAACTAAGTATGGCAACCCCCTCTCAAGTTCCCATTTTGCCTCAGGGCATTTCCTTGGCCTCACCACCTGAATCCCAGACACTCTAGCAGCCACTCGGGGACAACTCCCCCCCCCCACCCCCGTGCTATCCCCAAAGTCTTACACCTCTGATAAACCTTGACCAGAAGTGCTTGGAGCTCGAAGGGACAGAGGTCCCGGAGGGAGACCCCCAAATAGCTGCATTTTTATACCAATCTATACAAATCACAAGGATTTCATAGGGCTGATTTGATCAGGGACTTTCTGGAGCATACCAAACTTCCTAACTTGTCTTATGAGGAAAGACAGAAGATAGACTTACCCATTTCCTTGCAAGAAGCTGTGGAAGTTATCAATAAGGCCTCTTCAGGGAAAACACCTGGCCCAGATGATCTCCCAGGTGAATTTTATAAGCATGTAAACCCTGTTATTGGGGAACACCTTCTGGATACATTCAGGGAAGCTTTTAATTCTGATGACCTGCCAGATTCCATGAATAAGGCCTTGATTTGTCTTTTGCCTAAAAAAATGAAGATCACCTTGATTGTGCGAATTATAGGCCAATTTCTCTATTAAACTTTGACTACAAAGTTTTGGCCAAAATATTAGAAAACAGAATATCTCCTGTGTTGCAGACGTTAAAAGGCAACGAGCAGGTGAGTTTTATGCCCTATCTGCAGGCACCTCTCTGGACTGAGGGCAGAGGTACCTTGTCTCCAGGCAGAGCTGGCTGGGATACGGTAGACGTCCTCCCCCACCCAAGGCCACCCTCGCTGCCTCCAAAGATGCCAGTAAGGAGGGGTGGTTGGATGACTGTGAGCTCAGGGAGAGTTAGGGAGGTTGGGCAGAGGTGTATCCCACCTGTGGTTCTACTAACACAACCTCTGCACCATTCTGGCAGAGCGAGGCTATCCCATGGAGGAACCCACAGTGGTGGACAAGGTGGAAGCGGGGATCCTCCACAGTGGAGACCCCTGGAGGGGAGGTACAGGAGAAGGAAGAAACTCCTAGTGGGGGGACTCTGTAATTGGGGGGGTACAGTTGGGAGAGGGAGGAAGGAAGGAAGGAAAAGAGGTGAGGTGCCTACCTGGCACCACAGCTTGGAGGGATAGAAGGCGAATCCTAAGGATCACTGGGGCAACAGCATAGGAGGGAGAGTTAAACATCATTATCCACCTTGGAACAAATGACCTGGCTGAGAATAAGGTTAGGGCAGTGCAGAGGGAGTTCATGGACTTGGGGAGGGGTTTTAGACAGGTAGCACGCACAGTACCCTTCTCAGAAGTGTTGCCTGTCTACAGCATGGGTGAGGGCAGGGCACTCTGCACCATGGGATTCAACAAATAGCTGAAGAACTGGTGCAGAGTTGAAGGTTTTGGCTTTATTGGGGACTGAGTGCCCACCTGAAGAAATGCAGGCTTTTATGCAAGGGATGGTCGGGGGGAAGGGGACCAGGATCCTCAGTGAAAGGTTTGAATGTTTCATTGTCGAGCATTTAAACTAGCCAAGGGGGGAGGTGGATATAAGCAGGAAAAACTCAACCGATCTTAAGGATGAGGGAACACAAGGGACTGAAACTGGATAAAGCCAAGGGTTGCACAGAGGGAAGGGATAGGATAGAAGCAAATTGATGCAAAGCCAACAAAACATGGAGGGCCATATGTACAAATGCCCTTAGCCTGGGGAACAAGATCCCTGACCTAATGGCCTTGATGGCAGAGGGAGATGTGGATATTGTGGCAGTCACAGAAACATGGTACAAGGAAAGCCATGACTGGGATATTAACATACCTGGGTGCACTGTCTACAGGAAAGACAGAGGGCAAAAGGGGAGGAGGGGTAGCTGTCTACATCAGAGAGGGGATCAGAGCAACTGAGGTAAATAGAAAATGGGGAGGAGAAGAGGCACTGTGGGTCACCCTGGAGACAGGAAATGGCACCACTATCCGCACAGGGATTATCTACAGACCACCCCCAGTGCAGGGGGGAGGAAATAGGAAAATAGTAGAAAACATCCTTAGAATGGCAGAGAAAGGAGAAGTGTTGTTGGTAGGGGACTTAAATACGCCAGATGTTAACTGGAACACCTATAATGCAGCCACACCCAGGAGCAGGGACATCCTAGATGCCCTGTAGGAGGCATGCCTCAGACAGTTGGTGGCGGAACCCACCCGTGAGGGGGCGGTATTGGACCTGGTGCTCACAAATGGAGACAGAATAATGGATGTATCGGTGGGCAGTCATCTAGGGACCAGCGACCACCATACAACATGGTTCAAGGTAAACACAGTAGAAGAGCCAAGCCACACAAAAGCAAGGGTCTATACTTTAAAAAGCCAACTTTGCAAAAATGGGAGTATGCCTCAAAAATACACTGGCAAAGGGAGAGGGAGGAGGGGTAGAGGAACAGTGGGAGAACCTCAAGAGAGCCATAATGGAGTCAACCAGCCTTTGTGCAAAGCAAGTTAAATCAAAAAGTAAGAAAAAAACTATATCGTTCTCAAATGATGTGACAGGGAAAGTCAGAGAGAAAATAATTGGCATTCAAGAAGTATAAAGAAACACAGAGGGAGGAAGACAGGGAACTGTATCAGATAAAGCAGAGGGAGGCAGTGAAAGCAGTCAGAATTGCTAAGGCACAAATGGAGGATAGGAGAGCCCAGACAGTAAAGGAAGGGGACAAAACCTTCTTTAGGTACATTAGGGAAAGAAAAAAGACAAAGGGAGGGATAGTGAGGCTAAGTAGAAGGGGGGCAGAGGAGACCTAGAAAAACTGAGAGTCTGAACAAATACTTCTGCTCAGTATTCACAATAGAAGAGGAGGGGGAGGGACCAGAATTATGCAGCAGAAATACATAGGGAAGAGAAGTAGACACCAGTCCATTCACAGAAGAGAGTACTAAAGGAACTCTTGGACCTGAAATTAGATAATGCAATGGGGCCAGACGGGATACATCCCAGAATACTAAAGGAACTCCGAGAGGTACTAGTGACACCCCTGACAGCCCTATTCAACAAATCATTGGAGGAGGGAGTAGTGCCAGAGAACTGCAGGTGGGCAAATGTGATACCCCTTCACAAAAGTGGGAGCAAGGTAGAAGTGGGGAAACTATAGGCCAGTCAGTTTGACCTCAGTGGCAGGGAAGATAATGCAATCGGTGTTAAAGGAAAGGATTGTAGAATTTCAAGAAGCCAGCAGGGCATAAGACCCAAGGTAACATGGATTCACAGCAGGAAGATCCTGTCAAACAAATCTTGATAGATTTCTTTGGGTGACAAGGGTAGTAGATCAGGGAGGGGCGGTAGACATGGCCTACCTAGACATTAGCAAGGCATTTGACAGTCCCACACAAGAGGTTACTAAACAAGTTGCCCAATCTGGGAGTGGGTCCCAAGGTGGTAAACTGGGTCAGATATTGGCTTAGCAATAGAACACAGAGAGTGGTGGTAAACTGAGTACAATCTGGGGGGTAACCAGTGGGTCCCGCAGGGTTCAGTGCTGGGGCTGGTCCTCTTTAATGTCTTTATAAGTAACATTGTGGAAGGACTAGAAGAAAAGGCATGCCTCTTTGTAGACTATACAAAGATCTGCAATAGGGTTGACACTCGGGGGATGGAGAAAATGAGAGGAGACTTAAGCAAATTGGAAGAGTGCTCAAGAGTGTGGCTACTCATATTCAGTACAAAGAAGTGCAAATCATGCACTTGGGGAACAAGAACCCAAGGAAGGAATTCACGATGGGAGGGGAGGTACTAATGACAACCAAACTAGGGAGGGACCTGGGGGTAGTCATAGCAGACAACCTAAAAATAGCCTAGCAATGTGGGAAGGCAGTGAGGAAAGACAGGGGGATGCTGGGGTGCATAGGGAGAGGTATCACCAGTAGAAAACAGGAGATGGTTATGCCACTGTACAGACAGTTAGTGAGACCTCATTTGAAGTACTATGTGCAGTTCTGGAGACCTCATCTCCATAAAAACATAGGGTGGTGGCAGTCCAGAGAAGGGCAGCAAAAATGGTACAGGGACTTCACCCGAAACCATGCGAGGAGAGTCTGAGGTAACTCAATATGTATACCCTGGAGGAGAGGGGGGACATGATAGAGACGTTCAAGTACCTCAAGGGAATTAAAGTTCAAGAGGGCAGCATCTTTCAGAAAAGGAGGTGTACAAGAACCAGGGGCCACAATATGAGGCTAGAGGGGGAAGACTCAGAGGCAACGTGAGGAAGTATTTCACAGAAAGGGTGATGAATTCATGGAACAGCCTCCCTGAGGAGGTAGTATGAGCAATAATGATTGGAGAATTCAAAAATGCATGGGACAGACAGAAGGCAACTCTAGTGTTGGAAGGAGAAGGTAAGCTCCAGATCAAATAGGATCTGGAGTTCATACAATAAGTAGGGAAATGGGCAGACTAGGTGGGTCAAGCAGTCCTTATCTGCAGTCAGATTCTGTGTTTTTATGCAGGGAAGACAAGCATCATATAATTTACGCAGGTTATCCTCAGTAATTTGGGCTGTACAATCTAAATACCTCCCTAGTTGCCCCTTGTTGGTGCTGTCCCTTGACATTGGCAAGGCCTTTGATTCACTAGAATGGAATTAACCTGATTTCAGTATTGCAGGCTTACAACTTTACATACATAGAAACATACAATTTGAGGGCAGATAAGGACCGCTTGGCCCACCTAGTCTGCCCATTTTCCTACCTAACAGATAAGCTGCAAATCCTAGTTAACCAACAGCTTACTTCCTCCTACCCCACACTAGGACGGCCTTATGCCTGTCCCATGCATTCTTGAAGTCCCCCACTGTTCTTGACTCCACGACTTCCTCAGGGAGGCTGTTCCATGCATCCACAACCCTCTCAGTGAAAAAATACTTCCTCACATTACCTCTGAGCCGTCCCCCCTCTATCTTCAAATTGTGCCCCCTTGTTCTTGCACATCTCTTTTTCTGGAAAATGCTACCCTCTTGGACTTTGTTAATTCCCTTGAGGTACTTGAAAGTTTCTATCATGTCTCCTCTCCTCCTTTCTCTAGGGTATACATATTAAGCTCCTTTAGTCTTTCTTCAGATGTCTTCTGGTGCAGACCCTGCACCATTTTGGTTGCCCTCCTCTGACAGCCTCCACTCTGTCTATGTCTTTGCGGAGATGGGGTCTCCAGAACTGCACACAGTACTCCAGATGGGGTCTCACCAACTGTTTGTACAGAGGGATAACAACTTCCTGTTTTCTACTATTGATGCCTCTTCCTATGCATCCCAGTATCCCCCCAGCCTTCCTTACTGCCTTCTCACATTGCTTGCCCACGTTTAGGTCATCTGCAGAGTTTTAAATAATTGAATAGCAGTTTTTTTCTTGGGACAATGCTAATGGTACAGAAAGTATTTGTATAGGTTTTCTGGAAGTGCTATGTTTGTTAAACACAGTGAGGCAAGTGCTGTGCATTTTCACAATGTTTTAACACTTTTATGAGCAAAACGCTAATCAATTTTTGGAGTTAAATAAAGCCCTGATCTGATATAATTATCCCCAGGTCCCTTTCTATTTTTACTGTTGTCAGTATCTCACCCCCCCATTGTGTACACTTCCCCTGGGTTTTTGTTTCTCATGTGCATTACCTTGCACTTCTTTGCATTGAATCTGAGCTGCCATACAAAGTTCCAGTACCACACGGAGAATGCTGGGGTCCAGGGAGTCGTCACCAGGACTATTGCTCTTTAAAGCTCTGACAAGGTGGAGTCTGGCTTCCTGGGCAGTTTCCCTATGTACGTAGAAGCTAGGGCGTTGGAGAACTGGGGCAGGTATGGAAGGTCTACCCAAACCCCATCGTGGATTATTGCTTATAAGTAATACAAGTAACCAGTAAAAGTATCACCTTTCCACTTAACTTTCACTTTCGTTTCTCTCCCATAAGCTTGAATAATGTAGCTGTTCTGCCTACCGTTCGGTTTATAGTTTATGCTTACATGTATTGGTTGTATCCCCAGAACCTACCCACCTATCCAGGAGATTTATTTCGTAGTTGTTCAAAGAAAGTAAAGTGCCTCCTTTCGAGTTCTTCAAAGCTTAAAAAAAGGTGTATTCAATGTCCAAAACCAAGAACCAACTAACCTGATCACTCGTATTCCTGGCTCTCTTCTTAATCACAGTGTGGAGCCCCTGCCCTATTCTCACTGAACTACAATTGGTCTTCTTATGCAGAAATGGTTTGCAACTATTTACAGTAAACCTAGAGCATCTGTGATTACCAATGGAATTGTCTCAGATTCCTTCAATTTATATGGACAAGACAAGGGTACCCGTTATCCCCTCTATTGTTTGTTACGGCTATAGAATTCTTGATTAGAAGAATAATGCCTTCCACAAGAATTTTTTGGATACAGTTGAGAAAATATTCCAACAAAGTTTTTGCATTTGCATATTACATTCTGCTAACTTTGTCAGAACCACACTCTCATTACAATATCTAATCCCCATATTACAAGAATTCGGTCTGATTTCTGGACTTTATGTTAACTGGTCTAAGTCTGAATGTTTAATGCTGGCTAAGTCTCCTGCTGAGGAAGCTAAAATATGAAGACGTTTTAATTTAACTTGGGTATCAGGGAATTTCTTATTGTAGCATTAAAGTGTTTGACTCATTTGAAACAAGCATTTGTCAATGCTGAATGTTTGCTTGCTGGTATTAGCATTGGAAATGCAGGAGTTAAGACAAATGCAGAGTAGGAATGGCAGTGAAGTATTGAACTTCACGCCAACCCCACCTCCACCCTGCAGAGACAGACAGGCATTGGGGTATGCGTTTGGGTTGTCACCCATAACATTCATGCCATTTCACCTCACCCTATCCTGCAGACACTGACAAGTGTTGAGGTGTGCCTTGGGGTGTTCAGCTTTACAGTGACCTCGCTCCATAAGGACATAAGCTGAAATGGGTGCAATATAGAATGGGGTGAACTCGGGGGCTGAAGAGTCCAAGGCACAGCTCGATGCCTGTCAGTGGCTGCAGGGTCAGGGGGTGGGGTTGGGATGGCATTACAGTTGGCTATCCAAAGGCACACCCCAATGCCTGTCAGTCTGTACAGGGCGGGACGTTATAGTTAGAAACCGTAACGCCCTGGGCATTTGTTGGTATTTGCAGTACAAATTTTCAGCATGGCCATTTTGTGTCCCCCACCACATGAAAGCATTTGGGACCTCTTCTCATGAACAATGGCACTGTGATTTTGTCAATGTGTCTCGAAATACGAGTTTCCACAGTGAACGGGCCATTGTGCACCACATGTACAAAAACACAGATGGGGCAGGATGTGAAGAATGAAAGCTGTACCATTCATAGAGATGTGTGAAGAGATGGCAATGTTGAAAATCTGTAGTGAAAATATTAAAAATGTTCAAACTTCCAAGCGTACATGGATGTGCGTAACAGTCATTTAGTGGAATTATTTCATCAAATTTTCAACATAGGCATTTTGTGACCTCTGCTCATGAACACTGTCACTATGATTTTCTTAATCTGTCACAAACATTGATTTCCCACAGCAGCCGTGGTATTCTGCCAGATGTATAAACGCATATTTCAGGCAGGATGTGAAAAATGACAGCTATACTGTTCATAAGGAGGTCTGAAAAAATGCCAATGTTGAAAATCTGAAGTGAAAATCCAAATTTACAAGAGATTCACGAGGTGCGTGGGAAACTACTGCTTATACGCTTGTAACAGTCATTTTATGGTCATTTGTCACCAAATTTTTAACATAGGCATTTTAGGACCTCTGCTCATGAACAGAGTCACTGTGATTTTATATACGAACATACATACAAACATACGAATCTGCCAGCAGAACACACTAGTCTGTCTATGTAAGTCTGCCTAAGTGTGCAGCTAGCACCCTAGATTGCAGCTACCCCAGCCTCCTCCCCCTCAGTTCCTCCCCTGCTTGTCCCAGCCCCTGCCCCCCTGACTCTTCCTCTTGCTTTATCCCACTCCTTCTTAAACCTATTGACTGTCCTACATGTTACCACCCCCTCTGGCAGTGCATCCAACTAGACACCACCCTCTCAGAGAAGTAGTGCCTCCTCATTTCCCTCTTGAAACATCCCCCTTCCAACCTTAGTCTGTGCCCCCTGGTCTCTCTTCCACTCCTCAGTTTAAACACCCCCTTGGTGCTAGGTTTATTTACCCCTCAGGTATTTAAACGCTTCAATCATATCCCCCATCCCTCCTTTCCTCCAGTGTGTACATGTTCAGCTCCTTCAGCCTAACCTTATATTCCTTTCCTTACATCCCCTTTAACATTTTTATTGCCCTCCTTTGCACCCCCTCCAGTAACTTTATATCTCTTCTCAGGTATGGCCACCAGTATTGCACACAGTACTGTAGGTGCAGTCTGACCAATGATCTGTAGAGTGGTAGAATCACATCCCTGTGTGTGGATGAGAACCCCTTTGCGATTCACCCCTGCATCCTGTTTGCCTTCACTGCTGCTCTTCTGCAGTGGGCTGAGTTGTTCATACTCCCAGTTACCAATACCCCTAGGTCCTTCTCCTCATCTGTGATCCCCAACCAATAGTCCCTCTTCTGGTTCTTAGCCCTGAAGTGCATCACCTTACACTTCTTTGCACTGAATCCTAGCTGCTACTCCACCAACCATGTCTCTGGTTTGGTTAGGTCCCCCTGCAGTTTTTCCCATCCATCCTCTTCATCCACCACTGCCCCCAATTTGGTATAATGTGCGAACAGACTAACCCTGCTCCCCAGTCCATGTGCTATATCAGAAATAAAGAGCCCAAATAGCACCAGGCCCAGCACTGACTCCTGCGGCACCCCGCTTGTCATTGCTCTGGGTGCGAGAGCACCCCCCCCACCACCACCCTCTGCACCCTTCCCTGTGACCAGTTCTCCATCCATTTAATCAGCTTCCCCCCACACTGCCATCGCTCCCTCCCCCGTCTCCCATGAGACACTGTATCACAGGCCTTACTGAAGTCCAAATACAGGACATGTACCACATGGCCCCTGTCCAACCCCCTTGTCACCCAGGCACAATACTCTATTAGGTTGGTTTGAGAAGACCTCCCTGAGACGAGCCGGTGTTGCCGCCCATCTTGGAGGCCATTACTCTCTACTAATGCCACGAGCCTCTCCTTCAGTATTGCCTCCATAAGCTTACCCACTATGGACATGAGGCTTACCGGACGATAATTTCCTGGCTCCTCCCTAGGCCCACTCTTGTGTATAGGTACCACATGGGCCACCCTCCAGTCCTGGGGCACACACCCCATTTCCAAGGAGGTGTTGAACAGATCTGCCAGTGGCTCAGTCAACAGCTCCGCCATCTCCCTCAGCACCCTGGGGTGGATGCCATCGGGACTTGGTGCCTTGTCCACTCTTACTGCCCTCAGCCCCTCTAGCACCTTACTTCCTGTGATCACTTTGTCCGTCACCTCCTTCCCCCCTTTCTCTACCCCTCCAGCCCATTCTGGTAGTGAGCCATCCCTCTCCTTACTGAAAATAGAGCAGTACTCATTTAGAATTTCCACTTGCTCCTCCCCCTTTTCCACCCAATCCCCTCCCCACTTTATTCTCACAATATGTTCCTTGCACTTCCTCTTTTCCCTGACGTACCTAAAAAAGTTATTTTCCCTTCCCTTTATGACCTGTGTGGAACTTAAGTGCCTGGAGACCTTAGCTTTTTTCACCCTCCTGGCAACCTCCCTTGACCAACTCCTGAAAGCCTCCTTATCCTCTCCCTTCCCTGTTCTCCTGTACTTCCGGTATGCAGCCATCTTTCCCCTCACCCCTTGCACCACTTCCTTGTTCAGCCAGCATGGTTTCTTGCCTCTGCTCTTCTTACTTCTGGCCCTGGTGCAGGCTACTGTGGCCTCTGTTAGCCCAGTCTTTATGACTCTGCACTTTTGTTCTGCATCCATCCCCAGCCTTATATGCTGGAGTCTCCCTTGCAGTATTGCTCCCATCCCCAAAACTCCATCCTAATAAAGTCCACCACCTTAGTGCCCATGCCTCCTGTCTCCCTGCCCAGCCCGACAACGAGCTGCACTGTTTGGTGGACGCTACCTGCTAGTGGGTCCTCCACCCTACCTCCCTCACCGCCTCCCCAACTGCCACTACTAGGTCCAGAGTGCTACCAAGCCCTTTAGGCCCACTTACCAGGTGCGTCAGAAGGCCGTCCTGGAATGCATTAAGGAGCACCTGCTCCCTGGTACTGCTAGTGGCTGGGGTGCTCCAGTCAACCTGTGGTAGGTTAAAATCCCCCACTATCACCACACTCCTCCTTCTACACACCCTCCTTATCTGCTCTGCCAACTCCCCATCCAGTTCCCCGGATTAGGCTGGTGGATTGTACACCAGTCCCAGCCTCATCTTTCTGCCCTTGGAGTCCAGGAGCTGCACCCAAAGCGCCTCTGTCCTCTCCTCTTCTCCTTCGTCCCTTATGCATTTAATCCCTTCCCTCACATAGAGTGCAACCCCCCACCCCCACCCCCCAGTCCCTCCTGTATATCCTGTATTCCGGGATTGCCAAGCCCAAATCATGGTACTCTGTGGCCCAAGTCTCTGTCACTGCAGCAGTGTCCACCCTCCTCTCTGAAAGGAGCACCTGAAGCTCTGCAGTTTTGTTCCCCAGGCTTCTTGCGTTGAGAGAGACCACCTTCCACCCATACCCCTCCTTCTCATCACTCTCCTACTCCTTGGCCTGTGTCCCTCCTCCCAGTAGTCCACACCTTTTCTCCTCTTTATTCTTACCGGGTGGTGGTGCCTTCTGTATTACACTCAGACCACTCTGCCCGCCCCCTCCCAGGGTTACTATGTCTCTGCCTTTACCTATATCTAGGGGGGTGAGCTCATTAGGCTCCCCTGTCCAGACCTTTCTACCAACCTCAGTCTTTTGGCCACCTCCTCACTAGTTGAAATATACCTTAGTAGAGATACACCACTCTAATCCTGCCTTTAATACTCCCCTTCCCTTCCTGCTCAAGTGTACCCTGCCCCCCGTGTACAAGTCACTGTTTCTCCAGACTCTACCCCAGTTAGTCACTAACCCATAATTGGTGTGGCACCAATCCCTCAGCCACTCGTTGAACTCCTCAATCCTACCCTTCCTTCCCATGCTTGCACATGGTACTGGGAGTACCTCCGAGAATGCCACCGACTCCCCCACCTCCTCACACTGCCTGCCTGCCTAAGTACTCGAACCCCGCTCACTACTTCCACAGTCTCCCCCACCAAGTCATTTGTACCCACATGCAGCACTAAATGAGGTTTCTTACTCCCCCTTGCTGCATATTTGAGCAGTGCCTGCCCTGCCCCTTCTGCAGTCAAGCTGTGGATACCTTATGTCTGCCAAATATGTCTGTGCCTTCCCCCCTTCCGCCCCATCTCACCCCTTTCAGTATAAAATCCCCCAGGATGAGTAAGCCCAGTCCCTTACCCCCTTTCCCTTCTAATGCCCCTTCCATCACCCCAGTATTCGTTCTTCCCTGCCCCTACCCCTGCCAGCTGCACCCTCTTTGACTTCTGTATCTGTACCCCCTACTTCTGCCTCACCCCTTTTCTTTGCCTTATTCCTCCCATCCCCCTTGAACCCCTTCCCAGCCTGATTACTTCCTACTGGGCTTCCCATGTAGACCTCCCCTCCTCCCCTGCTGATTTCCAACCTCTCTCCTATCCCCACTGTTGTCGATTTAGAGCCCCCATTCCCTTCTACCGCGATAGTGATGCCCCCTCCCATCCTTCCTGCTTCCCGTAGCCTTCTCTCTTCCAGTCACCACCCCCTCCTTCCTTACTAGCACCCCTTCTACCCTTTCGTCCTCGCTATTTGTTCCCCTACCTGTTGCCAGCCCTCTCATGCCCTGCGTGTCCTCCCCCCCTTCAGTATGTTCCTGTTCCCCTCTCTCTCTCCATAGTAGAGGCACAAATCTGTTCACAGTCGACACCCTCCTACATCTCTTCCCCTATTGGTTCCCCCTCCTACTTGTTCCCCTCTGTTTCCACCCTGGTACCACCCTGGCCCCTCCCTCCACATGACCATCTCGCTCTCTCCTGGTACTCCTCATGGTCTCTTCCTCCCCCATCAGGATGCCTCCCCTCACCTTAGGCACCCCTTCCTTCTCCTCTTTTCTACCTAGTGCCTCTGATACTGGGGTTGGTTTCAGTCCCTGGTTCTTCCTCACGTCCCCCTTGCCAGCCCCTATTCCCCCAAGCCATGCCTACCATACTCACCTGCCCTGCCACTTAGACTCCTCCCTAACCTCCACAGTTCCTCCCTTAAACTAGCCAGCCATCTACAGACCACACCCCCACCATCCTCCAAGCCCAGTCCAGGATCATGGCGGACCCACACCCTGTACACCCCACCACCCTTCCAAAGATGCCCACCCTATTGACATGTGGCACCTGCCCCATTTTGGCCCCCATCTTATGTTATGGAATCTTACTCCCAGGTTCTGTACCCTATTACAACTGTTAGGCCTCTGTTTACTCAAATTCCTGTCTCCCCCCCCCACCACACACACACTAGTCCCCCTACTGGCCCCTTGCCAACCCGGTTAATTCAGTCTCAAATCTCATCCATTAGATACTGTATTACTGTAGCAATCCTAAAGCCTCCTTGTCCATTTTTCACTCCTCAGCTACCATGTTTTTGTTTGTATAGTTTCACTTAGCCCTGTTAGAAATCCTATTGCACTCCAAGTATTACTCAGCTCAGAGAAATAAACAGAACAAATAAATATGTATTATTACAGCAATCATACCAGTATAGCTCAGTACTTAGCTCCGTTAGAGAAAAAAACAGAACAACTAAATCTGTATTATTACAGCAATCCTAAAAGTATCCAATCTTTGCTTTGTCTCCAACCCAGAGACCCTGCTGTAATATAGGACCACAGACGACCCTGGGCAGAAGGGTGGGCAACTCTAAAGTCCCGGCAGAGCTCACTCACTCTGCTTTTCTCACTCGCTCATTCTATTTCTCCTGGCGCTGCAGGCTGCCCTTTTGTACTGGGCTGCGATGGCACCTTTTTCTTCCCACAAATAAATCCGTAGCAGTCCTGACAGAGCTCCATTGAGCTTGCTCGCGCCCCCTCTCTCACTCACTTGTTCTGTCTCTCCCGGCACTGCAGGCTGCCCTTTTGTATTGAGCTCCTGCCTGAATTGGCACCTTTTTCTGCCCACAAGGAAGTTCACAGCTGTCCCGACACAGGTCCATTGATCTCGCTCATTCCCCCTCTTTCATTTGCTGATTCTGTTTCTCCCAGTGCTGCAGGCTGCCCTTTTGTGCTCGGCTCCTGCCTGCGTTGGCACCTTTTTCTGCCCACAAAGAAATCCGCAGCAGTCCTGACAGAGCTCCGTTGAGCTTGCTCACTCCCCCTCTCTCACTCACTCATTCTGTTTCTCCTGGCGCTGCAGTCTGCCCTTTTGTACTGGGCTTCTGCATTGGCACCTTTTTCTGCCCACAAAGAAATCTGCAGCAGTCTGAACAGAGCTCAGTTGAGCTCACTCACTCCCCCTTTCTCACTCGCTCGATCTTAATCTGTCCCAAACACCGATTTCCCACAACGACTGTGCTATTCTACGCCGGAAGTGCGAAAACACATTTTGGCCAAGATGTGAAAAATGACATCTGTACTGTTCATAAGGAGGTGTGAAAAAATGCCAGTGTTGAAAATCTGGCCTGAAAATATTAAAAATGTGCAAAGTTACAAGGGTGCGTGGAAACTGCGCAATGCACACTTGTAACACAGTCATTTTATGGACTTTCATCACCAAATTTTCAACATAGGCATTTTAGTACCTTTGCTCATGAACAGTGTCACTGTCATTTTCTCAGTCTATCCTGAAAACTGATTTCCCACAGCGACCGCGCTATTCTGTGCTGGAAGTGCGAAAACACATTTTGGCTAGGATGTGTAAAATGACAGCTATACTGTTCATAAGGAGGTGTGGAAAAATGCCAGAGTTGAAAATCTGGAGTGAAAATATTACAAACTTTCCAGAAGTTCTGGCGTACATAGTTTCTTAGCATATTCATAAAACAGTCATTATTTGGATTTTTTCACCAAATTCACAACATAGGCTTTTGAGAGCCCACCTCATGAGCAGGTGGCACTGTTGTTACATTAATCAGTCCTGAAAAGTGATTCCGCAGAGTGACCGCGAAATCAACTTTCTAGACCGAATAACGCCATGACAGTGACTGAATTCATCAGGAGGGATCCCAATAACCCCATGTTAAAAATGTGGTGCCAAAATTCCCCAAAATGCCAGAGATATGCACCAAAGTTGAAAAACCCCTATTTATGCCATTGTATAGCTTATCGACATTTCTTCCGTTCGCGGTCGGTTTTGAAGAGTGCAGATGTGTTCCTGGTCCACCGAAGATCGTCGCACTGGGCTCCAGAGGTAAAGTATGGGGTGAGGGTGTGGGAGGTGGGGTGCACAGAGGGTGGCACGGGTTGGGGAGGCCCTTGGACTCAACAAGGGACCGTTTTCTGTTTACAGGTTTAAAAAAGGAAAAATGAAAAACATCAAGGGAAGTTTTTTTTTTTTTTACAAGACATTGTACGCTGAGAATTTGACTCCAGTATGCCATCTTAGTGTTTTTTGTGTGGGAGCTGTAGCCGATGGGAGATTGGGCACCCCGGCCGGCACATAAGGATGGGGGCAAGAGCTGAGGGGATTGGGCACCCCTCAGCACACAACAGATTGGGGACATTATGCCGATGGGAGTGGGCTGCCCCATCAACAAATTGAACTGGGAAGGGGGGGGACTGAAGCCGACATTGGGCCCCCGTTGGCAAAGAAAGATTGTTGGGGGGGCGCATGATGCCGAGGAGAATTGGGCACCCCCTTGGCACACAACAAATGGGGGGGCATTATGCCGATGGGGAGCAGGCGCCCCCATCTATTCAACTGGGCATAAAAGCATACTGCCAGAAGAGCAACACTGTGCCGCATCAGTCGGGGCCGCTCCGCCATCGCAGCCTCAGCTTCTGTCAGTAAAACTGTTCAGACCAAAATGACAGGCTGCTGCTGCTATGATGAGGTGCTCCCAGGCTGGTACGGCTATTTTCTTTTAAGGTGGTGGTATGCTTTAAAACTAGTGTCACGGGCAGCATCCTCCTTTATTGGTGCGCAACATACAAGCCCCAAAATGCAGTGGCGGCATTTGCCACAACAGTGTTTCACCTCCACAACCTGCTTCTGCAGCAAGCTGCCGCAACATGTTTCTTGCGCATGCACACAAGGAAACATAAAAATCTCTAATTTTAATCTCTCAGTGGTTATGAAAGACGTAACATATGACTTGGAAAAATAGGCTAAGCTACACCTTTCTTTATGGGGCAGAATTGATGCCATCAAAATGATTGTTGCTCCCAAAGTCTTTTACATTTTAAATAATATGTCTATTTTTATACAGAATACATGGTTTTGTAAGCTAGAGTGGATAACATTTTCTTTCTTGTGGGACAATAAACCTCCCCATTTGTCTATTAATAAACCGAGAGCTCCCATAAAGTTAGGTGGTTTTGCTCTCCTTTGGTGGCAAGGCTGCCTCTGGGCCTTTAGATTCAAGCAAGCTTCTTTCTGGTTTATACCCCCAAATAATCTTTACTTACCCCTTTGGCCAGTAATGGAAAGTGGCTTAGTCTCTCTGCTCAAGCTACCGGATCTTTTGTTTTTACCCATCCCCCTAAAATCTGTAAGCATCTCACTTTGCGCATGTACAGCTCTAGCCTGTAAAAATATAATTTAATCACAAAAGCTGACTCTATGCCCCTGCAATTCTTGCCATTGTGGAATAACTCAGTGTGCACCTTTAACGGCAACAACATTAAAGGCATTGGATGGGGTAAGAAAGGAAGAAGAATGGTGGGTGACTTGTTAAATTTTCAGAATCAGTTTTTCTCCTTTAAAGAACTTAAAAAAAATTACTTATAAATATCACTTCTGGCTCCATTTACAAATCAGGGAATCACTTACTAGGAAAGAGTTAAGGACAGACTTCTCCTTATCTATTTTTCTGGGATGGAACATGTTTTCCAAGATTTCCCACCTTCAAAAAGGAGCGAGTCCCTTATATAAAATATTGTCAGATTCAGATGAGAACTTAACTTTATCGGTCAAAACTAAATGGGAGGTGGGGTTAACGATAGGATGTCACAAGATACCTGGTCTGAGGCCTGGGATAATGCGTATAAGTGTTGTAGAGAGGGTCAGGGGAGGTTAACTCCATTTAAGATTCTTCATTACTTTTACTTATCTCCCTTGCAAATGTGTGAAATGGGGCTGTCACAAGATGACAAGTGTTGGAGATGTGGTGTGACTAAAGCAGACTTGCGTCACTTTTTCTGGTACTGTACTGGTATTTTGAATTCTTGGAAGAACATTCATTCACTGTGTCAATCAGTTCTTAAAATCAAGCTCCCCTTTCCCCCTTACTGTTTATTCTGGGAGATTAATCAGTAATTCCAGATGTTCAAATGCACAAAATGTTATGGATTCTCTCTGTATCACTAGTATTTAAAAGGCTGATTTTACAGCACTGGAAAGATAAAAGGTACCCATCTATAAATGAACGGCTGGACTCCTTAGGCACCCTCGCAAACAATGAGAGAGTTAGTTATATTGTGTTTGACAAATTAGAACTGTTCAACCGTATCTTGGCCCCCTTTTTAGAGTTTATTCAGTAGCTTATTTAAACAAAACTGTTGTAAATAAAGGCTAGAAAAACTTATTTTATTACTTGAATGCACTGTTTATAATAATTTCTATAGTTAGGCTGTCTTTATAATACTATTTTGTTATTTCATGCAGTATTTTGTTTCTTTGCTTTGTACATTACTTTGAAATCTGAGGCTGATGAATTGTATTTGTATTTTGATTTTTGAATTCTTCAATAAAAATCTTTATTGGGGAAAAAAAAGAGTAAAAACAAATCCATCAGCAGCAGAGTACAAACATACTAAGGGTCTAATTAATGCTAACTCCACCTCCTGGTGAAGCCTCTAGACAGAGGAGTGATATGTAGCAGAGTTTGCTCCATGACTTCTCACTATACAACCAGGTGTGTGCACAATTTTTTATTTTCTTCATAAATGCAGTGAATATAGGGTTGGATTTTTAAAGATTTGCGTCACTGTTTTGCTGCATTTGCACAATTTGCTATGTAACTGTTAGACCAAAAAAAAAATGTGGTCTAACTTTGTGTCCCAAGTACCACAATTTGTGCACAAAAAACTATGCATGCATCATGTTATAAATGCACCAGAATTTTTGAAAATAGGGTACAGACCTTCTGACACATTTACCATGAAGCAGCTGTAGCTAAAACAAAGTCTGGTCAGAGCCAAAATGTCTGCAGGATTTGACCTGATAAGGAATAAATGTAGAGTGCATGACCCATTCTGAGTAGCCTTCTCGGAAGTTTTTGTTTCCCCTTGGTCTTCTGTCAACTGCACAAACATAAAACTACATAAAAACACATTTTGTAGGATTGTCAGTTTGTGGTAAAAGGGTGAAAAAAAACCCATTTAATTAGGGTGAGAGAGCTGTTCTACAAATCCAGTCTGCTTCATCAGTCTGAAATATTTTGCATTCAATAGAAGGACATCAGTATTTGTTTTAAGTGAAAAGACGTTCTATACAAAGAGAAGAAAATGTAATAAAATTATCTCTACTTAGTTTTAGATCTATTTTTTTCTGTATTTCCTTCAATGGAGATGGTTATATCATTGCATCTCGGATTTAGGCACCCCGTCATTATTAGGCCAAGCATTGGTCGTGTTTCTGGACAGTAGCAGAATGCTGCTGCTGCTGCAGATGGGGGATACACTAACACTGCTTACATAACACAGCTGGCCACCGAGTCCTCATCTGTAATAACAGACATTACATTACAGCTGCATTACAGCTTGTAAGATCAAATAAAAAGAAATGTCAAGGCACTCCAGACAGTTTCCATTGTAAAATCTCCTTTTTACTTTAAAATATCAAAACAGAACAATAATTACAGAACAAAATATATCCCACACATACAGCCGTAAAACAAACAGGTGAAAGTGCAGTTCCTACAATACATACATTTAGACTGGTCTAATCTAATGCTTACTTTCTTTCAGTGCTTTGAGGGTCTCTCTTTTCTCAGTCAGCATATGGTCTCCTGCAATTAAAGTACAAAATAAGACTGGTGTCCTCGGTGCAGGGGGAGGGCATGGAAAGGAAGGCAGTTGAGACCCCCCCCCCCAAAGTTTCAGCAGACTCTGGGAGCTTGTTTCTGAAATTGCTATATTGGGAGCCTCCCTAGAATTTAAACTTGGCTCATTTTTCAAATGGGCCATGTGATTGGCTCAGTATTATTTTTTTCTGTCTGTTCAGATTAAGTCTCACTGCTAGGAGTGGGTCTCCTGCATTTTAATTACAAAAAGTCTCTCCGATATCCTTTCTTCATGGAGTGGGTCTCAAGTGCTGTGCTTGGGAGCGGATGGGGCACACGGAGTGGCCAAACAGTAAGGTGGTGTGGAAATGCGCAACCAGTGTGTACGGTACCTGAGAGGGAGGTTCAACACGGGACTCAACTGAAGGGAGTGGGAACTGGGTAAACACTGGGATAAATAACAAAAGAAGAAATCATAGCGGGTTAAATTCTTGAGAAGAAAAGTCACAACATTGCTGTGCAAGAAAAGCGGACGGGGCACAGAGAGCAGAGAAACAGTAATACCATGCTGGGAAGTGGACAGGGTAACACTGCACTGCATGGGTTATAGGTATGGTACTTTGGAAGGAGGTTCAACATGTCACATCGAGAGACATGTCTCAACTGATGGTGTGGTGCTTTGGAAGGAGACAAAAAAAAGAGGGGGAAGCTGGAATAAATAAAGGGATGAAATGCTGCTTTGGAGGGAATGCAACCAAGGTGCAGGGGGTGATATTAATAAATAAAAAAGGGTGCAATGCTGTGCAAAAGTTATAAGACTTGCATTACAATATATAATGATGGAAAGTGGATGGGGAAGAGGGAACAAATTAACACTATGGCAGAGCAGGGGCTGCTTCAGGTGAGTATAACATTTCCGTGGAAGGATCACCATGGGACATGAAACAGGAGAATTACTCGCAGTAATGATGCACTGGATGTGGTGGTAATCTTGAACAAACAGGTTCAGAATTATTATGTGTTTTTTTTTAATTACGGGGTCTAAATGTTTGTGCACATGAGTCTTTGCAGAGCATGCTTCACACTTACATTTGCAGTGATGGCATGCAAATAATGATGTTTGAGAAATGTAACTGGAACTAGTAGAGGGCACATACCAGGGCATGGGAGCTGCGAATCGATGGACATCAGAAAAACGGAAACCATTTCAATAAATGACATTGCAATAAGGAAGAAAAGGAATGTGTCAGCAAACATCACTTTATATGGTACTGCATGTGCTGTCCTTGCTCTCTATCTTTCACTCTCTCTCGGGCTGTACTCCTCTGTTGTGCTCCTGCTGGTCCCGACTCCTGACGGGCAGGATGAAACTGTAAAAGCAGGCACCTTGCTGGATACGGCTGTATTGCTGCCCGCAAAAGTTCACGGATTGCTAAACCTGCCTGCGCTGGGTGTGGGGAGGGGGTGGAGGCGTACAGCGCACAGTGGGAGACTGCAGGATGGTTTGTTTACAACCATAGTAAACTCCATGTGGGGCAGAGTTGGGGGCAGGTTAAACACACTCTGTGGGGGACATGAAGCAGCAAGAAAAATAGGGCTGTTTAACTACCATGCCTTATAAAGTCAGCATAGTACTTGGGCTGGGCTGTCCGCAGAAGAAATACTGTTGTGTGGACGGAAAACATGACGTAGGTCCTTTTCTGATGCAAAACGTTTGCAGGTTCCGCCCACTGCAGATGTAAAAAATCCCTCCCACTGCCAAGTATCCCACCCACCTCCTGATCCTTCCCCATGCCTTGTCCATAGAAAAAAACACCCTTCCACTGCTAAGTATGCTGCCTACCTTCCAGTCCTTCCCCAGTTCCCCATCCATAAAAGTAAACACCCTCCCACTGCCAAGTATCCTGCTCAACTCCCAATCCTTCACCACGCTCCATCCATGAAAACAAAATACCCTCCCATTCCCAAGTATCCCCCACCTCCAATCCTTCCCTGTGCCCGTTCATGAAAATAAAATACCCTCTCACTGCCAAGTAACCCACCCATACAATCCTTCCCCATGCTCTGTCCATGAAAATAAAACACCCTCCTACTGCCAAGTATCCCATCCACCTTCTGAGCCTTCCCTGAGCACTGTCCAAGAAAATAAAATACCTTCCCACTGCCGAATATCCTGCCCACCTCTCAATCCTTCCCTGTGCCCCATTCTTGAAAATAAAATACATTGCCAAGTATCCTGCCAACCTCCTGATCCTTCCCCATGCCCGGTCTGTAAACCTGTGAAAGAAGAAACTGCCAACCTCCCAATCCTTCTCCATGCCCAGTCTGTAAACCTGTAAAAGAAGAAAGTGGCCCAGCGACAGCGTCTGCCCACCACTCCCCACCCCCACCCCAACCCCCTCGTAGCACCCACCACCCCAAATCCATACTTATCTATCTGGTCCAACGCTGCTCCTTCTTGAATGTCCTGCTTTTCTGAGTTCCACCAGGAAGTGACTGAAAACAAGGTAAGTATGGTTAATGGCTTTTTAATGTATTTTAAATGTTTACTCATAATTTTCATTACTTAATGTTTTTACCCTAATTTTCAGCATGGCCTTTTTAAACTTACCTCATGAACAAGATATATGTAATGTTTCCATCCCCCAAAAAAAAACATGTTTTCACAGTCACTCTGTGAAATCACATTTGGACAGGATTTTGAAAAAACTCACCTATCCTGATCATAAGGTGGGGTTAATAAAAGACTATGTTGAAATTTGAGTCAAAATCTGAAAAAAAAAAATTTGTGGAGCAACATTGACATTTTTCAGTGTTTGCTCCTCACTTTACTATATTTCCAGATTTTGACCCCACATTTTCAATGTAGCCTTTTTTCACCTCACCTCATGAACAAGGCAAGTGTATTTTTTCAAATCCTCTCCAAGCATTTGACACAGTCCCACACAAAAGATTAATAAAGGCATTTGATGCAGTCCCACACAAAAATTAATAAGCAAATTAGCCAGCCTGGGAGTGGGTCCCAGGGTGGTAACCTGGGTAAAAAAATTGACTGGACAACAGGACACAGAGGGTAATTGTAAATGGAGTCCACTCTGAAAAAAGAGGGGTTACTAGTGGGGTACCGCAGGGTTTAGTACTGGGTCCAGTCCTTTTTAATGTCTTTATAAGTGACATTACAGAGGTACTGGAAGGAAAAGTATGTCTCTTTGCGGATGACACAAAGATCTGCAACAGGGTTGATACACAAGAGGGGGTGGAAAGGATGAGAAGGGACTTGTCAAGGTTGAAGGAATGGTCAAAAGTATGGCAGCTTAGATTCAATACAAAGAAATGCAAAGTAATGCACCTAGGAAACAAAAACCCAGTGGTACAATACACATGGGGGGGGGTATTAATAACAACACAAATGGAAAGGGACCTGGGGGTAGTCATATCAGATGACCTAAAAGTAAGCAAGCAATGTGAGAGGGCAGAAAGGACGGCTGGGGGGGATACAGAGATCTATAGGGAGAGGCGTCACAAGTAAAAAAAAAAAAAAAGGAGTTGTTATCCCTCTGTACACACAGTTGGTGAAACCCCATCTGGAGTACTGCATGCAGTTCTGGAGACCCCATCTCTGCAAGGACATAGACAGGATGGAGGCAGTCCAGAGGAGGGCAACTAAAATGGTGCAGGGCCTACAACAGAAGCCATACGAAGAGAGACTAAAGGAGCTTAATATGTATACCCTTGAATAAAGGAGGGAGAGGTGGGACATGATTGAAACTTTCAAGTACCTCAAGGGAATCAACAAAGTTCAAGAGGATAGCATATTTTAGAAAAAGAGATGTGCAAGAACAAGGGAACACAATTTGAAGATATGGGGGGGGGCTCGGGGCAATGTGAGGAAGTATTTTTTCACAGAGAGGGTGGTGAATGTGTGGAACGTCCTTCCTGATGAGGTCTTGGGGTTCTAAACAGTGGGGGAATTCAAGAATGTGTGGGACAGATATAAGGCAATTCTGGTGGGGGGTAAGAAGACGTAGGCTGTTGGTTAATTAGGATCAGTAGCTTATCCTATATGTAGTGATATGGGCAGACTAGATGGGCCGAGTGGTCCTTATCTGCTGTAAAAGTCTATGTTTCTATGAAACAAGTCTTCACAGTCACTCCACAAAATCCCCTTTCAGATGGGATTTCAAAAATTCTACTTGTCTGTTCCTTCCATATTACACCGGTGCTCTGAGACCTGCACTGGCTGCCGATTCAGTGGTGGATCACCTTTAAAGTCGGATTGCTGACTTATAAAGCCCTACACAGGTTGGGTCCAGACTACCTGAAAGAGCTTCTGGTACCTTACCTACCGATGCGATCACTCCGCTCTACCAACGAGGGGTTGCTAGAGATCCCGAGAGTTACCTTAAAATCGTCCGGTGCCCGAGCTTTTATGTTTGTAGCGCCGACCCTCTGGAATTCTCTACCACGCTGGATTAGAGAGTACATGACGGTGGAGGGTTTTAAAAGGGACTTAAAGTCCTTTTTATGGAGCAAGGCTTTTACTGATAACCTGTAAGTTGATTAATTGGTGTGTTGCCAACTTAGTTTTTTAATATGTTTTAAGATGTTTTACTCTGCATTTTATTGTAATGCGCCTTGATATTGAGAAAGGCGCAGATAAATAAAGCTATTATTATTATTATTATTAAGATGGGATAATAAAAAGACCATGTTGAAAATCTGAGGTCAAAACCTTAAAAAACAACAAAGTTATGAAGCAACACATAAATTCTTCAATTCTTTCTCATAATGGTGCTATTTTCTAGATCTTGTCCCCAAATTTTCAACATAGCTTTTTTTGTCCTTCTCCCTGCTGAACAAGGTTAGCGTAGTTTTTCAGATCCCCTAAACAACATGTTTTCACAGTTACTCTGCAAGCTCACTTTTCAGATGGGATTTCGAAAAGTCCACTTGTGAACATAAGGTGAGGCCATAATATCATTATGCTGAAAATTTGGAGTCAAAAACTCAAAAAACTGCAAAGTGATGAAGAAATGATGACATTTTTCTGTGCTGACTCCTAGCTTTGCCATTTTACCAGATTGTGACCCCACATTTTCAACACAGACATTTTTATGATGGATCATATTTCTAATCCTGCGCAAAGTGTCTTTCCACACTTGTGCCAAAAAAATTACATTTTTGACAGGATTTCATAAATGAGACCTGTCATGTTCATACATAATGTGGTGTAATAAAGAGAGTATGCTGAACAGTTGAGGTCAAAATTATAAAAAATAAATTATGAACAAATAGCACTTTTAAGGTTCACTCATAGCTTTGCAATATTTTGACTTTTTAATCCACATTTTCAACATACTCATGTTTTTTTCAGGGGGTGTGTGCCAAATTGAAATCACTGAATACAGCATGTACTCAACCAAATTCCAAACTCTCAACACTTGCTGTATTCAGCTGTTATACTTGGCAGATGCTCCCGGGGGCTTTTGGGGAGCTCTTTTTATAATGACTGAGGTCAGTGGAGTCGGAAGAGTGCAGTCAGCTGAAGAGTCAGAGAAAGGTGATGTGAGTTGATATGAGCGAGGCCCAGCCCTGCCCTCTGCCAAAATGGTTGTCTTTGTGAGCTGGTGGTCAGGACTCTGGGTCACCAGGTCACAGGCCAAGGATGGGCATTTTTGAGTAGTGTGAAGGGGAAAAGCAGAGGTGTGGGCTTAAGGGGTTCAGCTGCTGCCTTATTACAACCTTCAATTGTAGGTTTATGGTGGGTTAATGATGCCCAAATATGAACATCTGAATACTCAATCACACCCCGAAGTATTCAGAAAATATTCATCAAATACTTCACTGGTGTATTCACGCGACCCTTATGTTTCTTACTCCTATCGAATCGACATGGGCATGTGTCATTATCAAATCCCCTTCAACACCTGTTTTTGCACTCATTCCACAAAACAAAGTTTTGGGTTGCATTTCATAAATGACACCTTTCATGGTCATACGCTGGGGCAAAAAAAAAAAAAATTATTTTGAACATTCAAAGTTGCAATCTAAGAAAATGACAATTTCACTATCATAACTTGTGTTATTAATTTATTAGCACCTCTGCACTATAATCAGTGCCAAACACCTACACAGCAAATACAAGCAAGCAAACATTCGGCATTGGCAAATGCTTGTTTTGTATAGTATTATTGCCTCCTTTCCTCATACTGCTCCTTTTTTCCTCTGTCTTTCCTCACATTCAACATATGGAATGTTTACTGTGGAATGTTGACCACAGAATACAGGGATTCAAACATCTGCAGAGCTCAAGAGGCAGAATGTTCCTCTGCCAGCATACTGTACATTATACCATGGACACCCAAAGAAACACAAAATCCTATATACTGATTGGCTAGCTGGTACCTTTCTGCCATAGTAAATCCCCTGATAACCCACGCAAAAGGTGCCAGCCAGCCACACACATACAAAAACACTCCGACTCCAAACACAAACCCAAAATCCGCCACATTGTCTCCCCACTAACTGAGACGGTAAACCAAGAGTTTTAAACCTGAATTTGGAACTGCTCATTCAAAACAAGTGTGTCACATAAAATCTTTTTTCGTACCTCGCAAGTCCCACCCGCTTCACCATTGTCAACTACTCATCCACAAAAGAAAAATACAGTTCAGCGTGAAATTCAAAATTGCTGATAAACCCCGATCGCAACCTCGGAACTGGTTGCATGCCAGCAGTACAAACAAAAAGTAAACCGCCTCCATAAAGCTGAACAGTCAGAGTGACTGTGACATGGCCCATAGAAAGAAGCAACTCTAATATTCACTTTTTCTGTGACTAGAGGCAGTTTACTTACACCTCTGGGACTCAGTCCTCACATCCTCAGTTGGAAGCTCGTGCACAGCGTCGCTCTGCTGACGCTCTCAGTACATACTGTTGGTGCCTGCCAGTTGTGTAGTCGCAGACCGCTCTTTCTCTCCTTCTGTCTTCCACTCATCTCGCCGAACACATTTCCGAACCTGCCACCAAAAACTATATTTAAAAAAAAAAAAAACGGACCACATTTCAGTTGTCCACTGCACTGTCTTCTCTATCAGTAGCACTTACTTTCATATTGTACCCAGCAACAAAGGACTACTTGATGTAGGGTGGAAGAATATGTGTACAAAAATATCTAAAAAAAGAAAAATTTATTTTTACTAATTTTTTCTATATTTTAATCATTTACACCTGTTATAATCGCAATAAGCCACTCGGGGGATGTGGGTTATAGGGGGATTTACCACGGCTGGTGTGGATTTACCCACTTGGCTGCGCCTCGAGGGCAAACCACTCCAGCTGTGGTAAATCTTCTGATAACCCACACCCCCTCATGGCTTATTGCTTAACTACACACACACACACACACCCTCATGTGGAGTCAGGTCCTCAAATTTATCTCTGTCAGGGTAAGCAACAGAGATTTCCCTAATAAACTGGTAAAGATAGAAGCAGGATTTTTTATTGTCAGCAAAGAAACACTAGTAATGAACAGTACTGAAAGGGAAACTGTCAACATTCCCCCGGCAAAAACATAGGACCTACAGGTTCCGATTAGATAAATCACACTGGTGGTAACTTTTTAAAATCACTTATAAAGCTTTTGTAATTTACCTGGTTGATCCTGCATCGCTCCACCCACCATTACGATTCCAGAGTCCCCCGTGGCAAGTGCTTTCCTCGGTCGATTGGTACCGGAGCTTGAAGTGCAAACGTGCTGTATATCTTTTGATATTTCCTAGCAACTGTACTTTCACATAGGAGTCGCCCATGGCATAGTCTGTCAGCTGTATCATCAAAGGGCTTGCCATAGGGGACTTTGGAATAGTAGTAGAGGGTGGAGCATCACAGGATCAACCAGATAAATTAGAAATGAAAGCTTTGTAAGTTATTTTAAAAAGTTACCACTAGTGTTATTTACCTAATCGGGACCTATAGGTCCTGTGGTTTTTTTTTTCACTTTTTGCTGACCAGGTAAGTGCACTAGACATATTTTGCCTATTTTTAGGCACGTCTTGGGGGAGGGGATACAGATGAAAGCCAACTGACCTTGAACCAGATTAAACTGTTGGTGGTATTTTTAGTGAATAACCGGGAAGTGCTGACAATTCCCCTTTAATGCTTCTAATGTGTTATGTGTGTAAGGGGAGCGTGATGATCAAGGAAGCAACATTTAATTAATTTGTTCCGTTTCTTATTTACGGTAGTTTTATTGTTAGGGCCTAGCTGAAGGCCTTTAGTAATAAAAGGTAGGTTTGTGATGGAAGTTCAGTTCTGGTTGTAGGGAGGCTGATTTGCTCATTGTGTGATGCGGCTACTAAAAAATCTGGTCAGGTTTAGGATAAGGTTGACTTTGCATTATGTAAGGAATTAGACATGGATTTCTAGCTGTGCTGCATCCTGGTTGGATGAAGACATACCAGTTGGCACAATACGCATTGATAAGGGCATGGCCAAAAGTACCTCTCAGCTAGTCAGGACACAGAAATTCTCTACTCATGTTATAAGCTATAATAATTCATGGTCACCTGACATCATAAATAACATAGTACAAGGAATAGTTACATGCATGACAAACATTGTACTCATGTTGTGAGACACAAGTCCACAATATGTATGAAACCTGGGTTGTACTTTGGCATTCAGTATATTGGGGTTCATGAGAGTGGAGTAGAGTGTGGAGTCCAGGTCAAAAAACCCTAACTTCACATTTCTTTACTTTTGTCACTTTAATAACAACCCCTAACTTGTGCATTAACATAGTTTTTTTGCACTGCATGCTATATATTAGCATGTTGTTACATACTGTTATTATTTTATATTTTTGTTAGAAAATAATGCGAAGGAAATGAGTCTTAACTCAATGGTTGTTTCCTTTTTAACTAAACATGAATACATGCAGTGAACAACCCAGACTGGCTCAAATGATGTCATAATTTATAAATTTTTTAAAGTTCAGCATTTTATCTTTAGCAGCATTTTACTGTATCTCAACCTTTTGTCACCACAGTGTGGGGGACATTATCATATATACTGCAGACAGAAGCTTAGAATACTACAGAATCTTCAGTTTCATCAACTTAGGAAACAATGTGCCCCAAAGTAGAACTGAGGGGCATTCTTGATTCCTTCCTAGAGGCGCCATGTTCAAAGTGGTCAGGACTCAGTGCAAATGGCACTTTGCAATGCATCTGCTGTGCTGGGTCCCAAAAGCACTATGATATATACTATGGAAAAGTACTCACTGCAAGTGTAATGCAAACTACTGCTGTTCTAAATATTGCTGTGAACATATTAGCAAGCGGGTGCATATGCTTTCTGTATAGCACTGACCATGGTGTACACAGCATTTAATCACATGGCTTATGTAGTGCCAGACACCCATCCTTTAGTTTTCTCCCTGTTGTCCAGTGGCGCCCCTATTATTCATTGACCTGCTGGGGACTCCGGTCCTTGGTGCCCCCCCACCTCAGTCCACCAGTTTCACTGGTTCCTGATGTCCAGTGGTCCTCACAACTTGACCTACCAGTTTCATCAGTCCATGTACAATGGTTTCCCTGGCCTGCTTCCCAGCCCACAGATTTCACCAATTCCTTATGTCCAGTAGTCACCCATCCCACTACCATCCACCAGTCCCTGGTGTTTGGTGGTACCCTCTCCCATTTCTTGATCTGCCAGTTTCACCTGCATCCCTGAATGATCTAATTATGCACCCCCCAACCCCCATTCCCCATGATCTCCCTGGAATTGTTTGTTTGTACAGCCTGCTGAGCGAACCCGGCACACAACCTCTGTTGTGAGGGGCTTCTGGCCACTTACAGTAAGTAACTGCTTTCCAAGGGCCACAGTCGCTGCAGGCCGTATGCACTGGAGCCCCCACCTAGATTCCAGAGTCTCTGCAAATATCTTTGTTGGCACCAAGGATTCAAGGAATTGTTTACAATGTGCTAACATTGCTCAGTTAGGTTGCAAACATTTTAGATGACAATACCAGACAAAATTTCTAACATTCCAACATATGAACAATAATTTATCATAATAAAGTACACTCCTGTACCAAGCTATATGAAGGGGTGTAATTACAAAATCACAGAAAAATCCACTTAAAGGTTCATATATGTCCACTTATGTGTAAGTACAAATAATTATATAAGGTACATCAATGTACCAATATAGCCAAGATAAAAAATAAAATCTAAGTATTTGTAAATTTTTGTCATGTTACTTGACCTCCCTGTGCTTCAGTCCAGCCAGACAGTAAACTTGGGATACACACAATCCAAACTAAAAATCATATTTTATGTTGGGCTGTCTTGGATAAACACATTAAAAAAATAATAAGACACCACCACATTCCCTTTCAAGTCAAATTTTCTATTTTAGATAACTGCCCCAAAAATCATTCAGACTGTGCTAATGCCAGTGCTGGAAATGGTCAAAATTGACAAGGAACCCCACCAGCCTTTTATGTATGATCACACATGCCTGTCAGGGGCCTGGATACATATTTCCTTATTATATATTGTATTTTAACACTATATTTATTCAGTTTTATGTATTTTGATTGATAAATGTTACACAGGAGCAGTTCTTTCCCACCTCCCCACACCCCTTTCCACCACCAACTTTGGTGCGCCAGTACTGCTTAAGTTGGTATTGTTACGGTGCTGATCAATGTTTTACTGTATGGCTGTCACTTTGTAATGCATGTTTCAAATAATAATCAGCTGCAGACCGAGACACAGCAGATGACTAACATGACTTCCCTGCCTGCAATGCTCCATCCTTCACGATGGCTTTCTCCCAGCTGCTGGCGCGCTCTCTTCAGCTCTACTGTACACTGTTACAAAAATCCCGGCTATTTGTTAGTCCATACAAATCGGTTTGAAGGGAGACAGAGACACACTGTTATGTGCTGGCTAGGGTCAAAAACATGATATTTTAATATATTACATTAACATATATTCAGTTGATAAGGTGTGTTTTAAATCGAAAGCCTTTTCCCACTTTAAAATGTCTTTTTGCAACAAGATGGAGGACAGACGAGAGAGAGAGAGAGAGGCATTCCCTGTTTTATAATGACAGCCAGAATACAGGGTAGCAAAGCAAGAGTTCGACAGACAGACAGACTCAACAGCATTCACATTTACGAAAAGAATTCTACAACAGTTTGCATATTAAGTAAAGCAATTGCAAACCTAAGCAGATTTTGACTGAAAATAAATACTGCAAGCATCACTACCTGTTTGGGTATATATGCTGCAGACAGATAGGAGAAAACAAAAGGTGTATGTAAAAAAAAATACATTTGCTTCTGTGCACAGTGCAGGCACACTAGGGGGACCATAAACTGACCCAGAGTTTCAAGGTTAGCTGGTGTAATTTCAGGCTCACTAAGTCCATAGTAAACCGTAGAAAACTCCATGTGGGGCAGAGTTGGGGGTGGGTTAAACATACTCTGTGGGGGAGGACACCTCTGGAGACATGAAGCGGCAAGAAAAATAGGGCTGTTTAACTACCATGCCTTATACAGTCAGCGTAGTATTTGAGCTGGGCTCTCCACAGAAGAAATACTGTTGTGCAGACGAAAAACATGACGTAGGTCTTTTCTGATGCAAAACGTCTGCAGGCTCCTCCCACTGCAGACGTAAAAAGTAAAAGGGACCCAAATACAATGTAAGAACAATGAATCGGAACCCAAAGGCTCTTTTCAGAGCCACCCACCCTTTCATATGCTGTTGGATTGTGATACTGATGTCTCTGTCACAGATAGGGTTGGAACTTGTCCTGTTACTGTTGTTTCCTGCAGAGAAAATTATTGCTAACAACACTGAGCTGACAGATCATTTACTGAACTGCCATTCATTGAGTAAGCACATAACATTGACCCCCCCACCCTTTTTTTAAAGATCAATTGCAAGTATGTTACTGGTGTGGTCATAGTTTTGTGGTATATGTAACATCCCGCAGTAAAATTGTTGAAACAAACACTGTCAATGTGTTTATACCATACTCTTCAGATCCCATCCCAGTCTGTACTCAGGCAGATCCTGGAGAGTGTGTGCGCTATAGAGGTCATGGCACCATTTTGTTTTCTCTCATTGTCTATAGGGGGAGTGCAAGCTGATCGGGAGCAAGTGTGCGGGAGTGTAAGCTGAACTGACAGCTCAAACACCGATGGTAGATGTGAGAGTGCCATTGATACCAGGGGCTGCCTGGGTCAAAAGTCAGTTTCATTGCACTGACACTACAAAGTGCCTTGCTGTAAATCTGAGTTACTTATGCTGTAAATGAAGTTGCTTCTAGCTGTCTCATTGGTTTTATTTGTTTATTGTTTTAGCTACAGCTTCAATGCTCAACGGTAGCTAAAGGTGTCTTGTCACTGAAAAGTAAGATGATGCAGCCTGCGAAGATCATATTGTGTTATATGCCGTTTTCAACCCCCAACCCCACATACTGGTTCCAAATCATGAGACCAAATAAGCTGTCACTGACTGGAGTCAATGTAAATAAAACAGCAGGACCACAATTTTGCAGCACAGACGCTGCAGCCTGCAAAGTGCCTTGCAGTATATCTGAACTACAAGCTTCCAGCCATGTCATTACTTGTGTTTATTTGTCCAAACTACAGCTTCTAAGTTCAGACCTAGCGGTGTCACTGTCAGTGACAGCAATGCAATCTGCAAAGATCATCCTTTTCCTATCTGTGATTTTTAATATCCCCCATCCATGGATCTAATCCCTGAGCTGCATGTTTTATTAATTTTAGTTCTGATAAAATGCAGTTTTTCAATAATATATTACTGACTCCTGTCAGTGATACGCTTTTAAGCTGCAGCCTGCAACTATCGTCGTTATGTGAATCTAAATCTGACTGACCAGAGTGAGACACGGCAGCCAGCAAAGATCTTCTGATGTTATAAAAATGAAAAGCTGCTGCATTTTAATCCCTTATGTTGTTCATTAGACACATATTTAGTGTGGCATCTGTGCTACGAGATTGTCTCCCTTGGCTCCCACACATATAGTGGGAATCTGTACTTTTTTCCTTGATGGTTTTATTAAACTGAATTGTTTTTGACTCAGGCTCATGATTTAACTTTCTCTGCTGGGAGTCGGTGACATGCACCCTTAGACACTGAAGTTAGCAAACAGACTTACTGCTTTTATCTAAGTGATAGAACTGCCGAATAGGCTGTTCAGCCAGGGATTTGTGTAATTTATAGAAACTGAGATGGCAAGATATGTTGTTTAACATTTTGACCCAGCCAAGACTGTCAATGGGTCTGTGTTTGAGCTGTCAGTTCAGCTCGCACTCCAGCGTACTTGTTCCCGATCGGCTTGTACTCTCTCTATAGACAATAAAGTCATCGAACAGAACCAAAGTGAAAACAATTGGCATCACAACCTCTATAATAGACACACTTTCCAGGTTCTGCCTGACTAGGGACTGAGAGGGGATCTGACGAGTTTGGTATATAAACACTAACATTGTAAAACATTGTTAACTGTAACAACAAAAAACAGACATTGATAGTGTGCTTACATATTCAAGTTTTATTAAAGTCCGTTACACACATCATAAAACTATGACCACGCCACTAGCATATTTACCCATTGATCTTTAAAAGGCTGTCGCTCCCATAAACGTAGGCTGACAGCACTGCCTGATTTGATATATTTCAGCTGATGGGGTTTCTGAGGTGGGGAACGTTACCTCTCAGTCCTGACCTTGATTACAGGGGACGTGGAAGTGGGTCACCGAGTCTATGGAGATTAATAAGTAACACTTTTGCATCCCTGGTGAAATTCGTAGACTCAAAATATAAAACTTGCACATATGCAGAATGATTTCTTTCAGTCCATTTTCATGGTTGGTTGCTGCTTTAAAGCTAAGATTTTTAAGAACCTTTGGGGTTTGTGTCTATTGCAGTTTGTGTAGAACACTGTCTGGTTTCCATAAGCTCCCCCTTGCAGCGCCTTACAACAGAGTGCAGTGCCGCATGTGGCCACTAGACGGCGCCAGCGCTCCATGCACCGAAAAAAACCCAGTCACTGTAACCTGAAAAGGGGCGAACTGATCAGGGGAACAAAGGACATTCCAGAAACCTGTATCTTCCAACTGCACAATATGTTGCAGTTTGTGAGTCAAGTAATACTTCAAGGAAATTTACCTGAAGGGCATTCTGGGGAAACAATTGAAGAGAGCAAGGAGAAAAAAAGTTCAGAATGAGAGTGTTGGTAAAGGATGGGTATCGGGCAGGGAGTGGGCAGCCAGCTGTTGAGATCCAGGCGAGTTCTTTCACCCCGGATCGCAACGTTTTTTGTTTTTTTTTTGCAATTGTTTAACCAGGTGAGACACACTAAGCTGAAAGCTTGTTTACAGGTACAACCTGGGAGCACGGAGATGTTAAGTGACTTGCTCAGGGTCACACAGTATGCAAGGGGGGTGGTGGTGCGATTCAAACCTAGGTCTCCAAATTTGCAGCTCAGAGCCTTAAACCACTGTGCTATACTGCTTCCCAGTGCATTAGCACATTCATACTGTCCTTGCTTTAATTCTAACATTTATGTGACCGTGTACAAACAGTTTAAAGGGAAACAGACTTTGTGCTCCGTGAATTGGTGATGCACCATTCAGAGGCTGGCGATTGCCCCCTTCCCCAGCAACTGTTCTCCTGTTTCTCTGACATCCCCTTTTATGTATTTTGCTTTCAGTCGGGGAACAGGTCTGAAACAAAAGGTGTATGTAAAAAAAAATACATTTGCTTCTGTGTACAGTGCAGGCACATTAGGGGGACCATAAACTGCCCCAGAGTTTCAAGGCTAGCAGGTGTAATTTCAGGGTCACTAAGTCCATAGTAAACCGTAGTAAACTCCATGTGGGGCAGAGTTGGGGGTGGGTTAAACATACTCTGTGGGGGAGGGCACCTCTGGAGACATGAAGTGGCAAGAAAAATAGGGCTGTTTAACTACCATGCCTTATACAGTCAGCGTAGTACTTGGGCTGGGCTCTCCGCGGAAGAAATACTGTTGTGCAGACGGAAAACATAATGTAGGTCCTTTTCTGATACAAAACGTCTGCAGGCTCCGCCCACTGCAGACGTAAAAATGACAGAGGTGCTGTGTCCCGACTGTTTGAAAATCCAACCTATGGTCTTTTTATGAGATTGCTATTTACAGACTGGAAATAGTTCCTTTTTAAGAGCAGTGCAATTCAACATTTCATATATAGTTGGCAACGTGGCTGCAGAGGTCTCAGTGTCTCCCTGGATGTAGGAGCTCCTACATCCAGAGAGACACTGAAAACTCTGCAGCCACGTTGTCTGGTGGATTAAGTCAAGTCCCGAGAAAGGGAAGACAGCAAGTTTCTATGAGTAAAATTGGGAGATGAAAAGAAAGAGATGGAATACACTTACAGGATATGAGATGAATGAGTATAGTTTTAGTAGACAGATCAACACTGTTGTATGGGCCTGAAGAAGTGGTGGAAGCCACAAAACTGTTGCCCCATTTTATGTGTGTTTAATACAATAAAAGCAGTTATTATCTGCTAATTATCGTGTGACTTGCAGTGGAGTTCATCCTTGTTTTCGGGTATCTGAGTTTTGTGTTGCCAATATAGGATGACGCAAGTACACAACTGACATACAAGAATTAGGGCACCCCAATCACCCACATCTTTTGCAGTGTCTATTTAACAGGTCTCCCAATTTTACAAAAAAGAAAAAAAGGTGTCTCAGGTAAGTACCTGTCTTTTTGTTGAGATTTAAAATTAGGGAGGTCCGTGGGGGTTTTCCTCCATCTTTTAGCATCAGTGCCCCTCCTTCCCAGTTTTACAGGGTCACTTAGTGGTGTGTTGTGCCTGGCAGGTGCTTTTTTGTTTGTGGGGACAGTTCCCTTTTAACTGACTCTCTTGTTAAAAGTGGCTTTTCCCTTTACTTTCCTCAGCTCTTACAAGTGTTTTAAAAAAAAAAAGTCCCAGCCTGCCTGCCGCGTGAGCCTTTTAGGCTGTGATAGGATCAGAGTCCTTTTTTATGTTTGCTTGCGTACATGTGCAAGAAACATCTTGGGACAGTATGACATTTTAAAGGTGTGTGAGTGTTCTGCCTAATGCAGTTGATGCTTTATGCGGCTTATCCTGTAGGCACCAATGAATCATCGAGCTGTCTATGACAGCAGTTTGAGATAAGTGGTCTGCACTTGAAAGAAAAGTGCTGCTCCAGTCAGGGATGGTTACGAGTTGACGATTTATGGGGCTCGTCCCTTAGGCACCAATGAATCGGTGAGCTGTCTATGACAGCAGTTTGAGAGAGAGGACCGCACTTGAAAGAAATCTGCTGCTGCAATGAGGGACAGTCTTGTCATTGCAGCAGGACCTTCCCCCTCCCTTGCAACTAGGCACACAGACATACCTTCTCTCTGTTGGCAGCAGCTGACAAGACTCCGGCCATGCACATTACAGTGTACAGCAATGCACATGGCTGGAGTTACAGTTCTTGTTGGCCCCTGCTGCTGAGCACTCTGTTCCCCTTGCTCCACAAACAACTTGTTTGTTCAGTGTGCCTTTCCTGGTGAACAATTTCAATAAATAAATAAATGAGCCATGGTACAGCTTTCCACATTGACGGCTTCTGCTGCCCGCCACACACTCCCTGGAAAGCCAGCATCGGGGTGCCCAATCCCCGTGTTGGCATGTATCCCTCTCCCCCCCATTAACCCCAGTGTGCCAAAATAATTTTTTATGTTTCTGACTCCCAGTGTCAGATGACCCCACCCCCCACCCGCCTGAATATTTTAAGTGCCGACATCGGGTGCCCAATCCCTGTGTCAGCTTCCTACACACACACACACACACACACACACACACACACACACACACACACACACATATACACACACACACACTATTGTGGCACACTGGGAGCCCCACTCCAGTGTGCCTAAATATATTTAATTTTTGGTAATCTGTAAAATAAAGAAAACCATCCCCAAAGTCTTTTTCCACCCTGTAAAAAAGAAAACGGTCCCTCGTCATCTCCCCATTTCCCCCTCCACCACCCTTCATCTGCGGACCCACCTTCCCACACCCTTCCACCCCATACTTACCTCTGGAGGTCGGGAGCAGCAATCCTCTATGGACTGGGACACATCTGCACTCTTCAAAGCTGACCAGCAAACTGAAGAAATGACAATAAGCTATCTAATAGGAGTCAATGGGGGGTTTCAACTTAGGTTGATATCTCAGCCATTTTTAAGAATTTTGACCCCAAATTTTCAACACAAGGTTCTTGGTACCCCACCTCGTGAACACTGTCACTGTCATTTGGTTACTCTGTCCCAAAAGTTGATTTCTCAGTTGCTGCGCAGATCACCTTTCAGAACCGAGTAACAACACAACAGTGCCACTGTTCATGGGGTAGGGTCCCAAAACACCAAAGTTGCAAATTTGGTGAAAAAAATTCAAAAAAATGACTGCATTACAAGCATGCATTGCACAGTTTCTACGCATGCTCGTAACTTCATCAATTTTTAATATTTTCACTCCAGATTTTCAAAATTACCATTTTTTCACACCTCTCTATGAACAGTACAGCTGTCATTTTTCACATCCTGCCTGAAATGTGTTTTCACGCCTGTGGTGCAGAATGGCGCGGTCACTGTGGTAAATCAACTTTCAGGATAGATTAACAAAATCTCAGTAGCACTGTTCATGAGGGGAGGTCCCAAAATGCCCGTGCTGAAAATTTGGTGAACAAAAATTTCAAAAAATGGTTGCGTTATAGGCGTGCATTCAGTAGTTTCTACACATGCTTGTAACTCCATCAATTTTCCGTATTTTCACTCCAGTTTTCAATATTGCCATTTTTCACACCTCCTCATGAACAGTACAGTTGTCATTTTTCACATCCTGCCCAAAATGTGTTTTTGCTCCTGTGGCACCGAATGGTGCGGTCACTGTGCGAAATCACCTTTTGGGATTGAGTAACAAAATGATAGTGCCACTGTTCATGAGGTGGGATCCCAAAAAAGTCCATGTTGAAAATCTGGAGTGAAAATACCAACAAACACCTGGGGCGTTAGGGTTCCCAACCATAATACCCCACCCTGTAGAGACTGACAGGTGTCGGGGGTGTGACTTGGGGGTCATCGACTGTAATGCTCATACTATTCCACCCAACCCCCACCCTGCAGCCAGTGACAGGCATTGAGGTGTGCCTTGGGGTCTTCATCCCTAACGTTCACCCCATTCTCCTCTACTGCATCCATCTAAACTTATTTCCTTATGGAATGGGGTGAGCATAAGGGCCGAAGGCCCCAAGGCACACCACAACACCTGTTGGTGTCTGCAGGGTAAAGTGAGGTGGAATGGCATGAGCATTATGGCCGACGGCCCAAAGGCACACGCCCAAATGCCTGTCAGTCTCTGCAAGGTGGGGGGGTGGCGTTAGTTTAATACTTCACTACCATTCCTATTATGCATCTCTCTGACCCCTGCACTACCAATACCAGTACCAGCAAGCAAACATTTGGCATTGACAAACGCATGTTTTTTTTCTGACTTAGGAGCTTATCTTTTTCCCAGGCTGTGTGGCGGTTTTCATGTCAGCTACATTGAGTTGTGCAGTTTCCTGCCATTTTCCTCGGTCCACCACATCCATTGGGAATGTGCCCCTTTTGTATCCAGAGGCTTCCTTAGCCTCATAGCGTGTTTGCATACCTGTGTGGTGCACGCACCCCTCCCGATGTGCCAGTGTCATGCTTATCATCATGCACCTAGAGAGAGCTCAGTTCTCCTATGGTGGACACGGTGGCTCTGTGTTTTCTGTTCTACTCAGCTCAACTGGCTGTTCACACTCCCTCTATTGACAGCCAGCTCGACAGATAAGCAAAATTCTTTCAGCAGCTTGGCCTTTTTTCCCCACAATCAGATGTGGGGATTGCAACACTGGTACTATGGTTCTTATCATTGGCCAAACCTTGATTTTAACTTTGGGACAACTGCAGGGCCATTTTCTTTTTTGGCACCATGGCTTATCGGAGACCTCTGGTTTTCAAATGATGTGAGACCTGCGAAAGGATAATGATCCCCTCTTCTTTGGGTTCCTGTTGCCTCCGTTGGGTTACTCAAGCTAATATGTCTCTTACGGTTCCACTCAGTCAGACCTTCGAGCTGGGGGGGCGCCTGGTGCACCAGCTGGCAGTGTAAAAGCAGAATTGCATGAATCTTTCTTGTTGCTCTTAGAAGAGCTTTTGGGCCTCGCTGTTCCGCAGGATATCCCATCAGACACACCCGACCCCAAACCAGGCCCCTCAGGTCAGGGGGACCCACACAGGCATGTCTAGGTGCGCCGCAGCAGGACAGGGCTGCTAATATGGCTCTGCAGGCAGACACTGACCATATAGAGGGTCAGGATGAGGATATCGGGGATCCTGGGGAAAATCCTGTGTCTAGGAAGTTACTTAAGGATAAGGAGGACGAACTTAATGAGGAGGAGGAAGGAGAGTGGATGGAGCCACAGAGGAGGAATCTTACCCCTCCCCTGTTTGATGCCAAGTCTTTGTTCTAGCTGATAACTGAGGCATGTAGGACATTACAGCTCGAGGAGGTGCAATCCATGGAGGCACTGGATGTCAACCCTATCCTGTCCACGTCCTCCTCCGTTTCAAAGTGTTTTCCAAATTTTTTTTTAACTTTATTAATTTTTCATGTTAATAAACAATTAACAGTTACATAGCTCATACAGGGTTTAGGTACAGTATACATTAAATACATTTTGAAAATCATTATTATAGTCACATAATCTTGTACAGTAG
The DNA here is from genome assembly GCA_016271365.2 of Neoceratodus forsteri. Classification (NCBI taxonomy): domain Eukaryota; kingdom Metazoa; phylum Chordata; order Ceratodontiformes; family Ceratodontidae; genus Neoceratodus; species Neoceratodus forsteri. The sequence goes on from CM028136.1 coordinate 767,767,404, forward strand.
AAAATGAGGAAGTCCATTAAAGTTCAGTGAAACAGGTCCCATAATGTCCAGAAAGTTGCCAGCCTCTTTAGAGGTAAAAGGTACATCCTGTAGGGAGTATAATACAATCAACTAATTACTATTTAACCTGATCATAGTTAGGGAGAAAATCACAAATATTAGACCCCATTAGAGCTCTTCCCATCCTCGAGGAATAAAAATTAACATTTGCTTATTATAAGAAATAGCTTCAGTGTGTTCTGAATTGGCTATGCTAGCAAATCTCTACCAGATCCCAGAACAAGAAATAGATAAACTAGAACTTAACAGTGTGTTTTGTTCTGAAACACATCAGAACCATAACAGGTAATACACATGCAGCCACAGATGTAAGGGACTAACAAAAATGGCGATTCTTCCCGCACTCACTTAATAGGAGCCCTTGTTACAAATATACAACAATATGTATATTCCACCTGAAGCAAAAAACAAATCCCATAGCCCCTTACAATCCCCAGCAGATAAACGTTTCAAAGCCCCTACGTGTTAATCGTCTTAGACATTCCTAAGAGGAACTAACAGTCATTTCTGGGTGCTGTTTTCTAGTCCCAGCTTACTGCTACCTGCCAAAACAGCAGCCTAAGTTCAGTCTTCCATGTCCGAGCCTGAGTGCTGATGATCCGAGGCTTCCCTACACCCCGCAAACTCGGCCTCCACCTTCTCAACCCAGTGACTGGCATCCTGAGGATTGTTGAATTGTCATATCTTACCCCCATACATGATCCTTAAATGGGCCGGCAACAAAAATGAGCGAATGATACCCAAAGTTCTGAGTCTTTGTCGAACCGTGTCAAAGCTCTTCTGTCTGGCCCGTCCAGATACATTTTAATATCTGAGCAATTGATCTCCAGGGGGTAGGTAGCCCTTGCAGCTGAAATAATCACATCTCGTACGTCAGAGCCCGTGGAGCATAGAAGTATGGTGCGTGGCTGATAGGATCCGGTCGGTCACACTCTAGGGTTTCTGAGGGAAGACCATTCAAAATCCGTTGGTAAAGTGAGAAGTTCTTGTAGCCACTCCACCAAGAACTGCAGTAGATTAATCCCCTCAACTCCCTCTGGAACCCCGACCAGTCACACATTCCTGGAGCAAACTTAATTTTCGATAGCCTCCATGTGGCTTTGAAGTTGGGCATTCTCCCAGGTCAATATAGCCACCATTGCCAAAGTAGGAATTGAATGTTTTTCAGTCTCAGCCACCAATCCTGTCAGAGTCTAATTGCAGCATCGTGAGACTCTAACTTCTGCAAGGTTTTCTCGATCTTCGAGTCCATAGCTTTCATTGACTCGAGCATCGCCTTCCATGGGGTTTCCGATGAGGCCAAGGTACCCGCATCCCCACTACACACTGCTCCAGCAGCTTTGCTCATGTTCGGTTGCTGTGAATCTTTCAGTAGTCCCTGGTGCTGTGCTTTTTGGTGAACCACCGTAAATGTTACATCTTTTGAATCCAGATACCTTCAGGAATGTAGATCTGATATTAATTTGCTAGCTAGATTACATTTTTTCTGTTTTTTAATCGATAAATTGTCTCGAGGGAAGGAGCTCCTCTGAAGTGCTTCCAACCTGGAAGATGGCTCTCTGGCACCCCCGTTTTCCAAATTTTATTCACTGTGACCAAATTACTGAACAGGAATGAGCAGGTGCAGACCAAAGAAAATATCTGCTGAAACCTAAGGTACGGTGTTTCCCTTTTTGGAAGAAAATACCTGCAATTAGGAAGCCCCACCTTTGACTGACAAGGGGCTTCATAATTCCATCAGACACACCTGTATTCCTATGGAAGGGTCCTTGGCCTTAACGGATTTGCACAACAAGCGAGTGGATGTGGCATGCAGAAGAATCTTTGCCTCCAACCATGTAAACCTCTGCACCTCCCATGCCAGCTTTATTGTGCCAGAGCTTTAAGCTTGTGGGTTACAACCCTGGGCAGCTTCATTCCCCCGGATTTGGAAGGGGTGAGTGTTTTGCAATTGGTATCCATAGCCTCCACCTTCTTTGGGGACACCATGTTGGAGAATTAATGCATGTTGGCTTTGCTCCGCTTACCATATTGTTTCTGCTATGCCAGGAGTGTGGCTTTGACATTGGGTTGCCAATCAAGCTTTGAAGACCAAGCTGTTTAACTTAGCCTTTGAGGGTGGTTTGTTGTTTGATTCTGGCCTGGATAATATTTTGAAAGGTATCCAGGATAAAAAAGGCCACATTCCAGTGTCAAAGTAACAGCAAAAGGCCAGTTGAACTCCAAAAGATCAAGGAGGCGGCCGACAGAGGAAGTATCAAGGAGGGTTTCGTCCCTTTCGGAACTTTGAGAACCAGAGGAGTAAAGAAGACTATTCTGGTTTAAAGAGCAATAGTTGCAGAGGAGCCCTTGCCCAAAGACACAATGGAGGCCCAGGGCAAAAAGCGAGCACCTCACTATGAGGGTACACGGGCATATTTCTGCCTCCCTTCCCTTGGTGGAAGACTGCACAAGATGGGCCTGGACAACATCAGATACTTGGGTTTTGAAAATTATGGCTTTAGGTTATGCAATAGAATTTTCAACTGTTCCCTCAAATGGGGTGTTTTCTACTGTCTCCAGTTCCAAAAGGACCCTGTGAAGAAGCAAGTGATGGCACAGACCCTGAGCCACCTCACTCAAATCAAGGCGATTGTTCTGGTACCTCCCAGTGAGCAAGGCCAGGGATTCTACTTGATCTGTTTCATTGTTCCCAAAAGGCTGGGAAGTTTCAGACCTATTCTGGATCTGAAACACCTAAACACATTTGTTCACCACACAACCTTCAAGATGGAGTCCCCGCATTCAATCATCCGAGCTGTCCAGCTGGGGGATTATCTGGTTTCCATAGATCTGAGGGATGTGTATCTCCACATCCACATCCAGCAGTCTCATCAGAGCTTCCTCAGGTTGACAGTCCTGGGACAGCACTTCCAGTACTGGGCACTCCTGTTTGAGCTGGCAACAGCCCCCAGGGTTTTCTTGAAGGTGCTCATAGTCCTGGTGGCTTAACTCTGACAGGAGAGACATCATGACTTCCCTTACCTGGATGATCTACTCATTTGTGCACTGTCAGCACCATTGGCAAGTAAGTCAGTGACCAGGACTCTGGAGGTGTTGGAGTCCCACAGCTGGGTGGTGACTCAGGAGCAGAGCTCTCTTGAGCCATCACAGACCCTGCAGCACCTAGGAGCGGTGTTCCAGATAGAGGAGGGGAAGGTCTTCCTCTTGCCAAACAGGAAGAAGACCCTGTTGAGAGAGATTCAGTGGCTGACAAGCCAGTCATTGGCTTCAACTCACCACCTTCTGTGAATTCTGGACCTCATGACGGCAGCGATAGAACTAGTTCCATGACTGACTACAGATCTGTTAGTTTGACCTCAGTGGTAGGGAAAATGATGGAATCACTTTTGAAAGAAAGAAAGAATTGTTGAGTACCTAGAGGCCAGCGGGGCACAGGGCCCAAGGCAGTATGGATTCACAATGGGAAGGTCATGTCAGATGAATCTAAGAAATTTCTTTGAATGGGTGACCAACGTACTAGTCGAGGGAGGGGCTGTGGACATGGCCTACCTAGACTTTAGTGAGGCATTTGACACAGTCCCACACAAAAGATTAATAAACAAGTTAGCCAGCCTGGGAATGGGTCCCAGGGTGATAGCCTGGGTAAAAAAAATGGCTGGACAACAGGACACAGAAGGTAATTGTAAATGGAGTCCACTCCAAAGAAATGGGGGTTACTAGCAGGGTACCGCAGGGATCAGTACCTGGGATTGGTCATTTTTAATGCCTTTATAAGTGACATTGCAGAGGGACTGGAAGGAAAAGTATGCCTCTTTGCAGATGACACAAAGATCTTCAACAGGGTTGACTCACAAGGGGGAGTGGAAAGGATGAGAAGGGACTTGGCAGGGTTGGAGGAATGGTCAAACGTATGGCAGCTTCAATTCAATACAAAGAAGTGCAAAGTAATGCACCTGGGAAACAAAAACCCAGGGAAAGAGTACACATTGGGGGGGGGGGGTACTAACAACAAGAACCTAAGGACCAAACAAGTTGGCAATAATCTCGAAGATGTCTTAAATTATATTGAATTGTGGACTACTAGCCACAAGCTCCCACTAAACACTAATAAATGTGAATGATGCACATGGGGCACAAAAATCATGGTATAGTTATACCATAAATGATCAACCTCTTAAATGTGTCACAGAAGAAAGAGACCTGGGCATTATTGTATCATAAGAGCTTCAGTTTTCATCACATTGTAATACAGTTACACAAAAGCGAATAGGAATATTAAATCGTATTTTAAGACATATAGATAGTAGAAGAAGGGAGGTTTTGTTGCCACTGTATGGAGCATTGGTGAGGCCCTTGATGGAGTGTTGTTCCCAGGTCTGGGTACCGTACAAAAAGGGGGAAATTGGCATACTGGAGAGGGTCCAGAGGAGAGCAACTAAATCTATAATGGAATGTCTAGCATGACTTATGAGGATGGATTGTTGGAATTAAACTTGTTTTCCCTGGAGTACAGGAAGTGTAAAGGAGATCTTTGTCTGCTTTATAGAGCACTGACAGATGATTCATTGTGGAGAAGTGTAGCCTTCACAGCATTATGAATTGAGATCACATGGGCTACAGTTGAAAATTAGTAGACCTAATTCAGTAAAAAGGCAAAATTGCTATACACAGAGGGTAGTACCAATTTGGAACTCCCTAACCCAAGAGGCTGTGGCTAGCCCCTCAGTGACAGCATTTAAGAATAATTTAGACAATTATTACAAACTTAAAGGGAGATTATTTTGATATTATTTGGTGAGCACAATGGACGCAAGTCTAATCTAGCTCTGTATTTTCCTATGAATCCTATGAACAACAAAAATGGAAAGGGATCTGAAGATAGTCATACCAGATGACCTAAAGGTAATCAAGCAATGTGAGAAGGCAGTAAGGAGGGCTGGGGAGATACTAGAATGTATAGGGAGAGGCATCACCAGTAGAAAACAGGAAGTTGTTATCCCTCTCTACGAACAGTTGGTGAGACCCCATCTGGAGTACTGTGTCCAGTTCTGGAGACCCCATCTCTGCAAGAACATAGGATGGAGGCAGTCCAGATGAGGGCAATTAAAATGGTGCAGGGTCTACACCAGAAGACATACGAAGAGAAACTAAAAGAGCTTAATATGTATACCCTTGAGGAAAGGAGGGGGGGAGAGAGGGAACATGATAGAAACTTTTAAGTACTTCAAGGGAATCAATGAAGTCCAAGAGGGTAGCATCTTTCAGAAAAAGAGATGTGTAAGAACAAAGGGGCACAATCTGAAGATAGAGGGGGGACGGCTCAGGGGCAATGGGAGGAAGTATTTTTTCACAGAGAGGGTGGTGGACGCATGGAGCGGCCTTCCTGAGGAGGTCATGGGGTCAAAAACAGTAGAGGAATTCAAGAATGCATGGGGCAGACATAAGGCAATTCTGGTGGGGGTTAGGAAGAAGTAGGCCGTTGGTTAACTAGGATCTGCAGCTTATCCACTAGGTAGGGAAATGGGTAGACTGGGTGGGCCAAGTGGTCCTTATCTGCTGTCAAAGTTTATGTTTCTATGGGCTCGCCTTCTCATGCAGCCCCTACAGGTAGAGCTGCTATCAGCCTGGGATCCAACTTTGGAGTATTCTCAGGCCAGGATCTCCATTTCACCACGACTGTGGCAGTCTCTGAGTTGGAGGGTGGGTTTGGAGAATCTGAGCAAAGGGTCTCCCTTGGAAGTCCCCCCCAGAGTTGATTCTGACATCCAATGCCAGTCTGTTGAGTTGAGGTGCAGTTCTAGACCACATTCCCATTCTGGGGACTTGATCAGCACAGGAACAGCACCTACACATAAACGTTCTGGAGATGAGAGCTGTGCGCCTCGCTCTCCTTCATTTTCAAAGTCAGGTGCAGTCAAAAGCCATCAAAATAAGGTCAGACAATGCTGTCAAGGTGACATACATAAACAATCAAGGGGGGGCACAAAGAGCAGGGAGATGCTGAAAGAAGCCACTGATCTCATGCTGTGGGCAGATGTGCGTCTTCTATCTCAGTCAGGAGTTTACCTGGTGGGGGAGTTGAACATTCAAGCCAATTGGCAAAGCTACGAAAATGTCCATCCAGGGGAGTGGATGTTGATCCCAGAGGTGTTCAACCTTCTCTATCAAAGGTTCAGTCATCCTCAGATTGACTTGTTCACCTCTAGCCACAGTGCTCAAGTTCAGTGGTTCTTCAGCCACTACCAGTGTCCACAGGCAGAGGCAGTGGACACCATGTCACAAGCGTGAAATTTTGGCAGAGCATATGCCTTCCCTCTTCTGCTGCTCCTCCCCAAGGTCATACACAGAATAAGGCACTCAAGAGAAAGCTTTCTTCTAACAGCTCCGGAGTGGCCCAGAAGACCGTGGTTCTCAGACTTCATGAACCTAGCTCAGCACGCACCGTTTTGCCTTCCAGTGCAGGGGGACCTTCTCTCACAGGGTCCCATTCTGCATCCAAATCTGGGAGCAATGCAGCTCATGGCCAGGTTCCTGAAAGGAGGAGGAGACTCCTGAAACCCTGGTATTGTACACTCTGATGGCTACCAGAAAGAATTCCACGTCGACAGCTTATGCTCACATATGGACTACATTTTTGGCTTGGGCCAGGGAAAGGAATATCCAGCCTTCTAAAGCCATGGTTCCACAGAGTTTGAATTTCCTGCAGGAAGCAGTGGAAAAAGGTTTGGCCTTGAGCACCCTGAGAGGTCAGGTGTCGGCTCTTGGAGCCTCCTTGAGTTTGTCCCTAGGGACTAACCGGAAGGTTATTCATTTTCTGCAGGTTTTCAGCAGGAGTCGACCTCTGTTCCGATCCCCTGTTCCCCCATGAGACTAGAATTTGGTTCTGAATGCTGTTTGTAAAGAGCCTTTCGAACCGCTTTCATCAGTTCTGTTGGATGTGCTGTCTTACAAGGTGTGTTTCTTAGTTGCTATGTACTCAACCAGGAGGATTAATGAGCTCCAGGCTTTGTCCCACAAAGAACCACACCTTGTCATGCATACGGACAAGGTGGTGCTCAGAACAGTCCTGTCTTTCATTCTGAAGATCCCCATGGACTTCCATGTGATCCAGGAAATTTGCCTTCCATCCTTCTGTTTGCAACCTACTCACCTAAAGGAGGGGGAGTTGCACAAGTTAGATTTACGATGGGCTGTTAGGGCATACCTTAGATGGACTGCTGAGTTTCAGAAATCGGATAGATTGTTCATTCTTTTTTGAAGCGACCAAGCAGGGACAAAAAGACTCCAAGTCCACCCTATCTTGGAGGAGCAGTGAGGGCCTGCATTGCCAAGGATTATGTTACAGAAAAGAAGAGACCTCTGGCTCTCATTAATCCTCATTCCACCAGGGCTATGGCTACCTCCTGGGCAGAGAGAGATGAAGTGTCTTTTTAAGAGTTGTGCAAGGCAGCTACATGATCCTCCATTCACATATTCACCAAGCACTATAGATTGGATATGCAAAGCTCTGCTGATGCAGCCTTTGGTCGCAGAGTTTTGCAGGCAGCAGTTAGGTAAATTCCTTTCCTGTGCGTTGTTGACATATGGGACAATATTCTCCCCCACCCATTTTTTTTCTGGGAATTGCTTCTAAGAACCCAGTTGTAATGACTACCTATTGACAATGAGGAGCACTACAGAAAGAAAAAATGTCTTCATGCTTACCATAATTTCCTTTTCTGTTAGCTCCTACATTGTTAATGGGGACCGCCTGGGAGCCTTGCTCCTGCGGGAGAATATTTTCTGGTATGTCAGCGCTGGGGTGTTCGTTGTTCTGTTATGAACACTAATTGTAAGCCTGTCTGGACATCCCTCTATAGGTTACCTGCTGCGCTTGTGTTTTTATAGATATGCACCAAAAAAAAAAGGAGTTCCACATTAGTATGTTGGTTGCTAGCACATAGATTTTTCAGGTTTGAATCTGATGTTAACCAAGGGTGCCTCCTTTGCTGCAGGTGAGTGCTTACACTGAATACAGTCCTCTGCCTTTTAATAAGTCTGTTTTCAGGTGATTCAGTTCTGCAGGACCTTCCAAGATATAGATATTTGGAAGGCAAACCTTGATCACTCACTTTTCATCATCTGACGAGGCAGGCCACTGTCGATTTTATTCTGTCTAAGGTTCCATCTATATAGACAGCTGATTTGTGTATTTTTTTGTGTCACGTAGACTGGTATGATATTTATTTCCATATTTAGAGGCACTGCGTGGGCAATAGTGACTGGAGAATTGCTGCTGTCTGGAATGCTCATGTGCCCAACCTGATAGGTTGATTCAGCTTTTGGGCTGTGCCATTTCCCCTAGTAGGGGTGCACAATACCATTATAATGACTACCCATTGACAATGTAGGAGCTAACAGAAAAGGAAATGATGGTAAGTATTAAGAAATTTCTTCTGTTTTAGTCATTACAGTTTGCTAGGTAATAAATTTGTATTTTTAATTCTAAATTTTATATTCCAGGGTTTCTCACATATCTTGCTAACCTGTCAAAGAAGTGTGTATTAAAAGCATTTTGATTTCTACAACTTACTTTATGCAGTACTGCCTTTTGATGACATCATACTGCTAGCCATGACAACAGACTGTAATGTCACACACAGCAATTGTGAGGTCATTGGAGGACGGTCAAGGTGATTTTTGAGAAATTGTGAAATGTGCTTTACTATTGGAAATATATGTAGTTGACTAATAACACAGAAAATACATAAAGTTATACCTAATTGTTCTAAAACAAAAAGGGCCGGATATTCAAAAGGGTTGCGCCATGCGCAATAGGGTTGCGCATGCGCAAGTCCGAAATTGCGCCATTCTGCGATATTCAGCAGGAGGCAGTTGCGCCACCGAAAACAGGCTGAGCAACAGCGCAATGCAAATGAAGACATGCGCAACCAAAGGGGGTGGATCCCTGCATAAAGAGCGCAATGCGATATTCAAAGGGTTGCGCAATGCGCAATAGCGGAACAGCCGGAAGTTGCGCCACAGCGGAAATGAGCCAAAATAAAAAGGCTCAAGGAAGAGGCGCAAGAACGCTACAGGGATGCCAGCGAGACAGACAGAGAGAGAGACAGACAGTGACAGTCCAGAACAGGGCAGGCAAGGGAAGTTGTGTGGGCCATAGGCTGCAGAGGCCAGCGGGGTACCTGGTGCAGTGGAGGTAGCAGTCAGGACAGCGGGGGTAACAGAGCAACATCAGCCAGGGAGGTCACAAGCCAGGGAGATGGACAGTGCCAGTTTCCACATGGAAGCTGTAATGAGGGGCTGAGAATGCATGCTGCAGGGGGACGTGGCCGTGAAGGCCCACGGGCGGTATCGCCTTAACAGGCAGCACCTGCGTCTGATCGCTTTGAGCTGTGCACAGCTGTAGAGATCGGTGGGCCGGTACTACCTGAACAGGGCAATACTGAGATGGCTCTGTGAGCTGTGCAGTGATGTGATGCAGGCACCCTCATGACGGAGTCACGCTCTGTCAGTGGAGACCAAGGTGACAGCCTGCATGTGCCTGCTCACCACGGGCACCTTCCAGAGGCTGACAGTGGACACCACAGGCATCACACAGTCAGCCACATCACGCATCCTCACCCAATTCCTCAGCGCACTGCTGCCACATGCTGCGGAGCACATCCATGACCCCATCGCAGCAACACTATAATGAGGCGCATGCCGCCACATGCAATATCATCAAGCGGGTGTTTGGGATGCTCAAGGCACGCTTCTGATGCCTAGACACCTCCGGTGGTGCCCTACAGTACAGCCCCTCAAAGGCCTGTGGGATATTCCTGGCCTGTTGTATCCTGCACAACATGGCCAAAGACTGTGGTATAGCCATTCAGGTCGAGGAGGGGGACAGCGATGGGGACGCCAGCAGTGCCGGTGATGATGGTGATGAGCAGCCCCCCCTTGGACGGTGGGACCCCCGACTGATCCGGCAGGCCCAGCTGCACCGGGACACCATCATGGAGGAGCATTATGCATGACACAGGTAAGTCAAGGGGCCATGTGCAACCAACACTGTCCTGGCACAACCCACAGGCACACAGAGTAACACACCAGGGGTGCATGACGGCAAGGAGAGTGGAAGGGACCAGGCACACAAACACACCATCAGGGATGGGTGAACAGTCATATGGACACACACACACACCAGGCACAAAGCGTACATGGGCAGGTGCACAGCAGAGCAGGAACAGACATGGCAAAACACACTGATCCACAGACCACACCCACCACCTGTACTGTCCAAGCGCGTGTGTCAGATGCTGGGCACCCTTGCCTTGGTGTACAGTACAATGCAGGCATCATCATGCACACGCACCTGTGGACAGCAGTTGGGATGGTGTGCAGGTGGTCCATATGTCGGCGTGATGGGCAGGGCACCCACCAGTGCACTGCCCACCATGACGCACATTGCACACAGGGCAGCACCAGACAGGGCCCGCACTGGGAGACAGGTCAGTCATGTTGCACTGTTCCACGGCCACCGTGGATGCGTGGGCGACCCCACCGTGACCCAACAGCACTGGCAGGCTGAGCAGGGGCCACATGGGGTGGCACCGATGGACCACCAGGGGTCCCACTGCGCGATCGCGACCTTGTCCGCACTGGGGTCTGTAGTATGCCAAACATACCTGCACCAGGGGTGCTCAGGATGCCCACAGCAGAACCCGGCGTCGACAGGCTGGGTGTCGCACGATGCCAGGAATGGGGAGTGGAGAGTGTACTGTGTGGGGTGTGCGGTACAGGGGCACCTGCTTGTGTGCCCAATGCAGCCACGACAGCGACCAATGCCTGGGTTTGCCTGTCAATGGCGGCAGTCACATCCATCCGCATATGGACCACCTCTGCAAGGATCAGAGCACAGTCCCTGCTGTGCCGCTCCACAGCCACGCACAGTGCCTCCACAGATGTTGCAACCCGCCTTTGCTGCTGTACTGATTCCCGCAGCAGGCGGGTGTGCCCTTCAAATGGGTACTGTGCCACAATGGCATCCTGTCCCCCAGGGTATGGGAGGTCCTGATGCTCAACACCCCTTGAGGGTGGGCGCTGTTCACCAGGACCAGGAATGGGCATATCAAAGGGTGGTGAGCATGTGCCACCGCTGGACACTGTACCCCCAGACCTGGTGGGTGACTGCTGCTGCTGCCCTCAACCGCTGTGCCCCAGGACCACGCTGTCCACTGCTGTGGCCGCAACAGTGCCAGACACCTGCACAGCCACCGGTGCTGCCCACGGTGCTGACAGACACAGCCTGGGACTGTGCCACATGCTGGCACACCGTTGGAACCAGTTAGGCCAGGCGCGTGCTGGCCTGCTGTGTGTCCGTCATGGGACACACACATGTCACTGCCATTGCAGTTCTTGCATCATCAATGGTGCAGGTACGTGCTACAGCCACAGTCACAGCGTGCTGGCATGCTTGCATGCCAGACTGCTGAGACACAGGCTGTGCACCCCCCACACCTGACTCACCGACAACAGAGTTGGCAGCCAGGCGTGCATGCTGGTGCAGTGCATGCTGGCTGGTGACAGAGGTGGATGGACCCTCCTCCAACTCCAGCAGGTCTTCCTCACTGCCTGGACCCACCACCACCATCCCCTGAAGACGAACAGGATCTGTAACAGAAAGTGAGGACATGTGAGTGCATGTGAATAACCTTCCCCACCCCCAACACCACCACCATGTCATACCGTGCAGTGATGGGCTTCCACCTGTCTGGAATCCACCTCTTGGTACGCCCTCAATAGCACTCCACTGCATTGACGCAGCCAGTTGGTCCTCAGCCGGGGTCAGCTCCGCCACCGCTGGCTGGCCCCCGCCTGTGCCAGCACGTGCCGCCCTGAGGGCTGCCACCTTCTCCTTCACCCTCCTGCGGTCTGTCCCCATCTTCTTTTTGCATTCCTGCACGGAGCGCTGGTGGCTTCCGTGCAGGTTCACTGCCCGAGCTACCCCCTCCCATGCAGCCACACGGGCCTGAGGGTGCCCCGCCGTCCACTCAGTAGTGGCTCCTCCTCCAGGTAGGCCTGGAAGAGGGCCTCTGTCTCCGCTGTGGTGAAGTTGGGCCTCTTCCTCCGCCCACCATCCTCACCCTCACCTTGGCTCTGCTCGGTCATGTCGATCTGTATGGGTGGAAGTGGACACCTGTCACTGTGCAGTCTACAGTGTTATCCCATGACCATTGTCCAGAACATCACACAGCATGCAACCCACCTCTCACCTGCAGTAACCGAATCTGGCCAGTGCAGCCCAATGTCGCACATTTATAGCGCAATGCATGCAAATTAGGAGTGGAGCAACTGTAATGAGATGCAAATCGCGCCACTGCACCTTTGAATGACTGATCAGATGATTTGCATGTGTCGGCTGAATATCACGCCGTTGCGCTTTGCGCAATACGGCTGAGCCAATGGTGCATTTCTGTGACTGTGTGGTACACTGCATTGCGCATGCCCAGGTAGCTTACGCAGGCGTCTGCCACGCTGATGACGTGCTGTGTGCAATCAGCAATTCAGGCCACGGCCACCATTGTGCCAATGGTGCTACAGCGCTGGTCACCATATGGCGCTGTGGCAGTACTGCACAATAGTCCACTGTAGCACTGGCACGCAGGTGTCTGATCGCCCAGGACATGTGGATGTCCGATGGTGCTGTGCGTGGCCTTGTGCCACTGACCCATGACCTTGTGCCCGACCTTTGCCCCCTGGCGCTGTACATCTGGCACGTGTATGGCTCTATCACGCTGTTCGGTGACAGCGCGATGTGGACCGACGGCGCTGTCCAAACAGCGCGATAGGCAGTGTTGGAGTTGTATTACGCAACATTTCCACATGGGGTTGCCGTGCTGCAGAGCGCCATATTGCCACTGTACTTTTTGAAAATGGCACGCAGGAGAGCACCACAATGGGGGGCTTTGGAGATAGCTAACCTGGTGGCTGTGGTGGAGCCTCACTATGGCTCACTGTTTGAGGGAGTGCCCCTGCAGGTGCCACGCACCCATGTGTGGCAGCAGGTCACCGCTGCCCTGGAGCAGGCCACTGGGCGGAGGAGGACCCGGGCAGTGCAGGCACCGCCACGGTGACCTGCAGAGGAGGGGCGTGCCTGCTTATGCGCTTCAGGTCGCGGCCAGGAGGGGCATTGTGCCCAGACCAGGTGGGTGTGCTGTGTATGCACCAGTATTGTCTGCATGGGTGACTGTGTCATGTAATCTGTGCATGGGGGTGGGTTGGGCTGTGGTTTGCTGTGAGGGTGTTTGCAGGTGTGTGCTGTTTGGGTCTGGTTGTGTGGGCAGGCACACTCAATGGGGCAAGGGGCTGTCTGCTTTGGGATCTCACTGATGTGTTTCTCTTCCTTTGTCTCCCACAGGCGTGGAGGAGCGGAGGTGGGCACAGGCTGAGGCCTGGGATGGCGGTGCCAGGGTGGCAGGCGGAGGAGGTGTGGACCAGCCACAGCCACAGCAGCAGCAACAGCAGCAGCCGCAGCCACAGCAGCACCTGCTGCAGCGGCTTGATAAGGGTGAGTGTCATTACATCATGGATGCTATTGCATGCTGGGGAGGGCACGGACACCTTCCAGGGACAACACTACCATGCATGCAACATGTGACAGTCATCACTGTCCAATGGCACTGCATGTGTGTGTGTGTGTGCATCACTGGTGGTCCATGCATGCAACGGGCACATGGCTGTGGCACTAGCATCCCACCACATAGCCACGTCACTGGGCAGCCTTGGTTGTGCTGTGCTGGACATGGGCGGTGTGTGTGTGCAGTGGTACACATGGCCATTGCTGGCTGGTTGGGCTTGTCTTGTGCACGGTCACTGTCGGTGGGTGCAGTCCATCACAGGAGTGGGGCACTTGGCTGTCTGCCATGCATGATGGGTGGGATTCAGGGATGTGGACAGTCACAGCCATTGACTCTGATCCCTTGTCCTAGGTATCCGGATCCTGCGCCTGATGGAGTGGGGCCTGCGGAGGCTCACTCAAGTGGCCATCGACACACACACCATTCTCCTGGACTTGCAGCAGCATGGGTGTGGCACAGGAGGGGGCCACGGGCACAGCACCAGGCAGGAGGAGGGCAGGCTGCCAAGCGGTAGCTGAACATCACCAAACCCCACCTTCCCTCTCCCGGTTGTTCACCCCTGCCCCTTACCCACCCTTACCTCATACCCCACCCCACCCTGCTTTGTAAATATGTTGTTGTTTGTTGTTCTTGTTATGCATCTTATTATTACATTTATATTTTGATAGGAATACTGTGGTGGTCTCTGATTTGCAGCTGGCTATAGGTGCTCAGTTACAGTGGTGTGCATGGCATCTGGTGTGGTATGGTCATGGATATGTGTGTGCGTGTGTGTGGGGAGGTGTCTCTGGTGTGGGTGAGGCTTCCAGTCAGTATTGCCGTGTGCTGCCACCCACTGCTGGGTGCACATGGTGGGTGTGGCTTGTATGGTTCTGTGGTTCACGAGGTTGCAGTGTGCTGGGGGGGTCTGGGGATTCCTGCAGTGCTGGTCACTGCGCATGGGTGGTGTCTTGGGGTCACAGTGCTGGGAGTGCTGTGCACATGGGGGGGCGCTGGACACTGGGGTGCTCCGCCCCCTTTGTGTGCCAGTCTCAGGTTGACAGTGGGTGTGCTGCAGTAACATGGCCGGGATGTGCTTTGTTTGCTTGTCCCCATGGTCCGGTGGCTGTTCCATCCCTCCCCAAGTTCTGCTGTGCTTGGGGTGTGGGGGTACATTGTTGGTTCAGCAGTGTGTCCCTGTGCCCATCTGTGGCATGGGTGGTGGGCCCCTGCCTACCTCCCTGGTTGTGCAGTTCCATTGCTATGCTGCTGGGGCCTCTTTGCTTGCACTATGGTGCCTCTGGACTGCTCAGCTGGGCTGCTTTTGTTGCGCTGTGGCGCATCAGCTCTGCTCAGCTTCCCCTTCCTGGTTGCACTATGGCACATCATCACTGCTCAGCTTACCCTTCCTGGTTGTGCTATGGCGCAGGTTGTGCGATATTCAGCCATTGGCTGCTTGTGCAATTTGTCTTGCTCCATGTTTGAATATCGCGTGTGTTGCACATGTGCGCAATTGACTTGCGCTTGCTCCTGCTGTTGCGCACTTTTTGGGCGCAGTTTGAATATCTGGCTCAAAGTTTTCATCCTTTTATTTTAGTAGATACTTGGACCCCATATTACACTAACCAACGCCCAAAAGGCTATGTGTGAGACACAAAATGAGATATCATGGAAACCTCATGCAAACAGCCTCTGATGTACAAAGGGGATTTCCTAGAGTCTTCTACATAGATCCTCACTCTATTGTCAAAGGCTGGAGGTGCTATGACCTTGCAGGAGTTAAACTTTTGTAGTCATGTGCCAGTGACGGCAGAGGCACATGCGCAACTCGGCACACCTAAGCCAGTAACTGTTGCTCTAGGGATGTGGATATGGTGCACTATCCACACTTAGGCAGCTCTTCCTTCCCCTTTAAATCTTGCTGGAAGGTCTTCAAGCAAAGCTCCTACCACCCACTTGGATGGTATCCTCTTCGGCACCACCCATGACATCAAATCTTCCTTTCTGCTGGAAGCATCAGATCTCCTGCTTCGCAGCTCCTGTTTTCTCTCCATGGTTTTTCTGAACAGCATTAAAATGGAACATGATGACCAGAAAGTCAGTCCAAGGTTCAAGCAATGCGCTTTTGAAGAAGATTCGGCCCAGGCTGTGGCAGGCACGGCGTCAGTCTCCATGCTTCTCCCAGTGGACTTGGGCGCTTCATTCACTGGAGCATTCTGGGACTTATGCCAGTCCCTTCCTACCCTCAGGGTGGGCACTTCCTGGGTCCAAATCTTCTCAGGCCTCTAAATCTAAGAGGTCCTGTTGCAGGTCATGTGACTGGGACTGGGCGTGCTCTTCCCACTTCCACGATTCTGCCTTTGGCTCGACTGCTGTCAAGCCATTGGCTTTGGCTGATGCTTCAGTTGTTCATGTCCAGGCTGCCAGCTCCTTGATGTCCCCATTGGGCCTGCAGGTCGGGATGCAGGTCGACCAGCTGGCCAAGATTTTTCTTGACCTGTTATTGGAGGATGGTGGGGACAACTCACTTTCAAGGACCCTGGTTCTCTCAGCCCTCTCACAGGAGGGACCAGATCAGACAGCCGATCTGGCTGTCTCCCCTGGGGGTTCCTCTGGGCCTAGCTCTGGCTGATCATATGGTGCCTTCCCCATGTCTCCTCCCTGACAACCTGACTGTTGTGGCTTGAGGTCCCAGTTGATGTCTTGATCTGGCTCTCAATCGAGATCAAGGGAATCTCAGCTTTCCAGCTCTCGGCTGTTGAATAAGAAGCGCTATTGACACTCTTCATCTTCCTCATCTTTGGTGGAAGACAGGCTCCACTGCAAATTGTGGCATCATTACGAAGATCTGGTGTGGCAGCAGTGGATCCTCAGCCATGGCTAAGCCCTGACTCAGCCTCCATTGCTTCCATGGTTGCCTTTGCCATGGCTTGCCCCAGTCACCCCAATCAAGTTGGTGCCTGCTTCTCCTCCCATTCGGGTGGAGTCCCTGCCTTTGCAGCCCTTGCACAGGGCCCTGTCCAAGGCTTCCCAACCAGCTTCCAGTCTCCTTGGTCAACTCTTCATCAAAATTAGATGGAGCCCTGGAGTGGAGGACAGTTGTGGCCAGACGGCGGCCGGACTAAGTAGGTTGCCAAGATAAAGAGCCAACCTGGTCCCTGGGAGAAAAAGTAAATAAAAAAAAATACCCATTCGGATGAGCTCTGGGTTGTCCAAGGGGAGTCTTGGTCAAGGGCAGTGTTCGACGAGTCCTTAGATTTGGAGTACTCCTCCATGGACTCCCTTCAGATTTTGTCCTTCGATTGGGAGTTCACCAAGGAGCTTACCACTGAGCATGGACAGATCTTAGGGGCCTTGCGCTGACTGATCTTGAAGTCCATGGGGATCCCACTGGAGCCAGTCCAGAAGTGTTCCAAGTACCTCCTGACTGAAATCCTTGATAGGGATGACATCCCGGGGCTTGCCTTCCCAGTGGCAGAAACCATTCTTGGTCCCGCTCTTGAGCTGTGGCAATGTCCAGCCTCTTGTCCAGTGCCTTCAGCCTGTATGGTCTACAAATATGCGGTACCTACCAGGTCTCTCCCGGGATTCACCAACCATCCTTCGGCTGAAGGATTGGTGGCAGACTCGGGGTTCCTGTGGATGGTCAACATCGGGGATGTTGTCAAGCCTCCTGACAAGGAACCCAAAATACTGGACCATGTGACTAAGAAAATCTATGCCACTTCTTCCCTGGGCCTTCGGCAGGCTAGTTCTGCCATCATGATGGCTAGCTTCACCCATGCTCTCATAGGTGTTCTTCCCCACCTCCCTGCGGACCTGCAGTTGGTGGTTAAGATGGTCTGGGATCAGTGATGTTCTGTTGCCAAACAACAGCTCTAAATGGCTGCCGACATAGTTGACTCCTGTGCCTGGTCCGTGGCCACTGAGGTCACTATGCAGCACAAGGTCTTTATGGCGAATACCCAACATAAGTTGGTGGATGTCCCCTTCTTGGGTGCCGACCTGTTTGGTCTGGGAGTGGACAGTCACATCACTCAGACTGAGAAATCCAATGCCAACCTGAATTCCGTAATGTCCTCTCAGAAGCACCCTAGGTGCCAGAAACAAAAAAAAGAAGCCTATTCAGTTTCAGCTCTACCCAGCACCACAGTCCAGACTACCACAGCCCCAGGGCTGTTGGCTTAAGCCTAAGTCAGCTATAAGAAGTCTGGAGGCCAGGGAATCAGTGCTCCTCTGGCAGCCAGCACCAAAGCCTCCACCAAGCCTGCCCAGTGATGGGTTGGTGGGTGTCACTCTTCCGCTCATCCTGCTCCAACCTTGGGTTCCCATGGGGGGGTTGACGCAACCATTTCTGGCATGCCTGGTCCATCATGTCATCAGGCAAATGGGTGCTTGACGTAGTGGGTAGTGGTCTGCCTCTAGACTTCGAGGCTTTCCTGCCCTACCGAGCCCATGCCCCATGGGAGACTGTGGTGTCCCTGGACATGCTGTCTGCCCTTCAGTAGGATTTCGCTCAACTCTTTCAGAAAGGTGCTGTAACCCATATCCCGGACTCCACAGCTGGTCAGAGCTTCATCTCCAGATATTCCCTGGTTCCCAAATGGATGGGGGACTTGTGCCTGTACTGGCTCTTCATGATCTCAGTCAATACCTAAGGAAGTGCATGTTCTGGATGGTCACCCTAAGCCAAATCATCCCATTCCTAAAGCAGGACATGTGGTTCTGCTCTCTGGACCTCCAGGATGTCTTCTTCCTCATCCAGATCTGTCCATCCCACCTGCAATTCCTTTACTTCCACATGGAAGGGGTGCTGTACGAGTTCAGCACCATGCTATTCGGCCTTTCCTCTGCCCCCAGGGTCTTCACCAAGTGTATTGCAGTAGTGGCAGTGTTCCTGCAGTGCCGAGGGGTCTGGGTGTATCCCTACCTTGATGACTGGCTGGTTGCCGGTTCCTCTCAGGAGGAAGTGGAGCAGTCCAGGGACCTGGCCCTCCAGACTTGTTCAGCCCTGCGCTTGCTAGTCAACCGAGCCCAGTCAGAACTTCACCCCTAGTAAATTATTCACTTCATTGGGGCAGAACTCGACTCCCTGTGGGTGAAGGTTCGGCTCCCAGTGGACCAGGTGGTGCATCTTATCTCCTTTGCCCAATTATTTCACATTGGGCACTTATGTCCTGCCCAGGACTTCCCGCAGCTGCTGGGGTTACATGGAGTCCTGCACCATTGTGGTCAGGTGGGCCCATTGGTGGATGTACCCCTGCAGGGGGAGCTGGCCCACCTGTGGTCTCAACGCCTCAGTCACCTGGCCCAGCCAGTCATGATGACACAACTGATGTGGGATGCCATCCAGTGGTGGCTCATCTTCTGCAGGAAGGAGTCCCATTCATCTGCCCAGAGCCAATAGTCACTCTGACAACCAGTGCATCTCTGGTGGGATGGGGAACCCACGTTGCTGACCACAGGGCCCACAGGCTCTGGACCCCTTGGGAGCCCCAATATCACATCAACCTGCTGGAGTTCCATGCAGTGTGCCTTGTTCTGATGACCGTCGCTCCATCCATTTGGGGTCAAGTCATACAGGTCCAGATGTATAACACCATGACCATGTACTACCTCAACAGGCAGGGTGGAACGCATTCCCTCCAGTTGTGTTGGGAAGCCCACCACACCTGGACCCTCATACGCAGTCTGGACACCAATCTCCTGGCAATCCTCATGGCTAGTGCTTCCAACCAGTTAGCGGACACCCTCAGCTGAGTGGGCAAGGTGTGTCACGAATGGTGTCTTCACCAGGAGGAAGTCGATGATCTGTTCTCCCAGTGGGCACTCCCCTGGTCAACCTGTTCACCTCCCGGGAGAACATGAAGCTGAGGCTGTTTTGTGCCCACTTCCCCACAGTGCAGATCACTGCTGGGGGATGCCTTTGCAAGGCCCTGGGGCCCAGGCCTCATCTATGTCTTCCCTCCCTTTCCCCTGATCCACAAGGTGTTGATCAAAGTGCAGAAGGGCATGGCTCTGGACTGGTCACGCCAGTTCTGGTACCCAGATCTCCTCAGCCTCAGCAGCACACCTCTGTGTCACTTGCCTTTGCTCCTGGACCTGCTGTCTTGCTGTCAGGGGAAGGTTTTGCACCCGGACCTTCAATCCCTGCACCTGACAGTCTGGTTGCTGGGCAACTAGAGTTCCAGGCTTTGGGTCTCTCCGATGAGGTTCTCCATATTGTTGAGGCCTCTTGGAAGGAGTTGACTCACCACTACTATGCCTTCAGGTGGAAAAGATTTTTGATTTGGTGCCAGGACAGGGAGCTAGCTGTCTTGTCCTGTAGCTGGCATCCTGGACCATCTGTGGTCCTCTCAGTCAGGCCTGAGATCAACGACCCTCAAAGTGCACCTGGCAGCTATCTCTGCATTTTGAGACAGGCTCATATGCCAACGGTGGCACAGAAGAAGGTGGCAGGATGCTTCTTTAAAGGAGAAGTCTTGCATCATTTACAGTTTGAGTTTACTCACTTACAGCTGGTGATCTGTTCATTGGTCTCTCCCAGACTCCCAACCACATTTCCCATCGAAATCGCGCTTTCTAAAGCTTCTTTTTGTATAAAAATAGTTTGTGGGTAGTTTCTCCACCATTTTGCTGTCCTGAAGTGTTTCCTCCGACGTCATCGCCACAACAGCTGAGCCGGTATATCATGGTCAACTCTGTCCCACGCGCAACACACGCGCTGTACTTTGGTTCCCCTCAGGCATGTGGGGAATGTTTTTATTGTCGCGCACATGGTGGGGGAGGCTTGTGGTTGTGGCACATTATATCAAACTGGTGCTGAACTACTTAAATGCTTACCTGGTTTTCTTAAGTGTACCATTGCTTATTATGCTGTGATTTACTGAAAAAAAGTACCTGATAAAGATTGACAGAAATGAAGAGTAACTTTGCAGGGTTGTGGTGGGTGGGGTGGGGGGCACGAGATATATAAACTTTGGAGAACAGCAAAGAAAGACACTACATCAATTTGACACAGTACACACATTTTATCAATTCATTCTTAGTCTAATTATTGAAATACCGTGCACACAGACATTTGGATCGTACACCGTCATTGGAATAGGACTCACAAAGGTATTTAAATTCAGTGAACTGTGCTATCACTACAATCTGGTTTAATAGATGCAGACTATTAACCTTCATTATCACTTTAGTGGATAAACAAAACATTACATCAGGGAAATGTGGTATACGACAGAGCGGGCATAGAGGCTAACTTGAACATGAACATGAAAAATGACAGGAATTAATTACAAACAATAAGCAAACTGCATAAACACACTGACTAATGATGCAAGGCACAAGTACCATACGTGAATCACATAATTCGGCATAATTAATGAGAAATGAAATAAAGAAGTAAACAAACAAAAAAACAAACATCACATGGCATTCGTCCGATCTGGGAACCAGGCTTTGCACTGCAGTGTTCCTCTTATCCAAAAATAGGAGTTTTAACATAAGGACACATTCCGAGGGGCTACACAAATATAAGAACACCTGCCTGTGAAATGACACATTGTCAAATATTAGCTTTTCACTACTTTTATTAACTATTGGGAGCCACGTAATATCTGAGACATGCAGATGATTTCAACATACTGCACAGCACCATAGAGGCAAGCACTGTTGCGGCAATGACGTGTCTCATGACATTACCTGAACCCAAATGCGCATGCGCGTCCTAAAGATGGCGTGGGCTTTAAAAAATATGAAACCGGGACACAGCATACTACGAGTGAAAATACTTCAGTTTAGAAAATGGAATCATCAGGGGAATAATAAAGCACGACACAGAACACCACAAGGTAGAAAAGTAATTCTTTATTACACAGAATGCTGTTTTAGAAAGATTTTCATGAGCCTTCTCCTTTAAGGGCCTTGTCTGCTTGTCCCCACCAGTGCATGAACCTCCACCACCTTGGGGTTTGTTGCTGGTACTGGCAATGCTCATTGGCAAGCCATTTGAACCTATACACAGGTGCTACATCTGCCACCTGTCGTGGAAGACCACTTTCTTGGTGGCCAACACCTCTGCCAGAAGGATCAGTGAGCTCCAGGCGCTCTCGGTGGAGTCTCCATACCTAGTTTTCTACAAGAACAAGGCTGTCCTCCACCCCAACCCAAAGTTCCTTGTGAAGGTTGTTTCAGAGTTTCACCTTAACCAGCTGATTAACCTCCCGTTGTACCTCACCAGTCCAACCTCGGAGGCTGAGCACAGGCTCCACACGTTGGACCTGAGGCGAGCACTCATTTACTATACACAAAGCCCCTGGAATTGTGTGATTCTGTGGTTGTGGAATTTTCCTCAGAATTTGCATCATGCTGCAGAATATATATCTAGTGCCGCAGAATTCATTGTTGCTGTGAATTTTCATTCAAATATACAGTTTTTTCACCGTGCCAGGCTCCGTTACCCATCTTGTTTAGCCTGAAGTCTCTTCTATGTTTGGTGTGTGATGCCATCACATCATATTTTAGCCAATGGCAGGACTGCATTCTGCCACAGAAATTAATCAGTCATACCACAGAAATCAGAAAATGCTGCCGCAAAATCCTAGTAGACCTGCCACAGAAATCGGAAAATGCTGCTGCAAAATCCTAGGAGACCTGCCACAGAAATCAGAAAATGCTGCCGCAGAGCTCTAGGGGCCCTGACTATACAGACCACATGGCTGGAGTTCAGGGAGAGGTTCACCAGCTCTTTGTCACCTATGCTGAAGCTGCACCTGTCAGACTGGCAGTTTAGTGGATGATTGGCAGGTGGATTGTATCTTGCCTCGACCTATGCTATAGGTTAGCGGGTAGGGAGCCTCCCATGGGACTAAGGACTCATTCCACCAGACATACCACTGCTTCAGTGGCTGCTACCAGGGACGTCTCTATCCAGGAGATCTGCAAGGCTGCTGCCTGGGAGTCCGCTCACACCTTCATCTTCTATTACCACATCAACCTTGAGTCATGCCAGGATGCTAGTTTTGGGGCCTCAGTTCTTCAATCCCTCTTTCCAAAGTAGGGGTGTGTGCCTTGCCCTTCCTCCCAGAGAACTTCCAGGAGTCTGCCTAAGTGTGGGTAATGTACCATATCTACATGCCTAGAAATGAGGGTTACTCACCTGTAACTGTAGTTCTTGGAGTGGTATACAGTGCACATCCACACATTCCACCAGACCCCTGGCAAGTGGCACACGAATCCTTGCTTCCAGCACGTAAGATCTGACATCACTGGGTGGTACCGAGGAGGATACCACCCAGGTGGGTGGGAGGAGCTTAGCTTGAAGACATTCTGGCAAGATTTAAAGGGGAAGGAAGAGCTGCCTATGTGTGGATATGCACCATATACCACTCCTAGAACTATGGTTACAGGTGAGTAACCCTCATATGATGCCCCGTCTGCCTCAGTTCTGTTTTGTGTAGGCCTCCCCCAGCCTATATCCCCGGGACAGCCCTAGGTCTTTGTGGTATGGGGCTCCACCACTTCCCCTGCATCTCGCTCTACCTCTCTCTCTCCTGGCCAGCCCTCCCTTGTAAACCTCTCAAGGCCTCCATAGCTCACTAAGCTTCTCCACTGACAAACTTAACATGGCTGTGAGCTTCTCCATCCTCTGGATCAGTACCACCCAGTTCACCCAAGTCTCCTATGTAGCTACCAAAGGTGTCAGCCAGTGTAACATAATGCCTTTCATTGTGACCAGAGAGACAAGATCTGGAAAAGCTGCTGTGTCTTTTTCCCTTCATTGATGTCATGGGTGCCCCAAACAAAATGTGTCTAGCAATTGGAATGGCCTGAGTATGCCAAAGGGATTGTGTCTACTGTTGCACTGATGACCAATACCCTTGTATGGCTGGGCAACTGCAGAATATGTGGTGGTGAGTGCCTGTTTCACCACAGCTTCTCCAAAAAATGTCTGATCCCCAGCCCTAACTGCTTTATAATTGTGTGTTGGGGTGTGTGTGAAAAGTGAATTGGCACCTTCCATTGAAACTTGCCATGTCAGAGAGGCAGTGACTTTCCACCCTCCCTTTCAGAATCCCAATCACTCCATCTCTGTAATGGTGAGGTGTGTCTCTGCTTCCCATTGAGTTTTCACCCAAAATAACTCATGGTTCTAGGGACATGGACATGTTGTTCTAGCCACACTTATTGGCATGTCCTTTCCCTTTAAATATCTTAACCAGAAGGTCTCAAAGCTGGCTTCTTCCACCCACCCAGGTGGTATAACCCTTGGCTCCGCCCCATGATGCCAGATCTTCCTTTCTGCTGGAAGATTCAGGTTCCCTTCTTACCGCGCCTGCGTTGAGTAGGCTCTGGCACTCCAAAGCTCAGTTTTACTGCCGATTAAGATTCTTCGAATCTCTCCTAGTGAATTTAAAATTGCAACCGCGATGGAGGACAAGTCCTCACCTGGGTTCTGCCAGTGTCCCTGCAGGCTGAAAATGTCTTGAACAGACCTGCATGCCACGTGTGTGTACTGCCTGGGTCACAATGTCGATACTCAGGCCTGCAATCTATGTTGCTTGTTTCATCCAAATGTTTTGGATGTCTGCTTCACGCGTCTCCATCTCGGATGTCCAGAGAAACGGCACCTGCTGGTCAAATCGAAGGATGCCCGCCATGCGATCTGCACAACCGCGGGGTCCGTGGAACAGTTGGAACAGATGAAGGCCTTCAAAGAAGAGGCAGCTCATGCCACTGAATTCTCATCTTCACCCTCAGTTTTCATTCCACTTAGACTGGGCTCATCTTTCTCCGGTTCCTTCAAGGAACTTTTCCATTCCCTTCCCACTCATGGGGAAGGTCCTGGCTTTCACATGTCCCAATCCCGTAAGAAGGATATGAAGGAACCAAGGGATTCCACATCTCGTAGACATCACTCTTGGGACAGAGAGCGATCTTGGTCCCAGGAGTCTCCTGTTTCGACTTCGGTCGATGTTGCGGCCTCAGCTACCGGCCTCACGGTGAGCCCGTCAGGTCAGCTGGCCTAGACATGGGATGACGATCCCATCGAGATTGTTCTCAACCCTGTCGACCCATTGTCGACTGATGAGGTCGACAACTCCTTGTTCAGGACTCCGGTCCTAATGGACCTTGCCGATGAGGCAACCCAGCTTGCTGGGAAACCCCCGGCGATGGTCATCCCTGACCTGGAGGACTCAAGGTTCTCCTCAACTCCTCCTGAATGTCCCCATTGGTCCCCCCGATGGTCCACGTCCAGGTCCGGTACATCCTTGACCAAAAAGCCGAGGAAGTCGCATAAGCGGTGATCCAAGAAGCGGCGCCGCCGCCACTCGTCCTTCTCCTTGGATGAGGGGAGGCTCCAATGCAAGCTGTGTCGGTGCTATGAGGACCTTTGGTGGCAGTACCTAGTTATGTCTGGGTCAAAGTCGGTCCCTTCTACCCCAGCCATTACCTGGCTGTCACCCTCCAGGCCGTCGTTGACCACCCTGGAGTCTGTTGTCGCTGCCCCTCTACCTATGGAGCCAGCGACGACCCTCCCGACTCGGCCGAAGCTGGTCTCACCACCATCTTGGTGGAGCTGCCACCTAAACAGCATTCTTTGGGGGCTACTCCCAAGGAGTCTCTGCCTGGCTCAGGCCTCCCGCACAGGCTATCTATCACCCTCACTCCTGACCACCCACGGCAGGTCCAGAGTGACTCTGGTGGTAGGCCGCTTCACCTGGACTCTTCAGAGTCCGAGGACTGTTAGCTGGCATCTCGTCCTTGCGATGATGATGCCATGAGTCTTTCTACAGAGGCTGGGCCCACCTCTTTCATGGGTATCCTCCGCCTCATCTCCGAGTCGACAGGGATTGAGTTGGAACCCATCGAAAAACGGGTAGAATACCCCTTAATTGATATCCTCAGAAAAGGGGATTCTCCGACACAGGCCTTCCCAGTGGCCAAAGCCGTTGTCAGCCCAGCCCTGGAGCTTTGGCAGCACCCAGCTTCCTGCTCCATGCCTTCTGCCAGGATGGCCCGCAAATATGTTGTGCCCACCGACTCCCTAACTGGGTTCACACAGCATCCCTCGGCCAAAGGAGTGGTGACCGAGTTTGTGTTCAGGTGATTGGGGAATTCGGGGGACCTAGATAGACCACCGGACAAAGAGTCCAAGAAGCTGGACCATTCTGCCCATAAAATCTATCCTGCCTCACCGCTCGGTCTCTGTCAGGTGAGCTCAGCCATGATCATGGCACACTTTTCTCATGCTCTGTTGGGCTCCTTGGATGAGGTACTCCCTCTTCTCCCCATGGACCTTCAGACCATGGTCAAGCAGGTCTGAGACCAGGGTCGGGCTGTTGCCAGGCAACAACTCCAAATGGCCTTGGACGTCAGGGACTCCTGTGCCCATTTAGTAGTAGCTGCGGTCACCGTGTGCTGCAGGGCCTGGTTGTGGGTCTTGACTTTCACGGCCAACACCTAGCACAAGTTGGCGGATGTTCCATTCCTGGGTACTGACTTATTTGGCTCAGGAGTGGATGGTCACCTCGAACGTATCGAGAAGTCCAATACCACATTGGGCTCCACTACATTTGCCCAGAAAGAAACCCAGTGTTCCAAAAAAGCAGAAGAAGAAGCCTTTTTGGCATTCTGCCCCTGCAGCCAAGCAGCCCCAGTTTCAATCTGTGCAACAGCAGCCAGCCCAGTCTTGGTGCTCTCAGTCCAAGCCAGGAGCTCAATCAGCCTGTAAACCGGGGTGGAAGGGTCCAGGCGGTCCCGCTACTGGATCCTCATCTTCCAGACCTGCTCAGTGATGGGATGGGGTGTTCAGCCCCATACCCATCACGACCACTCTGGGTCCTCCCGTGGTGGCCGGCTCCACCACTTCCTTTCCACCTGGTCCGCTGTTACAATGCATAGGTGGGTTCTGGAGGTGGTCAATCAGGGACTGCCTCTGGAGTTCAAACAATACCCTCCCAGCTGAGCCCGCGCCCCATGGGAGGAAAGGGTATCAGTGCACACTCAGTCAGTTCTTTGAGATGACATTGCCCATCTCCTTCACAAGGAAGTAGAGGCCAGAATCATGGATTCTCTAGTCCACCCAGGGTTCATTTCCAGGTACTTCCTGGTCCCGAAATGGCCAGGGGGCTGGCACCCCATTCTGGATCTGAAAGACCTAAACCAGTATCTCAGGTCACCACCTTTCGGATGGTAACTCTGTCCCAGATCATAATATCTCTCAAGCAGGACATGTGGTTTTGCTCCCTGAATCTTCAGGATGCATTCTTTCACATGCCGATTCGTCCGTCACATCGGAGGTTCCTCCACTTACGAGCAGAGGGAACCCTTTATGAGTTCCAAACCATGCTGTTCGGCCTTTCATCGGCCCCCAGGGTCTTTACCAAATGCATTGCAGTGGTGGCAGCCCATCTTCGGCATCGAGGAGTCAGGATGTACCCTTACCTCAACGATGGGCTAATAGTGGGTTCCTCCAGGCTGGAGGTGGAGAGGTCCAGGGATCTGGCCCTCCAGACCTGTCTCAGACTTGGCCTCCTGGTCAATGATGCCAAGTCAGAACTCGTGCCATCGCAGGTGATTTGCTTCATTGGGGCAGAACTCTACTCTTGCTGAGCCAGAGCCAGGCTCCCAGAGGACAGGGTGGAGGTTCTCTCCTCCTTTGCCCAGTCATTTCAGGTTGGGCAATTGCACCCTGCCCGGGATTTTCTGCGCCTTCTGGGTTACATGGTGGCCTGCACCACCGTGATCCGTTTGGCCCGGTGGCATATGCGCCCCATTCAATGCAGGGTTTTAAATAATTGATTAGCACTTTTTTTCTTGGGACTATACTAACTGTATAGAAAGTATTTATATAGATTTTCTAGAAGTGCTGTGATTGTTAAACACAGTGAGGCAAGAGCTATGCATTTTCACAAAGATTTAGCACTTTCATGAGCAAAACGCTAATCAATTTTTAGAGTTAAATAAATCCCTGCAATGGGGTCTGGCCAGCCAATGGTCCCAGTGGCAAGGTCTTCTCAACCAACTGGTCATGGTAACCCAGAAATTATGGGACACTCACCAATGGTGGACCATCCTGGAACATCTGCAAGGAGGGATCCCATTTGTCCGCCTCGAGTCAATGGTCGTCCTTACAACCGATGCCTCTCTCACAGGCTGGGGGGCCCACATGGGTGTCCACGGGCTCTGGAACCCCGGGGAATCTCAATGTTACATCAACCTGCTGGAGCTCCAAGAAGTCCAGCTGGCGCTGACTGCATTAGCTCCATTCCTGTAGGGTCAAGTGGTTCAGGTCCAGACAGACAACACCACGACCATGCACTACTTCAACAAGCAGGGCGGCATGCACTTCAGGCTTCTGTTCAGGGAAGCGCTCTGCATCTGGGCACTTGTGAGCCATCTGGAGGCACATCTCCTCACCATCCATGTGGCAGAAGCCTTGAATCGACTGGCGGACGCCCCTCAGCCATGTGGGTGAGGCGTCCCACGAGTGGTCTCTCCATCCGAAGGTAGTTTGTAGTCTGTTCGCCCACTGGGGCACCCCTCAGGTGGACCTGTTTGCCTCCAGTGAGAATGCAAAGCTGAGGCTATTTCATGCCCACCCCCCCTCAGCAGGGCTTACTGCAGAGGAATGCCTTCTCAGGGCCGTGGACCTCAGGCCTCTTCTACACCTTCCCTCCATTTCCCTTGATCCACAAGTGCTTCTCAAGGTGAGGAGGGACAAGGTGAAGGTGATCCTGGTAGCCCCAGATTGGCTATGCCAGATCTGGTGTCCAGATCTCTTCAGCCTCAGTGCCAGGCTCCCAAGGTGTCTTCCAGCATGCCCGGACCTGATCTCAATCAATCAGGGGAAGGTATTCCATCCGGACCTTCAATCCCTGCACCTAACAGCCTGGTACCTGAGTGGCTAGAGTTCCAGGCTTTGTGTCTTTCCAACGATGTACTCAGCGTGGTTTTCCATTTGGTGTCAGTGCAAGGGCTTAGATCGTAATTCACGCCCTGTAGCCAGTATCCTCGACTACCTTTGGTCCCTCTCCAAAGGAGGTCTCCGCTCAACAACCGTTAAGGTGCATCTGGCAGCCATCTCCGCTTACCGGGCACGGGCCGGTCAGCAGACGGTGGTGCAGGAGAATGTGGTCTGGCACTTTTTCAAGGGCTTTGATCACATTTCCCCTCTGGTGTGTGAACCACCACCTCCATGGGATCTACTACTGGTATTGGCAAAGCTCATGGGCAAGCCATTGAAATGGATGCACAGGTGTCATAAGTCACACCTGTCGTGGAAGACTGTCTTCCTGGTGGCTATAACATCAGCCAGAGGGATTGGGGAGCTCCAGGCACACTCTGTAGAGTCTCCTTACCTGGTCTTCCACAGGGACAAGGTTATCCTGCACCCCAACCCAAAGTTCCTTCTGAAGGTTGTGTCAGAGTTTCACCTTAACCAAGTGTTAACTCTGCCAGTGTACTATCTGAATTACACCTTGTATGCTGAGTACAGGTGCCATACTCTGGACCTGAGATGAGAGCTCTCTTATTATAAGGAGCAGACGGCTGAGGTTCAGGGAGAGGTTCGCCAGCTGTTTGTCACCTATGCTGAAGCAGCACCTGGTAGACCTGCAGCAAGGCAGATGATTGGCAGATGGATTACATCATGTATTGATCTCTGCTATAGGTTGGTAGGTAGGGAGTCTCCCTTAGGGCTAAGGGCTTATTCCTCCCGCCATACCGCTGCATTGTTGGCTGCTTCTAAGGACATCCCTATCCAGGATATCTGCAGGGTTGCTACCTGGAAGTCAGCAAACACCTTCATTACCCATTACCACATCGACCTTGAGTCACGCTGGGATGCTGGTTTTGGAGCCTCAGTTCTCCAACTGCTTTTTCCCAAGTAGGGGGTGTGCACCTTGCCTCACTCCTCCCAGAGAACTGCTAGGAGTCTGCCAATAAGTGTGGATAGAACAACATATCCATGTCCCTAGAAACACAGGTTACTCACCTGTAACAGTAATTCTAGGAGCGGTATATGTTGTTCATCCACACTGACCCACCCGACCTCCCCAGCTTCGACATACAAACTGTGCTTCCAGCAGGCAAGATCTAGCATCATGGGGCAGAGCTGAGGGTTATACCACACAGGTGGGTGTGAGAAGCCAGCTTTGAGACCTTCCAGCAAGATATTTAAAGGGAAAGGACATGCCAAGAAGTGTGGATGAACAACATATACCACTCCTAGAGCTACTGTTACAGGTGAGTAATCTGTGTTTCTGTGCACCCAGTAAAACTTTGTAAGCCTACAAGATGGTGCCAGCACTTCTAGCCAATACAAAAACTCCTCCAAGAGGGTAAGGTTTCTACCAATCAAGGGTAAAAGGCATTCTGATGAAATATAGTGATGGACTTGGAGATAGTAGAAAAAATCATGTCTAGGGAGCCTGTATTTTGTCCGTAGCTTTGCAAATGTGATGCAAACCCCACCACCCCTTAAAGCAGCATTACTGGTTAACAAAAATATAAATAACTTGGTTGGCAGTTAGGACTTTAAAACTGTTGAAAACATTGCTTCCTTTCCATTACTATTTCTTCCACCACTTGTTGCTGCTCTTTGGCGTCCTCTAGGGTTAACTGCAAGCACTTACTCGAGGCATCATGCAGAACTTCACACCATCTTTGCTGGAACTTTTACCAGTCTTAACCATTCGTTATTTATGTATGGTTTTCTCCCTTTTCACTATTTGTGTATTAACATGTTGGATTTTTAAACCGAGAGCCATGTGCTGGCCAGGACTGAATGGTCATTCGGATCTGGTACCATTTTTGGTTGATTGCTGATTTTGTCTTCCCTATTCATTATTTGTGCATGAACATAACTGTTTGGATTTGTTAACAATTACTGCAACATAGAAACATAGAACATAGAATTTGACAGCAGATAAGGACTGCTTGGCCCATCCAGTCTGCCCGTTTCCCTACCTAATGGATAAGCTGCAGATCCTAGTTAACCAGCAGCCTACTTCTTTCTACCCCCACCCCCTAGAATTGCCTTATGACTGTCCCATGCACGCTTGAATTCAGCCACTGTTTTTGACTCCACAACCTCCTCCGGAAAGCCGTTCCATGCATCCACAACCCTCTCTGTGAAAAAATACTTCGTTATATTACCTCTGAGCCGCCCCCCCATCTTCAAATTGTGCCCCTTTGTTCTTGCACACCTCTTTTTTTGAAAGATGCTACCCTGTTGATTCCTTTGAGGTACTTGAAAGTTTCTATCATGTCACCCCTCTCCCTCCTTTCCTTGAGGCTATACATATTAAGCTCCTTTAATCTCTCTTCATATGTCTTCTGGTGCAGAACCTGCACCATTTTAGTTGCCCTCCTCTGGACAGCTTCCATCTTGTCTATGTCCTTGCGGAGATTGGGTCTCCAGAACTGCACACAGTACTCCAGATGGGGTCTCACCAGCTGTCTGTACAGAGGGATAACAACTTCCTGTTTTCTACTGGTGATGCCTCTCCCTATGCATCCCAGTATCCCCCAGCCCTCCTTACTGCCCTCTCACATTGCTTGCCCACCTTTAAGTCATCTGATAAGACTACCCCCAGGTCCCTTTCCATTTTTGTTGTTGTTAGTATCTCACCCCCCATTGTGTACTCTTCCCCTGAGTTTTTGGTTCCCAGGTGCATTACCTTGCACTTCTTAGCATTGAATCTAAGCTGCCATACATTTGACTATTCCTCTAACCTTGCCATGTCCCTTCTCATCATTTCCACCCCACCTTGTGCATCAACTCTTTTGCAGATCTTTGTGTCATCTGCAAAGAGACATACTTTTCTTTCCAGTCCCTCTGCAATGTCGCTTATAAAGACATTGAAGAGGACCGGTCCTAATACTGAACCTTGTGGTACCCCACTAGTAATTCCTCTTTCTTCAGAGTGGACTCCATTTACCATTACCCTCTGTGTCCTATTCTCCAGCCAATTCTTTACCCAGGCTATCATCTTGGGACCCACTCCCAGGCTGGCTAACTTGTATATTAATCTTTTGTGTGGGACTGAGTCAAATGCCTTGCTAAAGTCTAGGTAGGCCATGTCCACAGCCCCTCCCTGATCTACTACTTTGGTCACCCAGTCAAAGAAATCTATTAGATTTATCTGGCATGACCTTCCCACTGTGAATCCATGCTGCCTTGGGTCCTGTGCCCCTCTGGCCTCTAGGTACTCGACAATTCTTTCCTTCAGAAGTGATTCCATCATTTTCCCTATCACTGAGGTTAAACTAACAGGTCTGTACTTTTCTGCTTCTGCCCTGCTCCCACTTTGTGAAGGGGAATCACATCTGCCCTCCTCCAGTCCTCAGGTACCACCCCAACCTCCCATGATTTGTTAAAGAGGATAGTCAGTGGTGTCACTAGTTCTACCCTTAGTTCTTTTAGAATTCTGGGATGAATCCCATCAGGCCCCATTGCTTTGTCCACCTTCAATTTTAAGAGTTCTTTCAGAACCCTTTTTTCTGTAAATGGGCTGGTATCAACTTCTGCATCCAGAGTGTTTCTATTGTTTGTTTTAGGTACCTCCCCCTCTTCATTTGTAAATACTGAGCAAAAATATTTGTTCAGTATCTCTGCCTTTCACGAGTCACCCTCTGCCCACCCTCCCTTTATTGAGCCTCACTATCCTCCCTTAGTCTTCCTTCGCTCCTGATGTACCTAAAAAAGGTTTTATCCCCCTTCTTAACTGAGTTGGCTATCTTTTCCTCGGTTCAGGCCTTTGCTGTTCTGACTGCCTTCCCAGCTTCCTTTTGCTTTAACTGATACAATTCTCTGTCCTGCTCCTTCTGTGATTCCTTGTACTTTCTGAATGCTTTCTTTTTCTCTTGAACCTTCACTGCCACCTCATTTGAGAACCATAGTGGTTTCTTACATCGTTTTTTTTTTTGTTTATTTGCTTCACACAAAGGATTGTTACCTCTGTGATGGCAGTTTTTATTATTCCCCATTGTTCTTCCACCCCTCCTTCCTGCCCATTTGCTAGTGCATTCCTTAGGCACTCACCCATTCTGGCAAAGTTAGCCCTCCTGAAGTCCAGTACTTTTGCCTTTGTATGGCTTGACTCTCTTGCTGTGTTTATTGTGAACAATACTGTTCGATGGTCGCTAGTTCCCAGATGGCTACCCATTTCTACATCTGTGATCCTCTCTCCATCTCCATTTGAGAGGACCAGGTCTAAGATTGCTCCCTCTCGAGTGGGTTCCAATACTAGTTGTCTAAGGCATGCCCCCTGTAGGGCATCTAGAATAACCCCACTCTTAGAAGTGGCTGCTGCAACTGCACTCCAGTTAACATCTGGCATATTCAGATCACCCATCAGCAATATCACCCTTTATCTGCCATTCTAAGTATACTTTCTATCATTTCCTTGTCCATTTCCTCCCCCGGGGGGGGGTCTGTATACAACCCCTGTGCGGATTGTGGTGCCATTGCCTGCCTCCAAATTGACTCACAGTGCTTCTTCTCCTCCCTGTTTACCCTTTTGTTCTGTTGCTTTGATTCCTTCCCTTATGTAGAGAGCTACTCCTCCTCCTCTTTTACCCTCCCTGTCCCTCCTGTAGATAGTGTATCCTGGTATGTTTACGTCCTAGTCATGGTTCTGTGTGTACCATGTTTCTGTGACTGCCACGATATCCAGATGTTCCTCCTCCATCAAGGCCATTAATTCAGGAAGCTTGTTACTCAGACTACGGGCATTGGTACTCATTGCTCTCCATTTTCTGATGGCTTTACCTTCTGTAGCAGCATCCCCCACTGACCTTTCTACCTTGGTCTTTTTCTCATTTAGTACCCTGTTTTGTAGGGGGAGGCTGGGATTTTCCTGCTGCTTTTCAGTGCCTTCCCCCTTGACTAGTTTAAAAGCTTGCCAATGAAGCATTTAAACCGATTGCCTAAAAGACTTGTTCCCTTTCTGGACAGATGCAGACCATCCTGCCAGTATAGGCTGGTGTCCCTCCAGGTGGAATCCCAGTCCCCAGCGAAGCCAAACCCCTGTGCTCCACACCATTTTTTCAACCATTCGTTAAACTGCATGGTGAAAAGTACCCTCGCCTCACCCATGCCACTGACAGGCAGCACCTCTGAGAAGGATATTGTGTGTGCTACTTGTCTTAGGCCCCTCCCCAACTCTACAAAGTCCTTCTGCACTGCTCTAATCTCATGATGAGCCAAGTAATTTGTCCATAGGTGGACAATGACGTCCAGCTCAGACTCCTGTGCAACTATTCTCGTGATCCTAAGGATGTGCTTCCTGTCCCTTCAAGCCATGGCACCAGGCAAGCACCTTACTTCAGTTTTCCCTGCTCCCCCCTGTTCTATCCCCCTAATAATTGAGTCTCCCACCAGGAGCTGCTTCCTTTCCCTGTGGTGCCCTCTGCCTCCTTCCTGAGGGCCTCCCTTGTGACAGTTGTCTGCACCCTCCTTAGTCTCCTCTGTGGGTGCATCCATAGGGGAACTATGTGCCCCCAGAATGGTGTATGGATTGTGGAGTGGAACAACTGACCGGGTGTGCCTCTGTTCCACCACTCTTACCCTCCCTGAGCCCACTGTGGTCCAACTACTGTGCTTTCTTCACAACCTCTGAGGTAGTGGTGGTGGCTCTGGTGCTCCCTGGATGGGGGAGGTTCCCTTACTACTGTCCAGTGTGGCCTGAAGATGGGCAACTTCCTCCCTCAGGGCAGATAGTTGTCTGCAAACAGGGCAGCATCTCAGCCTCCAGAAAGACTCCCGGAAGACTGCTGCCCCACAGTCAGTACATTGCACTACTCCCCCATGTCTTTCTACCTTGTCTAGTTGTTTTTTGTGTGTGTGTGTATGATTGGTTTGTTATATAGAAATATATGTATTACATAATGTGTATGCTTATATTGTCAGTGCAGTGTGATAGAGAGGATATGACATGATATACACCTTGCCCTCTTGAGGAAATGATGTCATAACCCCAGGTATGAAGGAACTATTTCCAGGGTGGGTGGGGTGAGGGGTGGGAAGGGTTTGGGCCTAACTGTGCCCTCATGAAACAATCAGCTAAATGCTCTGACCTACCGCTGCAATGACTGCCTTCCTGTCAGCAAGATGCCCTACACGACAATTTGACATAGAAAATACCCTGCTAATCAAACAGAGAAACATCCAAACTTCCAAGTCAGACACAGGTAAACCTCCCCAGCCCCAAAACAGCCTGGTGACTTGTGCTCTGAAAGCAGTCAGCCCCAAAACATGTCAGCTGTGCAGAAGGGCAGACACAGAAAACAGTATTCAGCCCCTGTGGGTTTAAACTCTTCCTGCACTGAAAATCTTAACAATTGTAACAAAAGTAAAGCAATGTCCACCTCCCTCTGTTGATTGAAAGACTGCCTTTTCTGATAATTCTAAGTTCCTTATTTCACCCTTCAGTTAGAAGTATCCTCCACCTGAAGACTATTAACTTTCCTAAGGAATCTGCTCCAAACCAAAGACAACTGTAAATTGTAAGGTTCACCTCCCTCTGTTGTGAGCACAACTCGCTTTCTTGCAAATCTTAAGTCCAGTGTTGCAACTTCCAGCCAGAGGTAGCTTCATCTGAAGAATATGAAGTTATCTGATGAGCCTGCTAAAATTAGTACTGTTATCAAGGTCTGTAAGATTCTTCCAGAGCTACTGGCTGATAAGTAGCTGTGATGTAAGCACTTCCTGACACAGTCTGGCCTGGTCTTTTAAGGCACACAGAGATAAACAAAAGAAAAAACAGTTTTTGCACCCCCTAGGCACTGTCTGGGTCCAATACACAGCCTGTAACCTGCTCTCAATTCAGGACTTATGACAAATTCTTAGCCCAGTGAATAACTCACAGTATTACAAATATTGCAATGCAAACAGTCAATCACTAACTCCAATCAAGTCAGCTGTACAGAAGGGCAGACACAGAAAACAGTATTCAGCCCCTGTGGGTTTAAACTCTTCCTGCACTGACAATCTTAACAATTGTAACAAAAGTAAAGCAATGTCCTCCTCCCTCTGTTGATTGAAAGACTGCCTTTTCTGATAATTCTAAGTTCCTTATTTCACCCTTCAGTTAGAAGTATCCTCCACCTGAAGACTATTAACTTTCCTAAGGAATCTGCTTCAAATCGAAGACAGTTGTAAATTGTAAGGTTCACCTCCCTCTGTTGTGAGCACAACTCGCTTTCTTGCCAATCTTAAGTCCAGTGTTGCAGCTTCCAGCCAGAGGTAGCTTCACCCAAGTTCTCTTTTTCTTTTCAGCCTTTATATTTGAGTATCCTTGTATGATTTTAAAGTGTTAATATATTTTTTTCTTCTCTCCACCTTCATAGATATTCCACCTCCACACTTCCTTTCAAGCCACTTTTGGCTGCAGAGAGACTTACTGGGAATCTGTGAGCCTGAGGACCAAGAGGTTTCTTTGGTCCCATGTGTGTTTGATGCCATCACTGGCTTATTTATTTTCCATTTTTGCACTTGCACCTTTCTAGAGTGTTCTTTCTTCCTCCATTCCCCTTCCCTTCCTTATTTTCCAGCTTCCACCTAAACCCCCCCTAATATTTTTCTAGCCCCCAACACCTCTCCTACTATGGCCTTTCCCCTTCTCTGCCCTTCTTTTTCTTCCTGTCCTCTTCCCTTCACATTGCTTGCTGCTTTTTTGGACCCCATGCATTTATTATTCGGTATTTGATATATTATTAATATTTGATTGTGTAAGACATTGGTTCCACTGTTTCAGGGCACATATCCTCTTTTTTTGTAATTTATTTTTTTGGAAAAATGGAGATCAGGACAGACTACAGGTAAACTGCATAACTACACAGCAAGCAATGGACAGTGTTGCAGCAGGTGAAGGAGGACAGAACTCATGGTAAAACAATTACAGTAAGTTTAGTAAAAGAGAAACTCGGATAAAGCAATTTAAATAAAACACAGTCAGCCAAGGTCCATTTGGTTCCAATATTCCCAAAGTTACAAGAGTACAATAGAAAATATGGATTACTCCACTGCAAGTTAGTTGAAAAAGGGTCATTGTGCAGGGCAGTAGGACAACTTTGAAATCATGGTGCAAAGGAGTCATCTACAGCTATAATATGTAATACACAGCCCTGTCATTTGGCCTGGAATTGAGGTGACTGCCCATGTAAAGGGCCCTTGATACATTCCATGGTATAAATGTCATTGATAATTTGATGCCACATTGCAATTGCAGGGATTTTTGTTGCATCCAAAGGTGTGTAATGGTCTTTTTATCAGGAAGATACAGATACACCATGGATCAAAAAGGTACCTGAACCCCAGGAAGAGGGATCGACAGAAGCACCATAGAGGATGATATACAATCCCTGGAGGACAGGATAGGAGAGTATGATGAGTGTCAATATCATCTCCGAAATCTTTAAGAATGGGACACAACCAAAAGATATGGGCTTGGTCTGCCAGAGACTGACCAAATCTGCACCAGCAGTGTCCATATTCTGGAACCATAAATTTGGCCAAGACAGCTGGGATGTTGAAAAATTAGCAATGACATTTCCATGCAGATTCCCTCCATTGCATGGAGGATGTCACTATGATGATGGGGAGAGCATATTGTAGCCACATAGAATAGAAAATTGTGGAATCAAGTTCTGTATTCCATCTGTGCAATCTAGACTGTGTTGAGTCCCCCATGAGTTCCTGGTTTCCTCTATACATAGTCCCTATGAGGTGAGCCCATGTCGCCCTTTGTATCACTCCAATGAGCAGGCGGAGGAGCAAGGGGTCTGGTTAAGGGAAATGAGAGCAGTCCCTCCCATTATGTAATAGGTAGGTATGCACCTGAAGATATCGAAAATGATGCCGGCCCGTAAGCCTATACTTATGTTGTAACTGAAATGGTAAAACCCCTTGTGCATCCAAAAACTGGAAAATGTAAGGCCCAATCTCCTCCATCTGTCAA
Source organism: Neoceratodus forsteri (assembly GCA_016271365.2). Taxonomy (NCBI): domain Eukaryota; kingdom Metazoa; phylum Chordata; order Ceratodontiformes; family Ceratodontidae; genus Neoceratodus; species Neoceratodus forsteri. The sequence continues at coordinate 767,805,034 of CM028136.1, forward strand.
AGATATGATCAGTTTGAAGGGTTAGAAAATTGAAGTCTGTGGCAAAAATTCTGCAAAAATAACACACCTGGGAAAGGGAAGGGAGAAGACAAAGCCTAAACCACATTTTCAGGGTCTGACTAGTGTAACCTGAATAGTCTGCCAGGTGGGGAGCACTGATTTGTGAGGAAAACAAAAGCTTACCAATATCATACTTATTTAACACAAACTCTATAATTTTTCATGGAGTTTCAGTTTGTAAGGATAACCAACAATAAATGATGCATAAATGAGCCACTCTTATGTAATTAAGTTAGGAAGGTTAAACCCCCCACTTAGCCTGGGGCAGTTGCAGCAAGGAGTATCTCAGGCACAGGTGGTGGCTTTCTGACATAGAACACATGAAACATGAAATCGGCCAATTCCATGAGGCAACATAACAGTGGGAGGGGAATATAGGGAGGGTTTGTAAGAAATGAAGACTACGAGGAAGAATATTCGTACATACTGATTCCAACCCGGAGAAGAAGGGAAGGTGGAACTGACTCCAATGAGAGATATCAGTAGAAAGGGTAATGATGAGAGGCTTTTAGTTCAGCAATTCCAGATTACCCAGATGTTTAGGTAGCTGCTGTTGTAATTTGGTGCTTCTCCATTTCAGCGGGAGTTCCTGATGAACTAGTGCAGAAGGGGAATAATTTAGAAGTAAGACCTTAGTCTTACAGATTTTAAGGGTAACCCCTGAAAGGGAGTCAAAGTGATGCAGCACTTGCCAGGTAGCTGGAATAGATGTATCTGGGTTCAGCAGGGTGAAGAGAATGATGTATGCATAAAGGGAAATAGTCTAGGGGACCCCACCCCCAGGGAACCCCCTCTACATCCAGTGTTCTACAGAGAGCCACTACCTATATAAAGGGCAAACAGTTAAGGGAAGAGCGGGCAGCCCTGCTGTGTGCCTCCCTGCAAAGTGATGACAGAAGCACAGGAACCATTGGCTCAAAAATAGGCTTCTGGAGAGGTATAGATATTCTGGAGCCAAGTCAGAAAAGGATGGGGGAATCCAGAGGCTGACAGGCTGCCCCAGAGGAAACTCCAGGACACTCTGTCAAAAGCTTTCTTGGCATCCAGGCTGAGAAAACCAGCAAGGATACTGCAGTGGGAGATGTAGTCCATGAGAAACAGGTTGCAGCGTAAGTTATCTGCTGCCTGTTGGCGCCAGATAAACCCTGCTTGATCAGTATAGATTAAAGGAGGGAGGAGTCTGTCCAATCTACTGACCCAAATGACCATATAGAGCTTGTAATCAACATTTAAAATAGACATTGGGCAGTGGGAAGAGGGGTCAGAGGGGTCTTTCCCAGGTTTCAGGATCATAGGTAAGGTGGCATAGCACCAGGAGGGAAGGGTAGGATCACCCGTATTAACCACTCAAAATGTCTTAAGTGGGGGAAGGAGCAACTCAGAAAAGGCCTTGTGGGGGAAGGAGCAACTCAGAAAAGGCCTTGCATCTCTCTACCTGGTATCCATCCAGGCAGAGACAGTTGAGAGTTGTAGCAGCTTGAAGGGTAAGGTAACCTCCGTTTGAAAAGATTGAAGCTCCTGCAGAATGCAGTTTGTTGTGACAACTGAGGAATGCTTGACACAGGAGTGGGCTGGTGAGAAGATCGTGCTGCTATCAGAGGAGAGAGGAGCATCTTCACTGCTAGCTGGAGATGCAGGTTGCTGCATGGCATTCTGATGAGTTTTCTTTGGTCCCCCATATCTTACATAAAGCTCCAGAACCCGTTTGCTACACCTAAGGGATAGGTATTTGTTTAAAATAGAAAGTTGTCAAGGCCAGGGAGAGCAGAGTGGTGAACTATGCAGTTTGGTGAAGTCACCTGATGTCCCATATCCTTTTGAAGTGCAAATATTAATCTGAGCAATATGTAATAGGCTCTTGTATATTTATTGTTGGTGTACAATTGCATGAAAAACTGATCTCAGGTGTAATATGAAACGTCTGCTGTCACTTTAAATATTTGGTCACATGGCATTTTCCAATTGTTATTTAAGAGAGTTACCAGCAGAAGCCATCCACCATTGATAAAGCTCATTAGAGTGAAAAGTTAGAGGCTTACCATGCTGTTGATGAGACTGGCTGATGTGTCACATTTGTGTGTCTATGGAATACAGCTTGCACTTTTTGCTACTCAGAACTGAGCAGAATCTGTTATTATGGCTGGCAGAATAGGTTAGAGTAACAAGCTATAAATGAGCTTGGTACATCCAGCAAACCTGGGTTTGATTCCTACAACCTCTGCTTGCATATGGTGTGACTGTGCAAGCCACTTAATCACCCCAGTGCTCCTGGGTCGCCCCAGAAAACTTGTGCCTAGTGGACCTTCCCAATTTACCAAAGAATAAAAAAAAAATGATTCCTTGTGGTGAGTGCAGTGCAATGTGTTGACTGCAGTGTATCCTTGATTGTTTGCTACCTGCACCACAAGTCCCAGAGTGACCGTTTGCTTCCAGTGTGTGTTCATTTGGAGTACCACTCAGGACGACCATGGCCACGGACAGTTACCTGAAGGCTTAGTACATACAGCACGAGCAGCCAAGAATCAAATGCAGCCAGCACAAGCAACCTGAACAGCATGTCTGATATTACCCAGAGCCTGTTCTAGAACAGAAAGTGAGGACCCGCTTGTACTACTGAATGGCGTGGAACCAGGACGTAACGCAGAACAGGGAGGTTGAAATATCTCTGAGGGATTTTGGCAACACTAAAAAGCTGCCTTGAATGCCAGGAGACTTCACTGGCAAAAGACTTCACCAGAGGCTTACCTGGGAGTTGAGAGAATGCCAAGAGGGCTGAGAATTACAAAACAAGCCTCCTATGGCCAAGACCGGGAAATGTTCCAGCAAAAATGGCATGATGTCATTCATAATGCCTCAATTAAGCTCTTGCAATTAACCCTGGAGTGCACCAGAAAGTAGCAAAAAAGAGGTGGAAGAGGTATTGAAGGAAAGGGAGCATTGTTTGAAACAGTTCCAAACGGATGCAGATTTTTCTGTCTTTAAAGCAGAACTCAAGATAGAGATATAGACGGCAGATGCAAGAATTAGCACTGTAAAGAGGAAGAAGATCATTCAAGGTAAACTGGACTAGAAAAAACAGCAATGTTTTCAACTGGAGCAAAAACAAAGGCAGAAACAAACCTAAGGGAAGGTTTGATAAGAAGTCCATGCTTGAAAGAACTGCTACTGTGTCAGAAGCAGAAACTACAAGATAACTCAGGCAGTGTTTCTGAGGCATGAGTTGCTTCTGCTTCTGTCATATTTTCGGACAAGTCATCCCAGAACAGGTATCCCTGCCAAAGCCCCAGAATACAGCAAAACATGGGGAAAGCAAATGCCAAACCACGAAGGGGTGCAGAGATGGGACGAAAAGATCGGGCAGAAAGGGGAGAAGATACCAGAAGGGACACTGATTCATGAATGTGAACTGATTTCTGACTAGTGTGAGTCAACAGTCAACAACAGACTCTAACATTGATTATTGATATTTCTGGGTACAGCCTGTCAGAGGAAGAAATCAAAGTACTAAATAGAGGGATACCATTTGTGCCTACTACTGATTTTAAATTTTCTGCCATTATAGACCTCAACAAATTCTACAGAAAATTTCCCAGGCTCCTGAACAGCAAAGACCTCCATCGCTCCAGGACTGTGGCGCATGCCGGAGCACTCTGCAAGGGGTTGCGAGGCGGCTTCTCTGCCAGCACAACCCCCCCCCAACTGATTACCTCCTACCATCCAGGGACTCCTGCTACCAATCCCTCCCTCAGCAAGCCTCTCAGCTAGTCAGAGGACTGCTTCCTGTATTTCACTGCAGTCGGATCAAGTGGCACATCTGCGTAAAGGACCATGTGCTAAGGACATCAAAGAGTCTGCCTGGAGTCAGCCGTGAGTCAGCCAGTCAGCCAGACATGCTGTCCAAAGCAGACACCTCCTGCAGCTGTTTGCCTGTACTACTTGCATGCTCCCCTGTACCTATTGGATTTTATGTTAATCTGGCTGCCTCACGTTGGATCCCACAAACTGATTTGAACTTGGTTTACTAAAACTGCTTGTCTCCAACAGCCTACACTTCTGTGTTTGTTTTGCTTCAACTGTAACCAGTTTTTGCACTGCCTCAGCTGATCTATTATTGACTCCATTCAGCTTGCCAACCTGTTGCAACCCGATTTAGCTGTTTTTTTATTTTAGAACAGGCCTGCTTAATTGTTTCCCTAGTCAGCCAGCTCTTGATGTGTTTGAAGATTTTTTCTATCCATGATGACTGTTTAACCATATGCTCATGTTACGTATGCTATGCTTTATTTTCTTCTGATTGCCAGTTACCATTCCCTTCCCTTCCCTCTCCTACATGTGACTGCTTGGCTTTGCTCTCCCCTCACACTGGCTGCTGCATCCTCTCACTTGTTCGATTTTCTATTTTCACCCACCTGTTACACCAGCTCTCCTACCCCAGCTCTCCTCCTTTTCTTCTGTCCTAATCCACACAAATCACCACATTTTCCTCTTGCCCCCCTAAGGTAACCTATTACTTTCTCCCCCCTTTCCCTCTGTCCACCTCTGCTCTGCCTGCTCCTCAGTCTTTTTCTCTGACCGTTTCTCCCCCTGCTCTCTCACGCTCCTCCCTCTTTCCCCCCCAAATATGCTCCACTGGCTACCCACTTTCCTCATCTACCTCCCTCTGCTCACTCCCACCCCTGCCTCCCTTACGCACCCCTCCTCATAGCCCCCTTGTCCTCTTCCCATCTCCTACCTCCCTCTCCCTCCTCTCCCTACCTCTCCCATCCCTTCCTCTCCTGTGCCTATATCCTGTCCCCACTCTCCCCATCCACCTCGGATTCCTTCCTACCTCCTTCTCTCACCTAGAAGTCCTCCAGCACTCCCTCTGCTTATTTAACTGCAGTCCCTTTGCCCTCTTCACCCTCAGGCCACAAAAAGTATAATGCCCCATCCTTTCTAGCCCTCCTCCTCTTCCTTCTTTTGCCATGGAACTTGATCCTGGCTCCCACCCCTTCTCACCCTCCCATGTGCCCAAAGGTCTAAGTTTCTACCATCTCAATGCACGAAGCCTCCTCCCAAAGTTAGACCCCCTTGAGCCATGGGTCTTGCAACACTCCCCAGATAGCCTCTGTATATCTGAAACCTGGCTCTCTTCTAGAGTCCTGGACTTGCACCTCGCCCTCCCCGAATTTCACCTTTTCCGCCAGGAGAGAGGTAAACGTGGTGGAGGTGTTGTCATTTACACCCACCATAACATTTCCTGCTCCGTCACCTTCACAGAAGCCATCCTCTCCTCCCACAAGCTCTTACTACTCAAACTCTCTCTCTCCCTTCCACCCTCCCTATCTTCTCTGGCGTTCTGTATGCCTCCCTCCTCTCTCATCAACTCCCTCTCTGCACTTGTCTCCCACATTGTCGCAGATAAACTCTTCCCTCTTAGTGACTTTAACCTGAATTGACTCTCCCCAGACTCAAAGCCTGTCCAGCATTCCATCGATTCTTTGAACTTTTTGCAACTAATCTCTGAACCCACTAGGTTAAATCCTCTAAGTACTCCCTCTTGGATTGCATACTATGGTCTCATGCCCATTGTGTTTCATCTTCAGGCATTCTCCCAAATGTCTTCAGTGATCACTGTCTTGTCTATTGAGTCAGGAAAATTTGTCCCCCAAAATCCACCCCAAAGTACATTTGGCACCAACCCCTATAATCTCTCATCTTTGGTGCTGTCTGTTTGGAGTGGTCTGGTCTACACAAACTGGTCCTCTGTCTACTCTGCCCAGGACATTGACTCAGCATTATCACACTTCACTGCCACCCTCAATCACTACTGAAACACTCACGCCCACCCTCAAAATAAAAAAAACATAGTTAAATGCTCCCACCACCCCTGTATAACACTTGACCTCCTACAGCTCTGCAAAACCAGGGACCAGGCTTGGTCCTGCTTTAAGGCCTCCCACTCTAACTGCGACCACCAGTGCTACAGGCACCTCAGAAACTCCTGTACTAAGGCTATCTGGGCAGCCAAGGCCCACTACTTCAACTCCAACCTTCAGTCCAATCTAAGCTCCTCCTCCAGCTTCTGGAAAATATTTCACTCCCTTTTTGATACACCACCCCAACCAGCCCCCCACAAGCTGACGGTTCACTGGTGTCTGACCATCTTGCTGTCGCCTCCCTGTTCAACAAATACTTCACAACTTGTGCCGCTTCCTCTCAGTCCTCAACCACTCCCCACCCCAAATCTCGTCCTCGGCTGTGTTTTACTTCCCTCCCATTTCCCCTCAGGAAGTCTTTCTTGTCCTCAGAGCTCTCAACCCCTCTAAATATAGCCCTGATGGCTTAGACCCCAGACTCCTCCACATTTCTGTGCTCACTATTCTCCTCCCACTCACCCACCTTCTGAACCTCTCTTTCATCCTTTGCGCCATCCCCTTCACCTGGAAAACTGCTAAGGTACTCTCCCTTCAGAAAGGGGGTGACCCATCATCGCCTGGCAACAACAGACAAATCTCTCTCCTACCCTCCCTAGCCAAACTGCAGGAGTCACTAGTCCATTCCAGACTAGTCAACTTTCTTGTCTACTTCTCCTTTCTATACCACTGCCAATCTGGTTTCAGAAAAAAAAATCCACAGTCACCTCCCTCCTCCATGTAACTGACTCTATCCTCACAGGGATGGACAAGGGTCTCATCACATCGGCTATTTTTATTGACCTCGCAAAAGCTTTCGACTCAGTTTCCCACCCCATCCTCTTAAACAAGCTGGTTTAAGCCAGTCTCTTCTCTTCAGCAGTCAGTGATTCCACTCCTATCTGACCAACTACCAACTATCTGTGCAGGTGGGTACTGTTTTATCTCCCCCTCTCCATTCTCGTAGGTGTCTCCCAGGGCTCTATCCTGGGACCCATACTATTCTCAGTTTTTCTCAATGGCCTCCCCTCCATCTGTGTTTCCTCCCATATTCATATGTATGCCAATGATACTGTCATTATACATCTGGCCCCTCCACATCTGCTGTATCATATCCTCACTACAACGAGACTTCCATATTGTATTACACTGGTTTCAAGCCAATCAGCTCAAAGTAAATACCAAAAAGACGGTATCAATGAGCTTTGACACCAGTCAAAAGCTATCAAGGCTATCTCCTCCCCTGTCTTCTCCATCCTCGAAGGCGCACAACTGGAGGTTGTCCACATGTATAAATACTTCAGTGTGTTGCTAGACAGAAACCTAGACTTCTCAGCACACAATGATGCTATACACTCAAAACGCCGCCCCAAACTAGGCATCCTCTACCGAAACAAGGACTGTCTTCCCGCCAATGTACACAAGGACCTGCTTGTCAAAATGATCTTCCCCATTTCTGACTATGCTGATGTAGTTTACAGTGCAGCCCCTTCCTCCTTTCTCACTAGGCTTGACATCCTGTTCAATGCCTTTTGCCATTATGCTACTAAATGTCCTCCCCCCACGCATCACTGCTTCCTTTATTCCAGCCTCACTATTGCTCCCTTATCCTTGCGTCATCTCTCCCACTGCTCCTCCCTCATTGGAAAATACTGGTTCGCCTTTCTCCCCCCCCCCATCATCTCTACTCTCTCAATCTGCTGCCTCCTCCTATCCCTTCATTCCAGAGACTCCTGTTCCTTCTCGATTCCCCACCCTCACTGTAGCACCAGTCTAGCAGCCTTCTCTTATTGCCACTCCTCCATTTGGAATCAGCTCCCTCCTCTTCTGCTTCTATCCTGGCTGCACCAGAACTCTGAAATTGTGAGACTGCATAGATTGCCAAAACTATTTTCAGCAGCCATCATCTTGCCAGTTTTCTAGCCAATCTCAAACTGGGATTTCAGCCAGCAACTCTTGGGAATGTACTGAGAACTTTCGGAGATAATAATAATAATAATAACATTTATTTATACTGCGCCTTTTAAAACCAAGGAGCCTTACAAAATATAAAACCAAATATTGACACAATTAAAACAACTGCTTACAGAGGAAAAAGCATCAATCAAATCAGACAGAGTAAGCTAAACACCATGGCCCAGATATTCAAAGGGTTGCGCATGTGGCGCTTAGCGTTGTGCCATGCACAACCCCATATGTGGCCAGTGCGGAGGTATTTAAAAGGGAAAAGTCGCGCATAAAAATCCCGATGTGCGGGGTGCATCGAGTAATGCACATGAGCATGGGTGGGGGCATGCCCATGCATAAACTGCACAGCCTGATATTTAGCCAGGTCATGCAGAGTTGCAGGCACAACTTACCTGTGCCTGCCTGCAGGCTTCGCCTACAAGGAACAAGTCGAGGGCCACCCACAGGTGAGCTGCTGCATTGCAGAGCGCAACACACAGCTGCCACCTGTGGGTGGCCATCACTGTTCCCACTGCACCCTGGCGGCGCCCCCATGCCCAATCATGGGCATCAGTCACCCCCAAAGTCCAATATCCCTGGTGGTCCAGTGGACGCGATTAGCCCGATCGCTGGTGGCATTCTCACCCCCAAGTCCAGAATCCCTGGTGATCTAGTGGACCCCCACCCCACCCGCCCACTGAGCCCCACCACCCTGCTCCCCCCAGTCAGCTGGCAGGCAACAGCACCCCACCGCCTGCCGCCCCGCCACTCCGCCGACTGACAGCTCGGTAGGGCTGCGCCATTGGTTCAGAGCAGAGCCAATGGGCGTGCCTTCACTCTATAATCCCGGTCAGGCCTGTGAATGAATTCATTCCACATATCTGGACCAACAACTCTGATATGAGCTGCACGCCCATTAGCTCATGCTCATTTTCAAGCGTCTGTGAACTGTCGGTCAGCAATGACATTGATCAGGCTCAGGGTGCTGCCGCCCCACCGGCTGGCCAGGTGGGAGCAGGAGTGGTGGGGCTCAGTGGCCGGGTGGGTGGGGTCCACTAGATCACCAGGGATTTCGGACTTGTGGGGTGGGAATGCCGCCCTTGTCAGACTGTCGCGGTCCCACTGGACCACCAGGGATATTGGACTTCAGGGGAGGAATACAGTTATGCCCGCGATTGGGCTAATCGTGGTCACTGGACCACCAGGAATAGGAAGTTCTTTGTCCCTTATGGGGACGTCCTGGATGGGCTGCGGGGGTGTCGGTCCCCGAAGGCTGCTGCCTGGCAGGTGCCAGGCGCAAGTCGTCGGGGATCGCGCGCCTACCATGCTAATAACATGCAAATGGGGCCATAATCAGATGCAAATGGCCCCATGTACCATGCATAAATTATAGCCCCCATTTGCATGTCGCCCGCTTTGAATATCGTGGGTGCTGTGCATGGCACAATGGCACTTGCGCCACCGCATCTCAATGCTCCTCTGACCACTTGCGCTGGCACAGTTCCACTGCGCCATGCACAGTGGGGGTGGCCAGGGTGCGATATTCAAAACAGTTCGCCATAGCGCCTTTCCGTTGGGCATCATCCACTGGCCACACCCCTGCGCAACAAATTTGAGCGGCGCACAGGCTTGCGCCACAGAATGGTGCAGTTTGAATATCTGGGCCCATAAGTGGGTTTTTAGGGCCTGTTTAAATCCCTTCATGGTCACGCACTCCCGAAGTTAGCAGGGTAGAGAATTCCAAAGGGCAGGGGCTGCGTACATAAATGCAAGGGCCCCTGATGATTTTAAAGATACTTTTGGAATCTCTAGCAACCCCTTGTCAACCGAGCAGAGTGATCACCTGGGGTGGTAAGGAATGAGAAGATCTTTCAGGTAGTCTGGGCCCTGTCCATGTAGGGCTTTAAAAGTCAGAAGTCTGACTTTAAAGGTGATCCACCACTGAACCAGCAGCCAGTGCAGTTTGCGCAGCACTGGAGAGATGTGACCGGTCCAAGGAGATCCCATCAATAACCGGGCTGCAGCATTCTGCACCAGCTGTAAGTGGCGGATATCAACCCCAGGAAGCCATAGGTAGAAGGAGTTGCAATAATCAAGGTGTGAGGTCACAAAGGTGTGGACCAATGTTGCAAGATCGCCGGACGGAACTAGGTGCTTAACCCTAGCGATGTTCTTTAGATGATAAAAAGAAGATTTGATGACTGACGACACTTCTGATCGCAGTGTCAGCCCATCATCAAATATCACCCTTAGGTTTTGCACCCATTCAGAGGTGGGTAGCTGGGAGCCTCTGAGAAAAAGACAGGACAACAAACCTGCTCCCAACCCCACTATCCGGCGACCCGGGTCCACAACCATCACCTCAGCCTTCTCTGGGTTCAACCTCAGCCAGCTCGAAGTCATCCAACCCTGGAGTTCAGCAAGGCAGTTATTAAAAACTGAGAGAGCTCCATCCTGGTCGGGTGCAAAAGACAGGTAGAGCTGGGTATCATCAGCATAGCAGTGAAACCTCAGCCCATACCATCTTACAATGTCTCCGAAGGGAAGCATGTACACTGCAAACAACATGGGGGACAATATCGTGCCCTGAGGAACCCCACATGACAGAGAGATTGGGTCGGTGGAATAGATCCCTGGCACCACCCTCTGAATTCTGCCAGTGAGGAAAGATTTAAACCACCTGAGGACTGTACCCGACATGCCACAGATGAACCTCAGGCATTCGAGAAGAAACCCATGGTCCACAGTGTCAAATGCTGAGGAGAGATCCAGAAGAACCAAGATGGAATGTTTTTTCTGATCTCTCACCATCAGGAGATCATTGAGCACCCGAACCAGCACAATCTCAGTACTATGCCTCTTTCAAAAACCGGATTGGAGAGGTTCATAGATGTCATGGATGGTCAAATGGTTCTCCAGTTGCAGCGCCACTACTTTCTCAATCATCTTCCCCACAAAGGGGAGGTTAGAGATTGGTCTGTAGTTGGCAGGGCAGTCTGGGTCCAGAGAAGCTTTCTTCAGGAGGGGTGTTACCACTGCCTCCTTCAGGCAGCTGGGAAATTCACCTGACTCAAGGGAGCACCAGACTATTCATGCAAGGACCGGGCCGATGATGTCACAATAAACCATAATCAGGGAGGCAGGGCCCGGATCTAAACTACAGCATGTGGGGCACATGCCCTGGACAATCCACATGACATCAATGAACTCTGGCCGGTCAAAGGTACTCCAGGAGAATTGAGGGAAAGTGGCCAGGTGCCAATCAATAGCATCTCCCATAGAGTGTGCTGGTTGGAGTCCCGCCCTGATGTCGGCCACTTTAGCTGCAAAGAATCAAGCGAGCTCATCACACTCCACTTGTGAAAAAGCTCTTCAATTCTGCAGGCAGGCTGGGTTGCACAGTCTGTCTACAGTTCAAAAGAGCTGAGCCGGCTGGTTCTGGGCAGCTGCAATCTCCCCGGACAGGAACTCTGCCTACTTACAGGTGATTGCAGATTGATAGGCTTGATAATGCTCCATCAGTCTAAGATGGTTGACCTCCAGGGTGGATCTTCACCAGCAATGCTCTAACCTTTGTCCAAGTCACCACATCTCCTTCAGAGTCCCATCAAACCAAGGGGATCGAGGGCGAAGGAAGAGAGGGCGAACACGGACAGCAGCAAGAACATCCAAGGCTGTTGAAATGGCCTTATTATATGCCATAACCAAAGCCTATAATCCAGCCAATGAAAGGACTAAAACTGTTGCAGACAGCTTGGACAGCCAATCAGAGCTTAAGAATTTTGCCTTTATTTAAGAGGGACTGTTCACACTTTAGGCAGATTTTGTTGGGACTCCTGCTCAAACAGCTGAGGAGAGAGGAGCTCATAGGCTCTGCAGAGATCTGGCCTGCAAGAGACCTAGTTTTTCCTGGTGTGAATCCTGGGTCCCAAAGTGAGGATAAATTGCCAGAAACCACCGGACTACAAGATAAGAGGTTTGCTCAGCAAATCAGCTGACATTGTGAACCAGCCAGGAGCCAAAAGAGGAATCGGCGAGTTTGATGTTTCCAGAGATAAATGTGCTGAATGTCTATTGTACGTAAAGGCCTACCATCCAGGGACTTCTGATTGCCAGAGAGGAGCCAGCCTTTACCAGTGACCAAACTGTCTACCGACTGGAGGGGTCACCAGCAAATAAACTAAACTTTGCTAGAGACACTTTGTTGAATTCGAGCCTTTGTTCTTCCTGGCCCATGCCATCTGTTCTTGTGCCAGCTCCAGTGCTACTAGTGAGAGACCAGCTTCAGAGATCCAGCCCCTCCACAGAAAGTCATTGCAGGTTGCAGCCACTTTCAGGGAAAGGCCGTGAAGTGGAGGTAAGTTGTGATGGCTCAGTTTCCCCATGTGCAGAAGCTTCCAGCATCAGGTCTATTTATTCCACTAGGCCATCCTGAATTGATTGGTGCAGTAAGTAAATCCACGGTAGCTCCCTGCAACAGGCATCTTGATTTTCTTATGGTATCATCTAATTGTTCGCAGTTACATTTCAAAGGGTTTCCAATAGACTAGACCAGCTGGCCGTCAATACAAATAGTTTGTTTTGCCTTGTATAACTTAATAATCCTTTTCTTCAAGGGCCCCAACCTGGGCAATGAGTCTGGCCAGCCAGCATAGATCCTGGGTACCCAGTAGCTAAGGGTCTGTTTATCATAGAGACTAAATCAATAGCGTTTATTAACCTGGTTTCAAATATAGTAATTATTTGCCTAGATTTGCTCTCCCTTCCTATTCACGTCCCCTTAATAAACCTGATTTGTTGTGTTGCTTTACATCTACCTTGTGAACATATTATTACTTGGTGTAAAGCGATAGGCTATATTGAATGTGTTGAAACATGCATGCTGTATTGCCAAACTGTCTTTACAAGGGGTTGCAGGGCACACACCAGGACCAGTGACCCTGCTGGTAAGTGGGACAACTGTGAGCATATTGTTAATGCATATTGCAAACTGTATGCTAAACGCTGCTAAGGGTCATTGTCTATATCAAAGTAATTGGTCACTAGGAGGGAGTGTGGGTGGTTATAACTTACCAGAGGGCTATACCAGTCTAGATAGAAACCCACATAATTATTACTGTGGGTGGAGGCACCAAAATATTGTGTTTACTGAGGGTAGAGAAACCCTGGTACTTATCTGTTTTGAATCTAGGCCCCTCAACCTGTTGTCAGAAAGACAGGCAGGGGTAGTAGCCCTTGGAGTAGTGCTGCCTAGGGGTTACATATTTGGAGGCACCACTGGGATTAGCACCCGTAGTGGCCAAATCACAAAATTTTAGTTAGGCTCCACCTGGAGCCCAGTGTTCTTATGGGCAACTACATGCGGCCTGCCACCAGTATGGACAGTCTTACTAGCACAGATTCTGACTCCCTCTCTAAAGAAATGGCTGTGCAGCATTTAATTGGTTGGTGTACGGTGAGTGAGCTTGATACCCACAATGCTCTTTTGTTGCTTGATATACCCCTGGGCACTTGTAAGGACACTACTGAGGGGGTGCTCTCAAACACTGACTGTCTTGGGGAGGTTGTGGTAGTAGGTTGACAAGCTGACCTGTCAGCCCAAACACTAATGGTTCTAGTGGAATGTAGTAACTCCGTAGACAATACTAAGGTGCCTAAAACTATTACCATTGATGGGTCTCTGGCAGCCTGGAAGGTGGAAACTAAAGATGGTGAGAGTTCCCCAGAGCCAGAACCCCCACCCCATCCGAGCATTTTGAGGATAAGTTTGCCAAATTGTTAAAGGATGAGGGCCAAACCCTCGACGACTTGGAAAAGTTATTTAAGCCATCTGGGGGTACCCCTCCCCTGGTGCCTACACCTGTCCCAGTGCCTGCTCCTATTCCAGCACCCATATCAATTACTGTGCCTATTCCTGTCCCTGCACCAGCTCCTGTGCCTACACCAGTATCAGCACCAATGCCTGTGCCTTCAGTCAGTAATGATTATTACCGCAAGTTAAGAGAGTTTTCAGGCACCCTTCCCACACCTAATGGGGAGGCTGACCTGGAGACATAGTTGAACTATACCTCACCTCTCGTGCAAGAATGGCAGTGCAGTTAGGCTGAGAAGAGGAAGAGAATTATGGAGAGTCTCAAGGGCCCAGCTTTGGATGCTGTCAGAGCTTTCCGAGCCACCAGTCCTGATGCACCTACCCAAGAGTACCTGGCCACTCTAGAAGATGTACTAGGGAGCACAGAATCTAATGAGGACCTTTGGTTAAAATTTAAACTCACTCACCAGTGGCCGGGAGAGTCCTTATCAGCTTTTATGGACCAGGTAGAAAAATTTTGCAGTGAATGCTCCACAGGGGAGGTGTGGCCCTTCAGGCTCTAAACCACATGCAGCTTGAGCATATACTGGAGGCAGTGTCACAGTCCCCTATGTTGATCCTTCAGCTGCACTTGGAAAAAAAATGGAAATCCACCTTCCTACAGAGTGTTGATGAAGGAGGTCCAGAAAGCTAAATGGAAAGGGGAGGGATGCTGGGGATCCCAACCTGCTTCCACAGCCACTGCTCATGCTGTTGATAGTATGAAGGTTATTGTAGCCCATGGGTGTGATGGGAGGCTCCCTGAGCACATCGAGATTGTTAGGGACTCTCCGCAATTGACAAAGATACTTAAAGAAATCAGAGAATTAAAAACTGGTGCCACCACTAAGGCTGCCACCTCTGGTAATGATCCAGATACCTGTCAAACCGCATCTGCTATGGGAATGGAAGTGCATGCTCAGGTGCCCCTGTAGATGGCAACATAAAGACTGAACTAAGTGAATTGTCTGCCATGATGAAAGAATTGATGGGACATAGAGTGCAGCTTCAGGCATGACTAAAAGAAAGATAAGCTGAACCTAGAGTCTCTGCTGTCAGTGCTCCTGCTCAAGCATCAAATACATATTCCTCCCCACCCCCTTACCATGAATATCAGCCAACTCCCAATGTATTGTCACAGCCCAGGTAGCCTAGAGAAGATTTGTTCTGCTACCACTGTGGGAAGGATGATCATATAAAGAAAGAGTGTCGATCCCCCTGAGGATGCACGGAAGGTGGCTGACAAACTACGGGAAGAGCTCCAAAGAGTAAACCAGCTCCCATGCGATGCAGGCAATGAATGCAGTGGAGGTCTAGGCAAACCCAAATCCAATTTCTTTGTGGCCAGGTCATCTGTCCAAGTTCCTGCTAATGCTTCTCCTGACTGGTCTGAGATGGTGGGTCCTTCTATGGAAACTATGGACCAGATTGATGATATCCCAGCCTGAGCCATGTTAGACAGTGGATCTCAGGTCACTATAATATTTAAAGACTGGTATGACCAGCATCTGTCAGACCACCCCATATAACCCCTAGATGGACTGCATGTATGGGGTTTGAGCAATAAATGTTATCCATATCTTGGTTACCTAAAAGTATGGTTCTCTTTCCCGTCCATGGTAGCAGGCTTGGATCAGCCCATGGAGACCCTGGCTTTGGTCTGCCCTCAGACTGGTTTATATGATGGAATTCTCATATTGATCAGCACTAATGTGCACATGTTTGGCTGCCTAGCACAGATATGTCAAGAGAAGCAAGCCCAGAAAACTGGATGAGTTTTACACACTCATGCAATGGTACAAAAAGCTTATGAGATGCAAATGCAGAACAAAGAGAATAACAAGGAAGAGCCAGTGGGATATGTCTGGAAAAATGATCCATCCCCCCCCTTGTCCTGCCACCTAATGCACAGTATCACATCAGTAGAGAGGTGTGCATTAAAAAAAAAAAGACGTAACAAATAAGATTCTCATGCTGGATGCCCCAGAAAAGAGAAGGTTGCCTAGTGGACTTTTAGTTAAACTGAGTGTGCTGCCAGTTTGTGCATATGCCTACACCAAAAGCGTGGTGGTGCAGCTTTGCAATGTAACCGACAGAAACAATGATGTTATGCAAAGCTGTACTCTGGCCAAAGTATACTGTGCCAATACAGCAGTGTTGCCAACCAAGTGATGCAGACAGGAGGACGATGAAGTATCCTCGGATATGTTTGACTTTGGAGAGTCTCCCATCCCCAGTGAGTGGAAAGACAGAATGAGCTGGAAGTTGGCCCAGCAGAGAAAAGTATTTTCATTGAAAGAATGGGATGTTGGATGTGTTACTGGTGCTGAACTCCATGTCAGGCTCCTTGATGAGAGGCCATTCCAAGTGAGATCATGTCATTTAACACCTGCCAATATTGATGATGTCAGACACCATCTTCACAAGATGTTAGCAACTGGAATCATCCAGGAATCACGCAGCCCTTACACATCCCTGATTGTCATGGTCCGAAAAAAGAATGGCTCGGTGAGCATGTGTGTTGATTACCAGGCACTTAATAGAAGAACCATACCAATTCAATCCAGGATAACCTTGATTGTCTCAATGGGAGTCAGTGGTTTTCCATTCTGGACCTCAGAAGCAGGTATTACCAGATCCCAATGGTACTGGAGGATAGAGAAAAAACTGCATTTATCTGTCCCCTGGGCTTCTATGAATTTTTGCGCGTGCCCTAAGGCATATCTGGAGTGCCTGCCACCTTTCAAAGACTGATGGAACGTGTAGTAGGAGACATGAACCTCCTTGAATGCCATGTTTACTTGGATGATGTCATTGTGTTTGGCAAAATGCTCGAGGAGCATGAAGCTCGGCTGTTTAAAGGGGACAGGGATTGATTACTTATGTGCAGCTGTTTTAAATGTCTCTATTTTCATAAATTATATGCATACCTCTAAAGTATTCCTATTTAACTGTGCCTGAATAAAAGCTGAAGCTGTCAGTTGTGCTTTGTATTGTTTTCTTTGTATGGACAACATTCCATGCAGTTCCTTTCATGGAACCAATAATTTTGGAGTTTTGACTATGTCACCTTTAGAGGTATTAATATAATTTATGAAAATAGAGACATTTCAAACAACTACACATAAAGTAATCAATTCCTGTCCCCTTTAAAGTTCTATACAGATTGGAAGAATTCGGGTTAAAATTATCTGTGGACAGGTGTCAGTTTTTCCAAAAAGCTGTAAAATATGCAGGCCACATCGTGTACTCTGAAGGCATCCAGACGGACCCAAGTAGAGTAGAAGCTTTGACCACCTGGCCAAGGCCCAACACCCTCAAAGACCTTCAGAGATTTCTAGGTTTCTGTAGATATTATCTCTGCTTTGTAAAGGACTACACAAAGGTAATCCAGCCACTGCTAAATCTGGCACAAGGATACCCTCCTACCAACCAAAAGTTCAAAAAAGGGCACTGTGAAGGAAGGAGACAAGATCTACTTTAAGCCTAATGACTCCTTTGGGATGAGATGGACTTCAGATTGTGACACAGCATTCCAAGAAATTATCTATCAGCTAACCCATGTTCCAATACTTGCTTATGCCGACCTATCCAAGCCATATGTGCTCCACACAGATGTCAGCCTGAGTGCCTTGGAGCTGTACTTTATCAAGAATATAAAGAGGGACTGCGCCCAGTAGCATTTGCAAGCAGAAGCCTTAGAACATCTAAGAACTACCCAGTTCACAAATTAGAATTCCTCACTTTGAAATGGGTCATAGTCAACCAGTATCATTAGTATTTGTACGGCACCAAAATCTTGGTCAAAACCGATAATAATCCTCTCACGTATGTTCAAACCTCTGCCAAGTTAGGTGCAACTGGACACAGGTGGCTTTCTGCACTTTCAATATATGATTATTCAGTGGAGTACTGTCCAGGCCTAAACCATATTGATGCTGATGC
Source organism: Neoceratodus forsteri (assembly GCA_016271365.2). Lineage (NCBI taxonomy): Eukaryota > Metazoa > Chordata > Ceratodontiformes > Ceratodontidae > Neoceratodus > Neoceratodus forsteri. Next base: position 767,822,731 of record CM028136.1, read on the forward strand.
TCTCTCCAGGAGGCATGCTTCAAATCAAGAGTGGGTACAAATGCCTGAACAGGCCATGAAGGCTCTGTGCCATAAATTTGATAGAGATGACATCCATCTGCTGAGACTGTGAATTGCCTAGCTGATTGCCTGGGACCTCCAGATACCTGTGTGCCTGTAGCCTACTGTAATTTTGCAGCACTAGACCTGACTGCCTTACCGCAGCTCACCCCAGCTGACATTCAAAAAGAACAGTATCAGGACCCTATGTTTAGTCCAGTCTTAAATGCTTTGTACAAAGAAGATGTTTCCAAGCTGCAATCAAATGATCAAAGGACTGCCTTACTATTTAGAGAGGGGCCCAAATTTAAGCTCCGAGAGGAACTATTATATCGAGAACTAACAGATAGCCAGGGAGAAGTCATAAGAAAACAACTGGTGTTACCTTCAAAGTTTAAAAATGTGGTTTTGAAAGCTCTCCACAACCAGACAGGACATTTGGGTAGTGAGAGAACCTTGGACTTAGCCCGTGCCCATTTCTATTGGCCCAAGATGGGTGCAGACATCGATCAGCATATCAAAACTTGCAGGCCCAACAACAGAAAGCAGCACCTTTGGTTAACATTGCCACTAACGCACCCATGGAGCTTGTGTGCATTAACTTTTTAAGTTTAGAGCCTGATTCCAAAAACATTGGAAATGTACTTGTTGTAACAGATCACTTCACCTGATATGCACAGGCTTATCCCACCAAAGATCAACAGGCTGCAAATGTAGCCAAGGTTCTTGATGAAAAATATTTCGTACATTATGGTGCTCCCCAGCGAATACATTCTGACCAAGGAAGGGACTTTGAAAGTCGATTAATTAAAGAAATGCTCTTTTTGTGGGGTATCAGACCGTCAAGAACCACTCCCTACCACCCACAAGGGGATCCACAACTCGAAAGATTTAATAAGACGTTGCTGGACATGCTGGGCACACTCCACCCAAAAGACAAGTCGAGATGGATTCAGTAGATAAGTACTTCAGTGCATGCCTATAATTGCACCAAAAATGATGCAACAGGTTTCTCATGGTATCGGTTAATGTTTGGTCATGAAGCACGCCTACCAGGGAGTGTCACCAGATGGAGTTCAAGCTGATAACTACTGTAAAACTGTTAATAAATAACGAAATAAAATCTTGCTATGTTCGCACTCCTATCACAAGCTATTAAGCTGTGAAAGATAAAATGCAACTAAGCAACAGCAACTGGCCAGAAATACTCAGACAGCCGCCCGTGCTCTTGCTGCTCCCTTCTTCAGTCGCCCACCCACTCGCTCCCGAAAATGAAGCTGCTCTTCTGTACCACCAAAGCAAAGAACCAGTCATTCCCAGCTTGCCACCTCCTAAGTGACTGCATTACCTCGACCAGAAAATCGGTTAAATCCCAAGGGATTTTCAAAATATACAGCAGCAGAGCAGATAATTACTTTTCCTCTTTTGTTTTCGGAGTCTGTGAGAAAGCACCTGGGGGAGAGAGAGAGAGGGATGGCGGCACCGAAGCAAACACGGAATCACACAGTTTTTTTTTTTTAAAACCAATGATCTGGTTCCTCTGAGCTGCCACAACTGACAGCTGACACGTTTCTACTTGAAGGATTACTAAAGTTTAAAAAACACAGCGGTCTGATTGTAATTGTAACTGGTCGCCAATTGACAGATGACTGGAGCGGGGTTATTGAAGTTTACTCAGTGTGCAGAGCACAAACTCAATTTTGCGTTTTGAAAATCCTAAAGTCATGACCACAAAATTTACTTTGCATTTCAATTACCCATTTTACATTATCTGCAATATATACACAAACTCAAAGCACAGCTTAATCATGCCTATCAACTTGCTCACACTATGGCTGCCAAAAGAAATCTAGCAAATCAGGTAAGACATGATAAATGGGCCAAAGCTCAAGAACTACAACCTGGAGACCGTGTTCCAATGAGAAATTTGGGACTGCAAGGAAAAAGTGCAGTTATGTAAGAACTTACCATAACAGTAGATCTTCGAGAGGAGCTCTTATAGCAGGCTGTTACCATTAGGACTATGCTGCCAGGCATTAGGACCCTTCGGAAACCTTCTAGTTAGTAGTCTCCAGCAGGGACCAACACTGGCTCCACCCCGACATTGGCCAATGGTATATCAGGGAGCAGTCCCCATCCCCATCTCAGTTCACCCACCAAAGACTCGGTAAGGCTGGCAGGTGGACTGGGCAGAAGCTTATCATAAAATAAAAATATGCAGAAACTTACCAGCGGAAGGAGGGAGGGAAAGCAGCACCTGCTGCAAGAGCTCCTCTCGAAGATCTACTGTTACAGTAAGTTCTTACATAACTGTACTATCTTACTTCGAGTGGCAGCTCTTGCAGCAGGCTGTTACCATTAGGACTGAGTCCCAAGCAATCCTAAAAAAAGGAGAAAAGTAGATCCAGGAGGAGGCTGAAGTGCAATTGCCCTAGGAAGGCACTAAGATAGGAGGCCTTGAAGGACCACCAGGCTGAAACCTGCCCTTCTTCTAGAGAAAATGTCCAGGCTGTAGTGCTTAATGAAAGTATACACTGAGCTCCAGGTAGCTGCTGCACAGATGTCTCCGATGGAGACATTATGCAAGGATGCAAAGGAAGTAGCCACTTCCCTGGTAGAATGACCCCTAACTGAGCCCGGTAGGGGTTTGTTGTATTTGTTGTAACAGAAGACGATGCAATTTACCAGGTACTTCGATAATGTCTGTTTAGACACCGGAGCACCTTGACAGCAGGTAACAAAGGCCACAAATAACTGCTCCATCTTATGGTGTGGAGTGGTGCAGTTAAGATAATACCATAGCGCTCTGTGGACATCCAAAGTATGCAGGAGCGCTTTCCCTCTGTTTGAGTGATCAGGGTAGTACACTGGAAGGTTGATGTCCTCATTCAGTGTGAGCTTGGACACCACCTTGGGCAAAAACTTAGGATTGTTTCATAAGGACAACTTGCCCTTATGGAAAACTAAATAAGGCTCCTTACACATCCGGGCCTGAAGCTTGGAAACTCTCAGGGTAGAAGTAATGGCAAGTAAAAATAACGCTTTCCAAGAAAGGAAGTGAAGCTCATATTCTGTGGCAGACTAGAATGGGGGAAGAGTCAGCTTTTTGAGCATAAAAAGGAGATCCAAGGGCGGTACCAGATCCCTGATGGGAGTCTTAATATACAGTATGCCCTGCAAAAGTGGACGGGACACGTTCAGTTGGGCAAGGGTTTTTCCCTCCATAGGTACGTGATAAGCAGAAATTGTGGAAAGATGTACCTTTATGGAGGAGTAGCTCAAGCCTTGATTTAATAAGGAGAGGAGATACTCTAAAATCGAGTTCACTGGACAGGTAAGCGGGTCCAAGTGATGGGTGAAGCCCACAGGCAAAATCTTTTCCATTTCATGGCATAAGTGGATCTAGTTGAGGGTTTTCTTACTGCTATGAGAACATCCGCCACTCCCTGGTAGACTCTATACCTAGATTTGACTAAGTCTGCAGGAGCCACGCATGAAGATGCAGGGATTTGAGGTCTGGGTGGACCAGGGTTCCCTGATCCTGTGATAGCAAGTGCGAGCTCAGTGGCAGCTGTATCGGAGGTTCCACTGCCAGCTGCTGAAGTAGTGGGAACCAAATCTGCTGAGGTCAAAATGGAGTGATGAGGATCATCTCTGCTTCTTCGGCCTGCAACTTCAGAAGAATCCTCTGATGAATGGAAAAGGGAGGGAAGGCATACAGAAACCTACCTGTCCAACAGAGGGACAAAGCGTCTAGCCAGAAAACACCAGACATGGGCTCTAGCGAGCAGAAACTGGGCATTTGGTGTTGAGTTGAGACGCAAAGAGGTCCAACTCTGGGCGGCCCCACCTGTCGAATAGCTGATCTGCTACCAACTGGAGGAGCTCCCATGTGTGAGCCTAGGACTGAGACTGGCTTAGACTGTTGGCCAAGACATTTTGGACACTTGGAATATAAACAGTGGTGAGGTCTAGGCAGTGTTCCAGTGCCCAATACCAGACCCTAATTGCCTCCAAGCAAAGGGGGTAAGAATGTGTGCCCCCTTGCTTGTTGACGTAAAACACTACCGATGTGTTGTCCATCTGGATAAGAAGAGGGCCTGGGGAAAGGTCCGTCTGAAATGCCTGCAAGGCATTCAGGACTGCTCGCATCTCTAGGACATTGATGTGGAACAATTGCTTGTCTGGAGACCATGTCCCCTGGGTCTGTCTGTCTTCCAGATGAGCACACAAACTGAGGCCAGATGTGTCCGTAGTTAGAATCTGCCTCGAGGGCTCCTGCTGAAAAGGAACCCCTCGTACTAGGTTGGAGGGGTCTAACCAACAGGAAAGAGTCCTTTGTACTGGGTCGGAGACCCTGACAGGCTGGGAGAATCCCGAGACTCTGAACCAGGTGTGGTGTCTTAGGCAAATGCCGGATGCTGCTGCACTAGAGGCCATGTCTACAGTGTCAAATGAGGTCGACAGGACATGAGTGCCTGCGTCTGAACCTGACTTCAGGATATCCAGAAGCTCGGTCTTTTGTGCTGAGTCTGGCAAGGCCTGAGCAACCTCTAAGCCTTTCTCCCACATCGCATTCTGGTACTGGACCATATGCGTGAGAAAGTTCAAAGATCGAATAGAACAGGTGGGGGCAGAATACTTTGTTGCCCACCTGATCTAAAAATCTGGACTCTACGTCAAGAGGCTGAAAACTGAGGTGTTTCAGCTTCTTCAATTTGTCGCGAGCAGCCGTAATTACCATTAAGTCCGCCTGAGGGTGTTTTGCCAAAAAAGGCTCCTCCCTCGGTGCCTGGTACAGCCTGTCCAACTTTTTAGAGATCGCTGGAGTGGTGGAGGGATGCTTCCAAGTGATCCAGGTGAGATCCTGGAATGTATCTACTAGAGGAGGAACGACCAAGGGCTTTGGCTCCTCCTGCCTCAGATACTTGGCCTTTTAGTGCCTTAAGGCAATGAATCTGAGTCTGGCAGGTAAACCTGCTGCAAACAGAGCAGGCCTTGGTGTTGTGGTCAGGCCCTAGACAGAAGACACAGGCCTTGTGCTTGTCCTTGGCCGGAATCTGGCGGCCGCAGGCACACTTCGCCCTCTTCTTCTCGGTGGAGGAAACTGATGGCGGTGAAGACGACATACAACTGAAGATAATTCGGACAAAAAGCAGACTTTTCGATGAAAATGCTGGAAAAATATATCAGTAAATTCACTGGAAATTACTGAAAAAACATTATAGAAGGCAACCGAAGAGCTAAAGTAGACAGGTCTGCAGCGGGAAAGGAACTGAGGCAGGGCTGAGGACCGCCCCCTGATATACCATTGGCCGACGTCAGGGCAGAGCCGGCGTCAGGGGCAGTCCCCGCTGGAGACTGCTAGTTAGAAGGTTTCTGTGGGGTCCTAGTGCCTGGCAGCATAGTCCTAATGGTAATAGCCTGCTGCAAGAGTTTCCACTCGAAGCAAGATCATAGGATAGCAGATCACTGGAGTCACACTCCCTACATAGTCATCAGTAAGTTGGATGACCTCCCAGTTTACAAAGTACAGCCAGAAGGAGATCCCAAAGCTATAAAAACAATCCACCGGAATCACCTCCTTCCAACTGGGCAAATTATTATAAATACAGTACCACAAAGTGTTGCCCCAACTGGGCCTGTTACTAGAACTGCCTCTCGAAAGAAACAGTCAAGCCAGCCTCCTGCTACCCAGCAGACCAAGCTTTCTACAAGCAATGCTGCTATTAATGATTACACTAATTCTGAGTCTAGTGAAAGTGAATATAGAGAAGTGTATTATCCTTTCTTTGAGCTAGCGTAGCTATTCCAAGACAACCCTTTGCGTAATATAGGAGACAGTGTCGACAGTCCAATAATGTCAGATAATCTTGCTCTTTCAACTGATCCAGCACCTTTCAATAGTGATGTTCAAAGTATAACCTCTGAAGAAGCTGTGGAACTGTCTGAAATTGGAGTAGCTGCTTCTGATAAAGAAGATGGCGAACCTATCAGTGAACCTTTAAGCAAAGCTGAACTAAGCAGGCCTAGTGAACCAGATCTTGACTCCGAAAGTACTGCGATTCCTGCAGATGCTGACAGTATGTTTAGTGACTCAAATTGAGTTGAAACACCTCTTTCAAATGAACCTGAGTCTCAAGAACCAAAAACTCAATCGCTATACCAAATACAAGTGTTGCAACCCGTCCTGAATCCTACGAGAGTGCAGAGGTATCCCTTTCTTCAGAAACTGTCTTATTAGTGGACAGTGAGCCACGAGAATCTGGCCAATGGAAAATCATGTTCACAAATGCCCGCAGTCTGGGAAATGATCCCAGACCTGCAGGCAACAATGACAGAGGCTAAACTGGACATAGTATCCATTAGCGAGACATGGTTCACCAGTAACAACACTTGGAAGACTTCAGTACCCAGCTATGTACTGTTTAGAAGAGACCGAGGTGCAAAAGGGGGGGGTAGTAGTCCTTTATGTCAAAGAAAATATCAAAGTTACAGAAATTCAGAATACACATAAGGAACCAGAAGAACTGTGGGTCACCCTGGAAACAGAAAATGGGACAGCCATGCGAACTGGGGTTGTCTACAGGCCTCCAGACCAGAGAGAGGACACAGACACATTACTGTTAGAAGATATACAAAACATGACAGCTAAAGGGGAGGTTCTGATAATGAGAGACTTCAACATGCCAGACACGGATTGGTCAATACCAGCAGGAACATCCACCAAAACTAGACACATAGTAGATTCCCTGCTGGGGGAGGGCCTCAAACAACTGGTAGAACAACCCACAAGAGACAGGGCTATCCTAGATCTAGTAATGACTAACGGGGAAAGGATCACAGAACTCCAGGTAGGAGGTCACCTGGGGGCCAGTGATCATCACATGGTATGGTTCAATTTGGCCACTAGAACTAAATCATCCCATTCCAAGGCAAAAATATGGGACTTCAGAGGAGCTGACTTTGATAAGATGGCTAACAGAGTTAAGCTAGCTCTGGTAAAAAGAAATACAGGTGAGGGGGTACAGGCAAAGTGGGCAAGCATTAAGGATGCAATATTTGAAGCAACTTCCCATTGTGTTAGGAAAAAAAGCAAGAGCAAAAAGAAGGAGGAAACCACTTTGGTTCTTAAAAACAGTAACAGAAAAGGTCAGAGCCAAAAGACTGGCCTTCAGGAACTGTAAGGGAACGCAGCGGGATGAAGATAGGGAGACATACCAAACTTCCCTAAGGGAAGCAGGGAAGGCAGTAAGGCAGGCAAAGGCCCAAACTGAGGAAACACTAGCACGAACAGTAAAATAAGGGGACGAGACTTTCTATAGATACATTAGTGAAGGGAGAAAGTCCAGAGGGGGGTATTGCTAAGATTAAAGGGGATAAGGGGGAGTGTGTGGAGGAGGACCAAGGAAAAGCATCTATCCTAAATATCTAAATCTGTTTTTACTGAGGAGAAGGTAGGGCAGGGCCCACAGCTCAGCACCATGGACACAGGGGGAGGGAGGTGTGCACAAGTCCCTTCACAAAAGAAAGGGTCCTACAAGAGCTCGCTAAACTCAGGGTGGACAAGGCAATGGGACCAGATGGCATACATCCCAGGATACTGAAGGAGCTAAGAGTGGAACTAGCAGAGCCATTATCAGAACTGTTCAGTGAGTCTCTGAGCACAGGAGAGGTCCCAGAAGACTGGAGAATGGCTCATGTGATCCCGCTCCACAAGAGTGGTAGCAGGGAGGAGGCAGGGAACTACAGACCTGTCAGTCTTACCTCAGTAGTGGGCAAGATTATGAAGGCACTCCTTAAGGAAAGGATAGTGCAACACCTGGAATCCATATGAGCACAGGATCCAAGACAGCATTGGTTTACAACAGGAAGGTCCTGTCAAACTAATCTAATAGATTTCTTTGACTGGGTAACCAGAGTGGTGGCCCAAGGAGGTGCAGTTGATGTCACCTACCTTGACTTCAGCAAAGCCTTTGATACTGTTCCACATAGAAGATTGATTAATAAGATGGGTAGACTTGGGGTGGGTCAGAAGGTGGTCAACTGGGTGTCAAACTGGTTGGTGGGCAGAAAACAGAGAGTGGTGGTAAACGGTTTACAGTCAGAAGAGATGCAAGTCACAAGTGGGGTACCTCAGGGATCAGTCCTGGGGCCAGTCCTCTTCAATATCTTAATCAGTGACATTGCAGATGGACTGGAGGGTAAGGTTGGTCTGTTTGCAGATGACACCAAGATCTGCAACAGAGTAGATGATCCAGATGGGGTGGGCAGAGTGAGAAGAGATCTGGATAAACTGGCAAAATGGTCATAAGAGTGGCAACTTGGGTTTAATGCAAAGAAGTGCAAGATCATGCACATAGGGAAGAGAAACCCTGAAGCCACCTATAGGTTGGGAGGGGAGTTGCTGGCAATCACAAGGGAAGAAAGAGACTTGGGCATCATCATCACAAATGACCTGAAGTCATCCAAGCAGACCACTAAAGCAGTAGGTAAGGCTCGGGGGATGTTGGGGTGTATTAGTAGTGGTATCACAAGTCATAAGAGGGAGGTAATAATCCCTCTTTACAAGACACTGGTTAGGCCCCATCTGGAGTACTGCGTGCAGTAATGGAGGCTGCACCTTCACAAGGACATTAACAAAATGGAGGCAGTCCAGAGAAGGGCAACCAAAATTGTGCAGGGACTGCATCAGAAAACATATGAAGACAGATCAAAGGAGCTCAATATGTATACCTTAGAGCAAAGGAGGGAGAGCGGTGATATGATCGAAACATTCAAACACCTTAAGGGCATTAACCAGGTGAAAGAGTCTAACATGTTTCAATATAAGAAAAATAGCAAGACAAGAGGACACAACATGAGATTAGAGGGAGGCTGATTAAGGGGTAAAGTGAGGACGTTCTTTTTCACAGAAAGGGTGGTGGATGCTTGGAACGGCCTACCTCAGGTAGTGGTGGATATGAATACAGTGCAAGGCTTCAAACAGGCATGGGATAGGCATAAGGGAGCAATACAGATGAGTATGAATAGATAGGCCACTGATACAGTAATGGCCTATGGCACATTCATAAGGTAGAAAAAAATGGGAAGACTGGATGGGCCTTGAGGTCCTTATCTGCCATCAACTTCAATGTTTCTATGAGTAACAAACCCGAATGCTAATGTGGAAAGCCCAGTATTAATGCTCTCCTCGCCTAGACGGTCCGGAAGAGCTGTAAAACCTATGGTCTGACTTGCATATGATTTACCAGGAAAGCCTATAGATCTGCCCTTGAATGTGGTTTACAAAGGGGCATATATCACGGCAAATTTCCTCCCCAAGCTAGTGTTCACTGCTTCCTCTAAGGTACTAATCAAGCCTTCCACCCAGTATGCTAAGAGTCACTATTACAAAGTGAAAGGGGTCAGTTAAAAAAGTCTGGTTTATGTTAAATAAGGTTTAATATCAAAGGGTTAAAGCAAAAGATCAAATGTTCCTATGGTTAACCAATGCAAAAGAGTGTATAATTACATGTATAATGTCATGACAATTTGCCGGTAATTAGACTAAGTAAAGTATTTTAAAGTAAAAATACCAGTTAAAGTCATAGCATGCTACACTGTGTAAATATCTGTGTTATATGTTAGGGCTAACATTGTAAATTGAGTAAATAGCAAAAGTGTTATCAAAGATCCTAGTTTATTATGGGCTTGGCGTGGACACCAGGCATTTAAGGCAGGGGAGAGATGTAACCCCTCCCCCCAGGGGCTTACCTTAATTGCCCATTTGTCCTCCTGTTTTCCTCCCGCTGGCCTACTGGTGTCCTGCTTGCTCTCTTTTGTAGCCCGCGTATTTGTGGTGCCTGTCGCTGCCCTGTAAGTTATTTTAGCCCACTTTGGGCTCAACACGTAAGTTGCAACTCGCCGCCACTCTTTGCTACTTTCCGAGCGGGTGGGCGATCGCATGTGCACAAGTAGCACATTTGATGTTCTGACCACAGGTCTAGCAGTCAATCAGGGAGCTCTACCGTGGTCCTGGTGCCCCTCCTAAGATAAATGGGGACCAAAGACCTCAAGGAGGCTAAAGCAAAGCCTCAGTTATTGTTTAAAAATAAAGTTTAAGCAAAGGCATTCTGGGGGGCTAATTAATATGCATAAGCCCCTACTTAATATTCATAAGCTGCTGCCTGCTGCCCAGGGGGGCAGTATTTTGGCAGCAGTGACAGCAAATATACTAAATGATCACAGATAAGAGTGGGCTCATTTGAAAAAATACTGTTGGGGCTACATGTGTGTGGAAAAACTGTAAATAAATTACTTCTGTCCTGGCTGCACCATAACTCTGAAATTGTGAGACTGCGTAGACTGCCCAAACTATTTTCAGCAGCCATCATCTTGTCAGCTTTCTAGCCAATCACAAACTGGGATTTAAGCCAGAGACTCTTGGGAATGTACTGAGAACTTTGGGAGATAATCAGGGACAAATTTCTGGTGCCTAAAATCCAACCAATGAAAAGACTAAATCTGTTGCAGATAGCTTGGAAAGCCAATCGGAGCTTAAGAATTTTGCCTTTATTTAAGAGGAACTTTTCAAACTTTAGGCAGATTTTGTTGCAACTCCGGCTCAAACAGCTGAGGAGAGAGGAGCTTGTAGGATCTGCAAAGATCTGGCCTGCAAGAGGCCTAGTTTTTCCTAGTGTGCATCCTGGGTCCCAAGGTGGGGGGGGGGGTAAATTGCCAGGAACTGCCTAACTGCAAGATAAGAGGTTTGCTCAGCAAATTGACTGACATTGCAAACTGGCCAGGAGCCAAAAGAGGAATCAGAGAGTTTGATGATTCCAGAGGTAAATGTGCTGAATGCCTATTATGGATAAAGGCCTACCGTCCAGGGACTCTTGATTGCCAGCGAGGAGCCTGCCTTTACCAGTGACCGAACTGTCTACCAGATGGAGGGGTCACCAGCAAATAAACTGAACTTTGCAGGAGACACTTTTTTGAACTCGGGCCTTTGTTCTTCCTGGCCTATGCCGTCTGTTCTTGTGCCAGCTCCAGTGTTACTGGTGAGAGACCAGCTTTGGGAATCCAGCTCCTGCGCAGAAAGTCATCGCAGGTTGTGGCCACCTTCAGGGAGAGGCCGTGAAGTGGAGGTGAGTCGTGATGGCCCAGTTTCCCCATGTGCAGCAGCTTCCAGCATCAGGTCTTCATTTTGCTAGGCCATCCTGAATCGACTGGTACAGTGAGTAAATCCACGGTAGCTCCCTGCAACAGGCATCTTTATTTTCTTATGGTATCATCTAATTGTTTGCAGTTACATTTCAAATGGCTTCCAACAGACTAGGCCAGACGGCCACAGATGCAAATAATTTGTTTTGCCTTGTATAACTTAATAATCCTTTTCTTCAAGGGCCCCAATGACAGCTGCAACCCCAGGCAATGAGTCTGGCCAGCCAGCATAGATCATGGATATCCAGTAGCTAAGGGACTGTTTATCACATAGACTAAATTCATAGTGTTTATTAACCTGGTTTCAAAAATAGTAATCATTTGCCTAGATTTGCTCCCATTCCCTGTTCAAGTCCCTTTAATAAACCTGATTTGTTTTGTTGCTTTAAATCTAGCTTGTGAACATATTATTACTTGGGGTAAAGTGATAGGCTGTATTGAGTGTGTTGAAACGTGCATGCTGTATAGCCAAACTGTCTTTACAGGGGGATGCAGGGCACACACCGGAACCAGAAACCCTGCTGGTAAGTGGGACAACTGTGAGCATATTGTTAATGTATATTGCAAACTGTATGGTAAACACTGCTAAGGGTCATTGTCTATATCAAGGTAATTGGTCACTAGGAGGGAGTGTGGCTGGTTATAGCATCCCAGAGGGCTATACAAGTCTAGATAGTAGCACACATAATTATTATTGTGGATGGAGGCACCAAAATATTGTGTTTACTGAGGGTAGAGAAGCCCTGGTACTTCTTAGTTTTGAACCCAGGCCCCTGAACCTATTGTCAGGAAGACAGGCAGGGGTAGTAGCCCTTGGAGTAGCACCACTTAGGAGTTACATTTACTAAAGCCACCCTCCGCTACTTGCTCCTGTCTCTCCCCCAACCCTTCCCCGACCCTTCTCCCCTTTCTCTCTCCTCCCTACTGCCCTAGACCTCCTCTCCCCTTCTCTTTCCCTCTGCTGCCCTACCCCACCCCTCCCCTCACTGCTGTCCCTCCTTTTCCTACTTGTTCCCTTACATGCCCTTTCCCTCATGTGAGGCCTTGCCTCACTATATTAACCATCCTGATCCCCCGGCACCCCTTGAAAATCTTTATTTGACACTATTTATAGTAATGCTTTTTTACCTCTGGTTTTTATTTCTCTATTTATTTTTACACCTACAATATATTTTGCACCACGCTGTCCCCTTTACTTACTTGCTCCCTTACACTCCCATGTCCCTCCCCCAACTGCTGATGTTGTTGTACTTCTTTGTAACTGACACTGTTTTGTTCCATTTTACCCTTCCCCTGAGTCGCACCTAGAAATGAGCTCTGATTCAGTGTGCCTTTCCCAGTTACCAAACCTTTAAATAAATAAAATAAAAGTGTTTATTTTAACCATACCGGTGCAGGGATTGGAGGGGTTCCTCTGATATCAGACAAGGTGAGCATAGAACCCATACTCACATAGAAGGCACTACAGGCAGTGATGGAAGTACACAGAAACCATGCACATTGAAGAAAGCAGCTGGTGCTGTGAGAAACCAAGCACCAGGTGTTGTGTCTGTGCCAAGCACAAACAGCAGATTCTTGGATAGTGATGCTGGTCAGAGAAATAACCACAAATAGGATGTAATAAAACAGTTTATTACATATACTCATGCCATTACAAGTGAAGCAAAGCAATCACAAGGAAGACAGCTTCCCCTCAGCCCTCAGGTATTCAGTCTTTCTCCTTGAGGAGCTGGTGTGCAAGCAATTGTATATGACTGATAACAGTGCAGTTATAGATATGATAAACATACAGCATTGGATAATAAATTACAGTAGGGCATCTCCCTTGGGCAAATACATAGGAAATAAAGTTGCAAAGTCTGTAAGAAATACAAAACAAAGGAGGTCCATTGTCAGCTATAAGCTATGAACAAAAGAAATGCAGCATAAACAGAAATACATATAAAAGGCATATAAAAGGCACACATAACATAGGCAGATGCATTGCAGTAAAATATAAGGATAGCAGGTATAATGAATATAAAACATGAATAAAAACAATAAAGCAATAAAAGAACAGAATATAAAATAATGTGAACATGATGTACAGCACCAAATATCAGTGGCAAGCACAACCCTAGCACTCATGCTTGTGTAATGGGTACCTATTTCTATATTTTAGTGCAATACAGCAATATCACAATGAAAATAAACAATAAAACAAGATAACTTATGATATGAACATGTGGGTCAGTAGATGGTGTGGGACCCAGGCATAACAATCCCCTCCTTGTTGCCTTGAAGAAAAGGCAACACAACAAAAAGAAGATTGTAGGTTATGTTTCATTTTCAAATCTGAATGCGAGCCATATTAAGGAACTTCAGTTGTGCACGATGTTGGTTAGGAGTAAGCCTCAGACAGCGAAGGGTTAGTAGTGGATGAGTTAAAACTAGATGTAAATAACCATCAAACTTTAAAACACTGATTTGAATATCTGCTTTACAGAGCACATAAAAACTTGTGTAAATGAATTACATTTTTATAGCATACAGATAGTCAGGGTAACTGTGGAAGTAGTCCTATTCAGGAGCTAGTACAGAGGTAATCACAGATGGTCAGATTAAAAAACACAAGACACAAAACAGAAACTCGGTATATCAACACCACAGTGGATATGTGTATAAGAAAAATTGTTGATGTGTATTATCACAGAACATTGTTTGTAAAAACAGTGTTAATGTCATTGTTCATTCGTAAAGAATAGTCCATATTGAGAGTGGAAAAGGCATATAACGGCGGCGTACATTTTTGATTGAAGAATCTAATAACAATGTCCTTAAAGAGGAACCAGTCCATAAGGTTCGAGTTGGTAACCACAAAGCAGTGTAGTTACATTCAAAATGTCATTTGTCGAAAGTTCGTAACCCCACATGGCACATGGGGCTGTGCAGATATTTACCAGCAGGGCAAGAAAGCTAGTGTTCAATGTAGCTGGCTGCTGGTTTGCTGGATTGGCAAAGGCATTGACAAGGGTTGCATGAGATTGTCCATTGAATCCTTCAATGCAATAGCCACACCCACACAGGCATAACTTTATGTAAAAACAGCACATTTTTGCACAAATATTGACAGTTCATAAGAGAACACAGAACATAATGGAACCATAAAGCCGAGACCCTCCTAGGGCTCCCAGCTGTACCACCGCATGATCCACGGCCACCAGGCAGTCGGCGCTCCACAAACCGGCACCCGAGACCACAAGCTCGGACTCAACACGCTGAGAGCCGAGACCCTCCTAGGGCTCCCAGCTCTACCGCCACATGATCCGCGGCTACCGGGCAGTCAGCACTCCACAAGCCAGCGCCCAAGACCACAAGCTCAGACTCAACACGTTGAGAGCTGAGACCCTCCTAGGCCTCCCAGTTCTACCACCACATGATCCATGGCCACTAGGCGGTCGGTGCTCCACAAGCCGAGACCACAAGCTCGGACTCAACACATTGAGAGCCGAGACCCTCCTAGGGCTCCCAGCTCTACCGCCGCATGATCCGTGGCCACCGGGTGGTCAGCGCTCCACAAGCCGGTGCCTGAGATCACAAGCTCGGACTCAACGCGCTGAGAGCTGAGATCCTCCTAGACCTCCCAGCTCTACCACCACATGATCCATGGCCACCAGGTGGTTGGCGCTCCACAAGCCGAGACCACAAGCTCGGACTCAACACGTTGAGAGCCGAGACCCTCCTATGGCTCCCAGCTCTACGGCCGCACGATCCACGGCCACTGGGCGGTTGGCGCTTCACAAGCCGGCGCCCGAGACCACAAGCTCGGACTCAACATGCTGAGAGGTACAGGAAAGCCACAAACCAATTGGAACGTGAGCGCCTTTCTCCAGGCTCACTCTGATTGGTCCCTTTTACTTCTCCATTCGTTCCCATCTAGCGGAGCAAAAAGGCACAATTTTCATTGCAAAACAGACTGCAATCTATTATCTAGACTGTTTTTACTGCCTAAATCTGCGTAGAAACTGTTAAATCTACATAGAAAAGCTGTTTTACTTTACTAAAGCTACCTAAATGTTAGAGTGATTACAGCCCTTTCTTTGACTTGGTAACTGCAGCCAGACTCCCAGGCGCCAAGGAAATCGCCCCTATTCAAGTGCTAATTTTATTTCACTGGCTTGTGAGATGCTTTTGTCCTCCTCCAGTACTAATTTGGCTCCTCTCTCCTTCCCTCTTCAGCTGAGACCCTCCTAGGGCTCCCAGCTCTACCGCCGCATGATCCGCGGCCACCGGGCAGTCGGCGCTCCACAAGCTGGCGCCCGAGACCACAAGCTTGGACTCAACACGCTGAGGGGTACAGGAAAGCCGCAAACTTTACGCCCACCCATCCCCCCTCCCTGCACATTCTTATATAGACCATCTTGCCCCGCCCACCTCAGCTATTGGCCCTCTCTATATACTTCGATTCTTCTTCTCTCCCACCCTTTTTTCAGTCAAACCCACTGGGACACTACCTAGCGTATCGCTCTAGCTCTTAATTTTAAATGAGGAATTGTAACTCACAAAAAGTGTCTCTATATTGATCCTTTATACATCAAATCATGGCAAAGTGCCTTCAGCTCATTAGCACCTTAAGCATACTACCCCTACTAGGGGAACTTCGAGGTTGGACATATACTGCTGGGGAAATCCATCCTTCCCCCATCAAATGTGTGTACATCAAGCCTTTACTGTACTCCTGCAACACCACTGCACTCTTACCATGGAGGATACTATCGGCATGCATCAGGACATCAAATACCAGTGGGAAAGAGTCAGCCATCTCCCCCCAGTGAAGTCACCCCATGGTTCTTCACAGCTAGGGCCCTATGTTATGTAATAGCAGGACAACATACCACCTATAACAAGCCTCCGCAAACAGACTCAGATGTTACTTCCACTAGGAGAAGAATGAAAATCTCTAAAATATCACTTGCAACCTTAAAGAAACTTATACTGCTCCTGCTACTATGTTCAGGTAACGTGGAACTCAATCCTGGGCCCAAAAAAGACATTGTCTCACCCTCAGATCTCCCTAGGCTTAAGGGTATCAGCTTCATGCATGTTAATACATGTAGCCTCCTAAAAAAACTGTCCTCTATACAGGCTTGGATCACTCATACAGAACCCGATGTGCTTGTCATAACTGAATCATGGCTCCGCCCATCTACGCCTGACGAGGAGACTGCCATACCGCGCTTCAAAATTCCCAAAAATTCTGGACCACCATAAAAAAATCTCATTGGACATAAACAGGTAATACATTCCCCTCAAAAATATCCTCTAATAATGGCATCATTAGCGACAAAATGAAATATTACAAGCATTTAACAATCACTTTGCCTCAGCTGTGCACGTTGACAACTTGCCTGCATGTAAGCTGCACTCCCAGATGAACATATTGCCTCTGGACCCAATTCCAATGAAAGCCGCCTTCTCCTTCTCACCAGTTACCTTAAAAGAAGTTGAAGAGCACCTACTTTGCCTGGATATCAAGAAAAGCGCCGGCGCGGATGCTCTGGACCCCTACTTCATAAAAGTTGCCTGGCATGTACTGGCAGTGCCCATCACCCATCTGTTCAATCTCTCACTCTCCCAGGGGTCCCTTCCTGAACTATGGAAAACTGCCCACATTATACCGCTCTTTAAATCCGGGGACCCTTGTGACCTAAATAACTATAGGCCAATTTCACTAATACTTTCAAAAATCCTAGAAAAAAATAGTAAACGCCCAGCTGCAAGACTACCTGGAAAAGACAGATTTTCTAAATCCTATGCAATCAGACTTCCGCATGAACCACAGTACGGTCACGGCACTGGCCAAGGTCACCAATGATTGGCTACACGACCTCGACAACAAATAATTTGTCTGTGCTGTCTTCCTGGACCTCAGCAAAGCATTTGATACTGTTAACCACTCCCTACTTCTTTCATCACTAAAAGCGTTAGGCCTAGATACCACCTCTATGGGCTGGTTTCAGAACTACCTAATGGATAGGCAACAGCAGGTCAAAGCAGAAGGGGAGCTGTCTCCCCCAAACCGTTACTTAGAGGTGTCCCTCAAGGATCCATACTGGGACCAATACTCTTCACCATATACATTAACAATATCGACCTTGGTATCAAGAATGCCAACATCCACCTGTTTGCAGATGATACGGTACTGTACCTAAGCCGGTCTACACCTGAAGCTGCCTGTAAAGCATTACAATTGGACTTCAACATCCTCCAACACCAGCTTCTCAATAAAAAACTGCTACTCAATGCCAAAAAAAACAAGGTGATGATTCTCTCTCCTGGCAACCTACCATCCCACTCTGCCCTTGGCACACACCCCCCATCACTACCTTACTGGGGGAAAACCTGGACTATGTCACCAAGTTCAAATACCTGGGAATCTGGTGAGACCACAAGCTCTCCTTCAGAGAACACTTGGAGGACATGGTAAAAAAGCTGAGACAGAGACTAGGGCTCTTCTATCAGATAAACCACTTTCTAACTATGGAGGCAAAGAAACAGCTCATACAGTCTACCTTCATCTCCCTGCTAGACTACGCTGACTTTATCTACTGCCATTGCAACGGCTTATATCTGGGTAAGCTGGATGTCCTGTATCACAGAGCGCTGAACTTCATTACCGGCCTCCCCTCCTCCACCCATCGCTGTTCCCTGTATGCTACTGTAGGCTGGACCTCCCTTCAATCCAGACGAAAAAGAAACGCGGCCACTTGGACACTGAAAGCGCTTGCTGGAAAACTACCATGCTACATCTCTGATCTCCTGCCCTTATGCAAAGTTGGAAAATATGCCCTAAGGAGCTACTCCTTTATCACCCTGAATATCCCCAGGGTCAGCACACGATATGGGAATGCGGCCATAAGCTACTCACTTCCGTCGCTTTGGAATGAAATCCAGAAAATTTTGAAGCTAAGAACCACAGTAACTATCGCAATGTTTAAGTTCCTATATGCAAAGCTAATTGGAGACAAATGTCACTGCTTCCACTGACCTTGTTCTGCTATAGCTTCTGTACTCACCTACGCCTTTATTGCCTCATCAGCGCACTTACTCCCCCTCCTTCCCCTACCTTTGCCTCGCCCTTCCTCTCATCATCTTACTCTTGCTCTGATTTCTCCTCTCTTAGGGCCACTGACCCCCTAAGTCCTCCAAGGATAGCCACCGCAGGATCAAGTATATCCATGGTGGCACCTCCGAAACTGCCACCTGTAATTTTCCAGAGCAGCTCGCGCTCCTCAAGCTCCAAATTCCTTCAGGAGTACTGCTAGGATGCCGCTTGTTGTCTCTGGGCAGCCGTCGCCTCTCTGTGCCATAACATGCTCTTCATTACTTACCCCACCTCTACGAGCCTCAAACCCCCTTGCTGTGAGCTTGGCTGCCGGTGCCTCCTGGTGCCATAGCTGGCCATCCCTAATTCTTCCCTCTCTGAGTCCCTATATGGATTATACCTCCAATCTGGGTTCGATGTACTGATTAATCCTCAAAGTTAGAATAGATATTTAATTTGCCTGTTCCACCGAACACATTTATTACTGTTTTTTACATCAGTGTTTGTACTGTGTCTTATTTCTGTATCCCTGCCAATTATGTTATCTGTTTTCTTTATGACCATGTGTAACGCAGGTCCACCTTGTAAATGAGCAACCATGAGCACAGTCCATAAAAGGACAATCAAGAACACCATTCATGAAAGAACAACCAGTTTGTATGAGGTGCCAGCCAAGTTTGGAAAACCAGCCGTGAAGAAAAGTTGCATGTGTTGCTTGAAGATCTTACTAGTACCACTCTGTTGAAACCTAAAAACTTGTAAAACTTTTTTAAAAACTTAGTTTTAAAACACACATATACTTGTTTTGAAAGGGAAAAGGAAAATGGTATGGTTATTAGCAATGATTTTGATCACTGTATGGTGTGACATAGACAAGTGATGGCATCGGCCATGCACTCCGGGGTGCAGGTCGAGGTCCAGTAATGAGAATATACCATTTATATATCTGTGAATACACTGTTTCCAGGTCTCAGAAGAGGTTGTGACAGCAGAAAAAAAACACATAGTTTCCCTGCCTATGTGTTGCTGCTTGGCCTAGTTTATAAAGTGGATACCACTGGGTGGATTTCAGGCTTTGTGCCAACCTTGGAAGGTGCCTTTGGCTAGGAGGACTATGTGGATTTGTTTTCCATTGCTATCAATCTGCCACTTAATGTGTAGTGAAGGCTTATTAGGTGCCACCACTATGGTGAACCCTTCTGAGTTTGGTGACAGCATGCAACTAGAAGAAATAAGCAGTCATTTGTGACTGCTGGGCATGGTGAAGACAATTGAGACTCGGGTTGTTGTTGGAAGGCTCAATAACATTATTAGTTTGTAAAAAGAAACAGCCAATTTGTTTCTAAAGTTGTGGTGTACCCCCCCCCATGTCAGGGTGATAGATTTAACCTGTAATACACTCCCCATCAGGCTTGTTACACCCAAATTTGCAGGAGGTGTTTGAGTGGAATGTTCCTAGATGTGGATCAAGTTCCTGAGCTTATACTTGATAAGCTACAACTATATGTAAAAACATAATAACTAGAAACTCAGACATATTTGTAATGACACAATGACCATAGGTGGCATAGTGCATCACAATATCCTTAAGTTTGCAAAGACGCAAATGTCATGAAAATCTGAAATTGCAGTCAGGCGTTCCTTGTGAAGGCTGTAGTTGAAGTTTGTGTGCACGCAGTTTGTTGTGCACTTATTTGGATGAGTGGCAGAGGGTGGGTATACCATTAAAGGGACACTGTCAACCCCCTTAGGATTCAAAGTGTCCCTTGTTTAAAAAAACTAATTTTATGATTGCTAACATTCTTTAAAGACCGCTGATGTAGCTAGTAGTTTGATTCTTCTTATTTTATTCTTTTAAAAAGTGAAAAACATACTATCCACCATATTGGTGTTACCACACCAAAACAGGTTTGTTTGCATTCCTTGAGCAACTCCCACTGCATCTTTCCTGGACTTGCGAACACCTCCAACACAGTCTAGCCCCTCATGTTGCAGTGGCAGTTCAGGTAGCTACTGCCTCATGAGCGACTGCACTGTTTGGGGTGCTTCTAATATTTAGGAAGTACAGATTCAGGATTTGAAACAAAACAAAGTTGTTTATAAATATACATTAGCATGCATTTCAGTTCTACTGAACAAGGAGACAGACAAAACAAACAGCAACATTAATGAATTTTAAGAAGGTAGGCAACCATAAAATGTGTTTTTTAAACTAGAAATAATATGATGCAGTGTCCCTTTAAGTGTGTGGGACCACGCGGTGTTGCATGTCTTTGGTAAAGGAGAATTATTTTTGTATCCCACCTCTCTGTGTTTGTGGGTTTGAAAAAATAGGGTTCCTGGCCTGCATGTGTTGCCAGGCATGTGGTTTAGGATTGGCAAGGCCTTATCAGGATATGCCAATCGAAACTAAAGAAAAAAAATTAGCTGAAGCTTATAGTTGTTCGAAAAAGGATATTTCTTCTTTGCATTGTCTTGTGGAGACAAAAAGAAAGAGGTGAAGATACAACATTCCCCAGCTAATTAATTATTAAGGAGATTTGGCCCTTGCACCAGACCAGTGCTGGTTGGCATGAAACCATCTGTGAATAGGTTTTTGTGTGGTTTTGTAACCGCACTTGACAAACAAATGGGCTGAGCTGGTGTACAATGTTAGAAAGTTTAGACCTTTACAAACTATAAGCAACAAATAGATTATTTGCAAACACACATTTTTTTTTTGTTTGCACCTATTAGAAGGACAGTGGCTTTACCTCCCTCATCTCTGGATCTGCTAACTGTGGCTCAGTCAGGTCCAGAGGGACTTTTGTTTGTTTGCAACCACCATAGGTGTTGCACTGGAGGGGGGCATGGTCCATCCCCCCCCGAGCTCCTTGCATACGTCAGGAGACTTGGCTATAGTATGTCATTGTCTATGGAAATTTTATAGGCATGGTGAATCACACTAAAGGCCAGATATTCAAAACTTTGCACTGAGTGCAAACTGGTTGTGCAGGTTTAGCGCAGGATTAGCGTGGGTTTGCTGTATTCAAAAGGCCAAATAGCGCACACAAACTTCATTAGCGCGGGGCAAAATCATAATGTATGCAAGGGGCAAACTGAGAGTGTGTGTACATGAATACAGGCGCAATGCTATATTCAGCGACTTGTGCTGTGTAAAGTGGTTTTGAGTGACTTAGCACGACACTTAGCGTGTTGCACAATAATGCCCAGGAAAAGGTAGTCTTAACCCTGGGCAATTAGCTTTGCTTGACATTTTGGCTTTGCTCGGTATTTGTGCGGCTTTGCATGACCCTAACAAATAAATATGACACATAGACAAAACGAGACATAGAGGAAACATGCTGCTCACTAATGGCATCACAATGATGCCATCATCTGCCACCAGTCCCAGCCATGCCAGGCAGCAAGTGGTGACCCTACTACCAGTGGACAGCATGGCAGTGTGGCCATACAGCACACACCTGCGGACCACTCTTCTGTGGATATCAACAGATGCCAGCACACACATGCAGCACTGAAGGCATGGAGGATGTTGAGGGGAGAGTGTACGGGTGCCCAGGCTGTGCCACAGACCAGGTCTGGCCACAAGGTTGGGACACATCATGCAGTGCACATGGGCCAGTATTGAGAATACCCCAACACCAGTGTGCCTTTCTGATAATATATGACCCCCCAGCCACATACCGCACAGCTGTACAACTGCCACAGCACACAAAGACAGACATGTGTATGTCACTGTGAGCATCCCATGCCTGAGGTGCAGCATCTGTGGGTCCCACAACAGGGTAACAGTAATGTCCACTGTCAGTAAACACCTGCATGTTGGGCCTGTCACTGTGTATAGTGCAGTCATCATCACTGCCCTATACACCATATGCAGTGCTGTGTCCACACACTACTGGTCCCATTTTTACTGTAGTGTCTGCTGTGCACTGTAGCATGACCTACAGTGTGACAGTTGCATGGAGCACCACCACCATCTGTGCCTCTGCTGTGTTGTCCCCTGGGGTACAATATTCTATGCTATGCTGTACTGTTTACATGTATCCTACAGCTATCATCATGCACTGCCAGACTGACCTATGGGTGGAACTGCGGTTGGACCTGGCCAGCCCCTGTACTTCCAGACTGACCTACAGATGGAGCTGTGGGACCCTGCTGTAATGCTGGGCAAACTGCATGCAAATCGGGGCATAATGAGACGCTAATCTGGATATTTGCCCAGAGACCACCTAAGTAGGCTCATTTGCATGTCACTTTTGAATATGGCAAAGTTTAGTGCTGGGCAAACGGTTTAGCTCCATGCTAAACCCACGCAAATGTGTTAGCACTGCACAAACAGTTCAGGGAATATTATACCATTTTGAACACTGTACTTTCACATGTGCTACTGCCTGCAGCTGTACTGGGTTCACACATTTGCTGGCACACACATTGGCCACATAGTTCACCTCTACCTACCTTCACGTCACTGTGCACTGTGTTGCTGTTGTGGTTTGCACTTCCTGGTTGCTATATTCAGAGCTGTCTTATTCCAGGGCTACGTTTGCCCTGCACTCCCAGCCCAATTTGCCTGGCCTCATTCCCATGCTATATTCAGAAGCTGTTTGCCCCGGGCAATTCCTTTTAAATATAGCTTGCTTTTTGTTCTGGTCTAAGTTTGCCTGCCGGGCAGTGCTAATTTAGCCCCTGGGCAAAGTTTTGAATATCTGGCCCTAAGAATGGTAACAGTTGCAGTACTACACATACCCATCACTGATGAACTGTAAGAAAAAATTACTCACCTTAGTAATGTTGTTTCTTCTAATGGAGTCTTGCTATATTATGACTATTGCAGTTTGTCCCACCACTAGAACTGCTCCGGAGGTGAAAGAGTTAACTTCCATGCAGAGCATGGAGCTTAGAGCGCGAGCTCGGTTCCGAAGCTCTGTTAGGGTGGTTTCAAACCGAAACCGTCAGATCTTTACGAGCAAAAACTCACTAAGGTTCTGTGTGGAAGCTGTAACCTACACTAGCCAACTGGCCACTAATATATTAACATTACTTTCCTGGTCCCATCACCAAGACTCAAGTCAGTGGACCAGAAAAATAAGATAAAATAACTAAATAAACACAACACCCAAACATGAAAGAGGGCATCAATAAATGCCAACAGAGGACTACCCACCATACCCAAAGTAGGAGTTCTGAGAGGGGCAGGCTGGGGGGGAGGTCATAATATAGCAAGACTCCATTAGAAGAAACAACATTACTAAGGTGAGTAATTTTTTCTTCAAACAACATGAAGTCTTGCTATATTATGACTATTGCAGACTACACAGCAGTACCTCCATGGAGGAGGGACAGAACCTACTTAGGAATAAGCTCTGAAGCACGGTTGTGTTAAACCGAGCATCCCTCCTGGCCTGAATATCCAGGGAGTAATGCGTGGTGAAAGTGTGTACTGTCTTCCAAGTAGCTGCCTGACATATCTCCAAGATAGGGATGTCTCTAGCAGCAGCTAGAGATGCAGCTGTACCTCTGGTAGAGTGAGCCCTCAGGCCTGAGGGGGGGAACCTTACCCAGCTTTTGATAGCAAAATTGGATACAGGAAATGATCCACCTGACAATGGATCTCTTAGTGGCAGGTCTCCCTTTCCCAACCTTACCATAAGTGAGAAACAGTTGGAGGGAGTCAAACCTGTGACCCTTGGTACGCTCTATGTAGTAACTTAGGGCCCTCTTAACATCTAAGCTGTGCAGCCTCCTCTCACCAGAGGAGGAATGGTCAGTGAAGAACACTGGAAGTGAAATAGATTGGTTAAGGTGGAAATCTGAAACCACCTTAGGCAAAAACTTCCTGTTAGTCCTGAGGACTACTTTATCCCTGTGAAAGGAAATAAAGTCAGTCTCTACTGATAAAGCCTGTAACTCACTTATACGCCTGGCAGAAGTGATGGCTACCAGAAATACAGTTTTCCAAGTCAAATACTTAAGCTCTGCCGAAGACAGAGGCTCAAAGGGGGGTTGCATCAGCTGAGCAATGCATACATTAAGATCCCAAGCTGGGGCAGGGTCCCTGAATGGAGGATTGGTGTGAAGCAATCCTTTAAAAAACTTGGAAAATACAGGATGAGCAGAAAGAGAAGAGGGCTTCCCTGCTGAAATGAAGGCAGAGACAGCAGCCAAGTACACTTTCAGGGTAGCTGGTCTCAGTCCCAAAGAATTAAGGTGGACCATGTAGTCCAATACAGTGGGTAGATCAGCAGATTCCGGGGAAACATGCTTCCCAGAACACCATATGGAAAACCTTTTCCACTTGGAGTTATAGGTAGCCCTGGTGGAAGGCTTCCTAGCAGCCTTCAGGATTTCGAGAACACTTTGAGAAAGTTGTAAATCAGCAAACTCTAACTGCTCAAGAGCCAAGCCTTGAGGTTGAGGGATTTGAGATTCGGATACCAAACTCTCCCCTGAGCACAGGTTAACAGATTGTGGTTCCTGGGGAGACACAGGGGAAGATGGACTGCTAAGGACAGAAGGAGTTGGTACCAGGGCTGCCTGGCCCAGTCTGGAGCAATCAGGATCATTTTGCAGGGCTGAGACCTGATTTTGACTAGTACTTTGAACAGGAAAGGGAAGGGGGAGGCATAAAGAAACTTCCCTTCCCAATCGAGGAGAAAGGCATCCAGGAGAACTGAGCCCAACACTGGGGGCCTGCAGCAAAACAGCGGAAGTTGGTGATTGTCTGGGGCTGCGAAAAGATCTATCTGAGGAGTGCCCCATCTGGCAAACACTATCCCTAATACTAGGGGATCCAGTGACCATTCGTGATGGCCCTGGGAAATCCTGCTGAGAGCATCTGCCAGGACATTGTCCTTGCCTGGGAGGTGAACTGCTATGAGGGAAGTGTTCAGGAAATAAGCCAGAGACCACAACTTCATCGCCTCGGTGCACAAGGCCAAAGACCGAGTGCCCCCTTGTTTGTTGATGTACCACATTGTAGTGGTGTTGTCTGTTCTGACCTGTACCACCTTGTTCTGAACAGATGCAGAGAAAACCTAAAGTGCTAGAAAAACAGCTCTGAGTTCCAACAGATTGATGTGGAGCAGAGATTCCTGAGGGGACCATAACCCCTGGGTGGAGAGGTTGCCCATGTGAGCTCCCCATCCCAGGAGGGATACATCTGTAGTAAGGGTCAAGGAATGGGACAGAGGGATGAAAGGCACCCCCTGTCTCAGATTGCTCTGATCCTGCCACCACTGAGGGGCCTGGATCAGAGTTCGAGTCACTGGGATTAACTTGGATAAAGAATCTCTTCTTTGAGACCAGA
Source organism: Neoceratodus forsteri (assembly GCA_016271365.2). NCBI lineage: Eukaryota > Metazoa > Chordata > Ceratodontiformes > Ceratodontidae > Neoceratodus > Neoceratodus forsteri. The sequence continues at coordinate 767,848,371 of CM028136.1, forward strand.
AAGCTCTCAAATGGAACTGAATGTCCCTCATCTGAAATCTTGCTCCTTGCACTACAGCTGTGGAGGCAGCCATGTGTCCTAGGAGCTGCAGGAAATGCCTTGCTGGTCGAGAGACCTGCAGAGTGGAGGACGAGGCCAGGGCCACTAAGGTCATTACCCTTTCCAAGGGAAGGAAGGCTCTGGCCTGCTTTGTGTCCAGTTCTGCGCCTATAAAGGTGAGTACCTGGACAGGTTCCAAAATTGACTTTGGAAGATTGAGAAGAAACCCCAGAGAGGTAAGCAGCTGCTGGGTAACTAGCAGGTGTGATTTGACCTGGTCTGGAGACTGACCCACAATGAGCCAGTCGTCCAGGTAGGAAAATGGCACCTTTGCCTTCTTAGATGAGCGACTGCTACTGCCAGACATTTTGTGAACACCCTTGGGGCAGAAGTGAGGCGTCAAGGGCATTGCTCTGAACTGATAATGGCCTGAGGGCAGTCTGCAATCTGAGGTACTTTTGATGGGCGCTGCTAAGAACATGGAAGTAGGGCATCCTTGAGGTCCAGGGAGGCTAGCCAGTCCCTGGCCTTAGGGAGGGTAAAATCATTCCCAGTGTCACCATTTTGAACTTTGGCTTTAAAAGGTGCTTGTTTAGATATCTTAGATCCAGGATAGGCCGCCACTCTTCTGTCTTTTGGGGTAAGGAAGTACCTGGAGTACAGACCTTGCCCTGGTGAGGGGAGAAACCCTTTCTACAGCTCTGAGAGCCAAGAGGGTTGAGACTTTGTTTCAAGCAAGAGTCTCTAAAGGGTTTGTAGGTGGAAAAGATCTGGCTCTCATCTTTGGAAATTTTTGAAGCTGAGAACCAGACCCTGGCTCACTACTTCCAGGACCCACCTGCCTGAAGTTAAAGACTCCCAATCCTGGACGAAGTGAGCCAACCTGCCCCCTACAGGTAGTGGAGAGCTGACCCTGGGCATCCTATCAGGGTGCCTGTTTGGCAGGGGCTTTAGGCTGAGGGGTGGGAGCAGGCCTGCTCGAACCCCATCTGCCTCTCTGAGAACCCCTCTATGCATAGGCTGAAGAGGAGGAGGCCTGGTCTGGTAAAAGGCCTGTGAAAAGGCTCTACCCCTACCCCTGGGGCTGCCTCTCTAGGAGTGGCTTGCTGCCCTTGGCTTGTGCACTCCTATAAGTGGTTCTATATTCGTCCATTTTCTTCTCATATAATTCTCTGTCTGTTCTCAAACAGAGAATTTCCCACCACAGGAAAATCCATAGCCTTAGACTGGGTATCCTGTGACAAAGTAGTATACCTGAGCCAGGCCAATCTCCGAAAAGCCACAGATGTAGCCATGACTCTAGAGGATACATCGTTAGAATCCACTGCAGCATGGAATTGCACCTTAGATGCTTCAATACCATCAAGAGCCACCTGTTCCAGCTCCTTTGCAAGCTGGCCAGGGACCTGTTTGGCTAAGGCCATGACAGTATCCCATCTAGATTTCTCGTATCTTGCAACATAAGCCATATAGTTTGCTTGTCTGAGTCCCAAGGATGCTGCCATGTATTATTTTTTGGCCATGGCATCAATCTTCCTGGAATCCTTGTCAGGAGGATGTGAAGCCAGGGGAATATTAGCTTTATCACAGGCTGCAGCCTGAACTACCCCAACATGACTGCATTGCTGTGAAAGAAAATCTGTATCAGGACCTGACAAAGTGTACCTCCTGTCCATCTTTTTATCCACAGGAGGCACAGAATTAGGAGCTTTTAAAATTTGTATTGTTTGTTTCCTAAAAGATTTATGTAAAGGGATAGACAATCTCCTGGACTCTGGGACATCCATCATCTCCACATAGTCAGGCTCCTCTTGCTCATCCAAAGCCTCCTCTAAGGGAAGCTGGAGGGTCTCAGCAACTTTTTTATAAAACAAAAAATGAGAAAGGGACTCAGAAAGCCTAGGGGGAGACTCACCTGAAGGTCTGTCTGGGGAGATGTCCGGTTCAATGGGCACATCCAGACTTTCAAAGTCACATTCACACTGATCATAATCTCATCCCTCCTCTGGTTCATAAAACTCTTCTATATCATATTCCTGAACCATTGGAACCGACTGAACTGACCTTTTGCCAGACAGTGGTGGTTTGGAGGGAACCAGGGACAGGGACTGGACAATCTGTATTGCCCTGGCTATCTCTGCAGCAGTTGGAGAAGGAATTTGGACTCCAAACCTGCTGATTTTTAGTTTTCTTTGCTGAACTGGCTCCTCAGAGCCAGCTTTGCTTGCCCGAGGAAGTCTCGCCCTGGTCAGTTATACTCCCCTCCGTTCGTGGCTATAATCAACTGGCTGGCCATCCGGTCAGCGGATTCTTTGGCCTCTCTGCCCTGAGCCTGCCCACCTCTTGTCCAGGGTGGCTGCAGGGAAATTTTACAAATCTGGCAGTCTGAATTGAGGTGGTCAAACCCCAGACAATAGACACATGTAGTGTGTGGGTCAGCCTTGGCAAAGGCTTCCCCACAGACACTACAGTGTTGAAACCCAGTGGGCCCGGTTTTTCTTTTGGGTTTCTCAGACATGATGCCAGCCTAACCAACAAGCTTGCCCTTTTAATGGCAGTGCCAAGCAAGACACCCTTATCGGTTCCAAACTGTGTCACGGGTCGTGGAAAAAACCGTAATGAAATCCGTTCTTTTTAGAACCAATAAGAACCGGGAACCGCACTCTAACAAGCCTTAAAAGGCTTTAAACTTAAGATTTAATACAATTCGATTGGTTCAACCGAACCGATAACAATTTTACAAGTTCCACACAGAAAAAACCTATTACTTACGATACCATAGACAGAGCTTGAACCGATCGGTTTTGAGGTTAAAATAATTAAATCGTGGTTAAATTCAACCGAGAAATAGCGCTTTAAACTGAAGAAATGAACCGAGCAACAGGAGGAATCTCCGGAGCGACTGTTCAGTGAGGCGGAGTGAAGAATCTGACGGTTTCGGTTTGAAACCACCCTAACAGAGCTTCTGAACCGAGCTCGCGATCTAAGCTCCATGCTCTGCATGGAAGTTAACTCTTTCACCTCCGGAGCAGTTCTAGTGGTGGGACAAACTGCAATAGTCATAATATAGCAAGACTTCATGTTGTTTGAAAAGCCTTCTATCAGTGAGTGCGGCCTGAAATAAATAGTACACGTACTGTTGACACCATTTCTAGACTGTTATTTGTTAAACAAATAGGCATGCAATGATTTGTTAGTAGCTAACTGTAAATTTAAACAGTGCGATTAATATTTCCAATAGTTATGTGCCCCTTATGGCCATACCAGTTGTTAAAACAGTTGCTACATTTATTCACAGATATTTTGGCAATTTTCTGTGCCCAGCAGTTACCACCTTAAAGGCTGTATGCTAAATAAACTACTAATGGGTAGACCATAATTTTTTTTATAAAAATAAGGGCAATACAGTACCCCACTGTTACTTAAACTGTAATAACATTATACTGAAATCAGTCTACTGGTTAAAACATTTCTATACATTACCAGCGTTGTCTTTTCCCTGCAAGACAGGAGACAGAAAGAAAAAATAAGCCACAAAAGGGAATGTCTTTAGAGAATGCTTTTCCTGTGGGAGGTCAGCACTGATTTTAAAAAATGCTTTACCGGCCCAGTGGTGCTGAAGGATGAGGCGCTGGTGCCTTACCTCGTGCTACACCAACAACCTGTGTTCAGGAACGAGCATGAGCCGTTGGGGGTCAGCAGGGGAAGAGAAGGATTGAGTGTCCAATGGACTGCTCTCTTTCTCTGGGGAGGGGGGTTCTCAGTGGTCGGCTTGTTCGCCCCCCTGGCGGAGGCTGGAGGGCAGGGCACTGCACTACAAGTAGGGGAGGAGTTGGGCCAGATGACTGGAGGGAGTGCGTGTAGACGCGTGCACGCTCCACTCCGCTGACATCATGGCATGGTCCCGACTCCTGGGAGAACAGCAGAAAAAAGATACTACCGTGCAGGATAGGGGATGGTGCCTCGCAGGCTCTACCCTAGCTAGCCATAGTGCTGACCACCTATCTGGGTCTCGGTGGGAGTTGACCCCCTGCTGACCCGGCCGGTGGGGTAAGCCCTGGGGCTAGGTCAGCATTGGCTGGTGGACGCCGGGGGATGGGGCTGGGGGCGCCCTCCTGATCTCCTGATACAAGCTGGTGGTAGGAGGTGAGAAAAATAATAACTACAAAAAAATACTGATACTTATATTAACTCTATACAGGTGTATGCCTTCGGCTACCTTTGGGGGTAGGTATTTGGATTTTGAAAATCAAAATAAGGTTACAACTAAAGTCAGAGAAAGAAGCACCCTAATTTCTCTGTCTTTAACATTAAAAACATGTTAGCTGAATTTACACATCATCCAGACTAATGCCACTAGCTGCAGTTCATAGCATCATATACGTACATTATAAAAAAAAAATTGTAAGGCCAGACCTGGATTTCAAAAGAAAAAATATTAAATAACATAACTGGTAAAAATCTCTAAAACAGTTACAGTGGATTCCTGATGTATGCACATGCTGGGGACAAGCTGAATGTGTACATACAACTGGAATGTGCATACAACCAGAACACCATAGAAATGAATGGGTGCATATTTAAATCAATGGGGACATGTTTACAAAACGTAACTCACATGCTCACAAATACATCTAAGCCATCTTAAATGCTGTTAAATGTTATTTTAAGTAATATGAGAAGTGACAGCCTTTACCACAGCACATCATTTTTTTTGTGCTGAACTGAACACTCACTGATGCTGACCCACGTCCGCTGCAGCAAGTGAGAGGGAATGCAGCTTTCAGTGAGAAGCATGAATTCTGAAGTCAAATCATTTGCCATCAGTCCATCACCTTCTGTGAGTTAATAAGAACTGAAAACTATTAGCAATCACTATCACTATGGTGTGAAGGAGGACAGGTTTAACTGGGCTCTGGCATTTGTCAGGTGATTAGTGGATTAGCTACAGGGGACAATCTAGTGGCTGCAAGAGAATGACAACTGAATGCAACTGTCAAAGAGGTGACGCAGACCTTCTGGGGACCTGCTGGGGAATGTTTCAAGGTGAACAAAATGTGCATATAACCAATAAATTGTGAGCATACAAACAAAATAATTAACACTGCTGGAATAGGGCAAGAATCGGGACTTCAGTTTTTTGTGCATACATCCGGAAAGTGTGCATACATCCGAATGGCATACAAGAGGAATCCACTGTATAATATTTCTTGTAGCAGTGAAAAATTGTGTAACTAGCTTTGTTAAAGTTTTTTTTAATTCAGAAAACTTTATTAATTTTTATATAATACAATACAGAGAATGTGACAAATACGGAGAGAGCATGTCATGGAAACAAAGCACACACCCCCGCCTAACCCCCCCCCATGGAGTGTCCTCAACCCACAAATCCTAGGCTAGAAACCTGAACTTATGCTTATAGAAATAGAAGGAACAGGAACTACTTAACGCTGTCTGATTCAGATAGTGTATAATGTGTGCAGCTTGCTCCATTTCTTATCAAATAGCGATGGTTTATGACGGAGACTGGCAATCATACATTCAGTCCATAGACTGAACAGAAGTTCTTGCAGCCATTCCTGATAGGAGAGGGAGGATTGAGCTAGCCAATGTCTGAGAACTAGTTTTTTTCATAGCCAAAGAAATCATGGAGTTATAACTTTTCTCTCTCACCTGGACAGAGCTGTAGTCACCAAGGATACAAATGTTGGGTTTAAAAATACTCTCTAGTCCCAAAAAGGGGTCTGCTTTGACCTCGATAAGGCCCCAAAGTGGAGCAACTTTAGTACAAAACCAGAAAATATGCAAGAGGGGGACCACTTCTTGGCCACATCTGTTGCAAGTGATTGAGGAGGTCTGACCCATTTTAGCACGTTTTACAGGTGTGTAGTAGAGGTTATGCAGAATATGAAATTGGGTGAGTCTGAGCCTGTCCTGAAATATATAAATATATAGGTCTTTCCATATGGAGCACCAGTTGAGAGAGAAGGAAGGAAAGAGAGCATCCCAGTATGATGGCAGGCCCGTTCCATGTGGAGTAAGCTTAGAAACATAGAAACATAGAGGTTGATGGCAGATAAGGACCGCAAGGTCCATCCGGTCTGCCCATTTCTTTTTCTACCTTATAAATGTGCCATCGGCCTTTGCTCTGTCAGTGACCTATCTATTCATACTCATCTGTATTGCTCCCTCATGCCTATCCCATACCTGTTTGAAGCCCTGCACTGTATTCATAGCCACCACTTCCTGAGGTAGGCCATTCCAAGCATCCACCACTCTTTCTGTGAAAAAGAATTTCCTCACATTCCCCCTTAATCGGCCTCCCTCTAATCTCATGCTGTGTCCTCTTGTCCTGCTAAGACTCTTTCACCTTGTTAATGCCCTTAAGGTGTTTGAATGTTTCGATCATATCACCTCTCTCCCTCCTTTGCTCAAGGGTATACATATTGAGCTCTGTTAATCTGTCCTCATATGTCTTCTGATGCAGTCCCTGCACCATTTTGGTTGCCCTTGTCTGGACTGCCTCAATTTGGTTAATGTCCTTGTGAAGGTGTGGCCTCCAGTACTGCATGCGGTACTCCAGATGGGGCCTAACCAGTGTCTTGTAAAGAGGGATTATTACCTCCCTCTTACGACTTGTGATACCCCTATTAATACACCCTAACATCCCCCTAGCCTTACCTACTGCTTTAGTGGTCTGCTTGGATGATTTCAGGTCATCAGTGATGATGATGCCCAAGTCTCTTTCTTCCTTTGTGACTGCCAGCAAGTCCCCTTCCAGCCTATAAGTGGCTTCAGGGTTTCTCTTCCCTATGTGCATGATCTTGCACTTCTTTGCATTAAATCCCAGTTGCCACTCTTCTGACTATTTTGCTAATTTATCCGGATCTCTTCTCATTCTGCCCACCCCATCTGGATCATCTACTCTGTTGCAGATCTTGGTGTCATCTGCAAACAGACAAGCCTTACCCTCCAGTCCATCTGCAATGTCACTAATGAAGATATTGAAGAGGACTGGCCCCAGGACTGATCCCTGAGGTACCCCACTTGTGACTTGCATCTCTTTTGACTGTATACCATTTACCACCACTCTCTGTTTTCTGCCCGTCAACCAGTTTGCCACCCAATTGACCTACTTCTGACCCACCCCCAATCTACCCAGCTTATTTATCACTCTTCTATATGGAACAGTGTCAAAAGCTTTGCTGAAGTCAAGGTAGGAGACATCAACTGCTCACCCTTGGTCCACTACTCTGGTTACCCAGTCAAAGAAATCTATGAGATTAGTTTGACAGGACCTTCCTTTTGTAAACCCATGCTGTCTTGGATCCTGTGCCCCTATGGATTCCAGGTGTTGCACTATCCTTTCCTTAAGGAGTGCCTCCATAATCTTGCCCACTACTGAGGTAAGACTGACTGGTCTATAGTTCCCTGCCTCCTCCCTGCTACCACTCTTGTGGAGCAAGATCACATGATCCCTTCTCCAGTCTTCTGGGACCTCTCCTGTGCTCAGAGACTCACTAAAAAGTTCTGCTAATGGCTCTGCTAGTTCCACCCTTAGCTCCTTAAGTTCCCTGGGATGTATGCCATCAGGTCCCATTGCCTTGTCCACCCTGAGCTTAGGAAGAATTTGTGAGTAAATTCCAGAAACACCATGAGGTTTGAGCACTAATTCTTTAAGGGAAAGGAAGAGCTCAGATTGATCAGTTTGCCATGGGTTGGGTCCTAACACCTGCAGCAGAAGGTGTCTTACCTGGAAGATCTTAAAGGTAAGGAAGGTCCCCAGTTAAAACTTTTGCAAGATAGAGGGTGAGGTAAAAGTAGCACACCTTGAGAGACCAGGTCTGAGACTACAGCATTAGATAACTGTGGTAGCCAGGTAGATGGGATCACCTGTCCACGAATTTTAAAATTATTATAACAGAGCAGAGGTTGAGAAATGTCTTTGGTTGGAGGTTTAGGGCAATACAGAATTGAAAGAATACTCTTAGGGAGGTACCAATCACAGAATTTTTCAATGGGGATGGTAAAGATTTCCAGGGTGCAAAGAAAAGGGAGGGCCTGGCTAAGCTGGACCTATTTTTTTATTTGTATTTATTTTATTTATTTAGAGTCTAGGATTACAAGTACCTTTGAGCCAAGGTTCTTTTACAAAGGTTCCACGTCAATTGAGGTACAATACAAACATCACATAGAGTTGAATAACAATGCAGAAATAGTGCACAGACATTTTTAAGCAGCTGAAATACATTACATTGAGGGAAAGTGAGTACTAGGGGGCAGGATAGCCAGAGGTAACTCAGGCTTGGAAAGGACACAAAAAGAGCGGTGCAGCCATGGGCATTTGTCAGGCCTCAAAAAAGTGCTTGGGGGTAGGGGGCAAAAACAGGAGGGGAGGGGAAGGTAGGCTATAGGAAGAGGAAGAGAGGGGGTAGGAGTAGAAGTGCTAGGAGGAAGCTCAGATTATGAGGGACAGTTGCAGGAGCTAGAGGCAGCTAGGTGGAGATGAAGGTTGGCTTTGAATGGGCCTAGCTTTTGCAGAGAGGAGATGTCTTTGTTGAGTCCATTAATCCAACTAAGAGCTTGGTATGCAACGGATCTTTGGCCCTGTGTGGTGCAGCATTGAGTAATGTGCAGCATTTCATTTTCTGAAGCCCTGGTGAGGCAGGGGTTGTGTGCTGTATGGAGAAGACTTTGGAATCTGGGGGGAACAAGATGTAGCATAATTTTCTTAGCCATTAGACAAGTTTGGTACTTAATATGGTTTGATAGCTGGAGCCACCCTGTTTGGGCATAGAGGTCACACATATGGGTGAGTCAGTGGGATCCTGTGATGAGTCAGCAAGCTTTGTTTAGGGCCAAGGATAAGCACCTGAGGGCTGGGTCACTTGCAGAGCCATAAATAATCAGATCATAGTCGATTAGAGAGATCACCAAGCTCTGTACTGCTATCCTTAAGGCATCCGAGGTAAGGCATTGCCTGTCCCTGTAGAGGAGACTTCTCCTCCAACAAGATCTAACTAGATGGAGGTCACTCCCTCTCTCCCTCTGGGGCAGAATCAACATAATAAAGATGAATATTCTCCTGAGACTGTTTTATCCTCTCAATATGCTAAACCTCTGGTTACTCCTCTCCTTCTTCAAACATATCAGGTCCAGCTCCAACTTGAGCCATATAGGTATGTAGTCAGAGGTTTGATTGGCTGGGGTTGGAGAGATCCACTTGAAGCATTTGTGAAGGTGACTCACACAGCAATAAAACAGGAAATTAGGAAGTTTAAGCCCTCCCTGCATTCTAGGTAATGACAGCTTCCTGTAAGACCTTCTAGGGGTTTTATTCAGCCAAATAAACCTGGTGATAAGGGACTGTATATGTTTGAAGAAGGAGAGGGGTAATCAGAGGTTTAGCATATTGAAAGGATAAAACAGTCTCAGGAGAATATTCATCTTTATTATGTTGATTCTGCCCCAGACGGAGAGAGGGAGCGACCTCCATCTAGTTAGATCTTGTTGGAGGAGAAGTGTTAAGTCCTCTAAATTGCACTTCCTCATAATGGAAACACCATGAGAGAGGTGAATACCCAGATATTTAATGTGATGTGGAGCCCAGTGCATGCCGAAGTGGGCAATATCTGATTTTAAGGCGTAAGGGTTGAGGAGTAATACTTCAGTTTTCTCTAGATTAAGTTTATAATTGGAAAAAAGCCCAAACTCTTTAATGATTGTCAAAGCTGTAGAGATTGAGCTGAGTGGTTGAGAGAGGTGTAATAAAATATCATCTGCATATACTGATATCATCTGAATCGTCTCTCCTATTGGAATCTCAGTTATATTGGGAGAGTTTGAATTGCTGGATTAGAGGCTCTAAATAGAGACTGAAGAGTAGGGGAGATAACGGGCAACCTTGACATGTACCAGAGAACAGAGAGAATCTAGAGGAAAAGACCCCATTATAGTAAATTGTTGCAGCAGGTGAGGAGTATATTATCTTGACCCAGCACAGGAAGGCCGAGGGGAATCCAACTTTCTGTAAGGTAATCAAAAGAAATGTCCAGTCCACCCTATCAAATGCTTTCTCTGTGTCTAGGGACACCAAGACCATAGGAGAGACAGAATACCTCGCAGCGGAGAAAATATGTTCTAACTTATGAAGGTGATTGGAGGGAGAGTGAGCTGGAACAAAACCAACCTGGTCTGGACTGAGGAGACCAGACCGTACACTGGTAATCCTTGAAGCCAAAATCTTAAGATCGTAACTTAGTAATGAGATAGGCTGATAACTGGAAACCTGATTGGAAGGTTTACCCGGCTTCAGTAGAAGGACTATCAAAGCCTCTAGGATTGTTGGATTTGAGGAGAAGCCATCCAGACCAGGGGCTTTTTCTAAAGCTAGACTATTAATTGTGGTGACAATTTCTGATATAGAGATAGGCTGAGATAGGAAGGACTGTTGAATTTCTGAGAGCCAGGATAGGTGGACCGTGTCTAGGTAAGCTCTGATTCTTTCTTCAGAAGGTCTGGGAATCCTGGTCCCATAGAGATCTTTATAGTAAATTTTGAACTTTTGAAAGCATCTTGATTAGGCCATCGCCAGAGAGAAAGGCTGGGATAAATCTAGAGGCCTCACATTTCTTCAAGCGTAAGGCCAGCAGATGTCCTGCCTTCCCTCCCTGCTCAATATATTTAGACTGGGTTTTCAAGATTGCATACTCAGCCTTCTCCCTCAATAAGTCAGCATATTTGTCTCTTATGCACATAAGTTCTTTCAGTGTTTCTGCAAAGGGGGAAGGAGAATTGGATTGTTCTAGCTCTGTAATCTGGCGCAAGAGGTTGTCTGCCTCTTGTTCCTGGATTTTCTTACGCTTGGAGGCCAAATGCATAAATTCTCCCCTGAGGAAGCACTTGAAAGCACACCACTCATGGTCACCCCTAACTACTAAACCAGCATTAATATCTGTACAAGACTGGATCTGAGTTTTGAGCCTGGAGACAATGAATGGATCTTTCAGTAGTTGGTTGTTTAATTTCCAGGAAGTATCCTTCTGCATACCTGGTGATAGGGAAAGCGTCAACCAAGTCAAAGCATGATCCAACAGCACCCTATGAGTTATCCCACTGTCCAGTGCTCCTCTCATCTTTGTTTGACTAATTAAAATAAAATTAAAGTCCAGGTGGGAGAAGGAGCCATGAACAGTAGAATAAAAGAAAAATTCTTTGGTTTGGGGGTGAAGGATCCTCCATGGGTCACACAATCCCAACGAGTCCATCACGTCTCGTATAGCATGTTGGGAGGGTGACAGTGGGACTAATAGTCTACCTGACCAATCCAAACCTTGAGTAAGTGTAATGTTCCAATTACCTCCCAGAATTATGTGGGCAGGTAGAAGGGAGGCCAGTCAGTCAGTAAGTTCCATGAAAAATGTGGGGTCGCCACTGTTAGGACCATAGACACTACCTAGTATTACCTCTGCCTGGTCAAGGTAATGTTTCACCAGGATATACCTTCCCTGTGGGTCAGAAATACATTGTGTGGATTGAAAATGTATATTTCTGAAGAGTAAGAGTTATAACCTTCAGCAAAGACTTGGCCAACTGATTGTCTGCAGAACCAGTTTCCTTCTGCTGACAACAGATGAGTTTCTTGCAAAAATATTACCTTACATTGCAATTGAGATATGTATTTAATGACCTGATATCTTTTGATCTGAGTCCCTGCACCTCTAATGCTCCAGGATGCAAACTTTAAGAAGTTAGCCATTATCTCTATATTGTATAGTAACTAAAAAAACAGAAACCCAAATGAGGACACTCCAATAACCTCCCCCCCACTACCCTTGGCAAACATACTTTTCAACAATGCAAGATACAGTATAGCTCGGTAAGAATGTGAACAAATACTGTGAATATGGTAAAGAAAACTACCCCCCTCTTAGCCTGAAAAGACCCTCCACTAGAATAACACTGAAACCTAATAATAATGTAAAGAGAGGAAATCTCCCACCCGATACCCAATCCCCACACATAGTAATATTTACAACTCCCACCCATATCCCCTAATACAGAACTAAGTAAAATTATACCACCAAACATTAATAACCCATATTGCCTTGGTTCTGTTTCTATATAAAAAGGCAGTATAAGGGGGCACAGGCATGTAATTCTCATGACAATCAAGACTTGTGATTGCCCTCCATATGTATAATAACAGAAAATTAAGATGCCCCCTGAAAATTGTCCCTGAATACTCCATCATTACTCTTAAAATAAATAGAAATAAAAGTAGTAAAGTGGAGGAGAGAAAAGATAACCAAATAATGTTCCCATTTCCCAATGGACTAAGGATCCCACCCTATCTATCCAGGACATGATGAGCCCCAGCTTAGCGGTTATAAATCGCACTAAATAGCCACCCCCCCAACCAAAACCGAGCCACAAAGAACAGGAATAATCATTCAAATAAGTCTTCGAAATGAGTGTAAGGCAGGTCGTGAGAGTGAATACATAATACTAGTAGCAGAAAAAGTGGGATACGAGCACTCATATAGGGAGATAACTTTAATAGGCCTCCTCAGAGCTAAATTTATAGGAGTCTCACCCCAGTCAGGAGTTAGTAGGAGCATCACCCTGGGGCCACTACTCTGATTGATGCAAGTAGCTATATTTCCCTTTAGTGGCCTGAAACAGATATTTCAGATCCCATTGCTGTGCAACAGCTTGGTTGCAAAACTATCAGATATAGCCAGTAGCGGATCCAGTATTTTACCATGGGGGGAGGGTGTGCTGTGGTGGTGTGCATACTTGATATGCAACTTTTTGACATTTTTTAATCCTTTACATTATCTTTTCCATAAAATTTTTGACTGAAAATATAAATGTAATAATTTTTCTGACTGTAGATTTTCTTACAATCAATATATTAGACTTCTCCAGCAAAGTGAAATGCAGCTGTAGCAAGGAAGTAAGTTACTATGGGGGTGCACCTGCACCCTCTAACCCCCCCAAGATCCGCTTCTGGATATAACCATGTTGCAGAGATATTAAAAAAGGAGAACACCATTTAACAACACTGGTTAACAAGCTCAACCAGGGGAACACCAAACTTCAGGTCAGTGCAGGATTACAGGCCGGCCCCTCCAAGATCATGGGGGGGGGGTTGTGACTGCAAAGTAACACAACATGTCACAAAAACAAAGTCGCCTGAGATGAAGGCCAGTTCTGCCATAGAAGTCTAAAAACTTAAATTTACAGACAAGGGCCCACCATGGACAGAAACATACCCCACATAGGGAGGTAACTGATGTAGAAGTCAGAGGTATACAGCAACCCTTAAATAAATCAGGTAGAAGTGCCGCTAACACCCGAGTTGCTCGTTCCGGTGACTTAAAAGAGCACCACTGATCTTGTATCAGGACTTGCAGACAAGCAGGATATCTCATTCTAAAATGGATGCCAGCTGTGAGTAATTTGACTATTGTAGGATGGAAGGCTGCTCTCTTTTTCCTAGTTTCTGAAGGGAGATCTTGGGCGATGCGTAGGGAATTGCCTTCCCAAGTGATTGACTGCAATTCTCTGGATTTCTGCAAGATATGCTGCTTTTCGAGGTAGTTTAAGAATTTAAATATGAATGGGTGGGGGGGCAATCTAGCAGGATGGCAAGGGCAAAGAGAACGATGCGCCCTTTCTATTAGGTAGGAAGAGATGTGAGGGCCCGCTATCTTTGCCAGGAGCTTCTGAATGAATGGTCCCAGTGAGGGGCCTTTGGCTGATTCTGGGAGGCCGAATATTAGCAAATTATTTCTGCAGCTTCACCCCTCCAGATCTTCTGTTTTGTCCTGAAGCTTGGCCACTTGTTGTCTCAGGTGCAATATTTCAGGGTCAACTTTATTCTTCCATTGCTCCAGGGAAAAAGCCCAAGTTTCGGTATTGCCAACACGCCGGCCCAGATTACCGAGGTCGGCCCGCAATGATTTGAGCTCTACTATAAGGTCCTGCAGTGCTACTCTGAAGGGTTGCAGCTCTTGTAAAAATCAATCCTCGGTGAGAGGAATATCAGGCACAGTAGTGTTAGACTGCCAATCCAATTGGGAGTCCTGGACTTTAAATTTTTTTGCGGTCTTCACGGGCTTAGTAGGTGGGGTGTGCTGTGGCAAGGCCCGTTTCATATTCGCCTCCATTCCTGAAGTCCGTGCTGTATCTAGGACTGCTGTTGGAGATGGTATGCAGGCAAGAGTATTTAGGCAGCAATTTCGGTGGTTCAGTTGTGTAAATCCTTCCATTAAAATGATGAAAAGGCTCAATTAAGGCAGGGAGAAGTGGGAGCCAAAGTGCAATGCTACCACCCGAACTCAAGCATCACGTGATCTCCCAGTTTTTTAAAGTGAATGGCTCATTACAAATGCTGGGGGTGATTAGCCCCCCCCCCCAATCACCTTGTATGGCATGGGGATCACATGATACAGTACAAGGACAAAGAAGCATGTGAATAATGAACCATCTTGAGGGAAGGCATACGTAGGGATAGGTTGGGTTAGAGATAGGAAAGTTTCTTGGCTGGAAGCCCAGGAGAAAATGACAGTCCTTACTTCTCAGACAGAAGATGAGGACTGTAAAAAAAAAAGGTAAACTTTTTATAAATCATATTTGATGTGCACCCCTGTTTAAACCTGGTATTTAGATAAGAAATATCGATTTAATTAGGGAACTACATCAGTTCTGAGCTGGAAAACAGGTACAGCTCAAAGCACAAGGAGGTCAAGTGACTTGCTAAAGGTCACACAGCGTGCAAACGATGGCTGCTGGGATTGAAACCCAGCTGTAGCTGCAGTGTCCTTGAACACTGTGCTGTATGAGAGTTCTTACTGATAAAAGAACAATGAGATCTGCTGGGTGAGGCAGCAAAAAAAAGATGTGTTTAACACAAAGGGCCAGATATTTAAAACTGTGCTCCAGGGCTAAAGTAGCACTGCTCAGCAGGCAAACATAGTCCGGAGCAAAAAGCAAGCTATATTTAAAAGGAATAGCCCGGAGCAAAACCAGCTGAATATAGCAAGCAAAGGAAGCTGGGCAAACAGGGCCAGGAGTGCAGGGCAAAAATAGCCCAGGAATAAGACAGCACTGAATATAGCAACAGGGAACTGCACACTGCCGCTGCAGCCCATTAGACCCTGGAGAAAGCCAGTGTTGCAGGTGGAGAGCATTGTGTGTGATTGCACAGAGATGTCTCACATCTACTGCAAACAACAATGTAAGCCACACGCTGCAGAACTGTGCTATGCTGACATGAGGTTTGCCCATGCCAACCTGATTACACAGTGCTAATGCATTAGCCCGGTGCAAGCTGGTTAGCCTGGGGCAGGTGGGAGCTATATTCAAAGCTCCCATGCAAATAAGCCTACTTAGGTAATCTGTAGGCAAGCAGGTACATTTGCATCTCATTAACTGCTGCTTAGCA
Source organism: Neoceratodus forsteri (assembly GCA_016271365.2). Classification (NCBI taxonomy): domain Eukaryota; kingdom Metazoa; phylum Chordata; order Ceratodontiformes; family Ceratodontidae; genus Neoceratodus; species Neoceratodus forsteri. The sequence goes on from CM028136.1 coordinate 767,863,861, forward strand.
TACATTACCACATGGTTTGCCTGGTGCTACTGCATGGAGCACACAGCGCCACCTATTGGTTGGAATGGTAGTACAGGCTGGATGCAGCAGGCAAAGGCATGCCCACAGCGACTCCTGTTGGTTGTCAGGGAAGTACAGGCTGGAAGCAGCAGGAACTGTGTGCTGGCAGGCACAAACAGAGCAGACATCCTGCCCATGCAACACTGCAAGCTGTACAACACAAGGTACATATATAGGGAGACAGAGACACAGGGAGAGAGTGATAACTATGTGACACATACCTAAATATACAACTGATACACACACACATATATATATATATATATATATATATATATATATAGAGAGAGAGAGTCACACACATGTCCATTGGCCATATGTGCCTTTGTACATGCTCCCCCAAACAACATAGGCACCCTACGGTAGGTGTTGGTGGAACACAGTCGGGGGGACCCACAAATGCATGGGACAAGCATAAGGCATGCCTGGTGGGGGTGGGAGGACATATGCTGTAGGCTACATAGGGCATGCAGCATATCCATACATTAGGGACCTGGGCAGACTGACTGGGCCAGGCTGTCCACTCTGCCATCATGGTCCTTGTTGCCATGTGTTCCTGCTGCATACCCTGGTAGTCTAGTGATCCCCCCCAGCATGGTACCCGACCCCATTTCATGTTAAATATAGTGTTTATCCTGGTAGTCTAGTGGTCCCCCCAGCACGATACCAGACCCGTTTCATATTAAATATAGTATTTATCCTGGTAGTCTAGTGGTTCCCCCCCCAGCATGGTACCCAACCCCCGCTTCATGTTAAATAGACTATTTATCCTGGTAGTCTAGTAGTCCCCCCCTCATGGTACCCGACCCCATTTCATGTTAAATATAGTATTTATCCTGGTAGTCTAGTGGTCCCCCCACCCAGCACGTTTCCGACCCTGTTTCATGTTAAACAATGTATTTATCCTGGTAGTCTAGTGGTCCCCCCAGCACATTTCCCGACCCCCGATCCCAATAATATAACATATTTCCCTGGTAGTCTAGCAGTCCCCCCGCCCAGCAGTGCCGCCCCTGCTCATCCCACCCATCTGCCACGAATCGAGCCGGCGACCAGCTCAGCCCTCCTCACACCACCATGGCCAGACACAGACTGAGAAATGAATGAGCTGTACTACATTCATTACAGTACAGCTCATTCATTCTCAGTCAGTGGCCAACCGTGGTGGTATGAGGAGGCTGAGCTGGTCTGCCGCCCGACGGCAGATGGGTGGATGTGCAGGGTGGCACTGTCAAGTGGGAAGGGTACCACTGGACTACCAGGACATGGGTGGTGTCTATGAGGAATGGGGTCAGGATATGTTCGAGAGGGTGGGGGGCACCACTAGACTACCAGGATAAATACAATCTATAACATGTAACGGGGGTTGGGAAAAGTGCTAGGGGGTTGGGGCACTACTAGACTACCAGGGTAATTACAAATTTCTATGGGGAATGGGGTAGGGATACATGCTGGGAGGGTGGACCACTAGACTACCAGGGAGATGAGTCTTTTCTATGGGGCACGGGGGTTGGGATACATGCTGGGAAGGGGGACCACTAGATTACCAGCGAGATGTGGCTTTTCTATGGGGCACAGGAGTCGGTATACATGCTGGGAGGGTATCACTGCTATTAGCACTGCATTAAAAGCAGCTTATCTTTGGTGGTAACTAGCACCGCGCTACAGGTCGCACTAATGCCTATAGCACGTCGCTATAATTTTGAATATGCCAGTGCACTGGCGTTCAGGGCCCCTTCCCTGCATACATTTTGGTTTAGCGTCGGCGCTAACACCTAGCACCGGTGCTAACTGTACATTTCAATATTGCAGTTGGGCGCAAGGTCAGCGCTAGTCCAGTGCAACAACTTTGCGTCCAGTGCTGAGTTCTGAATATCTGGCCCAAAATGTTATACTTGATGGCCGACAGAGAGGCCATATGTGATACGCAAAAAAAACTGTAAAAGTATTTACGAGACGCTTTGCCTTCTTGCTGTTTATTAACAACCTACAATTAACTTGAATCAACCTTAATGAAACCATTCCAAATCTGGCTAAAATATACACATACGTCAACCTTGAACCACTAGCAATGTCTCATCTAAATATTAGAAAAGTTTGAGGCATCAGAGAACATATGGTCCGGCTGTCGGTGAAAGCACAGCTAACAGACTGGACTGCACCCTTGGCCAAAAGCCAAATTTATCGGTCATTTTATGAGCAGATTTTTCTCTGTAGAAAAGACACAAAAAAACCCCAAGTTGCTTCATTAAAACCCCTGTTAGAGGCATTGTTAACTGGTAACAGTGACATTTTGACAAAGCTATTGTTTAATTAAGCACATTGGCCCAGATATTCAAACTGCGCCCAAAAAGTGCGCAATAGCAGGAGCAAGCGCAAGTCTATTGCGCCCATGCACAAGAGATGCGATATTCAAAAATGGAGCAGGCCAAATTGTGCCTAAAGTCGATGACGGAATATCGCACCACCTGCGCCATAGTGCAACTAGGGAGGGGAAGCTGAGCAGATCTGATGCGCCATAAAGCAACAAGGGATGCTCAGCTGAGCAGTCCAGAGGCATCATAGTGCAACCAGGGAGCCCCCCAGCTGCAGAGCAATGTAACTGCACAATCAGGGAGGTAGGGGCCCACCACCCATGCCACAGATGGGCACAGGAACACACAACAGAACAGACATCGTCCCCCACACCCCAAGCACAGCACAACTGGGGGAGGGCTGGAATAACCACTGGCCTATGGAAACAAGCAAACAACCCACAGCCTGGCCATGGTGCCCCATCACACCTACCAGCAAGCTGTGACTGGCACACAAGGAGGGCAGACACCCCGTGCCACACCATCCCCCCCAGTGCAGAGCACACACTGCACCGTGACCCCAGACACCCCCCCATGAGCAATGACCACCACTGCAGGAAACCCCATGCATGCCACCACCCCCACTGTGTCAATGCAACCCTGTGCACCACAGAACCATGCAAGCCAGCCCCACCATGAGCACCCATCAGTGGGTTGCAGCACACAGACACAGCAATGCAACAACGGCAGACACAGTGCCACCACGCACAGTCCCCCCGAGGTACTGCTGAGAGAATGACCATGCATCGGTACAAGAGGTACCCCACATGGGACAGGGCGTGCCCTTGACACCACCACCAGTGGTACAGCACCCTGCACAGTATTCCAGTGACACACCCTGACCCATCACTGGCCACAACAACCAGCACAGATACCCACAGTGGTGCATGGAAGCATGCACCATACTGGATGCCACACAGGGTATGGACAGACACCCACCCACCCATACCCAAGGGCACACCAACAGAGGGACGCAGTGGTGGGACAACCAAGCCCCCACTGTGGGCCCATGTAAGCCGTGTACACACAACCCACAGTCCACCACGGCACTGGAGTGCCAGCCACCCTGCACAGGCACTGTGGACCCGTACACCACCAGTAGTCGCCCGGAGCACAAGCCACAGACAGTGGGGCACATCCCCTGCAACACACACAAGGCACAGCATGGAGGTGGGATGACTGTGGTGCCCTCAGTGCCACCCGAGCCAGGTATGCTCCACACCAATGACAGGGGCAACCCAGCAAAGTGACGGGTACAGTGTCAACCCTGCAGGGACTGCCACCACTGACATGCCAGCGGACAGTGCAGGTCACAGACAGGCATGTGTGTTGGCTGCATAGGCCATGGATGGGCCGATGGGTGCACCATGGACACATAGCACGCGCCATAGACCACTGCACACAGTCATCTAGTGCACAGGGAACAACACACACAACACAGACACTGACTGATATCTACCCCCACACCATAGTCACCGCCACACGGACACACACACATACCCATGACTGCACCACCCCTGATGCCATGCACACCACTGCAGCTGAGCACCTATAGCCTGCTGCAAATCAGAGACCACCACAGTATTCATATCAAAATCAAATGTATTGAAAATATAAAAGTGAACTATGTACAAGAATAAAAACTATATACAAGCTTGGGGGGGACACAAACAAGGTGGGGGTGGGTAGGGGAAGGGGTTGACAAATGGGATGGGATAGGAGGGGTGTGAGGGTGAGTCCAGGGGGTAGGGGAAGTAATGGACTGAAGGACTTCTATCTGGACCGCTGTTCCTGACTTCAGGACCTCTGGTCTCTGTGCCTCCTCAGCACCCCTGTTGTGTCCAGCCTCCTTAGGATGTTGAGGGACTCGAGGGCCATCTGTAGGAGCTCCCGTAAGGCATTCCGGATGTCCCTGAGATGGTGTGCACCTATGACAAGAGAGCACAGTCAATAGGTGTGAATGCACAACCCCATACAGCCTGCCCACTGTGCATGGCATACGGCCATGGGACATACCACTGTGATGGTGTGTGACCACCCGCAGTGATCACGTCCACAGGACCTGCCCACCCAGGCGCATACAGCCATGCGGAATGCTGCACACACCCACCGGCCAAGTCACACACAGCACCACCGTGGCTGTTTAGTGATATGGCTATGTGGTGCAAAGGCAGTGGCACAGCCATGCACCTGGTGCATGCATGGGCCACCAGTGACGCACACCCAGACATGCATTGCCACTGGACAGTGTTGACTGTAACAAGTTGCATGCATGGCAGTGGTGTCGATCAATGGTGGACATGCCCCGCTGCCCACCCTGTCACACAGCATGCAATACTAATCATGGATGTATGGCACTCACCCTCATCAGGCCGGTCAGGTGGGCGGTGATGGCCCTCGCCCCACTTGGCTGCATTGTCCTCCCCCCTCCGCCGCTCTGCCCGCAATCTGTGGAGTTCATCAAGGCCTGTGGGGAAGAAAAAGAGAGAAGAACATCAGTACATTCCCGAAACAAAGTCCCCCTGCCCCACGGTGTGTGCCCTCCCACCCAGCCAGACCCACCCACCCACACCCTATGAACACCGCCATGGCCAACCCCATATGGTCCCTCCCTATGTGCTGGACACATACAACACTGTGACCCATATGGACGATAAAAGTGTGTTGACGGAACCCCTACCTGGATGTGGCACTGTGCCCCTCCTGGCACATGCCCGCAGTCGGGCCAGTAGCTCTGGCTTCCTCCGCAGGTCACCATAGCAGTGCCTGCACTGCTCTGCACTACGTCCCCATCCGGTGGCCTCTTCCAGGGCAGTGGTCACCTCCTGCCACACCTGGGTCCTGGCCCTGTCCAGGAGAGCCTCCCCGAAGAGAGGCCCATGGTGTGGCTCCACAATGGACACCAGATTGGCCAGCTCAATTGCTGTCCACTGTGCTGCCCATCTGTGTGCCATCCTAGCAGCTATAGTAGATAATATGGTGCTCTGCAGCGCAGCTCCCCATGTGCAGATGCTGTGCGGTACAGTGCTGCCATTCCCTATCACGCTGTTACCGAACAGCACGATAGAGGTGCACCCATGCCTGATGCATGGCACCAAGGAGGTAAAGGTCGGGCACAGGGTCAAGGGTCTCTGGCGCAAGGCCAAGCACAGTGCCATCGGATGACAATGTGTGTGGCGTGATTGGCTGCCTGTGTGCCAGTGCCATAGCAGACTACCAAGCAGTTGGGCCATTGCACCTATGATGGCCCAGCGCCACAGCGCCATGTAGTGACCATCGCTATAGCACCACTGGCACGATGGTGGCCGTGCTTTGCATTGCCTACCATGCACAGCATGTCATCAGCACAGCAGACGCCTGTGTCAGCAACCCGGGCATGAGCAGAGAGGTGTACTATGCATGTCACAGGACTGCGCCATTGGCTCAGCACGTTCAACACAATTGCGCAAAGCACAACAGTGCGATAGTCAGCCATCATATTATAAAATCATCTAATCAGCCATTCAATGGTGCAGCACTGCAATTTGCATCTACTTAAAGTTGCGCCTCGCCTCATTTGCATGGATTGCGCTATAAAGGTGCGACAATGTGCTGAAGTGGCCGTAGTCAGTTACTGCAGTTTATTGGTGAGTTGCATGCTGTTTGGGAGTGTGGAATGTGGATTCAGGGACATGCATGGGACTGCACAGTCACAAGTAACAACTGCCATTTTTACAGGCTACATAATGACCAAGCACGTTGTTGGAGAGGAGGAAAACAGTGGTGGGAAGAGGAGGAGGAGGAGGCCGAACTTTACAAAGGCTGAAACCGAGGCCTTGTTTGAGGCCTACCTGGATCAGGAGCCACTGCTCAGTGGACGGTGGGGAACCCCTCAGGCCTGTGCTGCTGCATGGGAGGAGGTGGCACGTGCCGTGAACCTGCATGGTAGCCACCAGCACTCTGTGAAGGAGTGTAAGAAGAAGATGGGCATGGACAGGAGGAGGGTAAAGGAGAAGGTGGCTGCCATCAGTGCAGCATATGCTGCAACAGGTGGGGGACAGCCAGAGGTGGTACAGCTGACCCCAGTGGAGGACAGGCTTGCTGGAAGCATGCAGTGCAGTGCCATTGAGGGTGTTCCGGGTGGTGGCTTCCAGACGGGTGGTGGCCCATCACTGCATCATAAGTCATGGTCTGTCTATGGGGGGCAGGGTAGATCACATACAGAATTGCGACTTTGTTTTCCCTTACAGATCCTGAGTGTCTGCATGGGTCAGCGGTGGTGGGCCTGTCCACTGCAGACAGTCGGATGGAGTCGGAGGTGGGACCATCCACCTCCACAGGTATATGTGGATCATTGCAACAGTGGGGCCGCCTGGCTGTCCACATTGATGTCGTTGTGACAGGTGTGGAGGAAGCCCTGCCTGTGTCCCAGCGTGCTGGCGTCCATGGATGCCAGCATGCTGTGGCCGGGGCAGAGTCCGGCACCAGTGATGATGACACGACCGTCATGGGCAGTGACACATGTGTGCCACAGGAAGGACACACAGTAGGGAAATTCGTGCCCATGGCTGTGGGTGGTGCCGCCATGGAGGCCTGTGTGTCAGCACAATCCCAGGCTGTGCCTGTCAGCACCAGTGGGGCAGCACTGGTGTCTGTTCAGGACAGTGGGACTGTTGTGGCCACTGTGGTGGCACCACTGAGCCCTGGGGTGCAGCAGTTGGAAGGGCAGCATCAGCAGTTGCCCACTGGGCTTGGGGGTACAGGGTTCAGCGGCAGCATCTGTGCACTGCCTGTGGACATGCCCAGACCTGGTCCTGGTGCGCAGCACCCACCCTTAAGGGGTGCTGAACAAGAGGGCCTTGCACACCCTGAGGGACAGGATGCCGAGGAGGCTGATGACCTCTTGGACGAGCACACCCGCCTACTGCGAGCATCAGTCCAGCAGCAGATGTGGCTTGCAACGTCTGTGGATGCACTGCGTGTGGCTCTGGAGTGGGCAGAGGAGCGTCGCAGCAGGGACACCACACTGATCCTGGCAGGGAAGGACCGTTTGTGGGAGGATGTGACTGCTGCCATTGACAGGCATGCACAGGCATTCATTGCTGTCATGGCCACAATAGGCACACAGTCAGGTGCCCATGCATCACGGACACCACACAGTGCACTATCCACCCCCTGTTCCCAGCGTCGTGTGACTCCCACCCCATCGACACCAGGTTGAGCTGTGGGCATCCTGAGCACTCCTGGTGCAGGCATGTTTGGTGTGCTGCAGACCCCTACGCAAGCACGGTTGCATTCTCACAGTGGAACCCCTGGGGGACCATCGGTGCCACCCCATGAGGCCAGTGATCAGCCTGCCAGTGCTGGCGGGTCTCGGTGTGGCCACCCACACATCCATGGCAGCTGTGGCACTGTGTCACGTGACTGACCTGTCTCCTAGTGCAGCTACTGTCTGGTGCTGCCCTGTGTGCATTGTGTGTGTCAGTGGGCAGTGCACAGATGGGTACCCGGCCCTGCATGTGGACACACAGTCCATCTGCACACCCTCCCGGCTGCTGTCCGCAGTTGAATGTGCATGATGATGCCTGCATTGCACTGTACACCAATGTGCAATGGTGCTCAGCATCTGACACATGCACATGGACAGGCAGTGGGCGTGGTGGCCTGTGGACATGTGTGTTGCTAGGGTGTGCAGTCTGGGTCGGTGTGCCTTCTGCCCTCTATGCATGTTTGTTGCATTGTGTGTGTGCGTGTGTATGTGTCCTTCGGTGTGGCATGTTAATCCTCCCCCATCCCTGGTTGTGTGTGTGCCTCTGTGCCTTGCCACTTCCCTTGATGGCATGCACCCCCGGTGTGTGTCCATGCGTGTTTGTGGGTTGTGCCTTGGCCACTGGTGGTTGCGCATGGCCCCATGACTTACCTGGGTTGGCTAAAGTGCTCCTCTGTGATGGTGTCCCAGTGCAGCTGTGCCAGCCGGAGCAGTCAGGGGTCCCGTTGGCCAAGGGGGGCTGCCCATCACCATCATCACAGGTGTCCCCATCGCTGTCCCCCTCTTTGACCTGTACAGCTATTCCACATTCAGTGGCCATGTTGTGCAGGATGCAACAGGCCAGGAATATCCCGCAGGCCTTTGAGGGGCTGTACTGTAGGGCACCGCCAGAGGCATCCAGGCAACGGAAACGTGCCTTCAGCATCCCAAACACCCGCTCGATGACATTACATGTGGTGGCGTGTGCCTCATTGTAGCGTTGCTGCAATGGGGTCACGGGCCACCGGTAGGGTGTGAGCAGCCAGGGACAGAGTGGGTATCCACTGTCACCTGTGTGTTGAGGGCGGAGGTTAGTTTTGTGATCAGCATCGCCCTGCCCCAGGCCATGTAGGCCACTACCCATGCCACCTCTGGCCATGCCCACCCAGGCCCTATGATTGTCAATGTGGCTTGCATACTCACCCACTAGGTGTCCAGTGGGGATGTCCCCCACTCTCGAATCTGTGGCACAGTGCCAACTGGTGCCAGATGAAAGAATCATGTGCTCCCCCAGGGTGCGTGGCACAGACATTGATGATGCACCCCTGGCATCACACACCACCTGGCAGTTGATGCTAGCATAGCCCTTGCGATTTATGTATGCAGCCCCCTCGGGGCCAGGTGGTGTGCGTATGGCCACATGGGTGCAGTTTATTTCCCCTAGCACACCAGACATACGTCCTACCCTGTGGAACTCCTGTATGTTTGCTGTGCGCTCCGCCGCTGTGCTGGGGAAATGGATGTACTCTTCAGCATGTGGCAGCAGTGTACTGAGGAATTGGGTGAGGTGACGTGATGTGGCCAACTGGGTTATGCCTGTGGTATCCCCAGTTGGTCTCTGGAAGGTACCCGTGGTGAGCAAGTACATGTAGGCTGTTATCTTGATCTCCACTGACAGGGCATGGCTCTGTTGCATGGGTGCCTGCATCACATCACTGCACAGCTCACAGAGCTGCCTCAGAATTGCCCTGTTCAGGCGGTACCGGCCTACAACCTCAGTATCGGTGTGCAGCTCAAAGCTGCTGTGGGCTCAGTACTGCCTGTTGGGGGCATACCACCGACGGGCCCTTCCACGGCCACGCCCTCGCCCTTCTCACCCCCCCTCATTACAGCCTCCATGTGGAAGGTGGCACTGGCCATGTCCCTGGCTTGTGTTCACCCCCCGGCAGCTGTAACTGTATTCCCCCCGCTGTCCTGGCTGCTACCTCCCCTGCACCGGGTACACCTGCCTGTGCTGGTCTCTGTGCTATGTGGCTCCCCACACCTTCCCTGTGCCTGGCTGTTCAGTGTGACCTTTCCCTGGCCTGCCCTGTTTGTGCCTCCTGCCCTGTCTGTCTGCCTCTGCCACATGTGGCTTCCCTGTAGCGTTCTTGTGCCTCTTCCTTGCTCCTTTTTATTTTGGCTAATTTCCGCTATGGCGCAACTTCTGCTTGCTCCACTATTGTGCATGGCGCAAGTCTTTGAATATCACACTGCGCCATTTATGCATGGTTCCTCCCCCTTTGGTTGCGCATGCCTTCATTATCATTGCGCTGTTGCTCAGCATGATTTCGGGGGCGCAACTGCCTCCTGTTGAATATCGCAGAATGGTGCAATTTTGGACTTGCGCAGGCGCAACCCTATTGCGCATGGCTCAACTCTTTTGAATATCTGGGCCATTGTCTGTAAACTACAAATCTTTTCCACAAATTACAATCCATGACGTTATATCCCTACACCTTCAAAAGCACATTCTTCAATCCTATAACACTTACTAAAGCCAGTCTTTATCAGGCACACAAGATTCTTCTAATTTAAAATTAAGTAACTCTAGTGACCAAAGCCACATGATGTAACCAATCTAAAAGACAGACTTGACTTTTGCTGCCTAGAGAACACTAATTACTGTAAGCAAAACATTTTTAAAACAAACACACAATAGTAGTCAATGAGACTGATACTATTAAACCTTAAGTTAAAATACAGAATACAGTACTGTCGCTGGCATTTTGGGCATTCACCAATTAGTCATTATCTCAGTTGCAAGGTACAGAGCAACCTTGAGAGAGGCAGTTCTTAGTCTAGCTGAAAAAGTAAACATTTTCATACACGTAACAGAGAACAAAACACAGCGTATTACTATTAAGTCTTAGTGCCTCTTAAAGTGAATTAGCAAGGAACATTTGTAATAGACAAAAGTTTTACACTTAGAACTGTTGTAGATTGCATTAGACACAGAAGGAAAAGTTAGTCAACCAAAAGATATAATTGAAAGTACTCACCAGATATCAAGGTTGAAAAGAAGCATTAGGACAGGTTTAGCACCAAGCCAGAGGGTTTTCCTTAATAAAAAAAAAAAAAATTCCTCAGGGGTCGTAACAGACAAATGTTTGTTCCAGGAACTCCAGTAGTTTCAAGTATGCCTCACGAAAGTGTATGTTAAACTTTCATGATGGTACAGCCGATGACTGATCAGTAGCCATTAACTCTTTAGGCTGCAAAGTCAGAGTTTTGGATAAGGATTGGAATTCTTCTCCCAGCCTACATATAGCCTGTACAGGATTATCTTTGGTTTTAGTTACTGTAGCAAAATCATCCCACCCACCATGGGCGGTCAGATAAGTTGAGACATCAAGCCTCAGTTCTGTGCAGACATCAGACATAACGTAAACTAAAGGGGAAACCTAAAGCCATTCTTGTGGCTTTCCTGCTGAGGACCAGTTCACAGCAGTTAAATACACAGACGGAATTATGTATGGGTTCTTGTGAGGAAAATACCTGCAACCAATGAGTAGCAGTCCGTTTACATGGAGTCCCTAGCTGCCAAGGCTAGCCAAAGGCTAACAGCAGTCCATGTCCCTTCACCTATTCCAAAGCTGCAAACTTCATTGTTACTTGTATCTGGGGAAAACACATCCCAGATCCCAAGTCACAAAGTAAAATGAGTGTTATTCTCTGTCAGTCAAAACTATTGTACTTGGTTGCCATTGTGCCTGTGCCAAGCACAAATATCAGATTCTTGGATAGTGATGCTGGTCAGAGAAATAACCACAAGCAGAATGTAATAAAGCAGTTTATTACATATACTCATGCCATTACAAGTGAAGCAAAGCAATCACAAGGGAGACAGCTTCCCCCTCAGCCCTCGGGTATTCAGTCTTTCTCCTCGAGGAGCTGGTGTGCAAGCAATTATATATGACTGATAACACTGCAGTTATAGATATGATAAACATATAGCATTGGACAAGGCATTACAGTAGGGTGTCTCCCTTGGGAAAATACATAGGAAATAAAGTTGCAAAGTCAGCAAGAAATACAAAACAAAGGAAGTGCATTGTCAGCTATAAGCTATGAACAAAAGAAATGCAGCATAAACAAAAATACATATAAAAGGCATATAAAAAGCACACATAATATAGGCAGATGCGTTGCAGTAAAAGTATAACAGGTATAATGAATATAAAACATGAATAAAAACAATAAAGCAATAAAAGAACAGAATATAAAATAATGTGAACATGATATACAGCACCAAATATCAGTGGCAAGCACAGTTCTAGCACCCATGCTTGTATGAAGGGTACCTATTTCTATCTGTTAGTGCAATATACAGCAATATCACAGTGAAAATAAACAATAAAACAAGATAACTTATTGTATGAACATGTGGATCAGTAGATGGTGTGGGACCCAGGCATAACACAGGCAAGAACACACAAAAACACGGCATGCAATCAGCAAAGAGTACCAGTAGAAAGCTAAATTGCCCCTGACGAAGGGACCCGCCATTGTCCCAAAGCACCAGGGCTTTACCTGCACTCTCGTTTATTGTACATTTCTGCAATAAACCATGAGTACACAGCAATTTAGCTTTCTACTGGTGTTTCTTGCTGATGAATTGCTCTGTTTTGCGTGTTTCTGCCTACCACAGGCAGTAAGGGATTTTGAGTGTTCTTTCTAAGTAACAGAAGGGAACATGAATCAGGAAGGGGGCACATACAAAGGAGAAACCCCACTACCTTTATGCCCCCAGTGGCAAATGCTGTCAGCTTGTCCCGAAAATTGGTAGAAAAAGACGTGAGAACTTGGCAGGAAGAGATTTCCATCCTGACTACGTCAACTTATCCACCAGTGAGCAAAGGTGCCTTGAGAACCTTAAAAAATATTCAGAGGTCACTATTAAGTCTGTAGATATGAGGGCAGTGTAGTGGTCATGGACACTATCGTATGCGGCCGAAGTCCATAGACAATTAGCCAAAAGAGATTTTATAGTCCATTGTGCCAGGACTCTACACTGCCCCTCAAGAAAAAAGTGGATGATTTTCTCAGTTCGGCATTGTAACTGGGTGATAGAATTACCTTTCTCAAGTTCGTGTTGGAACCGCACAAAAGTGAAGAAACAACAGACAAGTGGTGTCTAGCACATAAAGTGATTTATTTCTGGTATATAACACAGGTTTACAACCAAATCACAGTGATAAACACTGGGGAGAACACCTCCAATCTTTCTTACCTATAGGCAGCAACAAGTCTCTTCTCATAGAGAAAGGTGCAATGCAAAGGGTCTTATACCCGATAATAACCATAGCAACTACCAAAAAGATATATAAAAGTCTCATCATTGGATAGTGGCAAATAACCTGACTTCTCACTAGCCTGGGAAAGCATGCTGAGCCGGCAGAAAGACAAGATAACTAAACAAAGGACCTGTATTCATGAAGGCCACTTGTGGTTACATACATAATTGCATAGGTAATTGCTGTTCTGCACTAGAATCGAAGATGGCAGTATTGTCTAACTAATGATTATACAATGGTATAAACAGAGGTGTCTCCCAAGTGGTACAATTAGAATGATGGCAAATGCATTATGATTCTCAGTAGAAAATACAGTAGAACTCAGATCCTGACACTTATGCTTATATGATAAGTGCCTGTGCCCTAAGTATTAGTGTCTGCGAGGTAGAGGGCCAATCAGGGGTACTGGTTTGTGGATAACATTCCCCCTTGTTGCCTCTGAAGGGGCAACAATCCCAAGTGAGCTGGTAGGGATGGAGCTAAAAAAGTTGTTTACAGGCCCAACGCACGAGTCTTGTAAAGGAATTTGAGTTGTTCTCGATGTTCTTTTAAGGTACGTCACAGGCAGCATAGAGTGAAGGTAAGGAAAACAATCAAGAATGCTTGAATAATAACAAAAACTTTGAAGCTAAGTTCTTCCCAATAATTGCCAATGGCAAGACTTTAAATCACCATCATGAATCAAATCATTAAGTATATTATTAGCTTTAGATATATTATTGCTAATGTAGATCAAATTGAGAATCTTTTCTAGCTAAAAGAGATCATAAGGAGAGAGTCAAGGGATCAACGTGGATGTTAAAAATAGGCAAATATTGAGACAGGGCAAGCAAGTATTGGGGGTCAGTATCGATAACATCTGGTTCAGGGAGAGGAACAGGTGTGATCACAACGTGACCAATGACAGTTTTTTGCTGTGGAGTAAAACAAAAGTTAGATTTATCAATATTACAAGTACGAGTACCGTAGGCAAAGGACAGATACTGTAGTTATTGACTATACAGAACTGTCCCTCAGCGGTATAGCTGACTCTGAGTGTTGGTACGTGCCAGCGATGTAAGCGTACTGGGCAGGTGAAGGTCTGATTTGTCAGCTGAGTGGTGAAGCGATGTATCTCTTCAAGATAGATTCTGAATGGTGCTGTTTCGGCGTCGAACACTGAAGATGCAGAAGGAGGGACATCATCTGGATCAACGTCAATGAGGTTGGTCGGCAAGTCTTCACCCTATGTTAAAGCCCAGTCAAGATGTTCTGGTGAGTAGCTGCAAACTGGTTTCACAATGTCAAAGACATCACAGCAGCACAAGAAGTAGAATCCTTTCTTGGCACAACGTTAGTGTGAGGAGCTACTCAAGCTTGGAGAACTGGGTGGTAAACCAGCATAGAAGGAAGTTCAGTTCATTCATGGAAAATGTAATTTTCAAGATGTCCAATGGAGTGTATATTTGCCAGCTTTGTCAAAGACAGATGTAGCCGGATCAAAGTGTGGTAAGAAGACCGTAAAGGTGACGAACATGTCCCTAATGGAGCAAGATTTGGTTAGTTAACATGGTGCTTTGTTAGAAAATCTGGAAACATAACCAATATTATGCACTGTAGACATGGAAATGTTAAGAGTATTCTTTAAACACATAGAAATGCAGCCAGTGGCTGAGCAATATAGGCAATACCCTTTACCCAATCTGAGATCATGAATAACATCTGGAATTTTGCCTGATTCCAAGTCCCTGAAGAGACTGTTAACAGTAGAAATAACATAAGAGCCATAAGCAGAACATAGAATTTCATGCCCAGTATATTGCTTGTCCGCCTCGTGGTTATTCTGAAAAATAAGATCATTAAGTTTCTGTCTTGTATCATTGAACCCCTGAGCAACCTGCTTCATATTATAAACTGCATAATGCTTTTCCTCGCTGAGAGAATTAACACCTTGCAAGATAGGGGGCATAACATCATTGCCAAGTGTTTGCTGGAACTTAAGTGTCTGTGCTTTAATAGAGGCGATATCCGCTCCATTCCAAATAGACATTCCTGAGCCGAAAAGGCCAGTAACAGTACCTGCAACTCCAGTTATATCAGAGACAGAACCGACTACACCAGCAACGTCTGAGGCTGTGTCCCACTTGGTGCGTTTTGGTCTGGGTTTAGCATATTTATGGGCAGGTCTGAAAACACCAATATAGTTGGTGGTGTGATGTCCACCAATAGGATCATTTGTACATGTTTGGTAAGCAGCTACAATATCAGTAAGCATCATACTGTGGAACATAGAAGTATTAGTATGTTGACATAAACCAAATTCAGCCATATTCCAATGTGATAAATTGAAAATAACTGGGACATGCATAAACTGAACATTGTTTATCAGAGATCCTGGGAGTGATGTGGCGGTCAAATCATTTGGAGGGACATCCTCCAGATGAGGACAGGCAAGCAGTTCTTCCTGACCGGGTGGGACTACAGAGAGGTAGAGAGAAGAAGCAGCAGCATAGTTTTGAAGACAGAAGTCAATGGCCTCCCGTGAAGGGAGTCTGTCACAAATGGCGGATAGATGAGTGCAGTAAGATTTTACTGACCAGTGTGTCGTGGAGAAGCCTGTCTAATAGAGAGAGAGTACCATTTTGAGATATACTGTATCAGTGTTAGCCAACCATGGAATGTACCTTTGGCCAGGCGAGCTACAGGGATTGTGTAGCCCATTGCATCAGTTTGCCATTGAATGGAAAGTGAAGATTTATCTGCAGCAACAACTACAGCATCCAGAAAAGGCGTCTTTGCCTTGAGTAACCTTAATGTTTTTGTTTGGAATCTTAATCCGAACACCCAGGGAAGTTGAATGTTCCATTTGACCAAGCAAGTGAGCCAACTGATCTTTGTGAGTCTATGGGGTTTTGAGTGGGGGTGCTATAATGGTTAGAGGCAGTAATCCCACCAGTAGGAAAAGAGGGTGCAAAATAGCCATCTTGCCGATATCTGAAAGAAATAGAGAAGGATTAGTTAGCTGTAAGTATTATTGTGCCCTATGGGGTTAGGAAAAGTAAGTTCTTAGTCACCTTTATATAGTTTGAGTTGGTTAGCATGGAACCACTTGTCAGCAGTCTTTTTCTGCTATAGTCTGACCTGATAAACAGCAGGGCTGAGCTGGTTGACAATGGTATAGGGACCTTCCCATTTACTGGCAAATGAGTGTGTGGGTTGTCTGTATTGGAGAAGCATTACTTGGTCTCCAACTTGCCAGTCGATTTCTTTGACATGCTTGTCAAAATGAGCTTTAGCTTCTTGTTGAACCTTGTGCATCTGCTTGGCAGTGAACAGATGTGTCTTCATGATGTCATTGTGAAGCTTTTCCACATACTTGTCTACAGATACTCTATCTGCAGTAGGGGTGTGGAGATCAATCAACAGGTGCTCAGGTAGTCTCATAGCTCTACCAGTCATAACCTCATAGGGTGTGCACTGGGTAGTAGCTGCAGGGGTGCCGCTAATTGCCATTAGTAACAGTGGCAAGAGATAATCCCAATCTTTGGGATTGTCATTAATGAATTTGCATAACATCCGTTTTATGTGTCTGTTAGCTCTTTCTACCTGACCTGATGATTAAGGATGGTAAGGAATATGGAATTTCTGATCAACTCCAAGAAGTTGGAGTGTCTGTTGCATCAGTTCCACTGTAAAGTGGGTTCCCTGGTCTGAGTCTACCTTTAAAGGTAGGTCCCACTTGGAGAACAATTGATCCACCAGGATCTTGGCAGTTGTCTTTGCCGTGTTGTTCTCAGTGGGAAATGCCTCTACCCACTTGGAGAACAAATCTGTGACAAGAAGTACATAATTGTTGTTCTTACTGGAGTTGGTAAGAGGGTCAATGAAATCGATCTGTATCGCATTCCATGGTCCGGACTGCCTTTGGGGCAGCAACTTCATATTTTTCTTCACTGCAATGGGGTTGTTTTGAGCACACACTATGCAGTTGTCCACATAGTGTTCCACATCTTTGGCCATACCAGGCCAGCAGACAACTGTCTTGAGTCTCTGGAGAGTGTTTTCTGTCCCCTGGTGTCCACCAGTGGGAGTGTCATGAACCATATGAATAAATCTGGTTCACAGTGATTGTGGTGCACCCACAATTTGTCACCTGTATCCTGCTTGTGATACCAGATGAGTTTCTGATCACTGGACAGATGTAAATTGTCAGAGTGCCTTTTGTAGGGATTGCCAACAGGCAGGGGTTGTTTAGTTCCTTTGTCTAGGAATTTGAATATATCTCTGATCGCTGGGTCTGCTTTCTGTGCAGCAGAAAGATCTAATGGGGTTCTGGTACTGGTTTCTTGGCAGCAGCAATTAGAGATGTCACAGTTGCTGCTATGCACTGTGGGTGAGTCATTTCCCATGTCTTCCCCCCCTTGAGTGCCTGCTTTTGCAAGCGAGTAAGCTCATTCATTGAATTCATGGTAAGGGTTGGATTTGCAGTGGGCCTTTACCTTTTGTATGTACAGCTTATGTGTGAACATTTGTGTCAGGGTGTGTATATACACAAATAGTTCCTTATATTTGACAGGGGTACCATCAGATGAGGTAAAGTTGTTCTTTTGCCAGAATGGAAAAGAACTCAGTTAGGGATGAGCATACCCAATTAAGTCAGCAAAGATGATGGCGTCTCTGTCACCTAGGGAAATATCTCTAATGCACAGGCCACAGCAGCCAGTTTGGCATACTGTGAAGAGATAGTGCATTTTCTAGCAATGCGCCTGAAATCACCCTCATGATCCAATAGGAGCACTCCAAGGCCTGCTACCTGTTCTCCATCCACACAGGATGCAGAGCCATCTGTAAAGATGCGCAACATTGTTTTGTCTTCCAGGACCTCAGGTGTAGCTGGCAGGCAGGATCCTGGGTCAGGCAGTTCAGATGGCTGGAGGGCACAGTCATGGGGCTTACCTGTGTAGAGTAGGCCATGGGCCAGGATGGATGGCATTTTGGCAGGCAGCACTTTGATGTTTCTATCCTGCAAAAGCAAAGACCAATGGGTGAGTCTGGTATTAGAGACTGATCCATCTTTTACTTTGCCTGAATGCAAAAAGTTAGTTGGAGTGTGATGGGTATGCAAAATGATGGGAGCACACCCAATAATGTAGAGGAAATGCTTGACAGCTCAGAAGGTTGCCAAGAGTGTTCTTTCACCGAGACTGTATTTTCTGTCTACTGGGTATAGCATCTGTGATGCATAGGCAATGGGCCTGTAGTACCCATTGTATTTTTGTGCCAGCACTGTAGACATGGCCACATCAGAGGTGGCAGTTTCCAAGTGGAAAGGTAATCTTGGGTTTGGGTTGATCAGTGCTGGGGCTGAGGCCAAGGCCTGTTTGAGCTGGGCCACAGCTTCAGTGTGTGTGGGGCCCCATGTCCATAGGACATCCTTTTTCAGAAGTTCATACAGGGGAGCAGCCTTTAAGGCAAAATCAGGAATAAAATCCCTGGAGTAGTTTACCGTGCCCAAAAAGCATCTAAGTGTTGCCACACTAGTGGGAAGTGACAGGTCTTGCAAGCCCTGGATCTTTTTGACAGCTGGGCTCCTCCCTTGGTAAGTGATGCGTAGGCCAAGGAAGATTACCTCTTTCTCACACAGTTGTGCTTCAGAGGGGTTGCACTTGGGGCCTGCTCTCCTGAGGAGAGTGAGTAGTTCATCTAGCAGGGTCAGATGTTCTTCCTTGGTGGTGGCTGCTAATAGCAAGTCATCCACATACTGCAGGAGACACTAGGGACTGGAAAACCCCTGCAGAGCATCCATCATGTGGAGATGGAAGAGGGAAGGGCAGTTGTGAAAGCCCTGTGGTAGACAGGTCCAGGTCTTCTGGTGCCCATTGAATGTGAAGGCAAATTTGTATTGAATTTCTTGTGCTAATGGGAGTGACCAAAAGCCATTAGAGATGTCAAGAGCTGAGAAACATTTTTTGTCAGGTGTTGGCAACTTGAGCACATCAGGAGCTGATGCCACAGTTGGGGCACAGGTTGAGCTTTCTGTAATCAGTTGTAAGTCTCCAAGCTCCATTTGGCTTTTTCACAGGCCAAATGGGTGAGTTGACCATAGAGACACAAGCCCTAATCACTCCTTGTTGTAGCAGTGATTGGATGGTCTCCCTCAATGAGGGTAAGGCTTCAGCAGGAAATAGGTACTGCTTCTGCCTCACAGGATTAGGTCCTGGGATTTTAATGGTGGTGTGCATCCTACCACAATCATGCTTGTTGGTAACAAACACATCAATATGTTCCTGTAGCAATGGTTGTTTGTTCAGGAAACAAGTCATGACTTGTTAACACAGCCATGACGTCATACTCTTTGTTGTTATGGGAGACAGCTGTCACTGCATGGGAGTCTGGTATGGTGATAGCATGACACTGTCCCTTGATCTGTAGCAATAACTTGTTAGATAGGTCCACCACACAGCCATGCTGTGCAAGAAAATTAATTCCAGTGTGCTGGGGTGATGACATAATACCACGAGGTCAGACACAAAATTAGTCTTAAGGTGGCCTACCTGCACAGGGAGAGACACAGATCGATAAGTTTGTAGTTGGGTACCATCTACCCCTTGTGCACTGATCTTCCAGCTGGTAGACCAGGCAGATGTGGCTGGGTTCTCATCATAGAGAAAGGACATAGCTGCTCCTGTATCCAGAAGCATGTCCAGTTGGCAGCCCCGACCATGGCCCTTACACAGGGCCGTCTGTTAGTGTCGACAAGCAGGTCACTCACAATGCAGACTGGGGCCAGTAACTGTCAATCAGTACCACTCCCAGCTTCTTCCTCATCCTCCTGTCCCTGTGACCTGAAGCCTTTGGAGGACCACTGGGCCTCCTCCCGGTGCTTCACAGGACATGAATACTGTACCTCTGATGTAAGGGCTGAGATCTCAAACTGTTCAATTGGTGGGTCCCGAATCACTGCATCGGCCTGCCCAGTCGCCAATGCCGTGAAAGGGTTTTTTCCTCGGCTGCTCATTTGCTCAGTAGCCGAAGACCAGAAATGGTTAGTACTAGTATTAGGTGGTGCCAGGGCCACCACAGAACACGTAGAAGCAGCCTCTTTTGCAGCATGGGCCTCCTCTAGCTGATTACGGAGGATCTTGTTGTCATCCTTTAGGTCCCGATAGCTAGGCCCGTTACTGTACTTGGATTTCCCATTCCTGTTGTAGTTGTTATTGTTCTGGTTATTCTTGTAGTTCTGGTTCTCCCCCCATGTAGTGCGACTGTCGGTTGTCAGAAGGGGCTTCCTGTTTATCATTGTTGCCTTCCACTATGTAGTGGGTTGGGGCAGGGCCTACCACAGTGATTTGGGCTAGAGTGGTATGGGCCATTGGAATTTGGATGGCAGTGGCCTTATTGTTTTTACCAGAAGCTACTGTATATTACGGAGGTGGACCTGAAAGGCATGCTCCATCTTGGTGAGAATGTCGGTGAAGGTATCAGTCTGTGGGTAGATGCTGAGTTCAACTTTCTCCCGGAGAGCCAGAGTCATGTTCCGGATGTACAAGTCCTTGTACTCAATTTGGTTTTCGTTGGCGGCTTCACCTGCTAGGCATTTGCTGACCTTGTAAATGAGCCACAACCGTTGATGGTAAGCTTCTGGGCTTTCCTTCGTGTTTTGCTTGACCTTATAGGCCAAATGTGCTCCAACAATATCTGGGGAGTTGGCAGCAAGAAGTGCCTCTGCGATATCATTGTAGTCGAGCGTCTCGCAACTGCGGACAGCCTCTGGGAGTTTGACCTAGAGGGTAGGCTCGATGGTTTATCCCAGGACTTGGACCTGGTACTTGGGTTGGGAGAGAAAGCTTCTTGCAGAGGAGCGCACCTTCTCCAAATGGCAGCTGAGGTTGTCAGTTGGGCCCATCTGTCCGATGCCTTGGGCAATTTGCTGAACAGAATGAGTGACCTGTAGGGGATTGGAAGTGGGCAAGCGGGGAGCGGTGTTTAGTTTCCTATGACCCAAAACACTATGAAGGGCAGCTTCCACCACATCGACTGCTTTGAATGCATTTTCCTGAGTTACAGCATTTTTGAACATGCATCCGATCTGCTCCTGCATGGAGGAGCTTCCCTCAGGGGCTTGACAGTCTAATCAAGATGTCCTGTACAATGTCTTGCACTTCTGCACCATCTTACTGGGAAAGAGGAGCCAGTGGAAGCAGCCTTCTACTTGGAGGTGGTTTGCCTCCCCTATCATGGGGGTCGCCATGTTTGTTTTGACATGGCAGCGTGCCAACGTGATATGGGGTGTGCTATAACAGCCGCCATCTTGGGAATGGCTGGTAAAGGCCACCGCCCTGTGGAGCAGGGTCTTAGATGTGACACAGCATCCTATGTCCTTGTAATCAGAATCTTCATCACCTGATGAGGTAATGTCAATGGGTGTGTACTGAAAACCATTCATGGCTTTTACATGGCCAGTGAGAATATCTCGCTGATGGTGCATTCTCACCATCTTGTCTCTACATTTCTTGTGACAAACTTTAGCAGTGCCATGCTCAATACCCTTCTCAACCTCACACTGCAATACTTGACGCCCAATTCAATGTTTTCCCTAAGCTCTTTGTCTAGCTTATGCATCAACCTCACATTCTCTTCCTTCAGTTTAACATTATCCTCTCTCAAACTTTCATTCGTATCACTCAAAATGTCATTCAAATAAGATAGCTGTTTCTTATCACATTTTAACCTTTCATTGTCATCCCTCAACATACACAATTCATGCTCAGAGTCTGGAGCAGTGCAGTGCAACAGTCTATTGTTATGATCACAGAGTGGCTGTGTCTCCTCTGTGAGTTTCTGTTTCCTTTTCAGTAACTCCGATGCCTGCAAGCCCATCTTTTTTTAGCAAAGCATTTTGCAGCTCAAGGGAGGCACATCACAGTAGTAAGCTTTTGACAGCTGTATGTAAAGCCACAACCAAGAGACCTTAGGTGTAGTTCTTGGCTTTTTGCTTCAACTCTAGATATTGATCAGAGATCGTAAGCAGAGAGTCTTGTGACAACTTTGCATTCAGCGTGAAATCAGTCCAACCTCCATGGGAGGTAAGGTAGTTTGAGACGTCAAGTCTCGATTCTGTGCACAGTTCAGGCATAACAAAGGGGTAAACAGACAAACAAAGAAAGCAGTTGAAAGACTGGAATGAAATCCTTGGTACCATCACCCAATGGCTTTCCGGTCCCCCGTGGGAAAACGGTGGTGCCAAGGTGGTATGCTGCTACTCACAATGGCAGTGTACCAGTGGTTTGGTGTGGGTCTGTCACACCTGTAACTGAGATAGAACAAGTCTGTAAAGGAACAACCTCAGTAAGTTTGAGTAGGTCCAAGTGGGCAAAAATGCACCACACTACTCGACATTCAGTTCAAAGAACTCGAATGGAATCCTCACTTTGTACATTCCAACCTGCCCACGGTCGCCAAATGTAACTGGGTAAAAGAATTACCTTTCTCAGGTTTTTGTTGGTACTGCACAAAAGTGAAGAAATGACAGACAAGTGGTGTCCAGCACATACAGTGATTTATTTCTGGTACATAGAGCAGGCTTACAACCAAATTACAGTGATAAACACCGGGGAGAACACCTCCAATCTTTCTTACCTAAAGACAGCAACAAGTTTCTTCTTCTCAGAGAAAAGGGTGCAATGCAAAGGGTCTTATACCCCTGATAATAACCATAGCAACTACCAAAAAGATATAAAAAAAGTCTCATCATTGGATAGTAGCAAATAACCTGACTTCTTACTAGCCTGGGAAAGCATGCTGAGCTAGCAGAAAGACAAGATAACTAAACAAAGGACCTGTATTCGTGAAGGCCACTTGTGGTTACATACATAATTGCATAGGTAATTGCTGTTCTGCACTAGAACTGAAGATGGCAGTATTGTCTAACTAATGATTATACAATGGTATAAACAGAGGTGTCTCCCAAGTGGTACAATTAGAATGATGGCAAAAGCATTATGATTCTCAGTAGAAAATGCAGTAGAACTCAGATCCTGACACTTATGCTTATATGATAAGTGCCTATGCCCTAAGTATTACTGTCAGCGAGGTAGGGGGACAATCAGGGGTGCTGGTCCATGGATAACAGCATGCAATGTAGGCCCAATTACTCAGAAAGAGAGGGAAATACATGATGAGTAAGTACCCACTGAGGCCACAAATGTATACTCTCCCAAAAGATTCAAAAAACACTAGTGGATCACCCTGGGAGGCACATCATTTAAGGGGAGGGATCAATCATGGAGCCTCTATCAAAGTGTATGGATGACCACATTAAAAATCCGGTACCTCAGCTACCTTCATATATGAAGGGCACTGGGGACATGCTATGCCTTCTGAAGGGACTCAACATTGAAGATATGGATCTAATGGTTACTCTTGATGGGGAGTCCCCTCTATACTGATATACCCCATGGGGGGGGTGTCTCTGTGTTCTGAGGTACTATCTGAGCAACAGGGGCATGGGTACAGTTTCGCATACAGAACTCTGGGTAGAAAAGGCAGATCTGGTGCTTCAGAGTACTGCCTTTGCTTTTATGTGGGAGTATTTTCTATAAGTAAAGGATACAACGATGAGTGCATGGTTTGTACCCAATTACGCAAATCTCTACCTGGGACACTGGGAAGAACAAGTGATTGGAACTCTGGCCAGCAAGGTCCTGGTGTCGATATTTTGATGATGTGTTCCCGGTATGGGGGGTGGGGGGTGGCAGGAGGAACTTGCCAACTTCATTCACTACTTTAAATATACAAATGGGCATTTAAAACTGACCGTGAATTACAGTTTTCTTAAAATATCCTTCTTGGATATTATGATTGGCAAAAGGGGGGGCATAGCCACTGGCATTTATGGGAGACTTATTTGTCCAGCTCATGCCTCCCCCATTACACCATGAATAATGTTTCAAAAACATCATCCTGTAGGTCTAGACATAATTACAGTACAGAACAAGAGTTCCAAAAAAAGGTAAAAAAAAAAAAAAGCTTTGAAAAATAGAATTAAGGCCAGGGTGTATTTGAAGACAAATATCAGGAATTCTAGAGATAGGTATCAGAAGGTGAGTAGGAAAACAGTGTTAAAACCAAAAGAGACTAGAGAAGAGTATGTGACAGGTATTATTCATCACAACCTATTCATTTTTTTCATTCTCTGTTTATGCTCCTTTCCCGTGGTGAACGATCCCCTTCCACTGGTCCCCCCAGCCCTGTCACCCCAGGCGTCCACCCACCAGGGCTTACCTCGTTGGCACAGAGGTGCTCAGCTGTCCAGGTGTGGAGCCTGCGGTGGACTGGTATCATCCCACCAGTCGCCACCTTTTTCCTGGTTTTCTTCCCTCCCCGTTGCTGTGGCATGAAAAGTCAGCCCGTACATGGAGGCATACGCATGCTGCAGAGTCCCCAGCACCCATCCCTGATCACAACCTATTCTGTGGGATCTAACAGGATAAGGAAAAACTTGCAGAAACATTGGGGTGTCTTGGGGACTGATAAGAGACTGAAAGATGTAGCAACCCCACCCAGAAAAGTATATAGGAGAGCAAGGAACCAGAGGGATGTGCTTGTCCTTTGGTGGCCCACACCTCCTATTGATTGCAGGCAGTGCAAACACTGCAAGTATTGTAAGGTTGTAAAGGAACAGCTTTCTCATCCAAGAGGAAAACAAACTGCTGGTTATTTCCGATTTTATCACGTGAGACACCACTTATGTGCTGTACCTTGCAGAATGTACCTATGAAGTTTACTACGTGGGAAGGACAAAAAGAAAGCTAAAAAGACTGTATAAGGGACCATATGAGGCCCATACAGTTTAATAATCAGGAGTATGCCCTGGCTGCATAGGTAAACTCTACAGGCAATCCCAGTCAGCACCAATTTAACTTCACTGGTATTGAACATGTAGTCGTAGGCCTCAGAGGAGGAGGAGACAGAGGCCTGGCATTAGCAAGGAGAGAAACATTTTGGATTTTTAAACTGGGAACCGTGCACTGGCCAGGACTGAATGGTCAGTTGGATCTGGTATCATTATGGCAGCTGTGGGCAGAGCCCTGTAGACCTGTTACTTTTAAAAAGGATTCTGCATTGCTTGTGACCAGACAACCTGATAATGTGTCATCACAGTCGCCTTTGTGTCTGTGGAGCACTCCGGTCACACTGCACTATAAAACAATTGGGTTGTTCTGATTGGGACACTGGGGGACTAGGCAACCCCAGTGTCACTGTTATGTTTCTAGGCGGGGGGTGCTGAGAGGGTGGGTTGGGTGGGGGCATATTCCTAATTTTAAAGAAAAAATGGTAGTCATGGCAGAAAACAGAACACACTGCTGTGCCCACCATGGCCACCGCACACCACTGCGCATGCGCCAGTATTCACGCATACGCAGTACACTGTTGCAGCCATGTTGGGCACAGTGCATTGTGCCGTGATGGCCAATTTTTTCCCATTTAGATTACAGATATCCCCCACCTGACCCTCCCTCCCTTTCAGCACCCACCACCCCCAGAAAGATAAGAGTGACACTGGGGGGGTGCCCAATCCTCCAGTGCCTAAATCTCAGGTATGACACGGAGGGTGCCCAATCCTCCAGTGCCAAAATCCTCAGTCTTTTTTTGTTTCCCCCACCCGACCCTCCTTTAGTGCCCCCCAGAAACATAAGAGTGACACGGGGGGGGGGTGCCCAATCCCCCAGTGCCGAAATCTTGTCTTTTGTTTTTCCTTTTGTACCTGTAAAAAAAAAAAAACTGTCCATCCATGTCTTTGTGGCCAGAACTCCCCTACCCCACCCTCCCATTCAGCATCCCTCCCTCCCCAAAGCCCTTACTTACTGATCAGAGGTCCAACACCGTAATCATCTCTGGACTGCAGATGTGTCTTCACTCTTCAAAGTTGGACCACAAACTGAGGAAATCAGGTATGAACTTCAATGTATTTCAATGGGGTTTTGAACTCAGTGGCATAACTTGGTCATTTTTGCATATTTTAGGGCCAAATTTGCAACATGCCTTTTTTGGGACACCATCTCATGAGCAATGCAAGTGACATTAGGTAAATCTGTCCTGGAAGGTGATTTCATGGTCGCTGTGCAAAATCCCTTTTTGGACAGGAGTTGAACATATTCTCCAACATTGTTCATGAGGTGGGGTCATAAGATGGCTGAGTTGAAAATTTGGTGTAAAAATATTCAAAAACAACAAAGTTATGACCCTACATTGATTTTTGCAAATGTAGGCTCGTAACTTTGGTAATTTTCAATATTCTCATGCCATATTTACAACACAGCCATATCTTTACAGCACCTCATGAATGTGATAGCTGTCATTTTTCAAATCCTGGCCAAAATGTTTTTTTTTTTACATCCCAAAAGGTGATTTTGCAATCTATGCATGAAATCACATTTTGAGCGTTAGTTTGAAGATCTTCTCTGCTATTGTTCATGAGATGGGATCATAAGAAGGCCATGTTCTAAATTTGGTATAAAAATATTGAAAAAAACAATAAAGTTATGAGGTGACATTGAATTTTGAAAACGCAGGCTCATAACTTTGGTAATTTTCAATAACTGTACCACAAATTTACAACATAGTCACATCTTTACAGCATCTCATGAATGTGACAGCTGTCATTTTTCAAAACCTGGCCAAAATATTTTTTTAACATCCTGAAAGGTGATTTCACGATCCTTGCACAAAATCACCTTTCCGGCAGGAGTTGAAAATGTTCTCTGCCATTGTTCATGAGGTGGGGTCATAAGAAGGCGATGTTCTAAATTTGGTGTAAAAATATATATAAAAAAACAAATTTTGAGGTTATGTTGAATTTTGCAAATGGAGGCTCGTAAGTTTAGTAATATTCAATATTTTGTGCCCAAATTTTCCACATGGCCATTCTCATCTCCAGCATTATGACCACATTACAGTTGCAGTCCGGTGCCTCCCTGGGACATCAGCATGGACAGACATGGACCACATACAGAAAACTGTATGCAGTGTGGAACAGGGCACTCTGGTCATCCTCCACATAGGTACAAATGACCTAGCCAGTTGGTCCGTGGATGAAACTAAACAAAATTTTACAAGGCTGGGCAACAAACTAGCTTCTCTTTCATCCAACATCTCTTTCTCAGAGATTCTGTCTGTTTGGAGAAAAGGTGACAGCAGGGAGAAGAACATTGCCGAACTAAACGTCTAGCTAAAAAACTGGTGCAATGAAAAAGGGCATAGTTTTGTGGGAAACTGGCAGACCTTCTGGGAACAGGAGTTCTTTAAATTTGATGGCCAGCACCTCACAAAAGAGAGGACTTGAGTGCTCGGCCAGAAGTTCAACATTCATATCAATCAATTAAACTAATGGAGAGGGAGGAGCCACAGGGTCCCCTCACATCACAAGGGTTGCCAACTACCCCTTCCCATCATCCACTAGTTCAGAGCCCGGATACCACAAGGAACTCAACAGCTGTAGCAATAAAAATGACATAGCCCAGTCTGATCCACTAGGGAGAGGCACAAAGAAAACAAGTCACAAAAAATGCAAAACAGAGCAGGGTCATTGTACACAACAAAAAGACTATCAGGGATGGAAGGCAATTAGTATCAATGTTTGTAGCCTACCAAACAAAATCCCTGAACTAACAATGACCAAGGCACAACTGGACCGGGTCACAGATACAGAAACCTGGTTCACCGTGAACCACACCTGGGATGTTAATATCCCATGTTAAACTCTTTTCAGAAGGGACTGAAAGGGAAAGAAGGGGGGGCAGCTTTGTACGTAAGAGACGGGATCGGTACAACAGAGATCCAGGGGAAACACATTAAGGCAGAGGCCCTATGGGTCACCCTGGGAGCTGGGGAAAGGCCCCCATTTGTGTGGGATTTATTTACAGACTACAAATCCAAGAAGCTGAGATTGACATAGAGCTCCTGGAAACCATCTTGAAGATGGCAGACAAGGGCAAGTTGCTACTGGTTGGGGACTTCAATTTGCCAGATGTGGATTGGACCCCATACACAGCATCCACAGAGCGGAGCAGAGAAGTCCTGTTCATGTTGCAGGGGGTGGGACTAAATCAACTGGTGGATTCATCCACCAGAGATAAGGCAATCCTGGACCTGGTACTCACAAATAGCAGCAGGATTTCTGACATTCATGTGGGAACTGGTCTAGGGATCAGCGACCACAGGTCAGTCTAGTTATCAGTAAGCAAAGCAGAAAACAAAAGTCACACAAAAATCAAAATGCTTGCCTTCCGGAAAGGAAACTTTCTAGAAATGAAATCCAGGATCAAATCCATGCTAGATATCAGTAACACGGGGTATGTGGAGGACTGCTGGGAGAATATGAAGAAGGCCTTAATAATAATAATAATCTTTATCTTTCAAAGCGCTTTACAAGTCAAAAAACACAATATAAAATATCACATAAAACATATAAATACATAACAGCATCACATATTAAAAACCTACTATAAAACCATCCATACTATCCAAAGAATAATATTAACACTCAAATATCAGCTAATCATCCAAGAAGGCGCTCCACCACAGGTAGGTTTTCAAATTTTTCTTAAATACCTCCAAGGAGGTGCACTCCCTTAACTGGCGAGGTAGAGAATTCCAAAGAGTTGGAGCTACATAAGAAAAAGCTCTACCACCAGAAGTTTTTAAACTCACTCTTGGAATATCTAACAACCCCTCTTCAGCCGAGCATAGCGATCGGCCGGGGCAGTAAGGCACCAGAAGTTCTTTCAGATAGATCGGACCCTGATCGTGAAGGGCTTTAAAAGTCAATAAAATGACTTTAAAGGTGATCCGCCACCATATAGGAAGCCAGTGCAGTTCGTGCAGTACCGGGGTGATATGACTGGATCTTCTTGTCCCAGTCAACACCCTGGCTGCAGCGTTCTGCACCAGCGGAAGGCGACGGATTTCAACCCAAGAAAGCCCAAAGTAAAGGGCGTTGCAGTAGTCCAACCACGAGGACACAAAGGCGTGGACCAACGTTGGCAAAGAGTCAGATGGAACAAGGTGACACACCCTGGCAATGTTCCTAAGTTGATAAAAGGAAGTCCTGACAACGGCTGACACTTGAGATTGAAAGGTCAGCCTGTAACTATGGTTACTGAACAATGCGCAAGACAAGTCAGCAAATCCAAAAGAAGGAAGAACCCTCTCTGGTTCTCCAAAGAGGTAGCTGCCAAAATCAAGGGGAAAAAACAGACTTTTGAGCAGTACAAGGAGACGAAAAAAGAAACAGGGAGGAATATAGGCACAAACTCAAGGAAGCAGGAAAAGCCATTCGGGCTGCCAAACCCTGTACCAAGGAAAAAATAGCACAGGGTGTAAAGAAGGGGGACAAAACTTTTTCTAGATCTACAGGAGAAAAAAGAAAGAGTAAAGCAGGAATAGTACGACTAGCAACAAAGGAGGGACAGCTGTTAAGAGAGCAATGAAGACAAAGCTGAATTGTTAAAAAACTGTTCTGCTCAGTTTTCACAATAGAAGATAGTTGTAAAGAACCTCTACTAGGTGAAACAGAGTATAATATTAGAGGGGTGGTCACTAGCCCCTTCACGAAGGAGAGGGTCTTAGAAGAGCTAAGCAAGCTTAAGGTGGATAAAGCCACAGGGCCCGATGGTATCCACCCTAGAGTACTCAAAGAGCTTAGGGAAGAAATTGAGGCACCACTGGCACAGCTATTCAGTAAGTCTCTGGATAGTGGCAGAGTACCTCAAGACTTGAAAAGGGCAACAGTAGTGCCCATGCACAAAAGTGGAAGCAAAGAAGAGGTGGGAAACTACTGACCAGTCAGCCTGACCTCGATAGTGGGAAAAATTATGGAGGCATTACTGTAACCCCTAGGTGGCGCTATTCCAAGGGGTACTACCCTTGCGTGCCCTTCTAAAACCAGGCTGAGGGGCCTGGGTTCCAAGTTAACACTTACCAGGGTTTCCCTACCCTCAGTAAACACAATGATTTGGTGCCTCCACCCAAAATAAGTTATGTAGGGGTGTCAATCCAACCTGGTATAACCCTCTGGGAAGCTAATGCCACCCACCAGCCCGCATAGTGACCAAGTACCTTAGCAATGGATACAACCCTTTTTAACAGGGAACACACAATTAGCAATGAACATTAATAATATGCTGACACCCCTTGCACTTACCGTCAGGGTCTGGTCTTTGGGTGAACCCCGGAACCCCCTGTAAAACAACATCCAAAACAGGCATGCACTTTGAAATGCTTTTCCCCTAGCCACATTAACTGTAAACCAGGTAATGATATACTTGTGAGTCAATTCAACAGTGAAACAACAAATCTGATTTATTGAGGGGATGTGAACAAGTGAGGGGGCAAATCTAGATGAATGGTTACTATACTGATAGCCAGGATACTTTGCATGCATGCTTTCAGTCCCTCTGTAAACAGTCTCGCAACTGCAGGGTACTCAGAGTGTGTTGGTGGCTAGCCAGAATGGTGCCCGGGGTTGCAGCTGTTGGGGCCCTTGATGGGAAGAAAAGACGGTTAAACATGCACAAAGACCTTGACTAATTGTATCCTTGGCCGGTTGGCCTAGTCCACTGAAACCCTGCAAAACACACTGACTGAAATCAGATAGTACCACAGAATAATTCAAGAGCTGGTTGCAGGGAGCTACCCTGAGTTTACTCACAACACCAGTAGATAGAAGATGGTCTGGTGAAATGAAGACCTGTTGCAGAGCACTCAAGAGCATGGGGAAGCTGGACCGACATGACTCACCTTTGCTTCATGGCCTTTTCCTCTCGGTGGCCACAACCTGCAATACCTTGCTGCACATGGGCTGGATCCCCAAGCTGGTCTCTCGCTGAGAAAACTGTAACTGGTGCATGAATAGACAGCTTGGGCCAGGTTTGGCATGAGCCCCAGGTAGGATGAAACACTTCTGACAAAGTTCAGTTCTTTGGCTGGTGAAAACCTCCAGCTGGCTGACAATATGACCAAACAAGGCAACTGACACCCGGTAGCAAACAGGCGTCCCTGGTTAGTAGGCTTCGGCCCACCTCGAGCAGTCAGCACATTAAATCAAAACAGCATCCACTTCTCCATTTGACTTCAGGCTGGTTTGCAATTACAGCCGCTCTGCTGCACAAACCTTTTAACATAGAAATTGTCAGCAGCTAAAGTCTGCCCATATGTCCTGTACTTGATTACAGCTTTTGACCCACCCCCTGCTTAACCTCTATGGTTCCCCATGCCTGTTACATGCATGTTTAAATCCAACCACAGTGCTCGCTCCCACCACCTCCTGTGGCAGACCATTCCATGCGTCCACCACCCACTCGGTGAAGAAAAACATCCTCACATTCACTCTTAACCTGCCACCTTCCAATTTCGTGTCATGCTCCCTCGTTCTTGTACTCCTCCTGCATTGGAAGATCCCCCCACACCGTTTATACCCCTGAGGTACTTGAATGTTTCTATCATGTCCCCTCTCACTCTCCTCTCCTCCAGCATGCACATATTGAGGTCCCTTAATCTCGCCTCGTAAGTCTTGTGGTACAAGCCCTGTACCATCTTAGTTGCCCTTCTCTGGACCACCTCCAGCCTGTTAAAGTAATTTTGCAGGGGCGGCCTCCAGAACTGCACACAGTACTCCATGTGAGGTCTGACCAGAGTTTTGTATAACGGCATCTCTACCTCACGCCTTCTGCTGGCGATACCCCTTGCTATGCACCCCAGCATGCCACTGACCCTCCCTGCTGCCTTTGTGCTCTGCTTTGACATTTTCAGGTCATCTGAAATAACCCTCAGGTTTCTTTCATCTTTGGTGACTGTTAGCTACCCCCAAATACTGTGTCTCAGGTGCATAATTTTTCACTTTTTTGAATTAAACCTCAGTTGACACTCTGCAGACTATTTCTCAAGCTTCCCCAGGTCCCTCATTTTTTCCACCCTTTCAGGAGTATCCACCCTGTTACAGATCTTTGCATCATCTGCAAACAGGCAGACCTTTCCTTCCAGCCCTTCTGTAATGTCACTGATAAAGACATTGAACAGAACTGGTCCAAGGACTGATCCCCTGAGGTACTCCACTGGTCACCCTCCTCTCCCCAGATTGTACTCCATTTATCATCACCCTGTCTCCTGTTTGTTAGTCAGTTCCTAACCCAGTTTACCACCTTGTCTCTCAAGCCCAGACTACCTATCTTGTTAATCAGCATCTTATGTGGGATGATGTTGAAGGCTTTGCTGAAATCAAGGTAGGCTACATCCACCATACCCCCGATTTACTTCCTTTGTCACCAAAAGAAGTGTATGCGATTTGTCTGACATGACCTACCCACTGTGAACCCATGTTGCCTAGGGTCCTAGGCACTGATGGCTTCTAAATGTCCCACTATCCTTTCCTTAAGTAGTGCCTCCATGATCTTCCCTACTACCGAGGTGAGGCTGACCGGCCTGTAGTTAACCGCCTCCTCCCTACTGCCTGATTTGTTTATAGGGACATGTGCCCTCCTCCAATCCTCTGGCACCACTCCTGTGTTAAGTGACTCAGTGAACAATGCCGCCAGAGGTTCTGCTAGCTCTCTTCGCAGCTCCCATAGTATCCTTGGGTGTATGCCATCTGGTCCCATTGCTTTGTCCACCTTCAATTTAGTGAGTTCCTGCAGGACTCTCTCCCCTGTGAATGAACTGTTGTCCACCTCTTTCCCCCCTTGGCATCTGATGCTCGGCTGTTGTCCTGTCCCTCCCCCTCTTCTGTGAATACAGAACAGAAGTATTTATTCAGTATTTCTGCTTCATCCAGGTCTTCCTCCTTACACTTCCCTTTAAGTCTTATAATTTCCCCCGGTTCTCCTTTCGCTGATGTACCTGTAGAATGTCGTCCCCTTTTTTTTACTGTCTGCACTAAACTTTCCTCAGTCTGTGCCTTTGCTCTCCTCGCCGCCCTCCCTGCTTCCTTTAGACACTCTTGGTACACCTCTCTGTCCCCCCCTCCCTTTGTAGCTCCTTATATTTCCAGAACCCTGCCCTTTTGTCCCTTACCTTTTCTGCTACCTCTTTTGAAAACCCATAATGGCATTTTCCTTCTCTTACCTTTTGATGTAAATCTGATGCATTTGTTTGTTACTTCCACTATGGCTCCTTTTCGGTCCTCCCACTGCCCTTTCACCCCCCTCCTGTCCCCCTATTCTCCAGGGCACTTCTGATAACCCTCCCCATTTCAGCAAAGTCTGCCTTTTTGAAATTGAAAACCTTCGCCCTAGTGTGACTTGACTTAATCCCTGTCCGTATGCTGAACCATACAGAAGGCAGTCTCTGATGACTGATTCCCAAACTCAGGACCGCAGGCACACGCCAGAGGAAACTAGGCCTTTTCCTAGGTCAGAACCCCGTAAGTTTGAACAGGGCTCCTCTCAGCTCAAGAGCTCGAGCTACACTCTTCCTGTTTGAAAACATTTCTCAGACCAGTCTGTTTTTCCTGCATTCTGATTGGTTGGGGGAGCTGCTTAGGTGCCTAACCTTAGAGTTCACAATTTCTCTCACAAGGCACCTGAACAAAAGACCCCTTGAGGTCCCCTGTGTCCCAACTTGTCCAATTCCTGGAAGTCCCAGACCAAACATGGTGGTTCCCATTTGGATGCATAAGCTGCAAGAAGGCAGGTTAAAATGAGCACTCTAATTTAAATACAATGAATTAGAAGTAAATATTTACAATACCAGTTAGGGTTCCCTCTGCTCTAACAGCGACAGCAGAGTGGAGCAAATCAGGGTGATGCCCAGACAGTCAAAAGCACTCAGAACCTTGCCCAGGCCATTCACAGCACACTGGCAGTGTTACTTAAAGGGACAGGCATGGAGGCACATTATGGCACTCTCATATAGATCAAAAATTATAATCAAAGTTTACTCAATTTGGGGATATATTCTTTGGAATACCGTAGATTGAGAGGTGACATGTGCATGGTTTTTAGGGCCATGACCACTGTTGACTTGTGGGAATGTTTGGGACTCAGGCTAAAACATCTAACATATGCCTGCAGATTGCACACATTACAGTAAAGGGGTGATGACCATTGTCGCACAAGTAGGCAAGCACATTGGTTTGTTCAAAGAGTGGTTAAACTTTGGAATTCATTACCTTCCCACATAGTGGGCAGCAGGGATGTCATTGAATTTAAGACCAAATTGGATGAATACTGCGCTGATATTGGAATGACTAGGTTTAGTTGTTCATTGAGGCAAGCATTATGGACATATTGTCTCCTCTGCTCTGCGTTTACCTATGAGATGCAGACAGTCCTTACAAGCCAGATGCAAATGAACCTCACAGACTCCTGTCCAGTTCAGCTAACTAAATGGCAACTGCCAACTGTTAGTGTAATCTATAATATGGAAGAACAGTACTGTGCCATCACTAATTATAAGAAGTATCTCTATGGATCCCTCTCTTGTATTTTGTCACACCAAATGTTTGTTTCACTCCTCATCAGCGTGCCATTATTGGCCAGGCTGTGATCACACCTGTTCCTACACATGAGTCTGTCATTCAGAGTGAACCTGACCACCAAGAAGATACTGAAAAGTATATACCTGTTTTTAATGTGTGTATTGATCCCTTGACCTTAAATTATAAATCTTTGTTAGACCATAAAGATACACACCTGAGCCGGCCCGGTGGCGCTGAGGGTTGAGGTGCTGGATGCTACACCTCATGCTGCACCAGCGACCCGGGTTTGGAAACGGACTCGGGTTGCTGGGGGTCGGCGGGGCGAAGGAGGATTGAGCATCCCAATGGATGCTCTCCTCCTTCAGGGGTGGGATACCGGGGGTGCTGCATGTACCCAATGCTCCTGAAGCCGGTGGAAGCACAGGCTTTTGCAGCATTTGGCAGCTCTGCTTCATGGAGTTGGGGGGGGGACACTGTTAGGCACTTGGCTGATGGCGTACGTCAGCACGTCGCCTAGTCTGGATGTATGTCCTTCGTGCTGGCGTCCTAGGGGTCGGGAGACAAAAATTGGAGAAAAATATAAATACCCCAGCCCTATGAGCAAGATGAAACCAGGGATGGGGATGCCTTGGGGGGGCTGCCCTGGTGGATGGAGTAGGACGAGGCCTCCTCTAAAAGCTGTGGGAACCGGGCAAGCGTAAAAAAAAAAGATACACACCTTATTTAAATTAGCAATGACATACATAAAGCTGAAGAGGATCTGGATGACCTGGTGCATCAATCAATCAATCATCTTTATTTCTAAAGCGCCTTTCAAAACCAAGGCGCTGTACAGAGAGATCATACATACATATAAATTTTAAAAACAGACATAAATTAATCAACCATAACTAGGATATGCTAAACTAAATAAATGAGTCTTTAGCTCCATTTTAAATCTCTCGATGGTTAGACATTCTCTTAAGCAATGAGGTAGAGAATTCCAGAGGGTTGGTACTGAAAAAGCAAAAGCACGAGATCCTGATGTTTTTAATCGAACCCTGGGAATCTCCAGCAATCCCTTGTTGGCGGAGCAGAGAGAACGGAGGGAGCAATAGGGTACCAAGAGATCTTTCAGGTAGCATGATGATGACATAAGTCTTGTTCTTTCTAATAGCTGGATAGAAGTAACTTTCAAAGCCTTTGTTATCCCCCAAGTAGTCCTCATCTTCATCCTTATATGCATGATATGTTGTCTTAGGTACACACTTAGGAATCACCAGAAACAGCTTTGCTTTCTGCATGCAGCACAGGTAACTAGGCTATAGGCATTACAAAATCATACATGCCCCCATAATGCAAAGCATCATGGGCTGCATATGCAAATCACCACAGAATATTATGCTGGTTCAACTTTAAGCAGAAATGCATGGTGCCAAAAGGCCTCTCACACAGTTTGCAAAGGATGCCAACAGAAGACACAGACACATGTTTCGTCCTACCAGGACTCATCAATGTGCCTCGTCTGTTTGACACCCCAGTGGAATGAACCAGCTACCCTAAGATGGTCAATCTGGGTTATGCTGTGGTGAACCCAATTTAAACAAAAAACAAGTTAAAAGACAAAACCTCAGAACGCAAACACTGAAGCAATGGTTACCCCAAAGGGCATTGGCCAGGAAGCCAAGTTTCAAAGAAATACAACATCACACATGCCCCCATAATGCAAAGCACCACAGAATATTATGCTGGTTCAACTTTAAGCAGAAATGCATGGTGCCAAAAGGCCTCCCACACAGTTTGCAAAGGGTGCCAACAGAAGACACAGACACGTGTTTCGTCCTACCAGGACTCATCAGTGTGCCTCATCTGTTTGACACCCCAGTAGAATGAACCCGCTACCCTAAGATGGTCTATCTGGGTTATGCTGTGGTGAACCCAATTAAAACAAAAAACAAATTAAAATACAAAGAACCTCAGAGCGTAAGCACAGGCATTACTTTGCTGGTATCGAGGTGGGGATTGTAGGATTTTTTTAAATTTTGGCTTTCTTGACTGGGTAAGTGCATTAGACAAATTCTGCCTATTTTCAGGCACGACCTGGGGGAGGGGGATACAGATGAAGGCCAACTGACTTTGAACCGGATTAAGCTGTTGGTATATGTTTAGTGATTATGTAAAAGTTTGATCAACAAGAGAGGAGTGGCGATGATCGGCTATGCTGGCTATGTATCGATATACCTGCAGCTAGAAAAATGTTTTATGAGAACTGTTTCTCTAGCCTGTATCATAGAATGTAGATGTTTTGCAAATCCAATATGGATGACATGACTAAAAGACTTCCATCTTGTTTCAGCCTCCATTTTAAGTAAATGGTTATATGTTCATCTTAAGTAAAATGCTTATAAGTAGGTCATAAAACAGGTGAGAGTTGTTTGTCAAATTTGCTTCTCTCTGCAGCTGGAAACTGGTTCTTTAGAAGTGTAAACATAAATGTGCCTAGTCTATCATGCACGAGTTTCAGTTAGAGAGAACATAATGGAATTTTGTGATTACTGCACATCCTGCACCTGCAACTCAGTGACATCTGAGCTGTTCCTCTGTAAGGGTAAGAAACACACAGTTTATATGCTTTGAATACTTAGATTAAATGAAATACCTTCCATTATTTGAAATGTTTTATGTTTTTATTCCGTGTTATGGCAAACCTCTGCACTATAATACTAATGCTTTTAAACCTGCCAAACGGAATGAACAAGTGTAAATCTCTAAGCTTTCTGTTTCATACTGAGAAGATGCTTTGTAAGTTGGTGGAACACTCTACCACCATCCAATGGCTGGATTAATCATGACCGTTTAATTATGTGATCAAGCTGCTATCGGTTAATTATCTTCCTGGAAACTAGTCATGTTGACATGATCAGTCGGTCAAGAATGGTTTGTGGTTTCTATTAGGTTCTGAAACTCTGAAAACATATATACAAAAGTGGTACTAACATAGCATTATGACTGGCCTAAGACCTAGTGTCTAATCAGGATATGAGGGAAATTAGGGTATTTAAGATGAGGGATTCTGCTAGTCTCTCAGACAGCCAAGAAAACAGAACACTGAAGATCTGCAATCTGTTTTACTTGCCTCCTGGGAGAAAGAGGAGCTGGCCACCACTTAGTATCCCATGTCAGACCAACCTATTGCTTTGTGCGCTTAGTAATAGGGAATAAAACCTTATTTTTTTTTGAAATTTAAGTGTTTCCATTTCAGTGTTC
Source organism: Neoceratodus forsteri (assembly GCA_016271365.2). NCBI lineage: Eukaryota > Metazoa > Chordata > Ceratodontiformes > Ceratodontidae > Neoceratodus > Neoceratodus forsteri. The sequence goes on from CM028136.1 coordinate 767,901,532, forward strand.
TTTTGAAATCTGCGCAGAATCCAACAGTAAAGGCCTCAGAGGTGCAACCACTGGAAAGGTAGCTCCCCAGGTAGTTCAGCAAGGGATATGGACTGATCCTCCTCATCTTGGGTGAGAACAGGGGAATCAGGGTCCAAGAATTTGAAGATTCCTTGTTGACCTGCTCCAAGAACTGGTCGACTAGTCAGAGAAACATCTTGACCACTTGGTTGACCAGAGTCAAGGTCAAAATGTACTGAGGAAACCTCGACCAGGCCCTTGACCACAAGAAGCTAAACCAAGGTTGAGTGGTCAGGGAAGTTGAAGGAGCAGGAACAGACTGTTCCCAGTCCCAAGACTTGCGATAAGGGTGTTTCTTTTGTTTTCTGCAAAGGGAAGGATTCTCCCTGAAAGGGCTGCAGGGCCATGTTCATCTATCAGTATTTGTCTGAGAGAGAGAGACCTTCAGATGCTGGTCCCAGCTGGGAGCAGTGCTGAGACTGACAAGTACCACGCCTTCTCTTCAAGGACCATATGTTGGGCTGGAGTCAGTGCTGGTTTGTGATCCCTTAGGCCTACCTAAGAGGAGTCAGGCCTTCAATTCTTCTATGGAGGATGGCATGACATTCAGAGCAATTCTCAACATTGTGCCCTTCACCCAATCAATAGATGCACCTATCTTGCAGATTCTTAGCTGCCATCTTCTGCCTGCACCTGATGCAGAACTTAAAGCTGGGTTTCTGCCCTTACATGGTGACTGTCATCTGACAGATCGAAGCTGGAATACTTAGGAGTGACAACAAGTTGAATAATTAAAGTTTTTGATTGAAAATTCACCAAAGGAGCACTTAAATAGCAAAATCCTACTACGTATGTAGCACTGCAAAGAAGGAGATCTGTCCCTTCCAGTAGAAAGAAAGATCTGACATCATGGGGTGCAGCTGGAGGATCTACCATCCAGTTGGTGGGAGGAATGTAGCTTGAAGACTTATGATGACTCAGCTGTCTCCAGCAGAACTGCCAGATTGTGGATAGTGAACTGTATCCATGACATTAAAAAATTAAAATGACATAACTATCATAATTCTTGATCTTCTTGGGTGAAGTCTCCACCACTCATTAACACTCATGGGACTATGCCAGAGGTGCTAGAACCCAGTGGGAGCCAAAAATTTCAGGAGGGCCAGCGCCGAGATAGGACCACGCACGTGCAGCACTGTGAGACAGGTTTGTGCCGTATAGGCTACCTCACCACTGACTCTCCAACCGCCTCAGTACTTTTTTTTACTGAGGAGGTGAAGCACAAACTAACCTAGTGAAACTACCTAAGTCGGAAATAAGACAGTCCGAATGACCCATATAAGAAGGGTCAACACAACAGAGTCTTCACGGTCCAGCCATCGAGGGAGTGAAGACCAAAAACAGATAAGTGAGCTCGGGGGATGGTGGGTGGGCATGTGAATGAGTGGTGGACACTTTATCCAAGAAGATCAAGAATTACGGTAGGTATGTAATTTTCATATCTTCCTGGACATAAAGTCTCCACCACTCATTCACACTGATGGGAGAGTACCGAGCTAAAATAATCCCCCAAGAAGAGCGGTAGGAGACAGAGAACTCAGGACAGAAGTCCATAAAGGATCATCCTACCAAAGGATGGATGCTGTCTGGCACGGACAGCCAAAGTGTAGTGCTTCACAAAGGTGTGCACAGAGCTCCAAGTAGCTGCGTTGCAGATGTCTGCAATGGGCACGGTCCGAATTTCTGCCAGAGATGCCATGGCTACTCTGGTAGAATGGGCATATGCCCTGCCTTCCAGCTTGACCTGCGCCATGGAATTGCAATGGCGGAGACATAATAAAAATAAGCTTTATTTAAATTAAGTGCCTTTCAAATGTCAAGGCGCTGTACAATAGGGTTAAAACAACAGTAATAAAATCAGCAATCACTGCAATAAAATAATCTGTCGGGGTCCTTTCAATCCATTCCATTAAAGGCCTGATGCCATAAAAAAGTTTTCAAAGCCTGTTTAAATCCCCCCACAGTTGTGCACTCCTGCAGCTGACGGGGTAGAGAATTCCAGAGGGTAGGGGCCACATACATAAGTGCACGGCCCCAGAAGATTTTAAAAACACCATTGGAATCTCCAGCAACCCCTCATCAGCAGAACAGAGCTGTCGTTTGGGGCAGTAAGGTACGAGAAGCTCTTTCAAGTAGTCAGGGCCAAGTCTATGCAGGGTTTTACAAGTCAATAATCCGACTTTAAAGGTGATCCGCCACCGAATCAGCAGCCAGTGCAGATTGAGCAGCACAGGGGCAATATGAGATGATCAACAAGTCCCTGTCAGTAAATGCACTGCAGCATTTTGCACTAGCTGCAGGCGGCAGATATCAACCCCAGGCAGCCCTAAGTACAGAAAGTTGCAATAATCAAGGCGCAAGGTCACAAAGGTGTGGACCAATGTAGGCAAATCACCGGACAGAATAAGGTGCTTGATCCTGGTGATGTTCCTAAGATGGTAAAAGGAAGACTTGACGACCATCGCCACCTGAGATTGTAGTATCAGCCCGTCATCGAGCACCACCCCCAGGTCTCGCACCCGTTCAGAGGCAAGGATCTGGGAGCCCCCCAGACAAAGTCCAGAGGGCTGACCAGCCCTCGTCCCCTCTATCTGGTGACCCGGATCCACAACCATCACCGTGGTCTTTCCCGTGTTCAACTTTAGCCAGCTCGAATTCATCCAATCCTGGATTTCAGCAAGGCAGTTGTTAAATATTGAGAAAGCACTATCCTGGTCAGGTGTAAAAGACAGGTAGAGCTGGGTATCATCAGCATAGCAGTGAGACCTCAGCCCATATCATCTTACAATGTCTCTGAAGGGTAGCATGTACAGTGCAAACAACATGGGGGACAGCACTGAGCCCTGAGGAACCCCACATGACAGACAGAGTGGGTCAGAGGAATAAATCCCAGACATCACTTTCTGAGTTCTGCCAGTGAGGAAAGATGTAAACCACCCGTGGACTGTACTAGTCAGGCCAGAGATGGACTTCAGGCACCCAAGCAGCACCCCATGGTCCACAGTGTCAAAAGCTGAGGAGAGATCAAGAAGCACCAAGATGGAGTGGCTTCTTCGATCTCTTGCCATCAGGAGATCACTGAGCACCCGAACCAGCGCAGTCATGGTACTGTGCCTCTTTCGAAAACTGGGTTGGAGAGGTTCATAGATGTCATGGATGGTCAAGTGGTTCTCCAACTGTACCGCCACTACTTTCTCAATAACCTTCCCTATAAAGGGGAGGTCTGAGATTGATCTGTAGTTGGCCAGAGAGTCTGGGTCCAAAGAAGCCTTCTTCAGGAGGGGTGTCACCACCGCCTCTTTCAGGGAGCTTGGAAACTCACCCGAATCAAGGGAGCACTGGACCATCTGTACCAGGACTGGGAAGATAATATCCCAACAACCCATAATCAGGGAAGTTGGGCCCAGATCCAAACTACAGCACGTAGGATGCATACTCTGGACAATCCGCATGACATCCACAAGTTCCGGCTGGTCAAAGGTACTCCAGGAAGCATGAGGTGAGGTGACTAGGCACCGATCAACAGCATCCCCTGCCGAGCAAGTTAAGAGGATCCCCACCCTGATGTCAGCCACCTTATCCACGAAGAACTGACCAAGCTCATTGCACTCCACTTGCGAAAAGGCTCTTCAGAGCTGCAGACAGGCTGGGTTGCACAGCCTGTCCACAGTTTGGAAGAGCTGAGCCGGTCAATTCTGAGTGGCAGCAATCTTCCTGGACAGGAATTCTGCCTTCCTACAGGAGATCGCTGATTGGTAGACTTGATAATGCTCTACTAATCTAAGGTGGTCATCCTCCAGGGCAGATTTCTACCGGCGCCGCTCTAACCTTCATCCTAGTTGCCACAACTCCCTCAGAGTCCCATCAAACCAAGGGGCCTGAGGGCTAAGGGAGAGAGGGCGAACACGGGCTGGAGCAAGCAAATCCAGGGGTCCCGGAGATGGCCTTGTTATAGGCCAGCACCAAAGTCTCTGGATCCAAGCTTGCCACAGGAAACTCCAAGAGGTCAATCACTGCCGGTAGACCTTCAGGGCTCACATCCCATAATGGGCGGTAACTGACCATCTCCACACGGGTAGGCCTACAGAGGGGGGCGCAAAAGTTGAACCTCATGGTGTAGTGATCGTATCAACAGGTTCCACCCCAAAATCAGAGGCTTCAATCCCTAGGAGGAAAACCAAATCAAGAGAGTGACCGTATTTATGGGTAGTAGAGGTAACAATTTGTGTGAGGCCCAGAGATGTTATCAACTGGAGGAAGTGCTGTCTAAACTGCGAGAGTTCGTCATCGACCCAGGCGTTAAAGTCGCCCAGAACCATCAGACTAGGCAACTCAAATGCCATGTCAACCACAAAATCCGCTACTTCCTGTAGGAATCGCTTCTCATCCCCGGGTGGACGGCAGACGACAGACAACCTACACCTGCTACCACAGTACACTCAAAAGATTCGGCCTCAACTGGTAGACTCATGAGGCCCAACTCGGTCTTGAAACAGACCACCACCCCCAACCCGCGGTCCAATCTCGAGCTGTGTATCACTGAGTACCAGGCTGGAATTGCAGCCTCCAATGTGTGGCCAGCATTTTTATCCAGCCAGGTCTCAGTGATGCAGGCCAGATCAGTTGTTACAACAAGATCTGCAAAAATTGCAGTCTTATTCTAAACTGATCTAGCATTGCATAACACCGCTTGAGTTGGACGGGTTTCCGGGGCCGCCACAACTACTTGTCCACCAAATATAGTGGTGCCCTTGGGTATGGGGACTAGACATGGCCAACCACGTTCCAGGCTCCATTTTGCCCCAGGGCGTCTTCTGGGCTTAACTACCCCGATGTGAGAGATCCATTCATTCATCCTCTGATGTCTGCGCCCTCCACCCCAATCTGCTCTCCTCCAAACAATACCCAGTGCTTGACAGCACTGGTAAGTTGACAACATCAGAGGTGGGGGGGGGGAAACAGGTGGAGGGTATGGAGGGCAGAGGACGAATAGCGCATGACCGGGGGAGAAGGCCTACACATTCCACACGCTTGAGAAAAGCAAAATATAAGATACAAAAGCACCAAACCCAAAAAGAGACCCCTGAACAAACAATAATAAAAATACCCAACCCAAAACTACACAAAATAAAATAAATATACTCTCCTAGAATAAATAATAAAACCACAATTAGGAATAAACCCCTCCTAGCACTGCATACATGTTTCAGTCCAACACTTCGCTCTCGGAAAAACACAGAAAAAACAAACCAGAAAATAAAAATCTCCTGCAACCACCTCTCACTGGGTATGCAGAGAGTAGTATTTAAGCCCCCAGGCCCCCCTCACATCCTGGGAGTGATGGAAATCAGGGCACTCTCACTGCCCAAAACTGAAAATCCAATACCCACCCCAAAACAAAAATTCAATAAATGTAATCTTGATAATCCTCTTATACCCTAAATTATAAAAAAATAAACAACCTAAATAATAAATTTAGACTCAATAATATCAAAAGCAATCCCAACCCATCCCGAATAAAGCCCACAAAAATAACTATCTAAAACAATTAGGACAGCTACGGCTCTAAATGAAATCACTTGTTATTGTCCAATAAAAGTTTATTGTCAAATGTCTTTTTATATGAGATTGCTTCAGGAATTTACTAAAAAAGTTAGTACAGCAAAGGATAGCTCTCACCCATCCCTTGTCTAGATAATAAATGCAAAACCTGTGGCCCTCTCACTGCCACAAAAGCTGAGTTACAGTAAATGTTAATTTCCACCAAGATTCTCTCACTGCCTCCAAAGTGAAAAAAAAAAAACATAACTACAGTACCTGCCAATGGTTTGATCTGGAGCGAAATGGAAAAAACAGTAAACCAGCAGACATGCTACCAGCCACGCTGAAATACACCTGATGGCAACAGGCTGACCCAGCCGGGCCATGCTGAACAAGACAGAAAGTTGCTTTGACTTGTGGATCTCCTTCATTCTGTCGATGTAGAACCGCAAAACTCATTTAACATCCAGAGAATCAAGGGTATGCTCTCCCTCATTCTGGAAGTTCGCAAAGTAGGTCAGAAAGACAAAGGGCTGGTTCAGGTGGAACTCCCGAGACTACTTTGGGAAGAAATTTAGGGTGAGTTCTGAGAACCACCTTGTCTTTGTGAAGTACTGTATATGGAGGGTCTCTGACCAGGGCATGTATTTCAGACACTCTGCAAGCGGAGGTAATAGCTATGAGGAAGGTGGCCTTTCAGGTTAGGAAAGTACAGTTATGTAAGAACTTACCGTAACAGTAGATCTTCGAGAACAGCTCTTGCAGCAGGTTACACCATTAGGACTGAAGCCGGCAGGCATCAGGACCCCACGGAAAAATTCTAGCTAGCTATCTTCAGCAGGGACCACCCCCGACGTCGGTCTCCCCTCCGATGTCAGCATAGTACATAGATGGCAGTCCCACTCATTCCCCAGTTCTCACTGAGACTTCCGACCGCAGGCTGACATCCAAATGGAGACCGAGGATCCACCGTCAGAAGTCAAAAGGAAAAATCCCTGTTAGTAAAGGCCTAAGCCATGCCTCCTCAAGGGGAAGGTGGGCGGGGGTACCTGCTGCAAGAGCTGTTCTCAAGATCTACTGTTACATGCAAGTTTCACGTAACTGTACTATCTTACTTCGAGACACAGCTCTTGCAGCAGGTTACACCATTAGGACTGATTCCCAAGCAGTAACGCTGCAAACATTCTGGGAGGAGGAAACTAGGAATTACATTCCAGGTCCTGAATCTAGGACAGGAGACCCTGTAGCACCGCCAGGCCGAAGCCGGCCCTTCGCCGAGAGGCGATGTCCAGGCTATAATACCTGATAAATGTATGCACAGAGCTCCAAGTGGCTGCAGCACATATGGCAGAGGTGGAGACGTTTCAGAGTGCTGCAAAGGAGGTGGCCACACCCCTAGTGGAATGACCCCGGACTGATCCCGGGAGGGGCTTTTGTTTGATATCATAACAGTATGAGATGCACTGGACAAGCCAGTGAGATAGGGACTGTTTGGATACTGGTTGGCCCATCATCTTTTCAGAAAAGGAAACGAAAAGTTGCTCTGAACTACGAAGTTGTTTAGTTCTGTTGAGGTAATACCTCAAGCTGTGGTGAACATCCAGGGTGTGGAGCAGTGCCTCTCCTCTATTGGAGTAATTTGGGAAGTAGACCGGCAGGTCAATATCCTGATTGAGAGTGAGTGTAGAAACCACCTTAGGCAAAAATTTAGGATTCGTCCTCAGGGATACTCTGTCCCGGTGGAAAACTAAATAAGACTCTTTGCACATGAGGCGTGAAGCTCAGAAACTCTTCTAGCTGAAGTAATAGCAACCAAAAACAGCGTTTTCCATGACAGAAAACGTAGCTCGCAATCCGCGGCAGGTTCGAACGGGAAGCGTGAGTTGTTCCAGGACAAAGAGCAAATCCCATGGAGGCACTGGGTCCTTAATGGGTGGCCTAAGATGTAACACCCCTCTCAAAAATTCCCGAGAGGCATCTAATTGTGCCACTGTGCGCTGTCCCACCGGAAGGTGGTAAGCTGAAATGGCACAGAGGTGCACCTTGATAGAGTAGGCGAGGCCCGAACGGAAAAGGGAGAGCAGGTAGTCCAACACTGCTCTCACCTGGCAACCTAAAGGGGAAAGGTCGCGTGCTTGCGACCATAAACAAAAACGGCGCCATTTCATGGCGTACGTTGCATGCGTTGCCGGCTTTCTGGCTGCAGAAAGAACTTCCGCAACTTCTTGCGAGACCCCGTGACGCAAGATGGCTATGTCTCTAGGAGCCATGCGTGAAGGTTCAGTGAGCGTAAGTCCGGGTGGACCAGTGAACCTTCCTCCTGAGACAAAAGATGGGAACTGAACGGTAACGGGAGCGGAGGTTCCCGGGATAGCTGAATCAGTAAAGGGAACCAGATCTGTCTGGGCCAAAAGGGGGCCACAAGGATCATGGTTGCTTGCTCCCTGCGCAGTTTGAGAAGAACTCTCTGGATCAACGGGAAGGGAGGGAAAGCGTAGAGGAATCTGTCCACCCAGGAGAGGGACAACGCGTCTCGCCAGAAAACACCAGGCCCTGGATCTAGTGAACAAAAATTGGGCAGGTTTGCGTTGGATGGGGAAGCGAACAAGTCCAACTCTGGAGTTCCCCATCGAAGAAACAGATCCTCTGCTACCTCTTGAAGAAGTTCCCACTCGTGGACTCTGGCCTGGGAGTGACTCAGGCCATCTGCAATAGTGTTGTCCACCCCGGGAACATGTACTGTGATCAGATTCGCGCCGTGTCGGATTACCCAATCCCACACCCTCATGGCCTCCCTGCAAAGGGGGTAAGAGTGTGCGCCTCCTTGTTTGTTGAGGTAATAAATCACCGCCGTGTTGTCTGTCTGAAGCAGGAGAGTACTCGGAGGGATTTCTGACTGAAAGGCCTGCAGGGCATAAAGGACCGCCCTCATCTCTAGGACGTTGATATTGAGGTGGGCCTCCAGAGGGGTCCACGCACCCTGGGACTTCACCCCGTCCAGGTGTGCTCCCCATCCTAGACCTGAGGCGTCTGTGGTGAGGATTACCTCCGGGGACGGCGCTATAAATGGGACGCCCGTGGAGAGTGTCACTGGGTCTAGCCACCACTGCCAGTCTCGAATCACGGTGTTCGTGATTCTGACCGGATGCTGCATGTGGTCTTGCCTTTGATCCCATTGCACCTTGAGCATCCACTGAGTTACCCACATGTGGAGCCTTGCGAAAGGGACGGTAGGAATGGCCGCAGCCATGTGTCCGAGCAAGCGAAGGACCGACCTGGCTGGGACGGTCTTGTTCGACGAAAGCTCCCTGATGAGGGATCTGATGCGCCCGCCTGTCGCCTGGAAGAAATGCTCTTCCCTGAACGGTGTCCAGTACTGCGCCTATAAATTGCAGCTTCAGACGGTACCAGGAGAGACTTCTCGTGGTTGATTAGGATGCCCAGAGATCGAAACAGGTCCTGGGTGCACTGGATCGCTCGTAACAACGCCTCTCTGGAGGTGGCCATGAGAAGCCAATCGTCCAGGTACGGGAACACATAATGGCCCTGTCTCCTTAGAGATGCTGCCACGACTGCCATGCATTTGGTAAAGACCCTGGGTGCAGATGACAGTCCGAATGGAAGGGCTTGGAACTGAAGGTGGTGGTCGAGAAACTCGAAGCGCAGGAACCTCTTGTGCGCCTGGGCTATAGGGATGTGCAGGTATGCATCCTGCATGTCTAGAGACGCTAAGAAGGCGTCTTGCTTGAACATGGGAATGAGACCCGGAAGAGTCACCATGCGTAATCTCTTGTAAGCGACCGACACGTTGAGGTCGCTGAGGTCCAGAATCGGACGGAGGTCCCCTGTTTTCTTTGGAACCAGGAAGAAGTGGGAATAGAATCCTTGTCCTCTCTGGTTCTCCGGGACATACTCTATCGCTCCCTTTTGCAAGAGCACAAGTATTTCTTGCCAGATCAGTGACTTGTGCTGACCCGGGTACCGGGAGCGCAAAGGAGGCCTCGAGGGTGGCTTTTCTGCGAATTCTATAAAGTGGCCTCTTTCAACCAACTGAAGAACCCACCTGTCGGTGGTTATAGCCTGCCATCCCGGCAGAAAGTTCGCAATGCGACTCCCGACCATGATTTCCCGTTGATCCTGAGGGGCGGGGGCCGGAAAGGAGTCAGGCTGTGGCGGCTGACGGTCCCGCTGGCTGGACCAGCTTAGAAGTACGCTGGCTTCGACCTGCGGGTTGTTTCTCCTTGAAGGGGATCTGCTTCCCACAAGCACACTTCGAGGAGTGACCGGAGGTCGGACAGGACATCAGCGAAAAACTTGATTGTAGAGAATCCAATTTCCTGTAGGAGAAAACTTTACCACGCGTCGCGCGCTAGAGACTGAACCGAAGGGTCGAGACATGCAAGTCGATGGCAGGAAAGAACTGAATCGGGCGACCGCTCTTTATGTACTACGCCTGACGCTGGAGGCGGGACCAACGTCGGGCGCGGTCCCCGCTGAAGATAGCTAGCTAGAATTTTTCCGTGGGGTCCTGATGCCTGCCAGCTTCAGTCCTAATGGTGTAACCTGCTGCAAGAGCTGTGTCTCGAAGTAAGATCTTCAATTCACAGGTTGCTAGAGGCTCAAAGGGCTTACGAGTGAGCATGTCTAGCACAAGGTTAATATCCCAGGTGGCTACCAGTCTCCTGACTGGTGGCCTACTGTGGATGATGCCCTTAAGGAACCTCTTAACCAAGGGTAACTAAACCATTGACATAGTGTGGATAGGCACATGATAAGCTGAGATTGCGCAGAGATGAACCTTCACCGTTGAGTACTGTAGCCTGCATTTGACAGGTCCAGCAGATACTCTAGCACTTTGTTTGGTAAGCAAGAAAAGGGGTCCAGAGGGGATGGTGAGCACCAGATGGAAAATCATTTCCACTTTACTGTGCAAGTTTTCCTAGTGGATGGCTTGCGCGCTGCTAGGAGAACGTCTGAGACTCTACAGGAGACATCGAATCTACCCACTTCTATCTCCTCAGGAGCCAGGCGTGAAGAAGAAGGGATCTCAGGTTGAGATGGACTGCTGGGCCTGGGTCAGAAGGTCCGTTTGAAGTGGTAGTTGTCTCGGCAGAACTTCTGATAATCTGCTGATCAATGGAAACCAAATCTGATGAGGCCAGAATGAGGCGATGAGGATCATTCTGCCCCCTGTGCCTTCTGCTTGAACAGCACCCTCTGAACTAAGGGAAGAGGGGGAAAAGCGTACAGAAGGCATCTTGTCCACCGCAGTCTGAATGCATCCTGACAGAAAATGCAAAGTTATGGATTTCTGGAGCAGAAAAGAAAGAAGTTTTGTATTGAGGGGGGACGCAAAAAGGTCCAGGTCCAGGGTGCCCCACTCTTCAAAGAATGATTGCATGATGTTTGCATCAAGAGACGACTCATGTGGATCTGCCTCTGTTCTGCTGAGGTGATCCACTAAATCAATCTGGACTCCGGGTAGGTAGACTGCTTGGATCAGAGCTTCGTGATCCAGGCACCATTCCCACACTCTTATTGTTTCCCTGCACAGAGGGTAAGAGTGTGCTCCACCTTGTTTGTTGATGTAATGTCATCTCCAGGACATTTATGTGAAGTTAAGACTTGTCCTGAGTCCACAGACCCTGGGTGTGAAGATCCTGACAGTGTGCTCCCCAACCGGCTAGAGATGCTTCTGTGGTGATGGTGATTTGAATTTCCAGTGGAGCAAAGGGAAAGCCTTGAAGCAGGTTGCCCTCCTGAGTCCACCAGGTGAGTGACTGCTTCAGAAGTTCTGTCACCTTGATGTGAAAGGACTGCGGATGTGTGGTCGGGGACCACCGAGTACTGAACATCCACTGTGTGGTTCTCATGTGAAGGCGAGTCAAAGGCACCGTGAACACTTATGATGCCATGAGGCCCAGTATCCACTGTACTGAGAAAGCTTGAACCAAGTCCTTCCCATTGGTGAAGCGAGCCATCTGGAGAATGTTGTTACTCCTGTCCTCTAGAAGGAAGGCCCTTGATCTGGCGGGGTCTAGGAAGGATCCTATAAAGAGGAGTTGCTGGGAGGGCTGCAGCTGTGATTTTTCCAGATTCAACAGTACTCCCATGGATGTAAAGAACCCAGAAACCATGGTCACCGCTTCCTGTGTCCTCTGTCTGGAGGGGCTTGCTAGGAGCCGGTCATCCAGATACGGGAATGCTTGAATTCCAAATTTCCTGGGATGCGCTGCGAGTACTGCAAAGCACTTTGTAAAGACTCGTGGCACTGAAGACAGCCCAAAGGGCAGTACTCTGAATTGGTAATGCTGACCCCGGGCCACAAATCGGAGATACTTGCTGTGTCTTGGGTGCACGGGAACATGTTGGTAGGCATCCTGCATGTCCCATTGATCCTGCAGAACTTCTTCTACTGCCCTGCTGTTCAAAAGCCCTTGAATCTTGGAAGCGAGGAGGTCTGACTGAGTGACAGACAGTTTGGTCTGTCGTTTGGGTGGATGATCCCGAGGTGTTTATGAAAAATTTAGAGAGTAACCCTCACGAATTATCCTGAGGACCCATTTGTCCATTGTGACTTGACTTCCACTGGTTGTAAAACTGACTCAAATGCCCCCCTACTGCCAAAGAAGAGTTCCCCTCAGACAGCTGAGGTGAAACTTGGGCCGGATTCTCAGAGGGTGGCACTAGGCGCCTTTGGGCCCAGTGCCTTCTGCTGCATTTTCTTTTGCACCTGGGGGGTCTGATTCATGTTGAAGCCCCCTCTGCCTTTACCACAAAAGGATTGAAGGTTATGAAACTGCCAGTGGTTTCCGCCCCGTTGAAGGGCAGCAGGGGTTGGTCTGGCCATCTTAATGGCAATCCTAGTTTTCTGTATGGCCTCCAGTGCCTGCTCCACCTATGTGCCAAACAGATAAACTCCATCAAATGGCAAATTCATGACTCTTTGTTGAGTATCATTTGTAAACCCCGAAGTCTGCAACCACAAGTGATGTCAGATGCATATCCCTGCTGCTGCTGCCCTAGAGGCAGTGTCAAAGGTGTCCATAGGAGCCTTAAGTTGCTGATTATTGGACTTGATACCTCTAGTAATGGCCTGAAGAAGCTCTGAACTAACATCCAACTCCAGAAGAGCTTCGACCGAGGTTTTCCACAAATGCAGAGGATATACTCATACTGTGAGAAGTAGCCCTGGTAGCTAGCAATACACATTTCTAGGGTAGCGGCGGCAAAGATTTACTTCCCCAAAGTGTCAGTCTTATGGGATTCTTTACTTACTGCACGAGCAGTAGACTCCTGAGGGAGTATGGCTTTGTCATTTTCTGCCAAGACCACAATAGCATCCGCAAAGGCTTGAGAGGCAAGGATTGGTCGCTCCTTAGGGGAAGTGTACTTCCTATCAATAGACTTGGTCATGGAAGGAATAAGTGCCGGATTATCCCACATCATCTGTGAGAGAGTTTCGAAAGAGGGCTGTACCAGAGGGGTCAATTCCACAAGGATTTCTGGAACATTCAAATACTGAAGGCACAACAGTTTCCCTGGATCAATCTCCGAAGTCTGGAGAGAGAGGGTGGAATTCATATTCTTCAGCAGAGATTTAAAGGACAGGTCCTCGACCAAAGGCTCTGCTGAGCTAGTGGGCTTACTTTCCACTCCGAAGGATGAATCTTCATCGAAGTTGTCTCCTAATCATAGATCAGGATCAGGTTCAATATCATCTCCTACTAGCTTAGGAGGGATAGTATATAAAGGAAAGGGAGGAAAGAGAGCAGGAGGAGGTGCTCCTCGAATCAGAGTTGAGAATACCAGCACCCAAGGTGGCGCCGCGCCAGAAATGGTACCAGATGCAGCACCACTAAGACTGGAGTCAAAGGCGGCACCGCATGGGCATCCAGGGACCCCAAAGCAAACCCCAGGGCACCCAAGGATGAAGATCTGAAAACATGAGTAGGAGAAGGAGGAGGAGATACCTGTGCTGGCCCCTACGCCACAGCCATGTGAGGGGCCAAAGCACAAGGGCGCGGTGTCAATGGCACCGAAGGTGTCCCATGACAAGGCTGAACCAACCACTCTGCCCACAGGTTCGAAGCCCCTAGGCCCGAAGGCCCCAGGGCTGAACCTGTAGGCTCGGAGAGTCAGGACAACCGCCGAACCCACTGCTCCATAAGAGCGGCCCAATGATGAAACTGCTCACCAGAGGACCCCCAGGGGGCGGAGAGGAACTACAGAGTCGAGGATGCCGGTCACTAGGGACAGAGGCCGAGGGTGACCCAGACAGAGTCAGAGTCGGCCTCCTGCCTCCCGTAACCGATGACTTGATGTACAGACATACCAGAGGGCGATCTCAAGCAGTACCATTTCTTCTTCAACTGGTGGGATGAAAAAGAACTCGAGGCCGAGCGGTGCCAGGTTCCCAATGAAAATAGAGAACGGGCCTGCTTCTTTCTGTACTTTTGGGAGGACCGCCCTTCCTTCCGAGCACTGGACTGCCCGTAGTCAGACCCCCTCCTCCATAGAGGGCGGCGGACCGGACCCAGCCCTGCTGGAAATACAGCTTTCAAGTGAAGTCTCCCTACCATCACCGGCTCTGTTCATGGTCTGCTCCATTGAAGGCGGGCTGAGGAAGACTTTTCTGTTCTTCAAAAAAGAAAAGGAAAACTTTTTTTTAACTGAATAAATACTAATACTAAAAATCAAACACCGAATGACTAAAGCTGCTGTCATATAGATGTGAAATTTGACTCCCAGTGGGTGAGCGACATCTTCACTGAAGCGCACTCGATGGTGGGAAAAAAAGGAACCGAGGCAGTTGGAAGGTCGGTGCTGAGGTAGCCTATACAGCGTGAGCCTGTCTTGCGGCGCTGCACTTGCGCGGTCCTACCTCGGCACTGGCCCTCCTGAAGATTTTTGGCTCCCGCTCGGTCCTAGCGCCTCCAGTGTAGTCCCATCAGTGAGAATGAGTGGTAGAGACTTTATGTCCAGGAAGATCTGTTGTTTTCAACAAAAAGTTAATCCATTTAGCCTGATGTACCTTAAGGTATGCTGCAGCAAAAGGAACTTTTTTACAGCCAACACTGAACAAATAAACAAAATAAACTTTAAACTTTGTCAAATAAATCTTTTATGATATTTATAATGCTTGAAATTAAATGTTGAATGCTGTAACATTTAATCTGTTAGGTGTAGAAAATAAGTTACTTTAAAATGAAAGCTTACAGTCTGATCAACAGGAATAGATCCTAACAATAATGTTCTCATGTCACTAAATCTATACATTGCAGTGCCGGCCTGGTGGCGCTGAGGGTTAAGGTGCTGGACGCCACACCTCGCACCGCACCGGTGACCTGGGTTCGGGAACAGACTCAGACCGTCAGGGGCTGCCAGGGGGAAGGAAGGATTGAGTGTCCTGCGACAGCTCTCCTTCCTTTGGGGGTGGGTGAGGGATATGCACCACACTGCAGTGACACCCAGCGAAGGCTGGGTGTTCGGCAGGGTGCGGGCATCTGCATGTTAGTGCGCTGACGTCAGTGCACGTCCACCTCCTCAGTGGGCATATAAAGAAAAAATACAGAGATGCCGGCCGCCCTTCATGATGCCAGCCCTTGGCTCCAATGAGCTTCCAAGGTGGCCCCACCTTGCCCTATCCCGTTGTCTGCAGAGCCATTTGAGAGGGGTCGGTTCCGTGGCCCCGCCCTTGGGGGCAAGCCAGGGAGTCCTAAGGTAGGGGTGCACCCGATCTGGAAGTGGGAGCAAGGGTCTGTGACCGGGTGGATCTCTGGGCCACTGGCGGCCACAAAAAAAAAAAAAAAAAATACATTGCAATATAACACGTTAAAAACAACAGTGCTTTAAAAATTTAGTGAAGCTTTTATGTTTTTATAAATCAGTACATGTTATCTGTAGCAGTCTTATATTAATATATCAGCTTAACAGATTCAAAGCTTTCACTAAAAAAATAAATAAATTACATTTGTATTCCTCATGATTCCGAAGTTGACCAATTTTAAAGAAATTCTTTTTAGAAATGTCGAACTTTGGAACTACTGGGGCTAGAAACTAAGTATTGTGGATATGTCGACACTGTCCAAAACAGCTTTTCTGAAATGTTGTTGATACAATGTTTTTAGTTGCTTCACTGAAAAATATACCGTAGCATGTTAACATGTTTTTTAATGCTGACAGAGTAAAACATTTTTTTTGTATAGACACTACAAGTGACAATTTAAAAAGTAATGTTAGTAAAAAACAGTTTTTACCTTTTTCTGAATTTGGGTTAATACTACACATTATTTAAACAGTAACTGCGTAGTTTACAACTTAATTTTCTTTATCTTATGACCTTAATTGCACAGTGAACATTTCAGTCTCCCCTCTACCAGTATTAACTCTTCCTTTCTTTCACAGGTTTTGCCTGCGAATGCACAAAGAAGATAATAAATCTTTAGGAATTTGTCATTGAATTAGCTGAAAGTACAATCCAGGTTGTTTGCTGTCTTCACAGGAAACTAAAGATCTACTGTAGGAATACTGGGAGGCTCAAAACCAGTACAGTGAGAGAGAGAGAGAGAGAGCATCTTTGAAAAAGATTCTATGTTCTGGGGCACCATGTTCCTTGAGGAGGTGATGCACAAGATCTACTAGGCTGTTCTATTTCTTGAATTAAAAAAATCAAATCTCCAGAACCTTTTAAAACACACTGAGTCACAGAAGGATTACATATAAAATATTTAATCATATCTACAGAAATGTACAAAATATAGAAAAAACATATGGAAATGGTGTTTTACACTTATGAAAGAAATCAAAAGGCATTAAATGAGAGAATGGCAAACAGAATAAAGACTAAAATACAATTTTCTCTGTTTTCTCCTAGAAGAGCACCCGATCCTGGAGGCTTAGGACACCGTACAGGGAAATCAAATAACAACTCAGTGCAAGAAAAGATCCTTAATAAACATTCTAATTAGATATATATCACAGATTAACTAAACCAGCAGGTTTGCTCAAACAGGTAACATTTCAAAGCTCCCTTAAAGGCTCCCATCCAGTGGGAAGAA
The DNA here is from genome assembly GCA_016271365.2 of Neoceratodus forsteri. NCBI lineage: Eukaryota > Metazoa > Chordata > Ceratodontiformes > Ceratodontidae > Neoceratodus > Neoceratodus forsteri. The sequence continues at coordinate 767,918,193 of CM028136.1, forward strand.
TGAACGTGGGGGTGGTACTGAATTAAAAATTAAAATGCTGCAGCCACCCTGAAGGTGCTGTCCCCATATAGCTTAAGCCTTGTATAAGGGGAATGACAACAGGTCAGCCTTAATGCAGTGGATAGGGCAAACAGAGGTGTATGGATACAGTAGATCTTTCAAATAGCCAGGACCAAGACTGTGTAGAGCCTTGTATGTCTAGACAGTTTTGAAGCTGATAGATGGCCGAGCAGGCAGCCAGCGTAGGCCATGCAGCACCAGTGTAATGAGAAGAAGTAACTGGTTTGTCCCACAACCTTCCACAGAAAAGCATATGCCAATACCTGTAGTTATGGATTCCTTTCAAATTCAGAACCAGTAATTACTCTAAGGGCTAACTCCAATCTCCACAGTCTGCAAAGGTTGACTCACCACAAGAGGCCACTGAATCACCTTGAAATACCAGAAGGCATGACTCCATTAATACTGTCTAAGATGGCGGAATAATGCTCTCATTTTTAAACACTCCTGGGGTCAATGCCTGGGAACTTAGAATACACACATAGAGTTTAACAAAACTGTCTTCAATTTGACATACAAGGTTTAACAGGAAGCAAATACATCAAATAGGAAACACATTTTATTTACATTTGTGGAGGAGGGTTTGCCAAACAGATATTAATTTTCTAGCTCTGTCAGCAAAGAAGGCTGCACATCAGGATGGGAATTCTCTGTCAGAGCAGCAATCCAGAGAGACAGGAGACTGGGCATTTTCAAAAATTAACAATGAGTCATTTAGATATGAAGAACGTGCAAAACTTTTATTTATGTGCCATCAGTGAAACAAGTCAGACCCACGGGGACCAACATGCTTGATGGGATATAAAGGTATGTGCTTTACTCCAGGTACCAGCCCTATAGACTTCCTGAAAAGGGATGTTCCTGGAAGTAGCCATTGAGGCTGTGGTATGTATGGGCAAATGAACCCTAAGCTCCTTGGGATGCTTTCTACCAGCCAACCTATAGCAGAGGTCAATGCAGGATGTAATATACCAGGTAGTTGTCCGCTTTGCTGCTGGTCTACCAGGCATGGCTTCAACAAATTTCACAAACAGCTGACAAGCCTCACTTAAAGATCCAGGCATGTGCTATTTACACTAAGAGAGCGCTCTTTGTGGTCCAAAGTTTGGAGCCAACAGTTAGCCTCCGAAGATGGATTCATAAAATATACTGGAAGGCTTATCACGTGGTTAAGGTGGAACTCCTATATTACCTTCAGGAAGAACTTTGGGTGGGAGACAAAGAACAACCTTGTCCTTGTGGAAGACTAGACATGGAGATTCCACAGAGAGAGCCTGGAGCTCACTAATCCTTCTAGCTGACATGACAGACCAAGAAGGCAGTCTTCCACGACAGGTAAGGCATCTTGCACTTGTGCACAGGCTCAAATGGCTTGCCCATGAGCACAGCCAGCACCAGCAGTAAGTCCCAAGGTGGCAGAGGCTCACCACCTGAGAAGACACATTTATTTATTTATTTAAAAATTTGGTTACCAGGAAAGGCACATTGAGCCGAGGCTCGTTTCCAGGTGTGATCCAGGGGTGGGGTAACAAATGATGACACTGGGTACAGAACCTGACAAAAATACAAACAATTAAAGCATATACAAATAATTAACCATAATGAGTTTGGGTGGTTGCAGACAACATTGCAGGACGCATCACAGTGTAAGGCAGTATCAAATTTAAGCAATTTACATTGCATTTGTAATAGTTGTGATCTAGAGGCCAAATACCATTAAACCTGAGTACTATGTATATTGTTGAAAAGACAGTTGGAGAGGGGGATATGTATGGACATGAGCGGGGGGGGGGGGAGGCATAAGTGCTGTTTGAGGGATGAGTAGAAAGGAAGGTTCCAGAGTTGGGGAGACTGGAGGTTCCATAAAGCTGGAAATCTGTAGGAGAAGGCAGCTTTGCCAGCAAACAATAAGAGGTGGGGAAGGAAGAAGGTGCGGGCATCCCTGTCGCATAGGCCACTGGGTGAGTTGGTTACAGGGGAGAGCATATCTGATAGGTAGGGTGGAAGTAGGCCAAACCACAATTTGGCTATGAGAGAGAGAGAGAGAAAGAGAGAAAGAATGGGTAGTGTGTCTATGTGATAGGGGCATGATCCCGACAGAGAAGTAAAGGTGGCAGTGGTGCATTCTTGGGAGGGGGGGGGAGAGTTTGAAGCAAATTGGCAGAAGGAATTTAGCAGGGTGTCTAAATGGGAGAGTGAGGAGGATACAAATGGACAAGGCCTTTAAAAAAAGTACCTGACGTGGAATGCCCAATGGCTCAGTGGAAGTACACTGCACTGCCACGCTGGTGACTGGGTTCAATAGAGAGCCCAGAGTTACCTGGGTTGGGTGGCCAGGCTAGGGAGAGCTCCTGAGACTTTTCTGAGGTTTTCATGCCTTCAGGTCCTTCTGGCATGATGCCACAGAATCTAGAGTGGCACTGAACTTCTTAAGCCTATTGCGATGTCCCTCTAGCCCAGGGCCAAAGAGGTCAGTGCCCAAGAAGGGGACATGGACCAATTTATGCTGGGCATCTGCCATGAAGCTGGAAAGCCACACCCAGGGCCTGGTCCATTGGCGTGGAGGGCTGAGGTACTGCAAAGCACCTTCCCTCCTGCCACGTCAGTGACTTGGGTTCGGGAATGGACTCAGGTTATCGGGGGATGGCTGAGCAGGGAGATGACTGAGTGTCTGAGTGACTGCTTCCCTCTCCTGGGGAAGGGGTGGCTTGTCGTCCTGGCCTTGGCTATCCCCAGGTGGAGGCCTAGGGGTAGAGAGGGTCAGGAAGGCAATGTATGGGAGGGAGTTGTGGGGATATGTAAGATGGGCATGTCCTATGCTCTGCAGGAGGGATGGGACAGGAAAAAAAGAGGAAAAGGGACGTCTGGGGCTTCATGAAGCCCAGCCCAGCAGTCTTTGCGTCCATGTCACCACCTGGTGAAGTGACTTGGTCTGCTCGGACAGAGGGGGAGAGAATGGCCCTCCCTCCTTCCTCAGCCCTACCATGAGAGGGGAACTCATGAGAATTATGACCAGAGGCACACCAGGGGAGGTGGAGAGCCGGGCCTGGAGATCGGGCTGAAGCAGCCATGTCCAGACATAGGAGGATAACAACCTATATAGAAAATCAAGAAAGCCACAGCCAGGCCCTGCAACACAATGCGACAGTTGTTGTTGTTGTGGCACAGGTACATGTCACCCATGTCCAGAACTGCCTGCAGCTAGTGTTTAGCCAGTGACTGACCCTGGTCTCTGACCAACATCACTGGCATCTGTCGATCAGCAGGAAGGTGAAGGAGGAGTTCATCCAGCACTCCCACCAGGGAGTGACCAAAGATGGCCATCATCATGGCATTGCTCACCTAACGGAGACCTGAGGATGCAGCAGCATAAACCTTTTTAGCTATGCGGTCAATCTTCTTGGACTCTTTGTCGAGAAACTTGTCCACATCCCCTTGGCCACCAGATTTTCAGAAGGCTGACTTTAAACTAGTGCTTTGGTCAAGGGGTGATCGGAGAACCCTGAAAGAAACCCGGTAGGGACCCCTTGCTTGTGGACCATATGAGTGTAGGGTGCTGGGCAGGATGCTAAAACTCCAGAGGAGAAATCCGCAGACTACCTTAGAGAACTGGCCACAGCAAGGGAGGCACTGAATATGCCCCACCTAACAATGCATGAACCTCTCTTTTATGCAAAGCAATGACTATCTGAGTGTGGCAACAAGCCTAACACATGTCTAGCCCCAATGGCAAAAGATAAAAGGCTCAAATACTACAAGAAATATTAAACCCCTTCAGGAGTATTAGTTAATAAAGCCTCAGAAACAGGGAAGGAATTTGATGCATTTCATAAAAATCTATACAGCTCAGAGTGCTCAGGCTGACCAGACAGAACCAAGGAATTCCTTAACAGAATGCTGCTCCCCCAGTTATCACAAGTGCAAGCAGAAGTATCGGGGCCTTAACATCATGCCTCCAGAGGCAGGCAATACTATCCAAGTGCTTAAGAAAGGGAAGGCAATGGGCCAGATGGTTGCTTGGGCACATTTTTCAAACATCGCAAAGAGACCCTCAATGAATGCCTAGCTAAAGTTTACGATGAGGCCAGGGAGGAAGAAGCTCTCCCTCTTACATCTTATGCAGCTTTGATACATGTGATACCCAAGCAAGGGAAGGACCCAGTTGAGTGTGAGTCATACTACCCTATCTCTTTTAAATTACGATAAAATACATGCCACAGTATTAGCCTCTAGATTGGACAGGGTATTGAGACTTTGGAAACACATGGATCAAGTGGGATTTGGCAGGGACAGACTCTCCTATCACAGTATGAGAAAATGTTTAAATGCAGTAGATGTGGGTTCTTGGCATGCAGGTGGAAGCATTTATGCTCTTTCTGAATGCTGAGTAGGCATCTGATAGAAATGAATGGGAGTATTTGTTTGAAGTGATGGAGAGGTTTGGACTCGGACAACCTTCACAGACAAGACAAAACTGTTATATCATCAACCTGTGGCCCCTTATACTAGTGGAGGGCAGTCCATCTGAACCCTTTACATTGCAAAGGGGTGCATGCCAGGGATGCCCTGTCTCCTTTGTTGTTCACTCTGGCTATTGAGCCACTAGCAATCACTATTAGAGGCAACCCAGACATCAGCGGTATAGTTCCCCAGACACAGAAACACCACAAAATCACACTGTATACAGATGATGTTCTGCTATACATCACTGACCCCACAACCACAGTGCCACATCTACTGCAACTCCTGGAGGTTTTCTCCTTTTCTTCTGGGTACAAAATTAATCTGCAAAACCTCCTGCCTGAATGCTCTGGGAGCAGCAAAAGTAGGGGCATATCATCTGAACCCCCCCCTTCAGCTTGTTAAAGATCACCTAGTGTACCTGGTTATTAAAGTGGCACCCTCTAGATACTTAATTATAGACCCCTGATGACTATACTCCTGGGTGACCTAAAGAGAAGGCAGATACTCCAATTGTCTTGGATGGGCTACCATAACAGGATTAAAATGATGATATTGGCCAAGATTCTGTATTCCATGCAGATGTTCCCAATGGGTTTGTTCAGGGAAGATAGGGCCTGTTTTGAAGCTGCCTGCACCTCATTTTTATGGGCCGGAAAATGACTCGGGGCTAGTCTGACTCAGCTGAAAAGGGAGAGCCAACAGGAGGACTGAAATTCCCTGATGTGTACCAATATTACTTGGCTGCACAAACTACATATATACAAGACAGGATGGCACAGTCGGATAGACCCCAGTGGCTGGACTTAGAACATGAGGGGGGGCCCCATACCCTCCAAAGATCTACCTAGTGGTTAGGGGTCTAACCAGGCGCAGAGAGATATGGGCTAGAAACCCAGTGGTAGAATAGACATTAACAATATGGCACTTGTTGTGCAAAGACAGAGCTGGTGGGGGGGGGGGGGCACATCCTGCTGGTCCCATTAGCACATAACCCCCAGTTTATCCCAGGGTTGGATAATGCAGCCTACAAGACCTGACAAGTGAAAGGGATACAGTGTGCAGCAGACCTGCTGACTACAGAGGGAATCAGGCCCTTTGAAGTGCTAAAGCTGCACTGTCACATACCCAACTCACAACTTTTCCAAGTCCATCATTACTTAAGTGGTTTGAATAGGGATAACCCTGGGGAGGCAGGAACATGCCCACTGGAGCAGATTATCTTGAGCAGATGACTCAAGCCCAAATACATGATATGTGTGGTAGTGCAACAAAGCAGAATGGTGGTCCAGGATACTTCCTTTAAGATAAAGGCCACGTGGGACATAGACCTAGCATGTACCATCCCAGAGAAAGGATGGCAATTGTTTTGTGCATCCCACGTGGGATATTTTTTTTTTTAGCCCTCCTACGGCCCTCCAAAGCTGTATCCTCAGGATGTGCCAACTAAGCCTGACCCTACCGCCACCTTACCTGACTGTTCGGATCCCCCATCCTGCTGTGGCTAGCCCCCCATGCGGGGTTGGGGTGGGCGGCTGGCCCTCCAGCTGCCAGGCTCATTCCTGAACCCGGGTCGCTGGCGTCACAAGCGGAAATCCAACCGCTGCGCTGGCAGGCTGGCCATCCACATGGGACTTTTGTCTGCAATAAATATAAGGAAGCATAATAAAAATTTGTCAGTTGCCTCTACCACCCATCACAGGTGGTGAGTAAATGCACACCTGGAGTCTCACCAATCTGTGGTAGATGCAACAAGGATCTAGGTACATACATTCATTACTTTTGATTTTGTGAATGACTTCAACCCTTCTGGCAGGGAATAGCTACTGCAGTGGGCTGCATGTATGGGAAACAAATCCCAATGACACCTCAAGCTGTCCTAACTGGAGTGGAACAGCAAGATGAGAAGGAATGGTGGCTATATAGCAGCAACATAAGGCTGCTCCTGGTAATGGAGAACACTCAGGTGTCCAGGAGGATTCCAACAGTGTCACAGTGGGAGGACACAGTCTTGCAGGTTCTGCTACTTGAAAGACTCACATACACACTAAAGGGCAGAGGAGAAGAATTTGAAAGAGTATAGGGGCCTTACTTAGACTCCTCTTACCCCAGGCAATGATTATAAGAAGAGGAATTATTTAACTGAATAATATGACTACTTGTACATAATTATATACTGTGGCATTTATACTTATATCCACATGTGCATATCCACATGTGCCAACATATCAATTGCATTAGTCCACCAGTGTTTTTTATTATCCTGTTTGTCTCCAGTTTTGAGAGACATTGTATGGTTCATGCTTAATTATGGATGAAGCTGGTTTGCAATGACTACAGTACTTGAATGGCCTGTTTTACATGTAAAAGTGCACAGTACTCTCAAGAGGTTGTCAACCGATGTATATCCCATGTCAAATGTTTGTATTTATTGTCTTACATCACAGAAAACTCAATAAACATACTTTTCAAAACAGCCTCAGCAATGGGAAAAGCCAACCCTTGGGGATTCGTCCCAGTCAAGATGTCAGTGAATGGACATTTAGTCCTCTTCTGAACTGGCTGCAGGGGTAGCTGCATGGACCCTGACATGAGGCGGAGTGAAGCCCAAATGAAACCAGCCCACAGTTGGTGGTCAAGTGCTTGACCAAACCATGGTCGAATGTGTCAATCTCTGAAGAAAGCATGGATGACCCATCTGAGTCATGTGAAGATTCTTCAAAAATGGGCCTCAACCGCTGACCACTGTGGACCACCCTGGTGTCCTCGGACTGGGTGATCTTAACCGATAACTAGAGTTAGGGTTTGTCCGTGAAGCAAACAGAAACCTTTCTATTTTTGCCCAATCCGAACCAATACTGAACCCTAAAAAAAACAAAACAGATGAACCTGAACCGAACGTGAACCCAGACCATGTGAGATGAGGAGAACCCATGTGGAGGCAGTAGGGTGAATACATCAGAACTCAAACTGATAAATTACACACACAAAAAAAAACTCAAACCGAACTAAACTCAAACCCATACTTCTACTTATCAAATTGAACTGAACTGAACTGGAACTATACCCTGCTGAACCTGAACCTAACTAGAACCCTAATAACACATCGAACCCTCCCTCTACCGATAACTAGCCTGGCAAGCCAGTGGCAGCACGGGAGTCCTAAATGGGGCACATACCAAAAGCTGCAGTGGTGGCAGCTCCACCCTCAGTGGCAGAGAAGCACATGCTCAGAACATCTGTTTTCGGTGGACTGGCATGAGCACCACTGGCAGATGCCAAGGGATGACCATCCAGAGGGCACAGCCTTATCCTGCCCTACAATACTCCACTGCTACCAGAGGAGCTCCTCGTAGCGCTGATGCATCTTGTGCCAGGGTTCGACGTTGACTGGTCCTCCGAAGGGTCATGGTAGACCACATGCCTCACAACATTTAAGAGTAGTGGCCTCAGAGGCAGGACCATCGGCTGCAGCTGGACATGTAGTGACTTGGCTGGGGACACCAACTGGGTCATGTCCTCCTGAGTGACGGCTGGTTGCACAGAGGTCTGGGAAAACAAATCTTTGTCAAGCTGCTCTGAGAACCAGTTGATAAGCACAAGAAAGATCTTCGACTGGAGCGGAGGTTGACAAGCCTAACAGGGGTACTGAGGAGGGAGTTCTCGACCTGCCCCTCAACTGAAGGGAGATTGCACAGAGCTGAGTGGCTGAGGGAGTCGAGGGAGTGGGAGAAACATTTTCACTTTTGATCCCATGACCTGTGCTGGTGGCGCCTGTGTTTCTTGCCACAGTGAGAGGTGCTCTCCCCGAAGATCTGGAGGGCCTGACACATTTCCCAAAAACGACTGGAAAAGAGCCCTCCGATGCTAGTCCCAGCTGAGAGCAGCACCAAGACTGATGAAGAACAACCTGTGAACACAGCCGCCACTTCAAGGGCCGCAAGCTAAGAAGCTGACCCGGCAGCCACGGAGTACCTGAGTACTTACGGCCCTTAGATTGATCCCACTCCAAGGGTTGACCAAGGGTAAACCTTATTTTCTGGTCCTCGATCAAAGCTGGAAGCACCATCTGGCAAAGGCCACAACCCGCCACATCGTGCTGCATGCCCAAGCAATACAGACTAGTGACGTACTGGTCGTTGACTGACATTTTCTGCCAGCACTGCACACAAAACTTGAAACCAGGTTTCCGTTCCTCCATTGTTGATCGCTGCTGCAAAGTTAGGGCTGGAGACAAGGACAGCTGAAGAAACAACTTGATTCAGTCAAAGAATTTGCCTTAGAAAAGCGCCTGGAAATGGGTTCCCTCAGACGCTGTAGAGCTGTGAAGGAGACCTGTCCCTTGAAATGGAAAGCAAGTGCTGACATTACAGAACAAAGCCGGAGGATATACCACCTAGGTGCTGGAAGGAGCTTGGCCCGAAGATGTCCAATTGAGCAACCTGTCCTGGGAAACTGCCCAAGTGAGTATACTGAATGGTATCCACATACACAGAAATAAATGTTTTGCACGTTTTTCATGTCTAAAGGAATCGCTGTCAGTTCTTCAGTGTGCCCTGTCTTCTGTCTCTCACTGGAGTTTTTAGCATTTTTATTTTTATACCTTTTATCATAAACATGTCTCATGGCAAATATTGCATACAACAGCAGACCATATAGTTAAATAGCCCTTGGGAAAAACATTTCCCTTAATCAAAGTGTATAATATGCATCTGTTCTATAGTGATACATCATTAGAGGGAACCTATTATATAAACTAAACTCCCAACATATTATCCATTTTTGCTGTTGAATGAGTCCATGAGCGACATGGCAGTCCCAAGAATTATAGAATTGTTCAGCAATCAAGTCCAGTAATACCATCATCCCAGAAGGGATATTTGGAGCCGTGTATGAAAGCTTAATGAAAGACTTCTTAACAATCAATTTAGCAACAACTTAAGTCCACCTAACTATAGCAGATTTTCCTGTCCCCAACCTCATATCTCTTCATATATTATTTAGTAAAAAGAGAAAAGAACCCCACCAAACTATTTTTATTCTAATGAAACTTTTACAAAAACAACTTCTAAGCCTCTCTCTTAACAAAATTTCCTTCTTTCAATGTACAAGGAAAACTGATGGCAAGAAAACTTTTTAAACAGGTGAGGTAATTACTACTATCAGAGTAGCTCACAGTAAACATAGAAACATAGACTTTGACGTCAGATAAGGACCGCTTGGCCCATCTAGTCTGCCCATTTCCCTACCTACAGGATAGGCCGCAGATCCTAGTTAACCAACAGCCTATTTCTTCCTACCCCCCACAAGAATTGCCTTATGTCTGTCCCATGCATTCTTGAATTCTCCCACAGTTTTAGACCCCATAACCTCCTCAGGAAGGCTGTTCCATGCATCCACTACCCTCTCTGTGAAAAATACTTCCTCACATTGCCCCTAGAACCCCCATCTTTAATGAGTTCCATTATTTTATAATGCATCAGGGTACTTCCTCTTCGGTCTCTGATTCCTCCGGGCGAGCTCACGACTCAGCCGTCCTTCGTTCGGCCCACCTTCCAGCCTCCGTGGGGTCTGTGAATATAAATTTCTTGGTCCGATGAATGATCCTTAGCCTCGCAGGAAAAATGACTGTGTGAGGAATATTGAGCTGTCTAAGCACCTGCCTTACTGTGTCAAATTTTTTCCGTCTTTGCCTCGTTGCATAACTTAGGTCAGAAAACAAATGTACCTGATTCCCATCTTGGCTAAATGGTGCAGCACGTCGGGCAAATTTAAGAATTTTATCTCTGGTCCCAATTCCTAAAGTGATTAGCATCAACATTCGAGGCTCCTCCATGTCTGGTGTGCGGCCTCAGGGAGTCACCCTGTAAGCCTTCTGGATATCCCAGTCCTCTTCCAAGCCCTCCCGTAGAAGCTGCTCTGATAACCACTCTTGCATGGCAACAATCGGATGATCGCCCTCCGACCCCTCCAGGAGCCCCACCAATCGCACATTTGCTGAGCGCGACTGATTTTCCAGGGCTTCCAGTCTAGCTCTTAAGTGTTGGGATTCTTTAGCCATGAGGGCCATGGCTGCAGTAGATGTATTGGCCTCTTTCTGAACTTGCTGCATATCCCCTTTCAACCCATCAACTGTAATTTCAAGCACCAGGACCTGTCTGTTAAATTCATCCACTTTCTGATTGAGTGCAGACAAAGAGACTATTAGTGTCTGCATTTTATGTCCCAGCAATGCTAGGGTTTCCTCCCGAGCTGGAGGTCTCCTTGGATTGAGCAGCATCTTCTGATCTATTCTTCCCGGTCCCAGCTGTTATTTTATCTTTTTTAGGATTAATTTTGGCAAAATTGGGATCGCTCTCTCCATTGGAAAAACCATAATTAATTTCGGAGCCCATAAAGCGGTGAAACAGGGTAAATCTGCTAAGCAGCTACAGAGAGCTAATGAAAAGTGTTGCTCACTGCTCGGAATCAACAGCACCCCCCGAGTTTTTCACTTTTAAACATCCTTAAAGAGCTACTACCCCAATTGTAATAGTCAAGCTGATAGGTAGCTACTATGTATCTTTCAGACTAAGGGAACCACTCCAGTCTGAGTGAAAAACAGGGGTTAGAAGCTATTACATTGTGTCTCAAAACTTACTTCCCTCAGCCCCAGCTTCCTCAGACACTGACAGCTGCAAAATGGAGGCAGACATTAGCTCTGCCCCTCTGATATGTTGGAGGAATGGGAAGTGCAGCCTTGTTCTTATGACACAGGGGCCCATTAAAATGGGTTATCTAGCTTCATTTTTGGAAACTAACGAAAAAAACAAAACAAAACAGAAATTCTATGTCTCTCCTACATCATGCATATACTGATTTTTTCATTTGCTGTCAAAAAAGAACCCAGATGGTTCTTTCAATGGCCCATATGTCCTATATATTGGGCACCTCTTCCAATTTCCCCCAAAACATTCATGGGGGCTGAGCTAGCATCCCTGCCTCCATTTTGCAGATAACAATGTTGGGAGTAGCCAGAGGGGCGAGTAAGTTTTTGGGACAATGAATTTTATAGTTTCTAACACATATTTTAGTGTGGCTGTTTCCTTAGGTAGGCTGCTAGGTATACTGTCGATACCTATCTGCTGTACCTTTACAACTGGGACCCTAACTGTTTAACAGCAGACACAACATAGCTTGGGCACCACCTACAGTAGGATCTACTTTATATGTTTATTTTCAAGAGAATTTTAAAATAGCACTGAAAATCAGGTGACAACTTAAAAGAAAAAACCTGCTGCATTTTAACACAAATGTTTTAGGTCACACATATATATATATATATATATATTTATATACACACACATTTTTTTTAAAACAATGTTTAGTTACAACAAACAAGTTCTGAAGGTGTTCTCCAGGGTGGGACAAATCACCTCAGGATCTAGTGACTGGCAACCTTTAATATTTGACTGGTAAGGACATTTTATGGTATGCAACAGTGCAAGCCTGCCTCACATTAACAATTCTCTCTGTCTCTGCTACTTGTTGACAGGTAGCTGTCCAAGGCTGAAAGCCACTGAATTGTTTATCTCATCAAGAACTGTAGTTGGAATTGGTAAATGAATTCTAATACTCCATCAAAGAAGCTACAGTAGTTACAGATGCCAAATTGGTGACACTGAGTGATGCACTCCGTGAAATGTGACCCAACAGTTGAACCCAGTAGTGCCCATTCCCCAGGTCCTAGTAGCCACTGGTGACCTGGCCACTTGATTTATCCAGGCAGTTACCCTCACACTGAAGGATAACTGTGGTATTACATAACACTTCATTATTTATCCCCTCCACATACATAACACTATATTCTGAACATCTACAAATGTGACTAAAAACTTTTGTTAACCATTAGTCACAAGTGCTAATTTCTAAAGCAGTCTCACACTTCCCAAGCTAGTGCTAAATGTATAGATTCCCCTTCTTCACTACTGCTCTGCTGGGTCAGAAACACAGATGTAAAGTACCTCTTGAAAATGGTGTCTTTTTCTGCTGTTTTCCAAAACGATTACTGGTGCTTAAGGTTGTTGAGAGTGCCTCTTTCAAAAGCCGAATACAAATAAAGACAAATCCGGTAAAGAATTCTCTTTACTAGTCTGAACTGCAACTTTCCCATTCATCATCTCTGTCGATGACAAGAATAAGAGCTGAGCCATCCTTAGACAGCACCACTTTATCAGCAAGTACCTCTTTAAGTTTATCTATGGTGTCACAAAACTGCCGCAGTTTGGGGAAAGTGAGAAGTTTGGCCAGTGGTACATAGACTACATTCTCACTTACGTACGGCTCAAAACGTTTGTCCTCATTTTTAGGTTCATCTTCCGCAGGTCTCGAAAAGTTGACAGGAACACTGTTATTTTTTTCTTGATCATCATAACAGAAACTATTCATGAGACTCCTCTTGATGTGGTCTGATATATTAGTAACTTCCGCAACCACAGCATACTGCAAATATTTCACATCTTGAAGGCTGGGATAAACTACTTCAAAAACCTTAAAGTAACAGGAAATCAAAGTATTCTTGTTAGCAAAGCACAATCAATATTTTCATCCATTCCCTGACCTCGTTTTTGTCATCTGGAAACAAATTCATTTGCTTTCTACAGCTACTTCACACTTTTGTATCACAAGGCAGCCCTTTTAGAACACATGCTCATTCACAGAGACCTAAAAGCCCAATTTCTTCCCTCCCTATGAAAGCCTCACAAGCTCCATCTAGTGGGAAATATCACTGGCATGACGATTTGTTCTAGTGTATGGGCAATTTTTTTAACAAATGCTCTTTATTAGCAAGTTCTATCAGATACAAATTTGCTACTTGTAAATAAATGGTGTTTTACCTCCATTAATTTACAAATGTCTAGTCCTCCTTTCCCAGTCAGCAAAAACTGAAAAAAAAAATTCTATTCCCTGTACAAACAAATAAAAACAAAAAAAACTCCATTTTCATTTCCAACACAGCCACTTCAGAAAAATAAATCCTTGGACCCTGCCCGGATCATAAGGTTTATCTTTTTCCTTTGTTCAGTTCCACTGTCTCCTACATCTCCTTAGTCTGTTTCCCTATCAGAAGTTGTTTCTTTGAAGAGCCCCTGACATAAGTGGGATAACTTAGTCTTTATACTGACAACAGTTGCATGAAAACAAGATCATAGTCTTTATTTACTCTGGCTTCTTGTCTACACCTCAAATCATAATCCTGTTTATGCCATCATAATTATTCCCATAGCAACATACTGTCATGTCACAAACAGAATTGTGATGTCTGCTGAAGACAAGCAGACAGAGCTTAAAGGGCAGAGATTCTGTTTTCATGCAAATACCTTTAGTAACAAGGAAATAAGGGAGACAATTGCACAATTACATTTTTTAACATTCTTTCAACTACATTAGGAGTTCTTTAATGCTATTTTCCAGTATCCAGAAAAACTTTTTAAATACGATAGATAAAATTGCACTTACATTTCATTTTTTGCCTGCATTACTCTCCTCTCAGTCTTTACAGCTGAGGCTATCTGCCTAAAATGTAATCTTTACCCTCCAGCCCTTCTGCTCTAACCTACAATACAATCACAATTCTCAGTCTGTGACACCAAAACATCACTGGACATATTAAATAACTGTTAATGGGACATGGTCCCAGTAAGCCTGTTAGTGAAAATAAGTAATCAAAACAGGGGAGTGCAACTTCATTGTAGGTTTAAGGCAGGAAGAACAGATAAAAGCTAAGGGGACACATATATACAGGTTACTCACCTGTAACAGGAGTTCTAGGAATGGTATATGTTGTTCATCCACACTGTCTGGCAGGTTCCTTGCCACTTTAAATCTTGCCGGAAGGTCTTCAAGCTGGCTCCTCCCACCCACTCGGGTGGTAAAACTCTCGGCTCCGCCCCATGAAGCCAGATCTAGCCCGCTGGAAGCCAGGTTGTGCGTCGAAGCCGGGGAGGTCGGGTGGAACATGTAGATGAACAACATATACCATTCCTAGAACTCTTGTTACAGGTGAGTAACCTGTATTTCTAGGGACATGGATATATTGTTCATCCACACTGTCTGGCAGACTCCAGCAGTTCTCCGGGAGAAGGGAGGCAAGGTACACCCCCTACTTAGGAAAAAGAGACTGGAGAACCGAGGCCCCAAAACCAGCATCCTGGCGTGACTCAAGGTCGATGTGGTAGTGGGTAATAAAGGTATGTGCCGACTTCCAGGTAGCAGCCCTGTAGATATCCTGGATAGGGACATCCCTGGAAGCAGCTACCGATGCAGCGGTATGGTGGGTAGAATGAGATCTTATCCCTCTGGGAGGCTCCATGCCTGCCAACCTATAGCAGAGATCTATGCAGGAGGTGACCCACCTGCTTATCGTCCACTTGGCTGCAGGTCTGCCAGGTGCGTTCAGCGAGGTGACAAACAGCTGGCGAACCTCTCCCCGAACTTCAGCCGTCCGCTCCTTATAATAAGTAAGTGCTCTTCTAGGGTCCAAAGTATGGAGCCTATATTCGGCCTCCGAGGTGTGACTGGGGTAGAACACCAGCAGAGTTAACACCTAGTTAAGGTGAAATTCCGACACCACCTTCGGAAGGAATTTCGGGTGGGGGCGCAGGACAACCTTGTCCCTGTGGAAGACCAGGTAAGGAGACTTGATGGAAAGCGCCTTGAGCTCTCCCATCCTTCTGGCTGACATGATAGCCACCAAGAAGGCGGTCTTCCACGACAGGTGGGAAATATCGCACCTGTGCATCGGTTCGAATGGCTTGCCCATGAGCTTGGCCACACCAGCGTAGATCCCACGGAGGTGGAGGTTCTCGTGACTGGAGGAAATGTGATCAAGGCCTTTGAAAGCGCCAGACCACCTTCTCCTGAGCTACTGACCGCTTCCCGCCCGCGCCCGTAAGCAGAGATAGCTGCCAGGTGCACCTTAAGGGTCGTCGACTGAAGCCCTTGCTGAGAAAGGGACCACAGGTAGTCCAGAATGCTTGCCAAGGGACAGGCGGAAGGGTCCAAGCCCTTCCCCTGACACCAAATGGAAAATCTCTTCTATTTGAAGGCATAGCATTTCCTGGTCGACTCCTTACGGGATGCCTCAACGATGTTGAGGACCTCGTCGGATAGACCCAAGGCCTGGAACTCTAGCCGCTCAGGAACCAGGCCGTCAGGTGCAGGGATTGAAGGTCCGGATGGAATGCCTTCCCCTGGTTGACTGAGATCAGGTCCGGGTGGGCTGGAAGCCGCCTCGGGAGCCTGGAGCTGAGACTGACGAGATCTGGATACCAGAACTGGCTGGGCCAATCTGGGGCTACCAGAATCACCTGCGCCTTGTCCCTCCTCGCCTTGAGAAGCACCTTGTGGATCAAGGGAAATGGGGGAAAGGCGTAGAAGAGGCCCGGGGTCCATGGCCTCGAGAAGGCATCCCCCTGCAGCGAGCCCTGCTGAGGGGGGCGGGCATGGAACAGTCTCAGCTTCGCATTCTACCTGGAGGCAAACAGGTCCACCTGAGGCATACCCCAGTGGGAGAACAGATCTTGTACTACCTCCGGCAGGAGAGACCACTCGTGAGACGCGGCCCCTATCCGGCTTAGGGCATTGGCCAGGGTGTTGGAGGCTCCTGCCACGTGAATGGCTAGGAGATCCACCTCCAGGCGGCGCATGAGTGACCAAATGCGGAGAGCTTCCCTGCACAGAGGCATGGAGCGCGTCCCGCCCTGGCGGTTTAGATAGGACATGGTCGTGGTATTGTCCATCTGGACCTGAACCACTTGACCCCGTAGAAATGGAGCGAAGGCGGTGAGGGCTAGACGAACCGCTCAAAGCTCCAGCAGGTTGATGTGGCATCGGGACTCCCGAGGGGACCAGACGCCGTGCGCTCTGTGCTCCCCCAGATGGGCACCCCAACCCATCAGAGATGCATCGGTCGATAGAGAGACTGTCGGCTCGGGGCGGATGAACGGGATGCCCGCCTGCAGATGTGCCGGAATGGTCCACCACAGGAGAGCGTTCCACATCTCCTGGGTCACTGTCACGGGCTGGTCCAACGGATCGCAGCGTCGTGACCACTGGCTGACCAGTCCCAACTGAAGGGGACGCATGTACCAATGGGCCCAACGGATCACGCTGGTGCAGGCCGCCATGAGGCCCAGGAGGCACAGGAAGTCCCGGGCAGGGCGCGACTGCCCAACCAGAAATGATTGGGCAAAGGAGAAAAGAACCTCGGCCCTGTCCGCCGGGAGCCGAGCTCTGGCTTGAAGAGAGTCGAGCTCTGCCCCGATGAAGAGTATCACCTGCTTCGGCACAAGTTCCAACTTGGCCTCATTGATGAGGAGGCCAATCTGGGAGCAAACCTGGGGGGCCAGATCTCTGGACCGCTCCACCTCCACTCTGGAGGGGGCTGCAATCAGCCAGTCGTCCAGGTAGGGGTACACCCGGACCCTTCGGCGCTGCAGGAAAGCCATCACCACTGCCATGCATTTGGTGAAGACCCTGGGAGCTAGAGAGAGAGGTCGAAGGGCATGGCCCGGAACTCGTAAAGGGATCCCTCTGCTCTGAAGCGGAGGAATCTCTGATGAGACGGACGGATAGGGACGTGAAAGAACGCATCCTGGAGGTCCAGGGAACAGAACCACACGCCTCGTTCCAAGGATGGGATTATCTGAGCTAAAGTGACCATCCTGAAGATCCGAGACCTTAGGAACCTGTTCAGGTCGTGCAGGTCGAGGATGGGGCGCCAGCCCCCCGTCCGTTTTGGGACCAGGAAATAACTGGACACAAACCCCAGGTCTGGAGGAGGATCTGCCACCTTCCTGATCACCTCTTTTTCGAGAAGCAGGGCAATATCGGCTCGGCGGGCCGACAGCGAGGCTGTGGACCCCGTGGCCCCACGAGGGGCGACGGCTCGAAAGGGTGGGGTCTGCTCGAACTCCAGAGGCAGGCCCTTTCCTACCACCTCCAACACCCAGCGGTCCGTGGTGATAGTGGACCAGGCCGAAAGGAAGTGGCGGAGCAGTCCCCCCATGGAGGGGACCCGGGGGGAGTGACGAGGTTGGGGGCAGCACCCCTCAACCCGTCACTGGGCAGGCTTGGAAGAGGGACCGGCCGAGGGACCTCCTGGGCCTTTACCTCCTTGCTTCCTGTTGGAGGAAGCTGCGGGCTTGGGTTTGGGAAGCTGCGAGCCTGCTGGCCCTGTTGCTGGTGCTGTTCGGCCGGTCGCGCTGCAGGGGCCGAAGGACGAAAGGACTTATGCTGTTGTTGATGGCAGCCTTTGTCCCTCTGGGCGGAGGTGACCGAGTCCAGAGTGGCACTGGACTTTTCGATCCGCTGGAGGCGTCCCTCCACTCCAGGGCCGAAGAGGTCAGTCCCCAAGAAGGGGACGTCCACCAACTTGTGCTGGGTATCTGCCGTGAAAGTGGATATCCTCAGCCACGCCCTGCAATGCATAGCCACCGCGGCCGCTACTGACCTGGCACAGGAATCACTGATGTCCAGAGCAGTCTGAAGCTGCTGCTTTGCCACCGCCCTACCCTGGTCCCGGACCTGAAGGACCGTGGTCTGCAGGTCGGCTGGGAGATGAGGGACGAACTCATCCAGGGAGCCCATGAGGGCGTGGGAGAAGTGTGCCATCAGCATGGCTGAGCTGGTCTGTTGGAGGCCGAGGGAGGACGCAGTGTACACCTTGCGCCCGGCAAAGTCCAGCTTTTTGGACTCTTTGTCGGGGGGCTTATCCACGTCCCGAGCGTTTCTGGAACGCCGGAAGACGCTGTCAGTGACTAACCCCTCGGCAGAGGAGTGCTCCAAGAAACCGGGCAAAGAGCCGGTAGGGACCGCATACTTCCTGGCCATCCTGGCCGAGGGTGCAGGACAGGAAGCAGGCCACTGCCAAAGCTCCAAGGCTGGGCTGACAATGGCCTCAGCCACCGGAAAGGCCTCCTGTGGGAATCCCCCGGTCCAGTATCTCCGTCAGGGGATACTTGGCCCGTTTGGACATGGGCTCGAGCTGCATCCCGGTGGACTCCGAGATGAGTTGAAGCAGACCCAAGAAGGACGATGGGCTATCATCCAATGACTGGCCCCCGGAGGACTCCAGGTCGACCTGCCTGGAGAACAGGGAGGAATCGTAATCGGATTCCGAAGAGTCTGCGAAGAGCTGCCTCAGCCCTGAGCCACCCTCCACCTGCCGAGGACAGTTGGGAGTGAGGGTAACCGACAACCTGTGGGGCAGGCTGTGACCCGACTGAGAATCCTTGGTCGGTGCCCCAGACTTTGGTTGTGGAGGCGGAGGTTCCACCACAATCGGTGGAGCAGCCGGTTTTGGCCGAACAACCGGCCCTGGAACGGGCATCTCGACTGGGGTGAGCGGTTGCTTCGGTCGTTCGGGCGACAGCCACTTGATGGCCGGTGGCTGAACCGGAGTCGGTTTAGTCCCAGACAACAGTAACTGCTGCCACATAAGCTCCTCGTAACGTCGATATAATTTACGTCGAAGCCTCTCCTCATCCGAGGAAGAGGAGGAACGGTGTCGCTGCTTATTTTGGTACCGAGATCGAGACGCGCATGTCGGGCGGGAACGGCTTGACTGAGATGAAGTCTGAAGACCGAGACCGGGGACCGAGGCGGGTTCAGAAAGGGCAGGGACACCCGCCTTCCTCTGCTCGAACTATATCCAGGGACCGCGGCCCGAAGGGCAGGCAGATCTCTCGTCTCCACCGGGGAACCGTGAAGGAGGGCTGTCGCTTCACCAGTCGACAGCCCATCCGACGGGTCGAGAAAAATCTCGACTGCATCGACGGGAGTTTCGGCCGGCTGGCCTGACGGGGACACCATGAAGCCAGCGGCCTGAGCCGCAACCTCGACCAAAGTTGACGGTCAGCTGTCCGGGGAAGGAGACCTCTCCCACGCCCACGAACACAGACGGTGGGACTTACCCTTCGACTCCTTCTTCTTGGGCAGAGAAGAATGTCCCAAAGGCCCCTCTCCCTTTGTGGAAAGGGACTGACAAAGCTCCTTGAATGAAGCCGTGTACGAGGAACTCACAGAGAGCGGGATAAATGCCGCGGCCGAGGAGGAAGATGCGGCCTGGGCCGCCTCCTCCTCGAGGGCGATCATCTGCTCGAGCTGCTCAGCCGAGCCAGCCGCCGCGGACACCGCCCAATGAGCCTCTTTTGATTTTGCCAGCGGGTAACGCTTCTCGAGGCGCCTGAACTTCAACCGGGAAGCGCGGTACTCCAGGACGGTGGCCGAAAAAGAACGGCACAACTCGCAGGCCTGCGGGTCATGGTCTAGGCCTAGGCAGTAGACGCACGTGGAGTGCGAATCCGTCCTGGACATTTTCTGCCCGCAAGAGCACCTCCGAAAGCCGAGAATCGATCTGTCCATCGCAGCCGCGAGGGATGATGAAGACCGAAGTTTAGAAAACTTCAAAACTAGTTTCGGACGAACCGAAGAGTTAGGATCCAGTCTAAAACGCAGAGCGCTAAGGAGGGAACCTGAGCTTCCAAGCGGTAAGGAAGATTCACGCCATGGGGCGGGAGCTGAGAGTTTTACCACCCGGGGTGGGAGGAGCCAGCTTGAAGACCTTCCGGCAAGATTTAAAGCGGCAAGGAACCTGCCAGACAGTGTGGATGAACAACATATCCATGTCCCTAGAACCTATTTTCAAGCAAATATCTTCAGTAATAATGAATGAGGGCAGATAAAAATATAATACTAATGAAATATAAGTTGAATCATGTTGAATTATTATATTTTATAAATGTTTCCTAGATACTGGAAAATCGTCTGAAGTAACTTAATGAATTACCCGTGGGATGATAAATACAGTATCCATTTTCCATTGTTAAAGCAGGGTTTTAAATAATTGATTAGCAGTTTTTTTCTTGGGACAATGCTAACTGTACAGAAAGTATTTATATAGTTTTTCTAGAAGTGTTATGTTTGTTAAACACAGTGAGGCAAGTGCTACGCAGTTTCACAATGTTTTAGCACTTTTATGAGCAAAACGCTAATCAATTTTTGGAGTTAAATAAAACCCTGTAAAGTCATCCTTGTGTTGCCTGTTAATGTCAGTCAGATTATACAACTAATAAAATCTCATTTACCGTGCCCTACCATTTCACCCTGGTTGGAGAGAATTATTTAGCTGCTTTCTAGTGATGTATTTTTTGTGTAAGTGATGAACTAAAGACCCCTTCTCCATAAGAGGTACCTCAATACCACATGCCCTGAACGCTACATGCTATTACGCTGGTTTCTTAGTGTACAACTTCAGGAGAAGTTGTAAAACTGGGAATAAAAGGGGGTGTAACAATAATCTAAATATCAGCAGGGATTATGAATTGGGGGGCTCTGCCCACATACCCCCAATTTTTTTAAAATTAAAAGGTAGCATGTTGATTTGTTAACACTAGATCACTGTTAGTGTAGTAGCGCAGCACAGCACATGAAACAAACTGCCCCACAGAACAACCAGATAGGTTGTGTATTATTATGCTCAATAAATAAGGGGGTGCTTAGTCCTTCACTTATGCAACCTTTCTTTGCTGCAATGACCAAAACAGATACAGCAAAGTTACTTACTGTAACTGCTGATCTTCTAGAGTATATCTCCTTCATAGCGTCACACTAGGATAGGACAGGACAGGAATGGAACTTTATTTATATAGCGCCCTACCAGAGCTCAAAGCACTTTACAGTACAAATGTAAATTCAAGGTGCAAGTAATACATAGCAGCAAGCAATAAATCCTAGTACAGAATTATAACTTAGGCTCATACAAATTTAATAGAGTTGGTGGGGCTTATCAATCTCCTAAGAATGCCAAACAGCCAAAGGCTGGATATTCAAAAGTTTGCCCGGGCGCAAATCCAGGTTTGTGCATGCAAACCAAGCTTTGTGTGGATTTCCCATATTCAAAAGCCTGGTTAACGCAGACAAACAGGGTTGGCACCCTGGCAAACTTTGGAGGGGAGTACAATGTAAATTGAAAGGCAAGGCCTGAATACTGGTGCAGTCTGATATTCAGAGTATTTGCGCCACGCAAGGGTGTTTTGCATGGTCCCCTTGCACGATGCCAATACCAGTGATGAAAACTAAGATTTACTCCCATGCAACACTAGCAGTTGGTGGATGAACTGCAGCATCTCCTCCCCCAACCCCAACACAGTAGTCCCTGGTATCGAGTGGTATCAAAAATTCACAACAGTACGAGCTCGTGCATACAATGGAAGTGGCACTGAGAAAAGGCTACACATGCAACAAAGAAACAAAAACAACAAAAAAAGGCACACTCCAACGTGAACTGTAAAAATACTAATTTACTACGTCAGCTCATACAGACATATGAATACAACAGCCCTCAGTCCCTAGCGCTTCCAGGTGCACTACCTCTTTGTCAGGGGGTCGTGGCTTGTTTCTACACTCCAGGAAACATGATTTTATAGGCTGAAACATAAAGAATTCATGAATGGCACATAAATATTGAAAGGATCTGCCCAAGGGCGATCAACTGTGATTGCCTCAGTATATCTCAGTGGCTCCATTCACTATTCCCATTAGAGAGACAGTTCCCCAAAAGAAACACAAAATGCCCATTCATAAATAATTCATGTATGCCCTATTAATATTGAAAGGATCTGCCCGAGAGCGATCAACTTTGATTGCCTCAGTATTTCCCAGTGGCTCCACTCACTAGTCCCAAACTAATCATCCTGTTGCACCACCCAGGACCTGCACTCACCTGTTTCAGAAATACGATACGGATACTAAACCCACCTACCCCCCAGCCTCATATTCCCCATAGGTGGTCTATAACCTGCCCCTAGTGCCCTCTCCTCTCCCACCTTCCCTTATATCTCTATTACATTACCCATCTTTTCCATTTGACTACATTCTCTTTCTCTCCTCTCCCCCACATGCACTCTCTCTCTCTCTCTCTCCTCTCTCAACCTCCACCCCACCACTATCTCCACCTCTCCAGACCCTCTGCTATCTCTACCCCCTCCTCCACCCTTTCTCCACCCTATGGCTCTCACACACCCACTACACTCTCTCCCCTTCTCTCTCCCTCCACTCCGCCTCCACCTCCACTATCTCCATCTCTCCAGCCCTCTGCTATCTCTACCCCCTCCTCCACCCTTTCTTCACCCTATGGCTCTACACACTACCCACTACACTCTCTCTCCACCACCCCACTATCTCCATCTCTCCAGCCCCTCTGCTATCTCTACCCCCTCCTCCACCCTTTGTCCACCCTATGGCTCTACACACTACCCAAGAATCACTCCCCCTGGTACCATCAATCCACTCCTCTCTGCCAGTCTGTACCCCACCTGTCTAATGCACTTATCTTCACCTCTCTCACACCTCCCCACCTCCTATTTGCATCTCTGACAATGCCTGCTGGGCTGCACCCTGTAATCCCTTGCCTCTCCCACACAATCATCATTAGAACTCTGCTACATCCTACTACAGCCTGTTTAGAGTATTCCTGAATAAGATGTTACTTCCCCGGCAGGAATCACCTAAATAGATGTTTATGTGGAACAAAATGTTCAGTGAACTTAATATGTCTGTATCATGTTATCTTTGTTTGTTTGACATGGAACCTTTGTAACAGAGTCCTGGACTCAAACGTTGTTTCTGAGCCATGACATAAATAAACTCTGGTCAGAGCCGATATGGCTGTGGAGAGCTTTTGGGATGCTTTTACCCATTATTTCTAATGAATTTGCACAGTGCAGATCTGCTGAGAGGCAGTTTCAATGTGGTCTTCCTATTACACATTTTTACAATGTGTTTTCCTAGAATACGCCTGCTGATTGCTATATGTTTAGCCTGGACAGTTCACAGAAGACATGGCATCTTATTTTCAGTGGGGCTCTGCATTTACACAATATTATGCTGCATTGCGTAAAATCAGAACACACTGAAAACAATATTTTACATCTGGAATAGGCTACCCTGAATAAATACATCATACAAATGGTAAAATCATGACCCCCACTGAAAACAAGATATTGCATCTAATCTGGGACATCCTGAGTAAATACAGTGCAAAAATGTGTAAAATGAAGATCACAATGACAATGAGATGTAGCATCTTCCCAACGCTATCCAGGATACAAAATACAGGATAAGAAATATTTAAAGAGCTAGTGTAGCCAAAACAGGCAGACAGGAAAATAATACAAATTTTAAGTAGTAATCAGTTGTAATTTTTTATTTCTTAAGTATTTTTCTTTTTCCTTTTGCTCATCAAAAAATATTCTATGTGATAATATGTGCTTTATGTGTGGAACAGCTCTTAGCTTGGCAGCTGACATAGCTTTTCCTACTGCCCCAACTACATCATGAGCACTGTGATCTCTCTGACTGTGACATCACAGGTGAACAACCTGGCAGTCACTCACTTGCTGTTTCTAAGTAGCAGTGATGTCATAGTCATTGAGGTCACAATGCTGATGATATAGTGTGAGGCAGTAAAGCTAGATATGTCAGCTGCCAGGCTAAGAGCTGTTCCACACATCACACCAACTAACATCAGGGTAAACAATAGTACAGTTACGTAAGAACTTACCATAACAGTAGATCTTCGAGAGGAGCTCTTGCAGCAGGCTATTACAATAAGGACTACGTCGCAGGCACTAGGACCCTCCGGTGAAAACTTCGGCCAGCAGTACACAGCAGGGACTGCCCCCGACGCCGGCCCCACCCCGACGTCGGTCTGGGTACAAGAGGGGGCGGACCTAGCTCCACCTCAGTTCTCCCACCAAGGCCCGGAACAAGGCCTGACAAGAGAAGGAGACGAAGCGATTGTAGAAGATAAATGGAGATGTAAATGAAGATGGATCTGCACACCTCGAGGGGGAAGGCGGGTGGGAAGTAACACCTGCTGCAAGAGCTCCTCTCGAAGATCTACTGTTACGGTAAGTTCTTATGTAACTGTACTATCTTACTTCGAGTGGGAGCTCTTGCAGCAGGCTATTACAGTAAGGACTGAATACCAAGCAGTTCCGCACCAAAGAGATAGACGACCCCGGGAGGTGGAATATGTTGACTCCAGAGGCCTCAGGACAGGAGCCCTTGCAAAACAGCTAGGTCGAAGCCAGCTCGGCGTCTGGAGACGATATCCAAGCTGTAATGCTTGACGAAGGTATGCACCGAGTTCCAGGTGGTGGCCACACAAATGTCCCTTATAGAGACATTTCTCAGGGTGGTGAAAGAAGCAGACATTCCTCGGATGGAGTGACTCCTGACCGGGCCCGGTAGGGGCTTACTGTGTTTCTTGTAACAAAACGAGATGCAGTGAACTATCCACTTCGAGATAGTCTGCTTGGTCACTGGTCGACCAAAGCATTGTGGTGCAAAGGCCACAAAAAGTTGCTCCGATTGACAGTGCGTAGCCGTCCTCTTGAGGTACTACCTCAAAGTCCTGTGGACATCCAGTGTGTGGAGGAGAGCCTCCCCTCTATTGAAGGGGAAGGATAATAAACAGGAAGGTCAACCGACTTGTTGAGGGTCAACTCTGAGACCACTTTCGGAAGAAACTTAGGATTTGTTCTGAGGGAAACCCTTTCCCTGTGAAAAACTAAATGCGGCTCTTTACACATCAGAGCCTGAAGCTTGGAAACCCTTCGAGCTGAGGTAACAGCAACTAAAAAACAAACCTTCCAAGAAAGGTAACGCAGCTCACAATCCGCTGCTGGTTCAAAGGGAGGGAGGGTGAGTTTCTCCAACACAAAAAGGAGGTCCCAGGGTGGGATAGGGTCCCGAATGGGAGGTCTCATGTGCAGAATTCCCCTAAGAAAGGTGCGGGCGACATCCAATTGCGCCAATGCCCTATCTCCCATGAGAGCATGATAGGCGGAGATGAAAAAATTACTCACCTTAGTAATATTGTTTCTTCTAATGGAGTCTTGCTATATTATGACATATGCAGTATAACCCCAGGTTAGAACTGCTCCGGAGGTGAAAGAGTTAACTTTCCATGCAGGGCATGGAACCTTGAGCGCGAGCTCGGTTGAACACTCTGTCTGTTGTAGCTCAAACTTAAACTGTCAGATCTTTACGAGCAAAAACTCACTAAGGTTCTGTGTGGAAGCCGTAAACCTACACTAGCCCACTGGCTACTAACTACAAAAACACATTTTTGTTCTTGATCCCAAAATAAAGACTCAAGTCAGGGGATTCAAGAAAGAAAAATAAAACATAACACCTAAGCACCCTAAGAAAGGGTGAAAATAAAGTGGGCATCTATGAAGTGCCAACATTGCACTGCCCACCCACATCCCAAAAGTAGAGGTTCTGAGAGGGGCAGGCTGGGGGAGGTCATAATATAGCAAGACTCCATTAGAAGAAACAACATTACTAAGGTGAGTAATTTTTCTTCAAACAACATGAAGTCTTGCTATATTATGACATATGAGATTACACAGCAGCAGTACCTCCATGGAGGAGGGACAGAACCTACTTAGGAAATAGGCTCTGAAGCACAGTGTTAGAAATCGAGCATCACTCCTAGCCTGGATATCCAGGGAGTAATGCTTAGTAAAAGTGTGAACTGTTTTCCAGGTAGCTGCTTGACATATCTCTAGGATAGGGATGTCCCTGGCAGCAGCTAGGGACGCAGCTGTACCTCTGGTAGAGTGAGCCCTCAGGCCGAGGGAGGAATCTTACCCAGTTTTTCATAGCAAAATTGGATACAAGAGACAATCCACCTGGCAATGGATCTTTTAGTGGCAGGTTTGTTTTACCAACCTCACCATAAGTGAGGAACAATTGAGGATTCAAACCTATGACCCTTAGTGCGTTCTATCATAGTAACTAAGGGCTCTTTTGACATCTAAACTGTGTAATCTCCTCTCGCCAGAGGAGGAATGGTCAGTGAAGTACACAGGAAGAGACATGGATTGATTAAGGTGGAAGTCTGAAACCAACTTAGGCAAAAACTTTCTGTTAGTCCTGAGGACCACCTTATCTCTGTGAAAGGAGATAAAATCAGGCTCCACTGTCAATGCTTGTAGCTCACTTATGCGCCTGGCAGAGGTGATGGCTACCAGAAACAGAGTTTTCCAAGTCCAGTACTTAAGCTCTGCTGAAGACAATGGCTCAAAAGGGGGTTGCATAAGCTGGGCAATGCAAATATTAAGATCCCAAGCAGGGGCAGGGTCCCTGAACGGAGGGTTGGTGTGAAGCAACCCTTTAAAAAACTTGGAGAACACAGGATGAGCTGAAAAAGAGGGCTTACCTGCTGATAAAAAGACAGACACAGCTGCTAAGTGCACTTTTAGGGTAGCTGGTCTTAGCCCCAAATAATTCAAATGCACTAAGTAATCCAGAATCGTGGGCACGTCAGCCGATTCTGGGGAAATATGGCTTACCAGCACACCATATGGAAAATCTTTTCCATTTTGAATTATAAGTAGCCCTGGTGGAAGGCTTCCTAGAGGCCTTCAAGATTTCCAATACGCCTTGGGAAAGGTGTAGGTCAGCAAACTCTAACTCTTCAAGAGCCATGCCTTGAGATTGAGAGATTTGAGGTTCGGATACCAAACTCTCCCCTGGACACAGGTTAATAGGTTGTGATTCCTGGGAAGACACAGGGGAAGGTGGACTGCTAAGGACATCAGGAGTGGGTACCAGGGCTGCCTGGCCCAATCTGGAGCAATCAGGATCAGCCTGCAGGGTTGAGACCTGATTTTTACTAGCACCTTGAAAAGAAGAGGGAAGGAGGGAAAAGCATAGAGAAACTTCCCTTCCCAACTGAGTAGGAAGGCATCCAGTGGGACTGAGCCCAACACTGGGGGCCTGCAGCAAAAAAGGGGAAGTTGGTGATTGTCTGGGGCTGCAAAGAGATCTATCTGCAGGGTGCCCCATCTGGCAAATACTACCTCCAGTACTAGGGGATCCAGTGCCCATTCGTGATGGCCCTGGGAAATCCTGCTGGGAGCATCCGCTAGGACATTGTCCTTGCCTGGGAGGTGAACTGCCGTAAGGAAGGCGTTCAGAGAATAAGCCAGAGACCACAACTTCATTGCTTCGGTGCACAAGGCCATAGACTGAGTGCCCCCTTGCTTGTTGATGTACCACATTGTAGTGGTATCGTCTGTTCTGACCTGAACAACCTTGTTCTGAACAGATGTGGAAAAAACCTGGAGTGCTAGAAAAACTGCTCTGAGTTCCAACAAATTGATGTGGAGCAGAGATTCCTGAGGGACCACAACCCTGGGTAGTAAGG
This sequence comes from Neoceratodus forsteri, assembly GCA_016271365.2. Lineage (NCBI taxonomy): Eukaryota > Metazoa > Chordata > Ceratodontiformes > Ceratodontidae > Neoceratodus > Neoceratodus forsteri. The sequence goes on from CM028136.1 coordinate 767,945,977, forward strand.
TCGCCCATGTGAGCTCCCCACCCCAAGAGGGATGCATCTGTAGTAAGGGTCAAGGAATGAGACTGGGGAATGAAGGGAGCCCCCTGTCTCAAATTGCTCTGGTCCTGCCACCACTGGAGGGCCTGGATCAGGGTTCGAGTCACTGGGATCAATTTGGTTAGAGGATCTGTCCTTTGAGACCAAAAGGCTCTCAAATGGAACTGAATGTCCCTCATCTGAAACCTTGCTACCTGCACTATTGCTGTAGAAGCAGCCATGTGCCCCAGGAGCTGTAGAAAATGCCTTGCTGGTCGAGAGACCTGCAGGGTGAAAGAAGAGGCCGAGAGACCAAAGTCCTTGCTCTTCCAGAGGGAGGAAGGCTCTGGCTTCTTTTTGTGTTCAGTTCTGCCTATGAAGGTAAGAAGCTGGACAAGCTCCAGAACTGACTTTGGAAGATTGAGAAGGAAACCTAAAGATGTAAGAAGTTGCTGAGTTACTTGTAGGTGTAGTTTGACCTGGTCTGGAGACTGGCCTACAATGAGCCAGTCGTCCAGATAAGGAAAGATGGCAATCTTTGCCTTCTTAGTGAGCAACTACTACTGCCAGGCATTTTGTGAACACCCTCGGGCCGAGGTGAGGCCGAAGGGCATTGCTCTGAACTGGTAATGGCCTGAGGGCAGTTCGAATCTGAGGTACTTTCGATGGGAGCTTCTGATGAGAACATGGAAGTAGGCATCCTTGAGGTCCAGGGAGGCTAACCAGTCCCTGGCCTTAGAGAGGTAAAATAATTCCCAGAGTCACCATTTGAACTTTGGTTTTAAAAGGTGCTTGTTTAGATACCTGAGATCCAGGATGGGCCGCCATTCTCCTGTCTTTTTTGGGGTAAGGAAGTACCTGGAGTACAACCCTTTGCCCTGGTGTAGGGGTGGAACCCTTTCCACAGCTCTGAGAGCCAGGAGGGAAGAAACTTCTGTTTCTAGGGCAAGTGCCTCTGATGGATTTGCAGGTGGAAAGGACCTGGTTCTCATCTTCGGAAATTTTTTGAAGCTGAGAACCAGTCCCTGGCTTACTACTTCCAGGACCCACTTGTCTGATGTTACAGACTTCCAATCCTGGTCAAAGTAAGAGCCTGCCCCTACCGTAGTGGAGAATTGGCCTGGCCACCCCAACAGGGAGCCTGTTTTGCAGGGGCTTTGGGTTGAGGGGTAGAAGCAGGCTTACTAGACCCCCTTCTGCCTCTTCCTCTAAAGAACCCCCTCTGGGCATAAGCAGAAGAGGAGGCCTGGGCTTGGTAAAAAGGCCTATGAAAAGGCCTGCCCCTGCCCCTGACATGCTGCCTTTGAGGAGTGGCTTGCCTTTCTTTGGCCTGTGCACTCCTATAGGTGGTCCTATACTCATCCATTTTCTTCATATAATTCTCTGGCTGCTCCCCAAACAGAGAATTGCCCACAACAGGAAAATCCATAGCCTCAGACTGGGTATCCTGTGACAGGGCAGTACATCTGAGCCAGGCCATTCTGCGAAGAGACACAGATGTAGCCATGACTCTTGATGAAACATCATTAGAGTCTACTGCAGCATGAAATTGCACCTTGGATGCCTCAATACCATCCGCAGCCACCTGCTCCAGGTCCCTGGCAAGCTGGTCAGGGGCCTGTTTTGCTAGTGCCAGCACAGTATCCCATCTGGATTTCTGGTACCTAGCTACATAAGCCATATAATTCGCCTGTCTGAGTCCTAAAGATGCTGCCATGTACTGTTTTCCATGGCATCCATCCTCCTGGAATCCTTTTCAGGAGGGTGAGAGGCTAGAGGAATATTAGCCTTGTCACAGGCTGCAGCCTGCACTACCCCCACATGGCTGCATTGCTGAGAAAGGAACTCTGTATCAGAGCCTGATAATGTATACCTTTTGTCCATCCTTTTATCAACAGGAAGGATAGAGTGAGGAGTTTTTAGAATTTTTACTGTCTGTTTCCTAAAGGATTTGTGCAAGGGAATAGACAGTCTCCTAGACTCTGGAATATCCATAATTTCTACATAATCAGGCTCTTCTTGGTCATCAACAGCTTCCTCAACAGGGAGTTGGAGAGTTTCAGCAACTTTCTTATAGAACATAAAATGAGAAGGGGGACTCAGATAGCCTGGGGTGGGGGGGAACCCCTGAAGGTCTGTCTGGAGAGATGTCCGGTTCAATGGGCATATCCAGACTTTCAAAATCACATTCACTGTCCTCATACCCCTCTTCCCCTTCCTCCAGTTCATAAAAATCCTCAACATCATAATCTTGAACTGGTGGAACCGTCCGAACTGAGCGCTTCCCTGATGGTGTCTGTTCGGACAGAACCGGGGGAAAGAGACTGGGCAATTTGAATAGCTTTAGCTATTTCCTCAGCGGTTGGAGAAAAACCTTTTGGCTCCACACTAGCTGACTTTCTAGCCCTTTTAGTTGGAACCGGCTCCTCAGAGCTGGCTCTTCGTTTGGCCGAGGAAGTATCGCCCTGGTCAGAGGGCACTCCCTCAGGTTCAGTTGGAATCGAACCGGGCTGGCCATCTGGGTCAGCGGACTTTTTGGCCTCCCTTTCCCTGAGCCTACCAACTCTCTTTTCCACGGTGGCAGCAGGAAAATTCTTACAAATCTGGCAGTCTGCATTGAGGTGGTCAAACCCCAGACAATATACACAGGTGGTGTGTGGGTCAGCCTTAGCAAAGGCTTCCCCACAGAGGCCACAGTGCTGAAACCCAGTGGGTCCGGTTTTTCTTTTGGGTTTCTCAGACATAGTGCCAGCCTAACAAACTTGCCCATTAGTGGCAATCCACCAAGCAAGACTCTCTTATCGGTTCCCAACCGTGTCACGGGTTGTGGAAAAAAACGTAATAAAATCCGTTTTTTTTAGAACCGATAAGAACCGGGAACTGCACTCTAAAGGGCTAGAAAGTTAATTTAAAACCCATCTGATCGGTTCAAACCGAACCGAAAAAGACGTTTACAAGTTCCACACAGAAGAAAATAAAACAAGCCTATCTATTACTTACAATACCACAGACAGAGCTTGAACCGACCGATTATGTTAATTTTCGAAAATAAACCGAGAATTACACTTTTTAACCGACAAACGAACCAAGCAGCAGGAGAAATCTCTGGTGCGACTGTTCAGTGAGGCGGAGTAAAGAATCTGACAGTTTAAGTTTGAGCTACAACAGACAGAGTGTTCAACCGAGCTCGAGCTCGAGGTTCCATGCCCTGCATGGAAAGTTAACTCTTTCACCTCAGGAGCAGTTCTAACCTGCGGTTATACTGCACATGTCATAATATAGCAAGACTTCATGTTGTTTGAAAGCCCATATGTGCACCTTGATAGAGGAGTAACTCAGGCCCTGTTGATATAAGGAGAGGAGATACTTTAACGCCGAGTTCACTGGGCAGGTGACAGGATCCAAACGCTGTGGCAATGCCCAAAGACAAAAACGCTTCCACTTCATAGCGTAGGCGGAGTGTGTAGAGGGCTTTCTCGACAAAGCTAGGACTGCCGCCACTTCTGGGGAAACCCCGTATCTACGCTGAGCTACGTCTGAAGGTGCCAAGCATGTAGGTGTAAGGACCGAAGGTCCAGGTGGACCAGCGACCCTTGGTCCTGGGACAGTAACTGCGAACATATGGGCAGCGGAATTGGAGGTTCCGTTGATAACCGCTGCAGGAGTGGGAACTAAATCTGCCGAGGCCATCTGGGGGGCTGTGAGGATCATTTGGGCCCCTTCTGCCTGTAACTTGAGCAGCACTCTCTGAATGAGAGGGAAGGGTGGAAAGGCATAGAGAAACCTCCTTGCCCAGCAAAGGGATAACGCGTCTGGCCAGAAAACTCCAGGTGCGTGCTCTCACAAGCAGAACACTGGCAGTTTGGTGTTGCGTGGTGACGCAAAGAGGTCCAGCTCTGGAAGACCCCACCTGTGGAAGAGCTGGTCTGCTATGGAATATAGCAGCTCCCACTCGAGCGCTCTGGATCGCGACCTGCTGAGGCTGTCGGCCAGATCGTTGAGGACGCCTGGAACGTGCACTGCGGACAGCAGAATGCTCCGTTCCAGCACCCAGTACCAGACTCTCATCGCCTCCCTGCAAAGGGGGTATGAATGAGTACCTCCCTGCTTGCTGGTGTAGAAGATGACCGCCATGTTGTCTGTCTGAACTAGAAGAGAGCCTGGCACCAGGTCCTCCTGAAAGGCCTGTAAGGCGTAGAGAACCGCTCGCATTTCCAGTACATTGATGTGAAGGGACCACTCCTCGGGTGACCAAACCCCTTGAGTTCGACGAGCACCCAGGTGCGCCCCCCACCCCAGGTCCGATGCATCCGTTGTCAGGGTCTGACATGGTGGCTCCGGACAAAAGCTGACCCCTTTCTCTAAATTCCTGGGGTCCATCCACCAAAGCAAAGTTCTCCTGACTGGCTCCGAGATCTTGACCGGGGAGTCTAGATCGTCGTAGCCTTGGTCCCACTGCACCTTGAGCATCCATTGTGGGACTCTCACGTGGAGGCGGGCCAAGGGAGTGACAGGGATGGCCGCCACCATGTGCCCCAGTAACCTGAAGAAGTTCCGAGCTGGAACTTGAGGAGTTATTGAGATCCATTCTGCAATCTCTCGCAGGTGATCTCCCCTGTCCTGGGGGAGGAAGGCCATGCCCTGGATGGAATCCAGGATCGCTCAGATGAAGACGAGCTTTTGATGGGCTCTGGGGACGATTTTCGCAGATTCAGGGTGATCCCCAGCCCTCGGAACAGAGTATAGATGTCTTCGAGGGCACGAAGGCCTGCCCTCGATGGGGCCGTAAGCAGCCAATCGTCGAGGTAGGGGAACACATAGTGCCCCATGCACCTCAGAGCCGTAGCCACCACTGCTAGGCATTTGGTGAAGACTCGTGGAGTGGAAGAGAGGCTGAACGGAAGCACTCTAAATTGGTAATGTTCCCCTTGGAAGTGGAACCTCAGAAACTTCCAGTGGGGACGGTAGATCCCGATGTGCATGTACGCATCTTGCATGTCTAGGGAGCAGAGTCAGTCTCCTTGGTGCAGCAGAGGAAGAAGGCCTTGGACGGTCACCATTCTGAACCTTTTGTACTCGGTAAAGAGATTTAGAGGGCTGAGGTCCAGAATGGGACGAAGGTCCTGTGTCTTTTTTGGAACCAGGAAAAAGTGTGACTAAAACCCCTGTCCTCGCTGATGCAAGGGGACTATCTCTATTGCCCTTTTTGCAAGAGGGTCTGAATCTCTCCTTCTGTTAGTGGGATGTGAGAAGGAGGATAACGGGAGAGCTTTGGTGGAGTGTTCGGGGGAAACTCTGTGAACTCCAGCGTGTTTCCCCTCCTGATGATGTCCAAGACCCATTGGTCCGCAGTTATTGACGTCCACCCTTCGAAATGAAGGGAGAAGAGGCCCACAACCGGCTCCCCTGGATCTTCCCGCGGAAGGGGGGGGCGGAAGGGAGTTATTGGGCTGAGCCAGGTGTAGGCAGAGAGGCCTGGGAGGACTTGGGCCCACGAGCGGGAGGTCCACCAGGCTGCTGGTTGCCGGATTTCCTGTGAAAGCCTCCTCTCTGCCCCTGTTGGTTGCTACGGGCTTGGCTTTGACCGCCTGAGCACTTACGAAAAGGCCATTTACGGTGTCTTCGCTGGTCACTGCGCTACATCTGGTGGACCGACCAGATAGACTTGCCCAACTCCTAGAGATGAGAGATCAGGGCCTCCGTCTCTTGCCCAAACAGCACAGTACCCTGGAAGGGCAAATCCTTGATACTGGCCTGCAGATCCTGGTGAAAGCCAGAGACTCTCAACCAGGCGTAGCGCTATAGGCACACCCTGGAAGCGGCTGCCCTGGCTGCCGTGTCATACGAGGCTCTCAGGACATGGGAGCCTACGTCTGAGCTCAAATTTAGGATGTCCAGGAGCTCTGTCTTCTGAGCAGAGTCTGGAAGGGCCTTCAGCAGCTCTTGTCCCCTCTCCCAAAGTACATTCTGGTACTGGACCATATGCGTCAAGAAATTGAGGGAACATATGGAACAGGTGGAAGCAGCATATACCTTCTTGCCCACCTGGTCCAAATAGCGAGACTCCGGGTCGGGAGGCTGAGAGCTGAGGTGCTTCGGCTGCCTGGACTTATCATGGGCAGCTGAGATCACCGAGGAATTCGCCTGAGGGTGTTCAGAGAGGAAAGCTTCTGCCCTCGGGGCCTTGTACAGCCTATCCAACTTCTTAGGAACAGCCGGGACTGAAGCTGGATGCTTCCAGGTGGTTTTAGTGAGGTCCTGGAATGTATCCACCAAAGGAGGGATTACCAAAGATTTAGGCTCCTTTTGCCTCAGGTACTTGGCTAGTCTCCGGTGTTCTGGGTCCAGGTCCTCCGTCTCCCACTCGTTGGAGGCCTGGATGTGCCTCATGACGTCCATAAAGGTAGGATCGTCTGGAGGCGAGCGAGGCTGGTCCTTCTCTCTTGGGGAGCACTGCAGACTGAGAGAGGAAGTCGAGGAAGATGATGGTGAGGAAGATCAACTATAGGATTTTGAATAGTCTGACCTTTCCATGTGACCAGGCTCCCACTGTCGTCGATAGCTAGGGGACCGACGTTGGCCCAAAGTCTGATTCCGGTCCCTGGACCGGCAACAGAGTAGAGACAGACGTCGGGAGCGTTCTTGCCTAGAGGAACGAGAAAGGCTCCTAGAGCATGACCTGGACCCGACGACGGTCACCAGAGTCCCTGGAGTGTCGTCGGTGGTCCCCGGACCTGGTGCGGGAACGAGTCCTAGAGGGAGGTGTAGGTGGGCGTTCTGGTGACTTCCGCGGGGAAGGCTCACCTCCTGGCTGTGGTTTTTCTACTGGGTCTGGTACTGGTGTCTGGGCCGGCGATGGGGGGGGGACCGCTTGGGGACCTGCCCCCCACCAGAAGGAAAACAGTTCCTGGAGCTCGTCCTTCGTAAAGATCTCTGCCGCCTGGCTCGGAAAGGAAGTATCCGGGATGTCGGGGTGCGAAGGAGAGCCCTCCTGGGTGCCCAGGGAGGAGGACTTGGGCGACGGGAACGTCGGCTCTTTCCATGGCCGATCCTCGGCCATCGCCTCTCAGCCGGTGTCGGTAGGTACCAACGACAGGGTGCTGCCGGGGCGCCGAGAGTCCTTGGCCCGAGGCGCGCTTTAGCAGGCACCGCTGGTGCCTTGAGAGGTGGGTCCAACAGCCTCAGGGCTTTGTGGTGACCCTTAGCGGGTCACCATAGGCTTAGCCGGCTTCTCCCTCAAGGGCCGGGCCTTGGCCTGAGGATTTTGGGTGCTCTCTGAGCCTCGAGGGACGGGCCTCTTTGGAGAGGGCCGCGAGTGAGAGCGGGACCGCGACCGGGACCATTGCTGGGACCAACTACGGTCTTTGCTGTGCCGCTTCCTTTCTTTCCGTTTCCCCTCCGAGGAGTGCAGATCCATTTTATGCTCCAGTAAGAAGGCTTTCAGGGCCTTGAGGCGGCAGATGTGGGTCCTGCTGGTGAAGGCCTGGCAATCAGAGCAGTTCACGGTGTCGTGGTCTGGGCCGAGGCAAAAGACACAGCGGTGATGGCCGTCCTTGGCTGGGATCTGCCTCCCACACTCACACTTATTCAGGTGTTCCAGTGAGGCTGACGCCCGAGAAGACATCCATCGGACTTCCAAAAACCGTTGGGCAATGGCTGACGTCGGTAACCTGAGGAAAAAAATGTCGAAAAACGGTTTAACAATCGACGGACAGCGGACTGACATCGGTGTAGAATCAGAGAAAAAAACATCAAAAAAACGGTTCAAAAGGTCTTGATTGAAGAGTTTTTAGCTGCAACTGGCAAGCAGAAGCTGTTCTTCCTTGTTCACGTGCAGGATGTGGCGGGAAAGAACTGAGGTGTAGCTGAGTCTGCCCCCTCTTGTACCCAGACCGACATCGGGGCCGGGCCGGCATTGGGGGCGGTCCCTGCTGTGTACTGCTGGCTGAAGTTTTCACCGGAGGGTCCTAGTGCCTGCGGCGTAGTCCTTATTGTAATAGCCTGCTGCAAGAGCTCCCACTCGAAGTAAGATCAGATATCATCTCCCCCCCCCCCAAAAAAATATGAAACACTCAGGGGCAATATAAAAATGTGAATCCCCATAGGATAACACTGGAATTTTAACATGCCATAAGTCCCTCAATATTTGGACTTAAAGATCAAATGCGCATTTGTCATAAAAAGCTTGAATTCACATCCCTCTGTCATGATTAGTGTTTCCTGAAAATATCATACTGTTTGGTTTTGTGGTTTTCTTTAAATCAGCATCTGTTAATGTGCTCTGCAGTAACTGAATACAGTGAAGAAAGAGTGAAGAAGTTTCTGTCCCTGTCAGTGAGCAATGACATCATATTTGTCCAGCCTGCCGCTTCAGCAATTGAGCCCCTGATTGACTTAATAGGCTGTTGCAGTTTCTAGTTAGAGCAGTCTGTAGAGCTAATTGTTTTCACTGAAAGTTTGTTACTAACCCATCTGGTTTGTGTTTAGAGAGAGATTAGCTTAAAATCATTCTGTACTCACAAACCGTTGATCATTTGGGGTGCAGTGCTGAACTAAAGTGGTATGAATGAATCTCTGTATCACAGATGTCAGTTCTCTGTCATCAAAACTATGTATTCTGTTCTGGCTATATAACACAGGGCTGTTTAATGGATATAAAATAAATCTATATTCCATTAATTTATAGTCTTTGATATAGCCTCAATAAATATGTTCATGTGATAACAATGTTGTTTTCATGTCAGACTGACAAACCTGTGTCTGCCACACTCTGCTATTTCAGAGCATGTACTGTATGAACTCATAAAATTCAGTTCTTTGAGGGTTTGTGTGTGAAAATACATCATGTATGCGTATAACTAGAAATACTACATGGCATCCTGGTGCCCCTGTCTTCTGACCGACAGCTGAGGCAGCAGCTCTCTGCTTCCCCCTTTCCCCTGCCCCAAAAGCCCCATCTCCTGCCCTCATATGAGGCTGCTGCAACCCACTGCCCACTGTCTTCTCCACACAGTCAGGGCTGCTGCACCCTGCTGCCTCCTGCACAAACAGTTTAGGCTGCTGCATCCTGCTACCCTCTGTCCCCCACCCTACAACACAAGATGAAAACATTTTAGGTATTTTCTATTGGGTCATTTTGGGTAGTGTACCAAAGGATCTGACTCTAGTGGCAGAGAGCAGCATGGTGCAACAACTCTAACTGTGGGGGCAAGAGGCTGTATGGTGCAGCAGGACACAGTGGTGTCAGGGGACAGAGGACAGCATGGTGCAGAATCCTTTGGTGCAGTACATAGTGGGGAATCAGGGTACAGCAGCCCTGACTGTGTGATGGGGTGCACGTGGTGCAGCAGCATTGCCCATTTGGGGCAGTGGAAGTGGGTAGCAGGGTACAGCAACAGTCCCACCTTTGGTGGCCTGGGGCAGCATGGTGCAGCAGCCCAAACTATGAAGGCAGAGGCCCTTGGACTCTAGGGCTTAGCAGAGCACAGCAGCCCTGTCTGTGGAGACAGGAAAAGGGGCAGCAGTGTACATTGGCTCTGACTGTGGAGGACAGAGGGAAGCGGGTGCAGCAGCCTCAAATGAAAGGCAGGAGACAGGGGCATCAGGATGCCATATAGTATTTCTAGTTATACACATACATAATGTATTTTCACACAGAACCCCACAAAGAACTGAATTTTTTGATTTCATACAGTACATGTTCCTGAAACAGTGTGTGGCAGACACGTTTGTCAATCTGACATAAAAACAAAATTGTTCTCACATGAACCTATTAATTGAGGCCACATCAAAGAGACACTGCTGCTATGAATTAAGGGAATGCAGATTTATTTTATATTCATTAAACAACCCTGTGTTATATAGCCAGAATAAAATGCAGAGTTTTGATGACAGAGAACTGACATCTGTGATACAGTCAAGGTAATTTCTCACAGACATTCATTCATACCACTTCAATTCTGCACTGAACCACAAATGATCAATTTTTTATGAGAAAAGAAAGATTTTAAGCATATCTCTCTAAACACAAGCCAGATGGGTTAGTAACAAACTCTGAGTGAAAACAATTAACTCTACAGACTGCTCTAACTAGGAACTGCAACAGCTTATGTAACAGCTTATTCAGTCAATCAGGGATTTAACTGCTGAAGCAGCAGGCTGGACAAGTATGATGTCACTGCTCACTGACAGGGACAGAAACATCTTCAGAGTTTCTTCACTATTTTCAGCTACTACACAGCACATTAACATATGCTGATTTAAAGAAAACCACAAAACCAAATAGCATGGTATTATCAGGAAACACTAATCATGACACAGGGACATGAATTCAAGTGAATTCAAGCTTTTTATGAAATATGTGTGAATTTAATCTTTAAGGGACAATCTGTATATCAAAACAAAGGTCTTAATGAGTACTACTAGAATACCCCCCCCCCCCCGATTTAGGGGCAATACAAAAAAAAAATTAAAATTCCCATACGATAACATTGGAACTTCAACAAAGCATACCTCCCTCAATGTTTGGACTTAAGGGACAATCTATATATCAAAACAAAATTTTTAATGAGTAGTACAAGAATAACATATATCTCCCTAAACATTTAGGGGCAATATATATATATATAAAAAAAAACAATAACAAATTAAAATTTCAATAGGATAACGTTGGAAATTCAACAAGCCGTAACTCCCTTGACATTTGGACTTAATATCAAAACAAAGGTCTTGATAAGTACTACAAGAATACCACATATTCCCCTAAACATTTAGGGGAAATATAAAAAAAAATACAAATTTCCATAGGATAACACTGGAAAGTCAACAAGCCATAACTCCCTCAATATTTGGACTTAAGGGACAATGTATATATATCAAAACAAAGCTCTTAATGAATGGTACAAGAATAATATATAGTCCCTCTAAACATTTAGGGGCAATACAAAAAAGCATAAAAAATTAAAAATGCAAATTCCCACAGGATAACATTGGAACTTTAACAAGCCATACAACGAAGGAAATAAATTGCTGTTTCGGCAGGAATGGAAGCAGCAGAAACATACATGTATGCGTCTATGGAGGGAGGACCCTGAGCTCCCACAGGCAAATTAATCTATATCTATATTGCATGGCTTGACTCAAGATGTCATATTGATCTTCATGAAAGGCTGCGGGTATTATATCATCTCACGACTGACAAAGCCACATCTGTGTGGCCTGGAATGAAGATAAATATTTATGCAATGGGTGTGAGACCAAAAGCCATTGAATAAATCCATTTATTTCTACATATGTTGAATAAATCTAACCAACCTAGATTTATCCCACATATGTGGAATAAATGAAAACTGTCAATCACAAACACTGTGCCGGACCTACATTCTGCCACCCACACAGCTGGCACACATAAACGCAATCAACACTGGCACAACCAGTAAATCATCCACCTGCAGAACTCCTCGTGCACTCAACAAGAAAACTGCAGGCAAACGACACTTCACCATACTACATTACTATCGTAAACAGCACAACCATTTTCGATACAGAAAATACGCTGTTTCCATAAAAAAACTGTAAATAGCACCAACAACTTCGTGACTCTGGATTTCCGATACCTTTTCCGACCGCAAGTATTACAGAAAAAAACGACTGTTACTGCATACAAAATGGCAACACAGGAAACTGCTGTAAACTTTCAAATGGAACTAACCCAAATACTAACACAATTTGAAGAAGACACTGAACCTCTACTGGAACCCCAGCAACAAAATAACTCACAAAACACAGACATACCAGAAGAACCAAAACCCAGCACTAGCACTGCAGTGAACATAGATGAAGATGCCATACAAAAATATATCCAAGCAGGCAAAAACACCAACACGATGAAAAGACTCACAGTGATGTCTTAACCGTTCAAAAATACCTCAAAGAAAAGCACAATATAGAAACTCCGCTTGAAACCATTACACCAATAAACCTGGATAAATTACTTGCTACCTTTTTCATGCACTCCACCAGAAAAGACGGAACTCCCTACGAGCCCTTAACACTACGTGCCACATTCCAGAGTGTTGAAAGATATTTAAAACAAAAACGCTATCCAGAATCTCTATCAACATCAACTGCTTTCCTCACAACCAGAGAAATTCTGCAGTGCAAACAAAACGCCTCAAAAGTTATGGCAAGGGTAACAGACCAAAAGCAGCAGATGAGCTCACAGATTCCCTTATCAACAAACTATCTGAGACCCAACAACTAGGCCCACACAGCCCTGATGCCTTGCTTAACACCATGTGGTTAATAGTTAGCCTATACTTTGGTGTCAGAGGCATACTGAAATGAGAGCAGTCAAATGGGGAGACATCATCATGCAAAAGATGAAAACGGACTGTGCTACCTCCAGTATACCCAGTGAACGCCAAACAAAAACTAGACAAGGCTCCAACCCAAAAGAATGCAGAAAACTAAAGCCACGAGCATCAAGTACAACAAAATCCTACTAGATGCCCAGTCACCAATTACAAACGCTACAGTACCCACAGACCCAGCCAAAGTAACCACCCTGAAGCACCGTTTTCTTGGCTATCAACAACAACATAAAAACCTCAAAAATACACAAATGGTTTAAAAATCAGCCTGTGGGTATTAATAAGCTCTCCACTATTGTCAAAAACATGGTTACAAATGCAGGCATACAAACTGATAAACGCTTAACTAACCATTCTGTACGAAAGCATCTGGTACAAAAATTAGTGGACAGTGGAATACCACCAACCGAAATCATACAAATTTCAGGCCACAAACAGCTCCAAAGCCTCAACGAATATTCAAAGCTCCATGACTCCAAACAACAAGAAATAAGCACTTTACTAAGTGGCGATCAGACTCCACAATCCAAACCTTCCTGTCAACAACAACAACTGACCACTATTCCTACCAACTACAAAGACCTACTTGGAACCTACATCAGCAAACCCACCATACATGCAAAGCAAGTCACCTTCAATATAATTCAAGGTAAGCATAATTACACTACCAACAAATTCACAAAACTACTACATAAAACCCCTCCTCCCACCCAATACCCACCACCACCACTTCCCGCCTTCCAAACACCACTCCACATTACAAACCAAACACATAATGCTCTTTTTTTTTCTCTCCCCCCCCCCATGCAGGTAACAAGTATGACACCTACGCTAAGAAAAGACCGATGGTTTTAGATAGTGACAGCGACTCTGAATAAAGTTGCAACGACCATATATTCTCGATGAAAAATATCAAAAACCTCTAGAAATGAAGACAAGATCTGAATACAGCAAAGAAAAAGACATCAACAATAATTCACCCCACAAAAATACTCTCAAGCCAGAAAGAAGATCTGTGCAGACCTAAACATTCGTTCCTGAAATACTGTGACAATAAGAAAAAAACCTCTTAATAAGCTGAACCTACAAGCAAAAAAAGTCAAATGAAGGCTCGCAAACTAGAACAAATTTCTAACAAAAACTGGACTTTCCTTTCTTCAAAACACATCCTGGATATTCACCATCTTTGGAATACAGACCAACTACTAGCGGAAAGACAATCTGAATTAACAAAAAGGAAAATAAATACAAATTCTACACAGTAAAAATATTCTATCAAACCCTATGGACTACAACACAAAAATAAACTTAACCCTCACCCCACTACCCTTACCCCACCTCAACCCCATACCCAAATCTTCTAAAAACTCTTCTTTTTGAAAATGAACTTTACTGCAAGTTGCAAAATCATAGAAACCCATACAGTGTTCTAAACTATGAAAATTCTGCTCTGTACAACAAAAATAAATGCTACTGTTTCTTTTTCTGTTCAATAAATTTTGCAAAAACTTACCTTCTCAGTCTTGTTCCTTCCAATCCACCAAGCCAAACTCCGACATACCAAAAAAAAAAAAAAAATAAAAAAAGCCCCAATACATCAATCTCGAACAAAAATAAAACACCCAAACAGGATACCACTCCAAATTCTTCAGATCTTCACAAATCTTCCTCCACGGTCGATCGACGAAGAAAACAGCACGCCACGACTAAAATCCACAGTGTCCTCTCAAACTCTTCCACATCCACCGACCGACGCTGTACCACATCGACGCCACAACAATGCAACGCCTCCGGCAACACCAAACACGAAGTCCCGCTTCCAAAAGGCCGCCACTCGAAGCAATCCAACAGCACATCCTCCTCGAACTCCTTTCTCCCGAAACTCATGACAAATCTCAGCCACTCCCACCAACCAATCACAAAGCACGCCACCACACGCACACCCAATCACAGCATCCACATGCACATCAATCACCCAACCCTCCCACTGTAAGACAGCCCTCCAGCCAATCAAAACTACTTTCCCAGTTCGTCAGCCAATCACATCACACCAAGCACTCTCCAGCCACCACAACCAATCAAATCCTACAACCACACACCCATTCACACAGCAATAATAAAAACCCTTCCACCATAAAACCAAATAGTCCTCCATCAAAAATTACATACCACACACAGTTTAACGATAAACATCATAAACATTGCCACAAAACCCACTGCAAATACATGCGATGGTGGACCATGAAGTAAGAGTTATTTTCACCGTCCCGGTGACCTGGGTAAATCACTCGTGGCTCCGCTACGCCACTCGTGAGGTTACCCAAGGTCACCGGGGACTTGTGAAAATAACTACTTTATTCCATGGTCCACCATCGCATATCCCCTATTTATACAATAGGAGTGAGCAAATAACTCATTGAATAAAAACATATATACTCACTGCAGTGGAATGACCACTGTGATGACATCACCACAGTGAAAATAAATGGGATTTATTTTCACTCTGGTGATGTCACCTGCATTTATTTTCACTGTGGTGATATCATCAAACCAAAATACAGCAGAAAACACACTCCTACTGTATAAATTGGATACATGATGTGCACTCGTGTAATATGGAAAATATTTTCACTCCTGCACAATGACCTCTGGATAGTCACAAGTGGCGAATATTCAGAGGTCACTCTAAAAGAATGAAAATCTTTTCCATATCACACTCGTGCCCATCATGTATCCCCTCTATCTTCAGTCAGGCCATGTTGTCTGGCTTACAGATCAAATGGTTTAAGATTTGAGTGCAAATGTAATGGTAAACTGTCATTCGTTTACAACAGAGACTGAGTTTTATACTGTAACCTTGAAGCTGTTGATGTGGATTCAGATGCATACTAATCAGAACTTTTGAAATATAATTCAATCTGACTGCTTCTGATTGTGCTCCTCTCCCATTGGTTGTCAATGTTATGCTTATGTTGCCACTCTTGAGAGTGATTAAGCTGCAAATATACAGGTATTTCCGCCATGCCTGTAGTGTCAGCAGTCACTGCTTTGTGTTTTGCTACGTGGAACCTGGACCTGCCCGTGGAATAAGGGAACAGAAGAGCTGTCATTTATTTCTTCTATCAATGGTGTTCTGCGGGTGACTTACTCTTGGTGGCGGTGGTGGTGCAGCAAAAAGAAGAGTTACGTGAGACCTTACTGTAACAGTAGATCTTTGAGAGAATTTCTTGCAGCAGGACACACCTTAGGCACTATTGCCATTAGGCACCAGGACCACACAGAAGCCTTTTTGCTAGCAGTCTATTTGGGGCCACCCACGGCATTGTCACTATGTCGGTGTCACCCTATATAGCCCTGGGCAGCCTCATGCCCTCCACAGTTCCCCGCCGGAGACCATCCAGCAAGGAAACGCCCCCGAGGGAAACGAGGGACAGCCAGAGAGACCTGTCAGAAGGCACATGGGAGACAGAAGGATGACTATCCTGGAGAAGGGAGAACAGGAAAAGGAGACTCTAAATGAAGCGGACGGTGGGAGGGATAGCATGACCTGCTGCAAGAGATTCTAAGATCTATTGTTACAGTAAGTTCTTACATAACTGTTCTATCTTCTTCGAGGATATCTCTTGCAGCAGGTCACACCTTTGGAATGAGTCCCAAGCAGCACTGCAAAGACCAGATTGCGCAGCTGGAAAACAGGGCCCTAAGAAAGGAGGCCCTGCAAAACAGCTAGGCCAAAATTTGCCCGCCTTCTAGAGGTGATTATGTGGACAGTACTCCAGGTGGCAGAAGCACAAATCTCGGCGGCAGAACCCCCCCCCAAAACAGGCAACAGAAGTGGCCATGCCTCTGATGGAGTGGTCCTTGACAGCCCCAGGTAGTTCCTCACCGTACTTTCTGTAACAGAAAATAACACAATTGGCATACCATTTGGAGAGATACTGTTTAGAAACTGGTACGCCCTCTTTCCCAGGGGCGAACAAAACAAACAACTGCAAGGACTTCCTGCAGTCCCTCATGCGGTGAACGTAATATCTAAGAATTCTATGTTCATCCAAAGTATGTTGCAATGCTTCCTCTGGATTGGCATGCTCCGGGTAATACTCAGGCAGGTGGATGGCTTGATTCAGGGTAAACTCAGACACCACCTTCGGCAAGAACATAAGAGTCGGTATGTAAAGACAACCTACCTTTGTGAAACATCAAATAAGATTGCTCACACAGTAATCACAACTAAAATAACACTTTTCACAACAGAAAGCATAGCTCTCAAGTCGAGGCAGACTCAAAAAGAGCCAAAGAAAGTTTTTCTAACACAAAGTTCAGGTCCCACGCTGGGACAGGGTTATGGATGGGGAGGCTTCAACTGCAAGATGCCTCTCAGAAATGTACTGGCCACGTCTAACTGGGCCACTATATGACCCTCAACGGGCACATGGAAGGCAAATATGGCAGACAAGTGCACCTTTAGGGTAGACTATTTATTTCGGACAGCAAGTACTCTAGAATTTGGTTCACTGGGCAGATGAAGGGGTCTAAGTGATGGGAGGCTGCCCACAAAGCAAAGTGCTTCTGCTTCATGGAATACATTGCCCTGGTGGAAGGCTTTCTGGTGGCCACCAGGACATCAGTCACTTTAGGGGAGACACCAAACCTGGCAATGGCTATGTCTTCAGGAGCCAGGCATGCAGATGAAGAGATCAGAGGTTCGTATGGACAAGGGTTCCCCCGTTTCTGTGACAGCAAGCCTGGGCACACGGGAAGAGGAACTGGAGGTTCCATTGCCAACTGTCGCAACAGTGGAAACCAGATCTGATGCAGCCAAAAGGAGGCCACCAGGATCAGGGTGGCTCCCTCCATCTGGAGCTTGATTAGCAGTCTCTCAATCAGGAGGAAGGGAGGGAAGGCGTAAAGAAACCTCCCTTTCCAAGAGAAGGATAATGCAAAACTCCAGGCCCTGAATTTAGTCAGCTGAAAAGTAGCAGTTTTGTGTTGTGTGGTGACACAAAAAGGTCCAACTCTGGGCGACCCCACCTGTCGAACAGATCTTCTACCACAGAGATGAGGAGTTTCCATTTATGCATTCTGGACTGTGGCCAACTGTGCCTCTCTGCCAGGATGTTTTGGGCACCAGGAACATGGACGGCTGACAGTTTGAGGCTGTGGTCCAGAGCCCAGTACCAAACCTTCATTGCCTCCTGGTACAGGGGGCAAGAATTAGTGCCCCTTGCTTGCTGATATAGTGCACCACACTGATATTGTCCATTGCACTAGCAGATGGCCCGGGGATAGGTGGCACTGAAAAGCCTGCAGGCCGTACAGGACAGCTCTCATCTCAAGAACACTGATATGGAACACAGCCTCAGGTGGAGTCCATGTCCCCTGAGTCTGGTAAGGATCCAGATGTGTGCCCCAGCCTGTCCCCGAGGCATCCATGGTGAGGATCTGATGAGGGAAGGGAATGAGGAAAAGGACCCTCCCCCCCTTAGCAAATGGCTGGGTTCCATCCACCACAGGAGAACCTTCTTCACCGGTGATGAGACCAGAATCTTCTGCTCCAGGTCATCTGTTCATTGACCCCACTGCACCCTCAAAGTCCACTGTGGAATGCATATGTGCAATCGTGCCAGAGGAACCGTGGCAATGGCTGGTAACATCAGGTCAAGCAACCAGAGATGTGTCCTGGCTGTGACACAGTGGCTGTTGTGGAGTTCCTGGGCCTGCGATATCAGGCGCTCCACCCTGTCTGGGGGCAGGAAGGCAAAGCCATGGGCCATGTCCAGTATAGCCTCTATGTACTGGAGACACTTGCCGAAGGACAACACCGACCTGGAGAGGTTGAAAGGGATGCCCAAATTGTTGCACAATTGCAGGGTACACACCAGGGTCATAGACAGTTGCTTCTGGGACTGAGCTTTGAGTAACCAGTCGTCCAGGTAGGGAAAAATGTAGAGACTCTCCCTCCTGAGGGCTGCTGCCACCACTGCTAGGCATTTGGTGAAGACCCGTGGCACTGAAGACAAGTCAAAGGGAATGACCCTGAATTGGTAGTGCTCCCTCTGAAACAGTAACCTGAAGCATTTCCTGTGGGGAAGGCAAACCTCGATGTGCAGGTATGCGTCCTGCATATCCAAGGAACAAATCCAGTCTCCCTTTAGCAGCAAAGGCAACTGGCCTGTGAGGGTGACCATCCTGAACTTTTTGTACTGGATGTAGTAGTTCAAGTTTTGCAAGTCCAGGATGAGCCTCAAGTCCCCCATGGATTTGAGGACGAGGAAGAAGTGGGAATAGAACCCCAGGTTCCACTGGCTCTCAGGGACCGGTTCTATGGCCCTTTTATGTAGCAACATGCTAATCTCCTCCAGCAACACAGGCACGTGTCCTGGAGGGTAAGACGAAGGCCTTGGGGGGGGGGGGAGAGGTTTGGAGGCATTTCTACGAACTCTAGGACGTGTCACTGTTTTATGAGCTGCTGCACCCAGGCATCTGTTGTTATCTCTTGCCACTCATCCAAATCGAGGGAGAAGTGACCATCTACCACCACATCCTGGGGTGTCAGATTGAGGGGGTCGGGCAAGGAGTCATGCTGAGGTTCAGTCTGTGGACGGGCCCGCTCCTCTACCTCTTGAGGACTTTTCGGTGGTGGAGGAGGAGAGGGTTGGCAGGGCCGAGGTAGCTTTGCATTTGCTGGGCTTCTTGGTGCCAGACCTAGGTCGATGGGTGGCACGTCGAAAGGGCACCCTCTGTCCACTCTTCTGGTGAGTGCGGTAGAGGGAGTGAACAGAATGCAGGGTTCTCACCGAGGCCTGCAGGTCATTGAGAATGTCCTGCATGTTTCCCCCAAAGAGCCTGTAGCCCCTGAAGGAGGCATTCAAGATGGGCTGTTGGACATCATCAGCTAAGCCAGACCCTCTGAGTCAGGAGTATCTCCGCAGGAAAATGCTCACCTCGAAGGCCCTGGCTGAGGCATCCAATACATCACAGGTGACCCTCAATAGATGCAGGCCCATGTCAGCCCCAGACTGAAGGGCCTTGAGCAGCTCCTGCTTCTGGGGACCCTCAGAAAGGGACAGGGCAGCAGATCTGGATAGTTCCCAGAGGTCATTCTGGTACCTGGGCATATGATCCACATAATTCAGGAACCTTATAGCTAGACTGGAAGAGGCAAATACCCTGTTGCCTATAAGGTCCAGCTTTCAGGACTCCTTATCCGAAGGGAGATGGCCAAGGTGTTGGGGGTCTCTTGGACCAATCATGGGTCACGTTGATAACCACGGAATCCGTCTGGGCAGACCCCGTGAAAAATAGCTTGCCAGAGGGGGCCTGGTACAGACTGTCTGCCTTCCTGGGCATAGGCAGGATCAGGTTAGGCCTGTACCAAGCAACCATAGTGGCATCCTCATATGCACCAATTATAGGAGGGTATTCTGGCAAGCCCTGGTAGTGAGCCAGGTTCCACCTGGTAAAGTCCTACTCAGCAGAATCGAAGCCCATGGCGGCCTGGAGTTGCCACATCACAGCAACAAAGTAGGGTTCATCTAGGGGAGACCGTGGGATGTATCTGGAGGAGTCCTCCCCTGCCATGAGACAGTGGAGGTGCTAGAGGGAGTTCTGACCCCAGCATCCTTGTCTTCCTCATCCGGGAGGAGGAAGTCAGGGCAATAATCATCATCGTTTCCTAGCTCAGAGGGGGGCACCGAGGATATCAACGAGTGAGAAGGTGCAGGTCTTGATGATGTCTGGTGCATCGGTACCAAAGCTGGCCAAGAAGGTCCCACCGGCAACAGGGCCTGGGGCGGGACAACCTTCTGTACAAGGTCCAGGACGGAGGAGGACAGAGCCTGGATGTTGATGGTTACTGGTGCCAGCAGAATGCCCTGCTACAATGACAGTGGGTATTGAGGCCCCAGTGTCAGAAGGGATGATTGAAGCAGCAATGAGATGGGTGCAGGTTGAGGGACCAACTGGGTGACCTGCATCCCCAATGTTGAAAGTACGGTCAGAGGCATTGACGGCAGGGGTCTGATGTCCAACACTGCGTGACCGTTGCAAGCCACCAGCAGACCGGCATTGCTCCCAGACTGTGGCCCTGAGAAGGCGTTCAGCAAGAGTGGGCATGTCGACTGGGGTAGGGAAGGAAATCCCAGTGACGAAGGGCCAGCACTGACAGAGTTGACGGGCCGCACTGCCAAAGTTCCCCCGTAGTAGATAGGGTGAGGAAGGCAGTGGGAGTCGTCAGCAGCAGAAGGGAAGGGCCTGCCACCACCGAGCTACCAGCAGGCTGAGAAGCTCTGGTGGAGAGGGCTGCCAAGGCTGACCCTGTAGGCGAAAGGGTGTGGGCAGCAGTGGGAGTCACTGCTGACCTGGCCGATGACCCCCAAACAGTCAGCGGAGGATCAGTCCTTCTCCTGGTGGCAATGCTTCCCTGGCAACTTGTCCCAGGTCTTGGCAGAATGGGAGCCTGAGGGCAGGGTCAGGGAAGTGGAGGAGTTCCTCACCTGAAGCTCCTTCTCCAGGGTGGCGACCTTCTGTTCGTAGCTTGACTGAAACCGTGGCAGATCTCACAGGCCTGGATGTTGTGGTCAACGCTGAGGCAACAGACACAGGCACTGTGGAAATCCTTACTGAAGATCTTCTGTCCACAGCTGCAGCAATGGAAAAAGTGAGCAGATCTGGGCATAAATGAAGAGAAAAAGGGAAAGTCACTTTAGGGAATAAAGTGATTAAAAACTAGGGTGAGAAATAAAAATTGGAAAGTTTGAGAAAAATGGTGGTCAACTGAAGTGATGGTACTCCGCGGAGTCTGAAGCATGATGGTGGGAAGTTAACTGAGGAGGGCGTGAGGCCACCCATGGCTATATAGGGTGATGCCAATGTGGTGACGTTGCTGTGGGTGGCCCCAGGTAGACTGCTAGCGAAAAGGCTTCCATATGGCCCTGGTGCCTGACGGCATTAGTTCCTAAGATGTGACCTGCAGGAAGAGATATCCATGAAGATTACAGGATATTCTAAGGCAGGCTGTGTTTTTCATGCATACGGGCTGTGACTGTACATGCAGGCAGGCTGTTATTTTTGTAAGCATGCAGGCTGTGTGTGAAGGAGATGTGTGGTTCCACTAAACAGTTTTAGTTTCAAGTCATGCACTCATACTGTTTGTATGGTGAACTGCTACTGTAAAAGATAATATTATCTTGTCTGGTATCCCCAGGTATCACTTGTTTCCTTGCAATGTATTGTATATAAATTTGTTACTTTAAATAGCTGAGGAGTCATTATTGAAAAAATGGATAACATGGAAATACATTTTTTATTTTCCACTTGGGTCATTCATTTTTTCATTTGGACAAGTCACTTGCCAATCAGCCAGACTGACATCTCACATAAGCAAATCAGGAAGGAATCTCCTTGACACTCCAAGCAATGACAATGCACGCTGAAATAAAAAAAAAATTCCTGCAGCAAATTTTCTCCTCGCATTTCCACTGTCTCAAAAAACATTCAAACAGTTTTCAAAATACTTTTCATTCCATGCAATTTTAAAAAATGATCCTCCCAGATGCACCATTGCCTGAAGTTTCACTTTTGACTACACAGCTGCACACTGCGGTCTTGGTCCATAAATCTTCACTGTGACTCTGACATACAACAGCACACCCCAGTCCCATCAGGGTATGCATTTTCACTGTGTGTGTGTGTGTTGGGGGGGGGGGGGCTCAGCACACCCTGCTGTCAGATGGAAAACCAAGGCAATGGAAAATAAAAAGTTTAATAGACCCCATCATACCATGTATACATTATACAAACAATGGCCTGGGTTCAAACATGCATTGGTTTTCCAGTTGTGAGGGGGCAGAACTTTCATAACTCACTCATGGCTTTGCCACTTGTGACTTACGGTCCGCAAACCTCACTCATGGAAATAAATGGCATATCTGAACCCAGGCCACTGTATATTCTCTCTATATAACTCTCCCAAAAAACCTGAAGAAATCCTATCAATCTGATTGGACAAGAGCCTCATGCTACTGTCCGGTTATCACAGTACAGCCACATACCTCAGATCTCATTGTGGATTCTTCATTAAATAGGTTGCGTGTTTTCATTCTTATGACTATTTTAAAAGAGGAATAACACACTTCAGGGAATCCAATGTGCTAGATATACTGATATATCTAGTGGTTTGAAGCACTCGGCTATGCCTTATGCATCATAACACACTAAAAGTATGTGTACATCTCAGCACCACAGGACATCCTGCAATGGGTTAACCCTTATGTATAAGATGACAGAAGATACTAACACGTTTGTACGAATGTTCAAGTCGTTTTTTTTCAGACATGTGTGGTCCATCACTCTTTAATTCCTTCTTCACAAAGAGACCTATTTGAGTGCAGAATCCCTTATCCTCTGCTCCAGGAGGTCCAGCTCCTAAACCAGTGAACTCCACCGTGTAACCATATTGATAAGAAGCATCTAAAGCCCTGAAATAAAAAATACCATTTTACTGTGCGTAGTGATAGTATGAATAAGAAGAAAATTAACCTCAGGATTTTGATACATTTGTTTGTTAATGATATCCAAAGTTTAATGTTCTGTCATATACTGAAATAATTGACAACATATAGATGAATTTACTATTTGCGTTACAAAAATATATATTAAGCAGCAGACATATTAGAGAACTCAGACTTAACAAAGCAGATACTGAAGACTGCAGCTAGTTTCCCTTACTTTAATAATTCCATAACACACCTACATTTAGCGTATTCTATTAATAAATTAATCCTCTGCATGGAACTAAACAAACTACGTACTCTACTCACAACACCTGCACAAAAACCACCAATGCAGGGTACAAGATGCTGCACAAATTCACTTTATTAAGTGCAGCAATACATCCGAAGTGTGAGTCACACAGAAACTGGCTAATGTTTTGTGTGCCCTCGCTTAATCAGAGACTTGAAAGGTTTTTGAACAGTAGCCTTTTAAAGGTATCATTTAAAGCTTAGGCATAGTAGCAGTGCAACCCAAATGATTAAACAAAAACTGCTAAGTGCAAAGTGATAAAAACAACTGGTGCACATTACTTAAAAAACAGCATAGCATATAAGGTGCATCCTGAAGTGTGCAAGGATACAGATACCTTGTAATGAACATGTGATAGGAATGTAGTCTGAGGGACCCATTTTGAAAGAAAGAAAGAGAACATGTTGAACAAATGGTAATAGACAATACATAAGATACGCTGTGTATAACTTGATAGTGAATCCACCTGAAAATACACATTTAAATAGCAATAGCATCCCATCCTATTGTTATGCTGTTACCTCTAATTAAACAATAATCCTGGGGAAATGACAGAGAATCAGAATGAGAAGTAGTGAACACAAGGTGACAAGTACTGATTAAACAAAACATGCTGCATATAGATGACATGCGCAGTGCCAAAATTAATAAAGGTCTGAACTGACACAAGTTCCCTAGTGCTGGGATTCATGAAGGAATCAGCATCCCTGACCACCTCACAGACCCTGTGCTGACTTTACAGGATTGGCTGCATTCTGTGTGTGAGTCGGTCTGCTAAGTTTGGGGCATGTCTAGAAACCTTTCTCGGGTATTCTTAGTAACACTGCTAGCCAACTTAGGTTCTGTATTATCTGTTACCATTTGTTCAACACGTTCCTTTCAGAATGGATCCCTTGAACTGCATTCATATTGCATGTTTACTGCAAGACATCTGTATCCTTAAACAGTTCAAGATGCACCTTATATGCTATCTTTTTAGTAATGCGTAGCAGTTGTTTTTACCATTTTGTACTTAGCACTTTTTGTTTTATCGTTTTGGTTTGCGCTGCTACTATGCCTATAGCTTTAAATGATACCTTTAAAAGGTTACTGTCCAGAAATCTCTACAGTCTCTCACAAAGTGCACGTGTGTGAAACATTAGATGGTTTCTGCTAGACTCCCACTTGCTGGTGTACTGCTGCTCTCAATGAAGTGAATTTGCACAGCATCTTGTACCTGGTATCGCTGGTTTCTGTGTAGGAGTTGTGAGTGCGCAGCATCTTTTTTTCATATTAAGTTGGTTACTGGCAGCACGGCAATTCACCCTTGAGCAGCTTTTTTTCACTGAAGGAAACAAATCCTCTGTCTAAAACATACACATTAAATGCCATACGCACTTTCCACTGGGCATGCCCATGACATCACAATAATACAGCTCTCAAAATACATTCCAGCGTTTTGGGGGATGGCAGTATTGGTTCCAATGTAACATTTCAAAAGGAGAAGCAGAGATTATCTTTTCTGCAGAAATTTTCAGAAAAAATACGTAAAAAAATATGAAAAATGGAACAATATGCACTAAATGTTGCATACCGAGCAGAAGGCCAGAAAGGCACCAAAGAAGTCTGGCTAGACTTCAGTAGTAAAGTACATCAGTAACACACATATCCCTAACAGAAAGGGTAAAAAAAGGCTTAATGCAAAAACCTAGAAGAACAAATCCTGGATACTGGTATATAAAATTTGTCAATGTGACAGGCGGTTTGCCAGATATATATCCAAACACAGAGGATATTCTTCAGTTATACTTGTATTATTGAAGTTTTCACATCAATACATGTAAAGCTGTATCTCTTCAAAAAGAGACTGACATGAGTCACAAAAACATAACGCCATCTACAAATGCAAAACAAGCTCATGCAAACTGCAGAGAACACCAGAATACAGTTCACAATACGTAAGAGTTACGAAAAAAAGTGGGTACATACAGCACAGAAAGCTGTCACTCAAACAAGCAGGTAGGAGTTTAAACAGGGTCCACCCCAATGAAGAAGTGGGAAAACGTAACTGGTAACCACCTGCTTTTACTTACTGAGGACCCTGCTTTACATAAGCTGTTGATTTACCACTTGTACTCACTGGTATCATCGATGTGACAGAGCTGCTAAAGAACAGGAAATAGAATAGCAATCTGTAATACAATCCACTATGCCTGAAACTCTCTATATTAAGTCAAATTCCCAGCATGGACTACAAAGTAAATGAGGAGTGGGTATATGCCACCAGAAAACAGAAGATATAAACCACAAAATTAATATTTTAGTGACAAGCAATTTTCAGCTAACAAAATCAAAACTGCCTATGTGTACAAAAGACACAGGATTATAAATGCAGGACATGTAGTAGGTACAATGTATGGAAGAAGTCATGGCTCTGAAATATGTGGATAATAAATGATCAAATCCAATTCAACTCCATAGTTATCCAGAGTTAGTCACCGTTTCACCGTCTGTGTTTTCCGCATTCCCTCCCCTGCAAGAGTCCAGAAAATGATCCCCATCCTTTGGGCCAGTGACTAAATATTGCTTCCATTTATGGGATAACTAGAGCTTAGCAGTTTGGAATACACAAATTTCTTTAAACCTCACTTCACAAACCAGCTACTCTGTGTTTCATTTCAGTCCACTAATAGCTGTCCAGGAAGAAATGGTTAATCACCTGCAACTGCTTCTTCTAGAAGTATTCATCCTTAACAATACACATTACATCTTTCCTGGTTAGGGGAGCCAAAACCCAGAATTGTCCAATCAGATTTAATCCAATCAGATTTAAAAACTAAAACTGTAAGTGGTAACTTCATAAAGTCATTACACCTTGAGGCACTTCCAACGGAAGTTAGTGAAAAGCTAGAGGAGGTGCCGGCTGCAGTCATGAGGTAGAGCTATCACCAGACGCCGGGCGACCTAGGGATTGGAAATGAACTCAAGTCAATGAGGGCTAGCCAGGGAGGAGGACTGAGCATCCTAGAGATGCTCTCCTCCTCAGGAAGAGTGTGCTGTACCTGCTACAATACTGTCACCGCACACCGGTGGAGGTTCAGCTGGGAGCGCCAGGAGGGAGAGTGCTGGCTGGGGTCCAGAGCGGCAGCACGTCCTGACGTGTGCATGGCTCCTTGGACCCCCTTGACTGTCGCCATCCTCAAGGTAGCAGGAGAAAAATGGAAATGGGACCCTGCATTCATATTCAGCAACGGGCCCCCTTGCCGAGCCGTCGGACCGACCCTGGTGACCTGAAAATGGACTGCCCAATATAATTTGTAAAGGTAGGAAGGAGTGGATGCTCCCTCCTTCCCCGACTGGGGGGGGGGGGAGTAAACTGCGGCAGGATGGGGGTTGGTCCTTCCGGGCACTGAGGAGTATGGCTATGTCCTACGGACACCTTGTGAGTCCCCAAGAGATGGGTTTGACGCAGTGCTGGAAGGGGGCTTGCAAACAAGAAATAGGTGCCCGACGGGTTTAATACTGATTTTTATAAAGCAGTTATGGAAAAACTGGTTCCAGTACTAGCAAAAGTGTTTAATAAGATTTTGGAAGATGGGGTGACACTAGCCTCTTGGCAGGAAGCGCTGATCAAAGTGCTGTCTAAACCAGGTAAGAAGCCAGAGTCCTGTGCCGCATATTGACCCATTTCACTTCTTAATCAGGACATGAAGCTTTACACCAAAGTATTAGCCAACTGACTTCGGGGTGTGTTACTACTCTGGTTCACCTGGATCCATCAGGCTTTATACCACGATGGCATTTACACAGCAACATTTGCAGATTGCTGAATGTACTGGGTCATCACAGACAGACTAACAGGTTTCAAGTGGCTTCATTTTTAGATCCTGAAAAAGCCTTCAATCGCTTGAATTGGACTTATCTAAAGCAGGTCATGTGGGTCATGGGCTTTGGTGTTGGCTTCACATACTGGATTGTGATGCTTTATGTCAACTCGAGTGCTAGGGTAAAAGTAAATGGGACTATTTCAGACAGCTTTAGAATAAAAAGGGGGACGAGACAGGGCTGCCCCCTTTCCCCACTTCTGTTTGTCCCAAGTATGGAGCCTCTTGCTGCCGCAGTCAGACAGACCAGGGACTTCACAGGGATCCAGGTCAATGGTTATGACAATTGCATATCCTTGTATGCGGCTATATGGATAACCCCACGCTGTCATTGCCCACCCTTTTAAATATTCTCTTGAGTTTGGTCAGATAGCAGGATTCAAAGTTAACACAGATAACAGTGAGACCATGACAAGTCAGTGGAGAAGCACTTTTAAGGACATCGCTGCCTTTAAGTGGATTAAGGACAAGGTACAGTATTTAGGAATTCAAATCCAAACCCAACTACATAACTTGTATCAGGCAAATTATGGTGCTTCAATGCAACAAGTTGGTACAGATTTAAGCAGGTGGTGTTCTCTACCTATGATTCTCTCAAATACATTAGAAGCCATTAAAATAAATGTTCTGCTGAGGTTTCAACTCTACCCCTGCCCATACCAAAAAAAAAGAACTGGAAGGATCTGAAATGTAAATTGACTAGATTTATCTGGGAGGGTAGAAAGCCCAGGACTCGTTGGTTACTACTTACCAAACACAACGAAACAGGGGGACTGGGGCTCCCTAATTTTCTGCATTATTATGAGGCTGCCCAACTTGAACATCTCATTGAAATTTTAAAGTGATCCAATGAGAATGGATGGGTTAATTTGGAGCAAGGGGTCCATACATTTTTGCCTGTTAATATACTTCTCTGGGTAATCACACCGCAGGAATTAAAAAACATTTCCAATCCATGGATCAGATTAACAATGCAAGTGTGGCTTCAGATTAAGTTTAGATGGGATGGAGGTGACCCCATTTGGAGCAAAATACCTATTCAGTGGCTGCCAAACTTTCCTCTAGGTCGATGGGATGGTAACTTCTTAGTCTGAGATTGGAAGGGTTTAACCGCCTTACAGAATTTTATGGGCGAGGGGGCTTCCCTTAAAAATTTCTTGCAGATCCAGAGGGAATTTGGGTTATCTCCAAAAGATTTCCACAGACATTTGCAATGTCGCAATTATATTTTTAAAGGCCCAGGGATAGCCGGCATTCTGAAAACACCCTCACAGAGATTAAACTTCATCTGACACACAATGACAGCTACAGATCATAGAAGATTTCTATTGCAGGCCTACTTGCTCTTAACTGGGGAGGAAGGTCAACAAGCTATAGCTCAGATGCAAGTTAAATGGGAAACTGAGGCTAATGTAGTCATTACACAGGAGGGTTGGACAAGGATCTGGCGTGCCGTCCATAAAACAACGGCATCCATGTCTTGGAGTGAATTCCGTTGGAAGATCTGTGCCAGATGTTTTATTACACTGTTAGTATTGAAATACTTTAGCACAAATGCTAATGACAGGTGTTGGAGGGGCTGTGGGGACAAGGCTCCCCATGTCATATATTCTGAGACCGTCCAGAAATTAAACCTTTTTGGAGGGAAGTAGCTGCAGCGGTCCAGAAGATGATGAATCGTATTATACCGCCATCTTTTGAACATTTAATACTAGGATTCCCTCTGTGGGGGATGGAACCACCACATAAAAGGTATATTTTCTTAATTTTAATAGCTGCAGCCAACAAAGCAATTCACCATTGGCTCACAGCAACTAAACCACACATGGGTCAGTGGATGCATAATATCCTTAAAATTAAAAATATAAAAGCCATAACAGTCCATCTGTATTTGCAGCAAGATAAGTTTAATTCCCGGTGGTTACCCTTTTTTCACTATAGAGAGGAGGTAGAACAGCTCTCAGTTATTGAGCAATTGCTCAGTTAAAGCAGATTAAGGCATGGGGGTACACGCGTAGATAGTCAAACTCAGTGAACTGTGTTTCTACTATTTGTTCGTAACTTCTTCATTGCCACGATCAGTGCTGTTGCACGTTCTTATATTTAACACACCTTAACCTTCGGGGCAGCTGTCACTCGACATTACAGGCAATGTCTTAGTTTTAGGTATGGAGTTACTGTGATCATCTGTATTTTGGATTCAGCTGGTCATAATTTTATGGACAAAATGCTGTTACCTAGGAAACTGTAAACTACATGGTTATTCACTTCTATTGGTCACATCATAAGATGGTTGTGCTTAGTGACAATTAGTGAAGTGCTCAACTGATGACAATTATTCTCTTATTATGGTTTATACTTGTAAGTATGGATGATTGTATGCTGCAATTTTCTGAATAGCCTACGGTCTTCTAAATAAAATGTAACAAGTTTAAGTAAATAAATAAATAAATAAAACCGCAATTGTGTGACCACCTCTACTTCTCATACACAGCTCCCCAATGATCGAAGCACCTACAAGTAGATAAAATGGGTGCACTTCTACTCACCAATCCTTAATAACCCAGCCAGGGGAGGATGAGTGGAGAGTGTGTGACTATCGATAAATACGTCTAGAAGAAATGCAGTTACAGGGTGAGTAACCTTTTCTTTTAACAACAAAGATTCAGCCATAGCCACACCCACTGCATCAACCACTAGCAGTACCACTGGGAGGAGGGAACCACAGGAGCTATTTGGGGAAAAAGATTTTCAGCACCGCAGAACCAAAGTCTGCATCCATACGGGCCTAGAGGGTCATGCTGTAGCTTGGTTCCCACTAGGATTATTCTTTTGGTAGCTGCTGTAGCTAAAGCAATCCACCAATTTTAGTCAAACAAAAATATTTAATGGAAACTATAGTGCTGCTAAAGAAAATGTTCATTATAATATGAGTGCAACCTATTACCGATTCCCCAATGCTGAGGGAGCGGACTCCTCAGTAATCATTGAAGGTTCCGCATTACAAGCAGATAAGATAGACCTTTTGGCTTTCTTCTGCTGGCATTTTTTGTATGTTCGTATTAAGGCTTTGGTCACTATGGTGAACTGGTTATAAATTCAAAATCTGTTAGCCTTTGGCTTTGTGGCTGACTGCTACAGGGAATATAATGTAGTGGGAAGTTAAAGTGTGAGCGGATGCCCAGGTAGCTGCTCTGTAGATTCTGGCAAAGATAATGGACCTAGAGGCTACCACTGAGGTGGCTACAACACTGGAAGAGAGGCTCCGCGATGGGGCAGGACAAGAGGTAAACATACAGAAAGGAGTATGATAATGCAGCAGACTATATTATGATACATGGTCTTTTCAGCCACAGAGACCTGGAAAGGCCAAGGTCACATCATAGGTGACAAATAACTGGTCTCAAGTAAAAGCTTAATGGCCTTTTATCATCCAGATTATGAGATATCATCTTACATCTGTTGGCATTTGACCTAGGAAAGAAAACTGATTGAGGTAACCTCAGGCAAGAAGCTTCGGTGTGCTCTAAGGACTATCTTATCTCCATGAAAAACCAAATAGTCATAGTCAATTCAGAGAGCCTGAAGCTTACTTACTCTCTTGGATGAGGCGACATCAACTAAAAATGATGTCTTCCAAGAAAAAAAACTTTAAATGATGAGTCCCACAGTTCAAAAAGGGGAATCATAAATTCATTCAATACAAAGTTAAGATCCAAAGCATGGACAGAGTCTTGACAAGTGGGATACAAATGATTTAGATTCTTCAGGAATCTCTTGAAACAGGCGCAGAGGCCTTCAAAGGAAACCCTTCTCCGGACTTTCCCCTTGAAATGGCACATACGTGAACCTTCAGGGAAGTTGTTTTCAACCTTGAAGACACCAGTGACAGCAGACAGTCTACTCTGGCAACCGGGCAAGTGACAAGAGAAATGACAAGCTTGCTGTGCCAAATGGAAAATCTTTTCCATTTAAAGGCATAGGCTTTTCTAGTAGCAGGTCTGCTAGAAACTGCCAGTACATCCAGGATTTCATCTGGCAGTCCCAAGTCCTGAAATTCTATCTTTTCAAGAAACATGTCTTCAGGCACAACCACTGGCTATCAAGATGAACTATTCTTCTGTTTGGACCTAGTGAGAGGTCCTGCCTGAGGGGAAGGGAGATGGGCCTGCAGATTTTCAGGTGAAGAAGAGCAGTGCCAGATCGGACAGATATAACCTGGAGTTGTTAGAATTATCAAAGCTGTTCCTGATGAACTTTGAGGATAACCTTCCGAATCAGATGGATGGGAGGGAAGGCAGAAAGGTACCTTTTTTCCCAGCTGAGGGTGAGAGCTTTCATCCACATAGTTCTCCTTTCTGACAACTTTGTGCATAACAGGAGAAGCTTTCTGTGCTCCCAGGAGGCAAACAGATCTGTGAAGTGCTCCACAAATCAGGAAAGCCAGGTGGCCAACTGGTCACTAAAAAAATTGGTTAGGCTACCAGATTTTAAAAATTACCAGCCAAATGGGCACCTGCCCACAAAGTGATTTTTTTTCCTACAAGGATGCTTATATCCTTCAGCACCCCAACTAGCCCCAACTGGACCGGACTATCTGGCCTCATAGAAACATATAGAAACATAGAAGCTGATGGCAGATAAGGTCTGCAAGGCCCATCCAGTCTGCCCGTTTCTTATGAATGTGCCATAGGCCTCTACTCTGTCAATGGCCTATCTATTCATACTCATCTGTACTGCTCAATTATGCCTATCCCATGCCTGCTTGAAGACCTGCACTGTATTCATATCCACCACTTACTTAGGTAGGCCGTTCCATGCATCCACCACCCTTTCTGTGAAAAATAACTTCCTCACATTACCCCTTAATTGGCCTCCCTCTAATCTCATACTGTGTCCTCTTGTCCTGCTATTTTTCTTATACTGAAACATGTTAGACTCTTTCACCCTGTTAATCCCCTTAAGATGTTTGAATGGTTAATGCCCTTAAGATGTTTGAATGTTTCGATCATATCGCCTCTCTCTCCCTCCTTTGCTCTAGGGTATACATATTGAGCTCTGCTAATCTACCCTCATATACACCTGTCTTCACTAAGTTTGACAGTAGCTAATTTCTGAACATTCCTATGTCAGCCTTACTTGTCTCATATTGTTACTAGGCAAACGACAGTAAAATACAGAGATGAATTAGCAATTCCTTGAACCAGAAATAGCTAGCTATCCTGTTGTTCTAATACTCAGAGACACTTAGATTCAACTGTAAAATACAGTGCATGATTTGGCAACTATCTTGAATTAGGTTCAGCTAGAGACAGCTAGCTATCCTGTTATACTAATAGTTTAGTAATAATTTTAGTTGAGACAGTAAAATTCAGTGCATGATTGGCAATTTTCTTGAATTAGGTTAAGCTTGTTATCCTGTGGTACCATTACTTAGAAGCAAGTAACTTGCATAGTCAGGAGTGGCAGTCCCTGAAGCCTGAAGCAACAACTAGCCTTCCTCTGTATCACTGGGTACTAGGTCAACCCTGCTAGTGGTATCTGCCTTTGTATACTGAAACCCACCTGCTATATCTCCTCAGGGGGGAGCCTGTGTCTGCACTGTATCCCAGAGCGATCTGCCCAAAGGGAGTTCACTGCAACACCCCTGAGTCTTGTGGATCCCACAGGACAAATCCCATCTCGGCTGCCCACAGGACTAATCCCATCTCGGCTGCCACCCCCCTCACCCCCCTCCCCCCCCACTGCGGCCTGATAGGATGCCTCCACTGAGAGGCCGCCCTGTGCTCCACAGCATGGCTGGGGCCCCTGTCCAAAGTATAGGCCCACTGAGCGCTAGTCCCTCCCCGAAACCACCCTCCAACTGGTTATCGGCCAAAGGCTTGAGGCTTGTGCACTTAAACATATGCAGCCTTCTACCAAACCTTACTGAGCTAACAGCTTGGGTGGCTCATTATAACCCAGACATTATGGGGATCGCGGAGACCTGGCTTAAGCCACACATACCTGATTCAGTATGCGCCCTTCCAGGCTACAACCTCATTAGGTTGGACAGGGCTTAGAACAAGGGGGGGGGGTGGAGTACTCATATACTACAAGACACACTTAAACGTCTCAGTCATAGGACACACGCCAACTACATTGCATCTCTGCGAGTTCCTGCTTGTCCTCCTCCTGTTAGGAAGCACCAGAAAGGTGCACGTGATCTGTGCCTACAATCCTCCTAAGGGTGGAGTGTCTGGGCTCTCCTCCCTCCTAGACAGTGTTAGCTCAAAGGTTGGCTCAATCGAGGTACTAGTCTTAGGGGACTTCAACCTTAACTGGGCAGGTCGTAATGTTCAGCAATACGGGACACTGTTGGCTGGACTAGCCCTCAGCCAGCTCATCTCTGAACCCACAAGGCCCTCTCCTAGAGGAGACAAGGGTTCCATCATTGACTGGGTGTTAAGCAACAGAACGGAGAAAATTATCTCCTGCGGCATTCTACCTGATGCTATATTGGATCACTCTCCCACCTACTGCGTATGGGGCAACTCCCCTTCCAAAATCCCCCACAAGGTGATACAAATGAGGGACTACTCCAAACTCAACGTTGGAGACTTCCTTGCTGACCTGCGTCATGCCGACTGGTCTCAGGTCATGGCCACAAATGACCCCTCAAAGGCCCTCGACAACTTCCTAAAAGCTTACACCCCACTTCAAAACAAGCATGCCCCCCTCACAAGAAGGAGAGTGAGGGGCACTGCAACTAAATGGCTCCACGGAGGCCTGTATTCTCTCATGAAACAAGGGGATAAATGCTGGGTGAGGTATAAGTGCTCATTGTCCAGCACAGGCCTCCAGGATTACAGGCAGCTGAGGAACTCGTGCAAGAGAGCCATTCGCTCCGAAAAAAGTGAGTTTTGTCAGTCCGTCCTGCTCTCCACAGCCAAAAATTCGAGGACATTCTGGCAGAGCATTAAGAATGTGGTTGGTGGGTCTACTAGAGCTCAGGTCACAGACATGCTCATTGACGGGGTAAACTGCAACAACCCCCTCACTATTGCCAATGCCCTCAACTCTCAGTTCACTGACTTGCCAGCTCTCCCCAAACTGCCTCACTACCCCGTAGATCAGGCCTCTTCACCCAGTGGGACAACCCCCCTCCTGCCCTTTTACCTCAAGGTAGTATCAGACATGGAGGCCCAGAAGCTCCTTGCTGGCCTCTCCCCTCACACTGGTGCTGGGCATGACTGCCTGGAGCCCAAGCTGCTGAGGCTAGGGGCAACAGTACTAGCCCGACCCATAGCCCACGTCTTCGATGCATCGCTTACCTTGGGCATAGTCCCAGACATCTGGAAGATGGCTAAGGTCATCCCTGTGCCCAAGCAAGGGGACCCAAAAGTCCTTAAGAACTACCGCCCCATAGCATTCCTATCAGCGATCAGCAAACTTCTGGAAAAGGTAGTCGCCTCTCAGGTCACCCATTACCTACGGACTCACAACCTACTCTCCCCTGCACAGCATGGGTTCAGAAAGGGGCATAGCACCTCCACGGCCCTAGCAGTTATCTCTGAGATCAGGTCCGCTGCTGACCAAGGCGAACTGACCGGGGCCATCTTTGTTGATCTCTCGAAAGCCTTTGATCGGGTAGACCATGCACTACTGTGCTCCTCTCTCCTACCACTTGGCTTCTCCTCCCCTGCCCTTGCCTGGATCAGTAATTATCTCACAGGCAGGCAGCAGTACACCAAGTTCAACAAGGCCCTGTTTGAGCCTGCCCAGGTAAACTGCAGAGTCCCCCAGAGCTCTGTCCTGGGGCCTCTCCTGTTTTCTCTCTTCGTAAATGAGCTACCCTCGGCTCCGGCTCTTGGGTCCTCAGTGCTGTATGCAGATGACCTAGTCATCATGTCCAGTTCCCAGGACATCTCTACCATCAACACCAAACTAAACTCAGACTTCGACCAAATCCAAACTTGGTTGCAGGACCATAAACTTATGATTAACCTGCAGAAGACACAGGCCATGCTCTTTGGCTCAGCAGCCAAGTTAAAAGCTGCCCCAGATTCACTACAGATTTCTGGGGCCGATGGAGTCCCCACTGCTAGTTGCAGACTTAGTGAAGTACCTGGGGTGACTCTTGACCCATGTGGATGTAACATGCACATCACTAATTCATGTAAGGCCTCAAACTGCAAGTTGGGACACGCTTACAGAGCAAAAAGTTGTCTCACTCCAGCTGCCCATCTCACCTTAGCCAGGGGAGTCCTCCTACCTACGCTCTGCTATGGACTAGTCACCTTTGCTCACGTTGCAAAAACTAGTCTAGTAAAGCGGGACTCGGCGTACAACATTAGCCATTTTGCACTCTCAGCCCCCTGCCTCACTCACCGCTGTGAGCTCTACACCCAGCTTGAATGGCTCCCACCGGAAACTCACCGCTCCTATGTTGTGGGCAACTTCATAGACAGTATTGTCAGAACTGCCGCCCCCCCTTAAACTTGCAGAGTCCCTCGTTCTAGCTACCTCCTCCTACAACCTGCGATCCAGTGACTCTCATGCCCTCCTGGTACCAAAACTCACACACAAATAAGTGACCGAGCCTGCACAAGGTGATGGCCCCCAGGGTTTGGAACTCTCTTCATCAAGCACTCGCCTTCCCTCCCACTAGAGCTTTAAAGCCTCCCTCTGGGGCTTTCTCAAAATGGCCTCCACCTGTCTTTGCACTAGACAAACCCTCTCAGCCTGTGACACCAGAATAAACTGAGATGCTAGCTAAACAATATGACTTGGGTAGAGTACATCTGCGCTTATACACCTCCTGTACTCACAGTTTACTAGAAAAATAGACCACTTAGGCCCACCTGCCCAACAGGGTGAGCATTATTACTGTGCACTCCCTTATCTTGCTCTGGGCCCACTCTATCCAAATGTTACTCCTCTTTGCCTACCTGCAAGCCTTACAACATTGCTGCCTGGAGCGATGAAACCACATTGCACTTCCTCCTACTGCCTGCAATGTAAATCCCTGCTGGTACTGTTGCTTGTATTGTCCCTGTGTGCTAATTCTCTTTAATGTAATCCTTCACTTGTTTTTGCCTGATGTTCATGTATGTACCTTGTAATCTCCAGGGTTGCACCTGAAAATTGTTCATGTATGTACTTTGTAATCTCCCGGGTCGCACCTGAAAATAGGCACTTGGCTGTCTAGTGTGCTTACCCGGTTAACAAAAGCAAATAAATAAATAAATATGTTTTCTAATGCAGTCCCTGCACCATTTCCGTTGCCCTTCTCTGGACTGCCTCCACTTTGCTAATGTCCTTGTGCAGGTGCGGCCTCCAGTACTGCATGTAGTACTCCAGATAGGGCCTAACCACTGTCTTGTAAAGAGGGATTATTACCTCCCTCTTACGACTTGTGATACCCCTACTAATATACCCCAACATCCCTCAAGCCTTACTGACTACTTTAGTGGTGTGCTTGGATGATTTCAGGTCATCTGTGATGATGACGCCTAAGTCTCTTTCTTCCCTTGTGATTGCCAGCAACTCCCGTCCCAACCTATAGGTAGCTTCCGGGTTTCTCTTCCCTATGTGCATAATCTTGCACTTCTTTGCGTTAAACCCCAGTTGCCACTCTTCTGACCATTTTGCCAGTTTTTCCAGATCTCTTCTCATTCTGCCCACCCCATCTGGATCATCTACTCTGTTCCAGATGTTAGTGTCATCTGCAAACAGGCAAACCTTACCCTCCAGTCCATCTGCAATGTCACTGATGAAAATACTGAAGAGGACTGGCCTCAGGACTGATCCCTGAGGTACCCCACTTGTGAGATGCATCTCTTCTGACTGTATACCATTTACCACCACTCTCTGTTTTCTGCCTGCCAACCAGTTTGCCACCCAGTTGACCAACCTCTGACCCACCCTGAGCCTACCCAGCTTATTAATCAATCTTCTATGTGGAACAGTATCGAAAGCTTTGCTGAAGTCAAGGTAGGCGACATCACCTGCACCCCCTTGGTTCACCACTCTGGCTACCCAGTCAAAGAAATCTATGAGATTAGTTTGACAGGACCTTCCTGTTGTAAACCCATGCTGTCTTGGATTCTGTGCTCCTATGGATTCCAGGTGTTGCACTATCCTTTCCTTAAGGAGTGTCTCCATAATCTTGCTTACTACTGAGGTAAGACGGACTTGTCTGTAGTTCCCTGCCTCCTCCCTGCTGCCACTCTTGTGGAGCGGGATCACATGAGCCCTTCATCAGTCTTCCAGGACCTCTCCTGTGCTCGAAGATTCACTAAAAAGTTCTGATAATGGCTCTGCTAGTTCCACCCTTAGCTCCTTTGGTACCCTAGGATGTATGCCATCAGGTCCTATTGCTTGTCCACCCTGAGCTTAGTGAGCTCTTGTAGGACCTTTTCTTTTGTGAAGGGACTTGTGCACCCCCGTGTCCATGGTTCTGAGCTGTGGGCCCTGCCCTACCTTCTCCTCAGTAAATACCGAGCAGAAGTATCTATTTAGGATAGATGCTTTTCCTTGGTCCTCCTCCACACACCCCCCCTTATCCCCTTTGATCTTAGCAATAACCCCCTCTGGACTTTCTCCTGTCACTAATGTATCTATAGAAAGTCTTGTCCCCTTCTTTTACTGTTCATGCTAGTGTTTCCTCACCCGACTTCTCTGTGACTTACCTTCTCTGGTGGTCCTGCCACAGGGCCCTGGATTGGATGCACCCAGTCATTGGTGTGGAGCCTGCAAGAGTCTGGCGAGAGACCAGGTGATCACCGTGCTATAGTCAGAGGGTTTTTCATCCTATCTGTTCCCCTACTGGCCCCACACATGTGCAATGATGCATGTGTGTACTCTGTCTTCAGAGACACCGCCAGCATCTGTGCGTCGGGTCCCTTAATGTGTTGTCACTCAGTGCTGCCACCTAGATTCCTCTAGGAGGCAGATAAGCCACAGGACTTGCAGTCCCTCCTCCCCGAGGGAGGAATGCTATCCTACAAATGCTCAATCCTCCCTCCCAGGCCAGTCTCTGAGCAACCCAGGTCCGTTCCCAAACTCGAGTTGTCAATGTGGCAAAAGGTAAGGCACCTAGCGCCTCATCCCTCTGCACCACTGGGCTGGCTTACACAAAGAAGTTTTTGAGCCCTAAAAAGGATACCCTCTATTTGGCTGCCATATTTTATAAGCTAGTGGTCAAACTGACTACCAGCTCACAAACTGATTTGTCCCACCCTGTCCATGCCTTAAAGATGTTGTCGAGGATCTTCTGTTCAGGTGCTACTCATCAGCAACCTTCTCTATGCAGCTGCGACGGTCTGCTAGAAAGTTTAACTTGCCCACTAAATGAAGTACAAGGAGGTGCCCTACTATTATTACTT
This sequence comes from Neoceratodus forsteri, assembly GCA_016271365.2. Classification (NCBI taxonomy): domain Eukaryota; kingdom Metazoa; phylum Chordata; order Ceratodontiformes; family Ceratodontidae; genus Neoceratodus; species Neoceratodus forsteri. The sequence continues at coordinate 767,984,398 of CM028136.1, forward strand.
CCCTTACTACTGTCATTAGTAAAGGAATAACTGGGCACTTGTTATCTTTAATCTGTCGGTCCATGACTGACTCTACCAGTGATTTAACAGAATATGTCCTACAGAGATGGCGTGAGGAACTAAACCGACAAATTATGTTAGACTCCTGACTGCAGAGATGTTTTTGCTGTTTGTACTACCAAGGGGTTTGTGTGATCCTTCCTTGCGTTATCTCCTAGGTATCTTGTATTCGTGGCCAAAAAGGTCAAAACTAGGACCTGGATCACTCAACAGGTTCCTTCTCCGGGGAGCTGGAGGACTACTGTTAACCAAATCTACAGGATGGAAAAGATTACACACACACTAAATGATAACGCTGCGCTCTGTTCATCTAGATGGAATGAATGGATCCTGCACTTGATGACTAAAGATCCAGACTTTGTCCCCTGATGAATCTGTATATCTGGACTCAATCCCTTTACTCCTTAACTATAACCAGAACTTAAATATCACCTCTCTACTCCTCTAATTTGCTGGGGATACACTGGCCAGTTTCTGTGGCGCACCCTGTCCCCCCTCTCACACATGAATTATCTCCCTCCCCCCGCTGTCCCAAAGTGGGTGGAGGCTCTAAGTAATGATGCTACCTATACACCAGATGCTTTTATTGTACTACTCTAATGTGACTGCTTGCTGAAATATATGTAGTACTATCCATTTGTAATTATGGGTACTGTGGACTTGGAAAAGTTTAATAAAAATTATATTTACCAAAAAAAAGGAGGTGCATGTGAGTGCAGGGTAGTTTCCACAGAATCAGGGCTTCCTGATGTAGACTTTATGACTGGGAACCTCCTTGCTTGTTCAGGTACAACAGTGCGTGGTTTAGTTTGTATTTGCTTGAACTGTCTGATCACCAGGGGAACAAATGCCATAAAGACCTGGTGAGTTGCCAATAGCTGGATCATATCCCATGTAACACCTCCTGAATGACATGAGCAACCAACCTGAAAGTGAGGCATCTGTGATTCGGTGGATAGTAGGACAAGGGGGCTGGAACGAGCTCACTGCTCTGAGGATCTGTTCCACCTACCACCAAGGGAAGGCCTTCATGACCCTTGAGGTCACCTTCACCTTGCAATTTATGTGATCCTTCTATTGGACCACCATTCCTTGAGATACCACTAAACTGGCCTCATGTGAATTCGAGTCCAATGGACTACAGATGTGGTCAGAGCCACGAGGCTCAGGAGTAGAGAATAATCCCTGAGCTCCAAGAGTAGGGGTACCTTGGCTAGGTATAACTCTAGTTCTGCCTCAATGAATGTGATAACTGGAGTTAAGGTTAGTACAGACTTTTCTAAACTGAGGAGGAATCCTAGTTTCTGAAAGGCAACTACAGTGAGGTCCTGAGCCTTCATAGCTGGCACTGGCCTTTTTTTTTTTTGAAATTTGGAAAATGTTATTGACTTTACATTACAAGTACAAACTACAGAGTTAGAACATGTAAGGTCACAGGTCATACTATGCCTACTCAACCCTCCTGCTCCCCAACCCCCCATTAGGTCCCCTGCTTCTCACTGAATTATACCCCAGTAAGAAAAAATTACTCACCTTAGTAACTGTGTTTCTTCTATTGGAGTCTTGCTGAATTCTGGCATATGTAGTGATCCCCAACCTTTGAACTGCCCCAGAGAACAAAGAGTTAACTTTCTATGCAGAACACAGAATGCTGAGCTCGAGCTTGGTTGAAGTCTCTGTCTGGAGTGTTTCAAACTCAAACCGTCGGATTCTTAAGAGCCCACTAACTAAAAATTCTATGTGGAAATTGTAAAATTCCTAGTAGCCAACTGGCAGTAAAAAGTTTTGGGTTCCCAAAGGAAGACTCAAGTCAGGGAACCCAAAAACCAAAAAACAATCTAATACAAATAACAGTAATAAATCATCACCCAAACAAAAGGAAGAGGGTGTAAACAAGGAGCACCCCTGGGGTGCAACACTGCACCTGCCCACCCACTTCCCAAAAACAGGTTCTGAGAGGGGAGGCAGGGAGGGAGGTCAGAATACAGCAAGACTCCAATAGAAGAAACACAATTACTAAGGTGAGTAATTTTTTCTTTAAACAACATGAAGTCTTGCTGTATTCTGACATATGCAGACTACCAAGCAGTACCTCCATGGAGGAGGGACAGAACCTATTTTGGCAATAGGCTCTGAAGTACTGCTGTGCCAAACCGAGCATCACTCCTAGCCTGGATATCCAGAGAATAATGCTTGGTAAAGGTATGGACTGTTTTCCAGGTGGCTGCTTGACGAATTTCTAAGAGAGGAATATCCCTGGCAGCAGCCAGGGAAGCAGCTGTACCTCTGGTGGAGTGAGCCCTCAGGCCTGAGGGAGGAATCTTTCCTAGTTTTTCATAGCAGAATTGTATACAAGATACAATCCACCTGGCAATAGTTCTCTTAGTGGCAGGTTTGCCCTTTCCCACCTCTCCATAAGTGAGGAACAACTGGAAGGAGTCAAACCTGTGACCCTTGGTACACTCTATGTAGTAACTAAGGGCTCTTTTAACGTCTAAACTGTGTAGCCTCCTCTCACCTGAGGAAGAATGATCAGTGAAGAAAACAGGGAGAGACACAGACTGATTCAAATGGAAGTCTGAAACCACTTTGGGCAAGAACTTCCTATTGTTTCTAAGGACCACTTTATCCCTGTGAAAGGAGATAAAATCAGGTTCCACTGACAGGGCCTGCAATTCACTGATATGCCTGGCAGAGGTAATGGCTACCAAGAACACAGTTTTCCAAGTCAAGTACTTAAGCTCTGCTGAGGACATAGGCTCAAAAGGAGGTTGCATAAGCTGAGCAATGCAAACATTCAAATCCCAGGCAGGAGCAGGGTCTCTAAAGGGAGGATTGGTGTGAAGCAATCCTTTAAAAAATTTACAGAACACAGGATGAGATGATAGTGAGGAAGACTTTCCCACTGACAGAAAAGCAGAAACAGCTGACAAGTGTACCTTGAGAGTAGCTGGTCTGAGGCCTAGGCCATTAAGATGGACCATATAATCCAGAACCGTAGGTAATTCAGCAGTGTCTGGAGAAATATGCTTCTTGGAACACCAAATGCTGAATCTTTTCCTTTTGGAGTTATAAGTCTTTCTGGTGGAGGGCTTTCGAGCAGCCTTAAGAATATCCAGAACCCCCTGAGAAAGATGCAAGTCTGCAAACTCTAACTCTTCAAGAGCCATGCCTTGAGATTGAGAGACTGAAGATTGGGGTACCAAATCCTTCCCCAAGAGGATGTTAACAGGTTATAATTCCTGGGAAGAGACGGGGAAGATGGACTGCTAGGGACAACAACAGGGGGTACCAAGGCTGTCTGGCCCAATCTGGAGCAATTAGAATCACTTTGCAAGGTTGAAACCTTATCTTGACTAGAACCTTGAACAGGAGTTGGAAGGGAAGGAAGGCATACAGAAATTTCCCTTCTCAATTCAGAATTAGTGCATCCACGGGGACTGAGCCCAAGACTGGGGGTCTGCAACAAAAGAGAGGAAGTTGGTGATTGTTTGCGGCTGCAAAGAGATCTATCTCTGGAGTGCCCCACCTTGAAAAAAATCACTTTCAACACCTGAAGGTCCAGGGACCATTCGTGATGGCCCTGAGAGATCCTGCTCAGTGCATCTACTAACACATTGTCCTTTCCTGGAAGGTGAACTGCTATCAGAGAGGCCTGCAGGGAATAAGCCAGGGACCACAACTTCATGGCTTCTGTGCACAAGGCCGCAGACTGAGTGCCTCCTTGTTTGTTGATGTACCACATGGTGGTGGTGGTGTCTGTTCTGACTTGAACCACCTTGTTCTGCACTGACTGAGGGAAAGCTTTCAGGGCCAGAAAAACTGCCCTGAGTTCTAGGAGATTGATATGTAGAAGGGATTCCTGAGGGGACCACAGTCCCTGGGCAGTGAGGGCCCCCAGATGGGCTCCCCAGCCCAGAAGAGAAGCATCCGTGGTAAGGACCACTGAATGAGACTGAGGGGCAAATGGAACCCCTGCCTTAGTTGTCCTGATCCTGCCACCACTGAAGGGCTTGGATCAGGGTCCGAAATCACAGGAATCAGTTGGTAAGGGAATCCTTCCTTTGGGGACCAAACGCTCTCAGATGGAAATGGATATCCTCATCTGAATCTTGCCCTTGGACCACTGCTGTAGAAGCTGCCATGTGGCCCAAGAGCTGGAGGAAATGCCTTGCTGGTCGAGACACCTGAAGGCTGAAGGAAGAAGACAGTTCTATAAGAACTCTTGCCCTCTCCAGGGGAAGAAAGGCTCTTGCTTTGACAGTATCCAGCTCTGCCCCTATAAAGGTAAGGAGCTGCACTGGCTCGAGAACTGACTTGGGAAGGTTGAGAAGAAATCCTAGAGAAGTGAGCACTTGCTGGGTCACTTGCAGGTCTGACTTGACTTGGTCTGGAGACTGGCCTACTATGAGCCAGTCGTCCAGATATGGAAAAATGGAAATCTTTTGCCTTCTTAGAAAGGCAACGACTACTGCCAAGCACTTTGTGAAAACCCTCGGGACTGATGTTAGACCAAAGGGCATTGCCTTGAACTGACAGTGGCCTTAGGGCAACTGGAACCTGAGGTACTTTCTGTGGGAGCACCTGATGGGAATGTGAAAGTAGGCATCTTTGAGGTCCAGAGAGGCTAGCCAGTCCCCTGGCCTTAGACAGAGAAGAATTATTCCCAGAGTTACCATCTTGAACTTTGGTTTTAAAAGATGTTTGTTCAGGTATCTTAGGTCTAGGATGGATTGCCACTCTTCTGTCTTTTTTGGGGTAAGGAAGTACCTGGATTACAGACCTTTGCCCCTGTGTAGGGTAGGAACTCTCTCTATGGCTCTTGAGGCCAGAAGAGATGAAACTTCTGCCTCTAGGGCAATGGTTTCTGAGAGGCCTGCAGGTGGAAAAGATCTGGCTCTCATCCTCGGAAATTTTTTGAAGCTGAGAACCAGACCCTGGCTTACTACTTCCAGGACCCACTTGTCTGATGTAATAGACCTTAAGTGGTCCTGTACTCGTCCATTTTCTTCATGTAATTCTCTGTCTGCTCCCCAAACAGAGAATTATCCATTACAGGAAAATCCATGGCCTTAGCCTGGGTACCCTGCGAGAGGCTAGTACATCTGAGCCAAGCCATTCTCCGAAGAGCCACAGATGTAGCCATGACTCTTGATGACACATCATTGGAGTCCACAGCAGCATGAAACTGTACTTTTGATGCCTCAATCCCATCTGCAGCCACCTCCTCCAGCTCCTTGGCTAGCTGGGGGGAGGCCTGTTTAGCCAATGCCAGTACAGTGTCCCACCTAGACTTCTGGTACCTGGCTGTGTAGGCCATATAATTCACCTGCCTGAGTCCCAAAGAGGATGCCATGTACTGTTTCTTTGCCATGGCATCAATCTTCCTGCAGTCCTTGTCAGGGGGTGTGTGAAGCCAAGGGAATATTTGCCTTGTCACAGGCAGCAGCCTGCACTACCCCAACATGGCTGCATTGCTGGTATAAGAATTCCATGTCTGAGCCTGAAAGTACATACCTTTTGTCCATTCTTCTATCCACAGGATGTAGAGTATTAGGAGACTTTAGAATTTTTTGTGTCTGCTTCCCAAAGGATTTGTGGAGGGGAATAGACAGTCTCCTGGACTCTGGGATGTCCATAATTTCTACATAATCAGGCTCCTCTTGATCCTCCAATGCCTCTTCCATAGGAAGTTGGAGGGTTTCAGCCACCTTTCTGTAGAACATAAAGTGAGAAGGGGACTCAGAAAGCCTAGGAGGGGAAACACCTGAGGGTCTGTCTGGGGAGATGTCCGGTTCCACAGGCACATCCAGACCCTCACTTTCACCATCATCATCCTCAAATACCCCTTCCTCTTCAAACTCCGGTTCATAAAAATCTTCAAGGGCATAATCTTGAACCGGGGGAACCAACCGAACCGAACCCCTGCCAGAAGGTGCCGGATCGGAAGGAACCGAACAAGCGATTCCAGATCCGAATCGCTTTGGCTCTCTTCGGGCGGGTCAGAACATGAACCTCTGGATCCGAACGGACGATTTTTCTTTGCGCTTTCTTTTTGTCGGAACCGATCCCTCGGAATCGGCTCTCCTTTTGCTCGAAGAAGTATCACCCTGGTCAGAGGGCACTCCTTCTGGTTCGGTCGGAACCGAACCGGGCTGGCCATCCAGGTCAGAGGACTTCTTGGCCTCCTTTTCCCTCAGTCTACCTAATCTCTTTTCAAGGGTAGATTTGGGAAAATGTTTACGTATTTGGCAGTCTGAACTGAGGTGGTCAAACCCCAGACAATAAACACAGGTGGTGTGGGGATCGGCCTTAGCAAAGACCTCCCCACACTCACTGCAGTGTTTAAACCCAGTGGGCCTGTTTTTTTTCTTGGGTTTCTCAGACATGGCCAACCTAACCAACTTACCCTTTTTATGGCAACCGCCAGGCAAGACACCCTTATTGGTTCCTAACTATGTCACGGGTATTGGAAAAAACTGCAGAAAACAAGGTTTTTTTAGAACCGATAAGAACCGGTAACCACACACTAAGTAAAACACAAAATTTCACTATCAAATGGTCGGTTCAGCCGAACCGACCTGCACTTTTACAAGTTCCACACAGAAAAAGAACAATTCCTATCTAGTATTCACGGCACCACAGACAGAGACTGAACCGACTATGCGGATAACTTTTTCGCAACCGAGCTCTAGCTCAGCATTCTATGCTCTGCATAGAAAGTTAACTCTTTGTTCTCCGGGGCAGTTCAAAGGTTGGGGATCACTTCATATGTCAGAATACAGCAAGACTTCATATTGTTTGAACAAATATTATACTGGCAAGAGAACCAGAAATCAAAGAGATAAGTACCAAAGGGAAAGCAAGAGAGGACAGTGATATGATCAGTTCAAATATAAATCGTAGAGCTTACCCCACCTTTTAGTGAAAACAGGTAATCTGTGATGAATACTGGCAATCAGGCGTTCCGTCCTGAGGCAACAGGAAAGCTCATGTAGCCATTCACAGTACGAAAGAGAGGATTGGTCTAACCAATGTTAAAGACCAGCTTCTTCACTGCTAGCGAAATGAGAGCCATATGATATCTCCGCTCTTTGACTGCAATCTGGGTATAGTCCCCTATGATACATATCTTCAGGGAGAAAAGGCCCTCCAAGCCCAGCAGGGGGTCAGAATGAGATTCCATCGAGGCCTACAGTGGGGAGACCTTCTCATAAGACAAAAGGATGTGCAAGATTGTACCCTCCTCCTTACCACATCTGGTGCAAGAGGAGGAACTGAGGCGTCCCATCTTAGTCAACTTATAAGGCACCCAATCTGGGGTGCAGTTTTCTGTGGATAGCATCGTTATGTACAGAAAAGTCGAGATCCTGGTCAAACCAGACCCCGAGATATCTAAATGAGGTACAAGCCTCCAAGGAAGTCCCATCTAAGGTGTGGAAGGTAGGGGTGGAGGGGAGACGGGAAAGTCTTTGCCTCATGCTGAAGGTTAAGGAGACAGTTTTCTTGGTGTTGAAAAACACTTGATTTGAGCAGAACCAGAGCTGAACATCACTGAAGTCCTGCTGGAGTCTGGACGCCACTTCCTGGGGAAGAGGGGCCTGATGTATACAGTACTGTATCATCAGCAAACATGTGAATGGATGTGTGTGGACAGGCCAAGGGCAGGTCGTTAAGGAAGCTGGAGAACAGGATTGGGCCAAGGACCGAGCCTTGGGGCACTCCTGTGGTGACAGGGAGGGGGTCGGAGGTGGAAGAGCCAATTTTGACTGACTGGGACCTGCCTGCCAGGTAGGAGTGGAATCAGCTGGTGGCAGCATTGGACAGCCCCGAGCTAGAGAGCTTGGTCAGGAGAAGGGAGTGACAGTGTCGAAAACCTTTGCTAGGTCAAACAAAAATGGCAGTGGTGATGTGACCTTTGTCCATGCCAGTAAAAATTGAATCGGTGAGTTTTAGGAGGGAAGTAATGGTGGAGTGTGATTTCCTAAATCCAGACTGGTAAGGTGTGAAGAAGGAGGAGGAGTCGAGGAAGGAGTGGAGTTGTGAGAGGACTAGGTGCTCCTGGATTTTGCCTAGTATGGGGAGGAGGGAGATGGGGCAATAGCTGCCAGGGGAGGAAGGGTCGCCCCCTTTAGGGAGGGGATGACTGTAGCATGCTTCCAGTCAGAAGGGATAGAGGCAAGAGAGAAAGAGAGGTTAAAGAGTGACGCTAGGGGGGTGGCGATTGCTGGGGCCAATAGGTAGAGCATCTTGGAGTCTAGACCCGAGGGGCATTTGCCCTTGAGGGGATTTAGGCTGAGCAGGGTGGTGCGTACTTCGGACGGGGTAACTGGGCAAAGGGAGAATGAGGAGGCTGGGAGGGGGGTTGGGGTGGGTAGGGATGTGATCGCGGGAGGGTGTGGGGCAGGTGGGAGAGTGGACAGGAGAGAGGCTGGACAGTTGGTGAAAAAGGTGTTGAAAATAAATAAATAAATAAATGTTGGTTTTAATAAGCCAGTCATCCAGATATAGATGCACTGCCACCCCCTTGCCTGTAGAGCTAGGCTGCAACTACCAAAAGGCATTTGGTGAAAACCCAGGAAGCACAGGAGAATCCAAATGGCAAGACTGTAGTGATATGTTCTATCTCCCAGTCTGGATCTGTGAAATTTCTGGTGGGATGATCTGATGAGGATGTGAACATATATATAGTATTCTTCAGATCTAGGCAGCAAAACAAATTTCCTTCTTGAAGGGATGGGATTAGCTCCCTTAAAGATACTATCTTGAATTTTGTGTATCAGATTTGCTAAAGCCACCAAGATCCAAGATGGGTCAACACTATACTGCCTTTTTTGGAACCAGTAAGTACTGGAAAAGCAATTAATTTCCCCTTTCAGGCATTGAAACCTACTCTACTGCTTCTGGACTCAGACGTCTCGTTAAATTTTGTCCTTAAGCATTCCCATTCTAGGTCGGAAAATATGCTGTACTTCAACATATGGACTGGAGGAGGAGATACATGTTCCAGAGCAAGATCTTCAAATGTATTAGGCACCTGCAGTCACTGACTGTTTTTACCTGATACTGCCATGGGGTCTAAGGTACATTCCCACTGCTACAAAGTGCTGTGACTTATTTGAATGGGTACAACCAACATTCTGGCCAGAGAGTGAGAAAGCCCTGATACTGTCTTGAATACTGTACATAACTGATACTGATACTTTTTCTGCCACTTTTTTCCTTCTCTTTTTGGTAACCAGGTAAGGCCCCACTAGTGTCAGTTTTCAGGGGTGACCCAGGAGAACTGGGGAGGTTAAATGACTTGCTCAGAGTCACACAGTAAGCAAGTGGGGGTTGTGGGAATCAAACTCGGGTCTGTTGATGTACCAAGCTCATTTACAGCTCATTACTCAAACCTCTAGGCTATACTGCCATACCTCTACTGTTTATTTTCTGTTTTTGCCTGGTGCTGCAGCTGCTAGCATTGCACGGAAAAAACATCAAAGTAGCAGCATTCAGGAGCAAGTAGTCGTACTGACTAATGTAGAGTTTCAAACCTCCAGAAGTCCAAGTGGAAAAGGCATACATATGAGAGAAACTCCAAATATAGTTGCTGATTATTCACATTTATTTGCTTGATTTAAAGTGTAGCTTCAAGTCATGTGCTGACTCTTCATCACCCCCAGATTGGAGTCTCTCTCATATGTATACCTTTTCCACTTGGACTTCTGGAGGTTTAAAACTCTACATTAGTCAGTGTGACTACTTGCTCCTGAGTGCCGCCACTTTGGTGTTTTTTTTCATGTCTAAAGTTTGTTTTGGAAAGCAGCTGACATTACCTACAGCTCATGGAACTCGTGTGTTCTAGCACTGCATGGTGTGGCTAAGCTTGTGCATGTGTACCATGATACTGCACGCAGCAGCCATGTTACTCACAGGCGTTCCAGGTCCTGTCATGTGACCCCAGTCCTGTGTGATCTGCACTGGCTGCTGGTGAAGTAGCATATTATCTTCAAGGTTGGTTTGCTGACCTACAAGATCCTATATGGACTGATCCCTAGTTAACTGAGGGAACTCTTGACACCTCCCACCCGTCTCGCCCCCTTGCTCCTCCGAGGTAGGCTTCCTGATGGTGCAGGGGGAGGCTTAAGTCATCAGGGAATTGAGTGTTTGAGATAACTGGTCCAGCCCTGTGGAACTCACTTCTGAGATCTCTGAGTGTGGTCCCCTCAGTGCAGACCTTTAAGAGGGACCTTAAGAACTTTTTATTTAATGAAGCTTACATCTCTAACAGCCACTTTTAGTTGGATGGCTGCTATTTTATTAGTATTTATTTATTTAGGATGTTGTAAAGCATGGAATAACGTATTGTTTTTATGCTGTTTGTGTATTTTCTGTAATGCGCTCTGAACCCTTGGGAAAGGGAGCTGTATAAAGTAAACTATCACTGTAAATGCGCAGAGTGGGAAATAAATTCTTAAAATCAGAAAGTAGAAGTAAATCATGCAAATTGAGAGTAAATACTCCTTTATCCTCCTTATCTGTTCCTCTGCTTCTTGTAATCCACACAGCTGTAAACACAGTAGGTATCCCTTCTGTTCAATTATAAGCCCGCTAGATTTATCTGTGTAAATACTGTAAGATTCAGTATGCTATCATAGAAAACAATAATTTCAATCACTAACATTTATTTCAAAGGTTTAACCAGGAAAGACGTACTGAGCTGGTAACAGCTAGTTTCCAGATGTGTCCAGGGGGAAGGGTGAAGGGAGTACAGCTATCAGAAAATAACACAAGGTACAGTTACAATAAACAAAGCATAAACAGTAAATCAAAGTCCAAGTACATCAGAACAAGATGAATGCAACAGAAATTAGCACCAGTACACAGTAACACACAACAGCTAATTGCAGTCAATGGGGCAGTAACAGATGCTGGCTACAGAGCTGCAACTAGTGGACAGGGTGGCTGGAAGAGGGGTCAGGTGCATTTGCAGGTGTGAAAAGAGAAGTAATGAAGGAGAGTTTTGAGAGAATAATGCTTACTTATCTATCTGTATTAACTGCATTTGTATTTATTGTTCCTTAGCGTGCCTCTGTTCCTCCCTTCCCCCTTCCCAGGACACATCTGGAAACAAGCTGTTGCCAGCTCAGCATGTATTTCCTGGTAAAACTTTTGAAATAAAACAAACAAAACAGGGCAGAGGCAGAGCAAATAGAAGGAGGCAGAGAAAATCAGAGCAAAGGAAATCAGAACAAGCAGCTTGATCTGCAGAGGATTTTACAAGGAGGAGGGAGAAAGAGCAAGACAGGGGGGAAGGAGGGAGGGAGTCACACCAGAATATGGAGATGACAGAGGAACACAGAGAGGCACCTGGCATCAATAGAAAAATATACTGGAATAAACTTACCATTTCTGGAATTCTGCTCGTGTCCATTCAAACTTGTGATCCTCATGTCTAAATCCTATCAGTCCTGGGAGCAGTGGGTTAAATTCTGCATTTGGAGTGCTGATGACTACCATTGTTGGAACCATGTAACCAAACACCACTTCAGTAAACTTGGCCAATTTTGTCAGTTCTAAGTGCTCTATTCTAAATTTAAGAAAAAAAAGGATCAGTGTTGAACAATATTCTGCCCTTGTTGGAAACGAGGGTTGTAGCAAGTAGAGAATACACTCAGTGCATTTTGAAAGCCTTTCTCGGTGCTAAATTAGTTTCTTCCATGTAGTATATTTTAAATTATGTTATCAAGTCTTTCAATGACCTTCTCTCCGTACACAGTAGTACTACAACAGGAAGATTACAGTGTGGACATTACAAAAAGCACCGCAGGTCACTGGACTGGACCACAGTCACTGACTCTGTGTGCCTCTGTTGCTTATACAATAAAAGATAAGGGGCAAGATTTTCAAAACCTTCGGGGACCAAGTCCCATGCCATAGCCACTGCTGCGGGATGAAATCTCTGCAACTGCGGTAATTTGTATTTTTAGCTGGCACAGCTGCAGGGGATGGTCCCACCAGGTGTAACATTTTGACGCAGCTGCATTGAAAAATGGATCGCAAGGTGCTGTAAATGGGGGAGCCGGCTGTAAACCGACTCCTGCTTTGAAAATACGGTGCATGTGGGCTCTAATCCCCCAACCCAGTCCAGCCAGAATCATCAGCTCCTCTTGACTGAAAAGTATAGCCATCAGAAAATATGCTGTCCTGACTGGAAATTTCTGCCTCCAGGCCATCCCAGTTGACAAGGTATACAAACAGCACTGTGCTGAACATATTATCCAGCTGTGGGGAGGACGGCATCTGCCCCATGTTTCTGAGAATAGGTGCTCCTGCCAGAGTGGCAGCCCTTACTGACATCTTTAACTGGTCCCTCATAGCAGGTTCCTTTCCCAGTAATTGGAAGCATGAGATAGTCATCCCCATCCATAAAGGTGGCCCCACAGATGCTCCCTCCAACTACAGAGCTATCTCCCTCCTACCAATTCTCTCTAAGGTCTTCAAGAGGTTGGTGTGCAGACAACTCATCAACTGCTATTCCAGCTCAGGCTTTCTGACCCCATACCAATCTGGCTTCCATCCGAACCATTCCACCTCCACCTCCCTCCTCCATGTCACTGATCACTTACATTCTAACATGGACAAGGGCATAGACACAGGGGCCATCTTCATTGACCTTGCCAAAGTATTCGACACTATAGATCACAATCGATACCTGGGAAAACTGGTGGCCTCTGGTATCTCTTCCCCATTCTCTAGTTTGGTTCTATTCCTACCTAACCAACTGAGCTCAGTCAGACAAGCTAGGTGGAACCACATCCCCTCCACTTTTGGTCACCCTTGGTGTCTTCCAAGGCTCTGTTCTGGGCCCTTTGCTGTTCACTGTCTTTATAAATGACCTTCCCCAAGCCCTCTCCTCCTGTGATATACACATCTATGCCGATGATACAGCTGTCAATGCTTCTGGCCCTGCTGGCCCTTCATTGAAGAGCCCCTGCTAAAGGATTTCTATGCTGTTCAAAAATTGGTTTCAGGAAAACTGACTAGTTATGAACCAGAAGAAAATGAAATCCATGCTGTTCGGCTCCAACCACTGGTTAAGTGCAGCTCCTGACTCATTTAACCTAAACACCTGACAAGGGGTACGCCTTGACTCGGTGCCCTCTTACAAATACTTGGGCATACACTTGGATCAACATCTCAATTATTCTGCCCACATATCCCAAGTAACAGCCAAGTATTATGCCAGTCTTAGTGCCCTCTACAGGGTGAAAAGCTGTCTTCAGTCTCACATCAAGAAGATGGTTGTCGAATGCTCCATATTTCCCCTGCTGGACTATAGGGATATCGCCTATATAGGGGCGAATGCCCTATCCAAATTGTCCACACTGTTCAATGCCCTGTGCAGATTTGTTCTGGTCTGTCCCCACAAAACACACCACTGTACTATGTACAATGAATAGCTGACTACCACCCCTGAAGAGGCAAAATTTGCACAATGCGCTAGTGGGGACTAGATACTGGACAGGGAAACTCCCTAGTTACCTACTAGGCCTCTTCACACTGGCTATAAATCGCTCTGACTCCCTCAGGTCTGAGGACAGTTGTCACTTCCAGATCCCATGCTGCAGGAGAAAACTAGAGCCACCGTCAATCACCTATAGGCTTCCTTCCATTTGGAACAGTTTGCCTGACTAAATAACCTCAGCTACTTCCTTTCCTTCATGTAAGCAACAAATCAAAGCTCATCATGCCTCCCTGACCTCATGCCTCAGCTGCTCTACTATTCCTTGCTCTGGTAGTACCTGCTGGAGCCTTGACACCATGTAGTGGGACCGCTGGGCATCAAACTTCCACTTCTTCAACCCTAGCCTACTTGGCACACTGCCTGATGCATGTGTAACTGACCAGTTCCTGGGGTTATTATAATCCCATCAGTTTTAGATCAGGCAGATAACTTGGGCAGTGTTAGAGGGCTTTAAATGCTCTCTGTAAAACATTACATCACCATTTACTCAGCTCTGCTGAGCAGGGGATGAGGTAATGCTGTTTGGCACTCTTGCAGCAGCATAAGCCATACCTGGCCAGCAGCTGTTGCTTGAGCTGTCAGTAGTCTGAGGTCAGTGTCCCGTGAGAGTTCTGAGGGCACGAGCTGCCTGCTGGCACTCTTGTCAAGAGGGAAGGACCATCATTTGTCATTTTATGCCATAGTTCAGTAACCAATGGCTGGTTTCCTGGGAAGTGGTGACTACCAGATCCTGTGAAGATTTTTCACAGAAAAGAGGAATGGGACTGAAGGTTCAGTAAGTGATTTGTGGCAACCCCCAAAAGACTGTAAGAGCTATCAGCACTGCCCAAATTGTAGAGACTGTGTGTGTACAATTTAAAAATATGGATTTATGTGAGACCTGAGGATTTCAAGTTCTTTTCAAGTGTTCTGAGAGGAACAAAGTGTATGAAAGTAAAATGGTCAAGTAGGGTTGGCTGGTGCCCGGTCAGCTACAGGTGTCATGGACTCCAGCATATCATTTGTGCTGTAGGATGTCTCTTGTAGCCCCTGCATGGCTAGAGAATCCTGTATTCTAAAGTAATGGCAGAGATAATCTAGCTTGTGGCCAGAGTGAGCTATCCCCTCATTCCAGGTGCAAGTAGATCTAATTGGTTACCCAGAGAAATGTTTTTAGGTGTTAACTACAGTCACCTAGTGGTGCTCAATATAAGACCAGGAACCCTGCATAGGGCTGACAGTTCATACAAGTCCATGACTCCTGAAATATTGCTGGACATGTGTGACAATGTTCTTAGAAGTCCATGTCTCCTAAAACAGGGCTGGACGGGTATGGTAAATGTTTGTGGAAGAAACCAGTTTGCCTGTAAGAATGTTGGAAATGTTTTTGCCTGTTACAACAAGAGTCATCTGTAATTTATAGTTGCCAACCCTGGGGGTACCCCCTTATTCGCTGTTAACATTTTGTCAGGAATAAAAAGCCATACAGTAACATTCCGAATCCCTGGTTGCGGACAATCCATCTTTGAGTGACTTGAGTGATGTTTTTGGGGCCCCACAGATAGGAGACACACCATAGCCCTGGCACCTCCTTCCCCAACCTGGGTAAAATAGAAATGTTGCTTTGTGCTCTACCCCCCTGACCTCTGAGATGCCTGAGCCAGGTGTTTGCCCTAATGCCAGGGGTGATACCTATTTTCTGCCAACTTGTGGTTTGTTGCCTTGTTTGAGTAACACGTTTGGGGGTGGACAGGGTTACATATGCTACACTGGTAACACACTCCTTAGACAAAGTGAATCTCTACTGTACAGACTCCAACACTATGCAACTGCGTTATATCTTATATTATGCAGTGCAGCTGTTTTATAAGGGCCCGTGTGGGAAAATGCATTCTTGTATTTATGTAGTCTTATCACTGTACTTTGTTACTCGCAAAATCCTTGTTGGATAAATGTATTCTTCTCTATAACCCCCCTACCCCCAGTTGCAGCTGGAGACTAGCATTCTGGGCTCTGTTTACCTGGTAAAATGTGTCTAAACAAACAAACAATCAATAAACAAATAAATAACAGCAGAAAACACTCACAGTTCTATGCAAGTTACCAAGTCAAACCCCAACATATAGGGGTCCTTTTCTGTAACTGATCCTTGGTACAATGTCACTGTCAGAGGTCGCTCACTGGGCTGCAGATAATCACCAGGAAGAGGAGAGAGACTGTACCTAAAATTGTATTAAAAATATCAACAGGATTATTATTAAAATTCATATTCTTCTGACAGGTATTCTGAAAAGATGAAATAAGAAAATATAAATACCGAGCCTGAAATTTTTTTAATCTCTGCCTTTCCAGTTTGCTATTTAAACAGAGCCATCATTTTAAGTCAGAAATAAGTAAAGATAAAACACAGCATTTTGTTGAGGCATGATGTAACATCAATATACATAACAGATCACTGAATATTAAACTTCCTGTTAAAAAGACCTCAAATGTAGAGCAATATATGGCCTAATCTTTTCTTTCATTTTCTGGGCACAAATATTTTACTTTTATAACAAGCCCCTCATCAAACAATTTTCCCAATCAAGATTAATATATAATCACTGGTGACCCCCTTTAACACATGGACTAGAGCTGTGTTTCAAATGCTGTAATGACTCATAGAACCAGTTATTAATGCGTTCTCAAATCTTTCTTTTAGAAACAGTGTCCCTGAGTGGCGTTTCGTGTCACTCATTTGTAGCATGCCATCTGACAGGCTCTTAGTCTCTCTGTGAGTGGTCCAATAACTTCGAGAAACATGGCGTCTCTGTCTCTCCATTTCGGAGGGGCTGCACAGATCTGACTACTAGCCTCTCACTGTCCTATTATTTATTTTGTTTAGTATTTATCTGGTTGATCCTGCCTTAACAACACGAAAAATGAATCTGGTTGATCCTGCTGTTTGTACGCATCGGTTGTGGCTTAGGGAGACAGCGGCTGCATCGGGAAATGGATCGTGGCTGACTACTGTCAGTTAACTGGGTGTAGTGCACGTCCTAATTAGAAAACAAAAAGTACTTGCTCCGGATTAAAGCACTCTGGGACTCATCTTTTGAGTGCTGAACAAGTTGGATTTGTGCCTGGGTGTTCCTCTGCTGACCATCTCAGGACACTCAAGCATGTGTTTTATACGGCCCAATCCTCAAGAGTCTCCTATGGCTTTGATATCCTTAGAGGCCGGAAAAGCCTTTGACGGGGTGGACTAAGGGTTTCTCTGGATAACACTGAAGAAAATGGGCTTCCCTCCCCATTTCATACAAAGGATACAATCGGTCTACTCTTCACCCTCAGCCAAGATTTATTGTAATGGTGTTTTCTCTGCTAGATTTTCTCTGTTTTCTGGTACCAGACAAGGTTGCCCTCTCTCACCTTTCCTTATTAATCTTTATTTGGAGCCTCTTCTTCTTCACATTAAACGGTTCCCCCAGATTAGAGGCATTCAAATTCTTAATCAAACCATAACTCTCTTGGTATATGCTGATGACATTCTTCTCCACTTAGAACAACTGGTATCCTCCCTAGAAAACACCTAGGAAGTTATTGGACAATATGGTCGCTTATCTAACTATAAGCTAAATCTCACCAAAACGGAGATCTTTCCTCTGAACAGCTTCACTTTGAAATCTGAGTTCACACATTTGGGTATGAAATGGTCCCCTCAGTCTATTAAATACCTAGGCATGTTCCTAACTATGGACCCCATTAAAACAACGAAACTAAACCTTGATGATTTAGTGGTTACAATTCAACAGGATCTCCAGAGATGGACCAATCTGCCTTTATCGCTATGGGGTCGAATAAGCATTATTAAAATGAATGTTCTTCCCCGCATTTTTTATCCCTTAAACTTGCTGAACCTCTGGCTCCCACTACCCTTCTTTCAACATATACACTTCATCATCTCAAAATTTATTTGGTTAGGCAAGCATCTCCACTGCTCTTTCCTTAAACTCAGTCTGCCTAGGGAACTAGGAGGTCTTTGTCTTCCCAACTTTCTTCTCTATTATTGGACGAGCCATTTAACCAGATCTGGGAGATGGTTTTCTAACAGTGGTATGGACTTTATTCCCATTTGGCTCCAACTGGAAAACAGCCTTATGAGGGCATGCAGTCTGGACTCCTCTATCATCTTTTGTCTGTCAAGATTAA
This sequence comes from Neoceratodus forsteri, assembly GCA_016271365.2. Lineage (NCBI taxonomy): Eukaryota > Metazoa > Chordata > Ceratodontiformes > Ceratodontidae > Neoceratodus > Neoceratodus forsteri. The sequence goes on from CM028136.1 coordinate 768,002,141, forward strand.
CATTGCCAGCTTCATTACAAAATTCGGTTATCAGTACTTCCCTTAAGGTCCTCTCTCAATGTTGTACCTTTTTCAAGATATCCCTAAAATACGACTTTAGCCAATCACTTCTTTCCAACCCCAATATAAAGACAGGTGTTTTTTTTTTTATTATTATTCTTATTTATCCTCCTGCTGCAGTGACTACCAGCGGGGGCATCCAGCCGCTGGCCCTGCCCGCTGGGAGGGCACCAGGCTCACTCACATGATGGGGGATCCGGCACAGCCGTCACCGATCCGCTGGAGGGTCTCCCCATACCCTATCCAGCCAGACCGGCTCCGGACCCCCCAGTGCGATTCCACGCGAGTCCTCCCAGTGATGCAGGGCGCGGCCAGCAGGCTGCACGGTTGCGCCCAGCCATTTCCACTTTTTCTCCCATTGAGAACGCAGACGCGTAATGATGTTCTGCGACGCGGCATGCTGGACGCCTGCCGCTGGCCCCCCCAGTCACCACAGTGCAAGCGCACCCTCGGTGTCCCCAGGGGTCGCTGCAGGTGGTGTGGATTCCCCAGCCCTCCCCAGGACTAGGAGAGCTGTCTCCCGACGCTCAATCCCAGTCATCCCCTGCTGACCGCCGACGACCCGGGCTCGTTCCCAAACCTGGGCTGCTGGCGTAGCGCGAGGTGTGGCGTCCAGCACCTCAACCCTCAGCGCCACCGGGCCGGCCAAGATAGGTGGTTCGTCTTTCCCCTCATTGGCTCCCACAACTACAAGGGGTCCGAGTGGAGGATTTCTTCTCCCAGGACAAATTTATTTCTTCCCCCGAAATACTCACAAAATTTTGCATCCCAAGGAATCAAATCTTCAAGGTCTTTCAACTGAGACATCTCATAGGTAACTCCTTTGCCCCCCCCCCGGATATCTCAAGCTAGGCCCATCTTATCCCAGTTGACGGAATACTCTTCGAAACCTCACTGTATTTCCACAACATATGCCTTCCTATTAACCAATAACTGCCCTAATCCTCCCAGGATCACAGGTTTGGAACTCCCTACTGCCGGATTTAACCCCAGTTGGGCTCAAATCTGGAAGGACCTATATATTTATCATACTCAGGACAGACTTAGACTCACCCAGTACCATATTCTGAACAATATGTATTATATTCCCATCAGATTGGCTAAACTGGGCAGACTTCCAGATCCCACTTGTACTAGGTGTGGTAAAGCAGAAGGGAATCTCGTACATATCTTCTGGTATTGTAAATAAAGTGGCCCCTGTTTGGCAAACAATTCAATCTAAACTAGACCCCCTGTTGGGTTTGGAAAACCTTTTCACTATAGAAATATGTATTTTGGGCATGTATTCAAGTATTAAGGTTAAAGAACGCAGATTCCACATAGCATTAAAATCTATTATAGTCAAAAAACTAGTACTTAAACACTGGATGGATCAACTGGTTATTTCCTATGTTGAATGGTTAAATGACTTTTCTGTATGTTTTAGAACAGAGTGCTTGATTGCTAGTTCTCGCAATAACTTGGTCTCCTTTGACAAAAAATGGGGCAAATTATATTCTCTATTCCTAAAGTAAGATTACTGACAGTTGCATGTGTCTAACTCCCTATGGGTGTTACTGTCATTATTGTATTTTTGCTCCTGCTTTTTTTCCATCATTTTACAGAGGCACACTCCTGGGGGGAGGGGAGGGGGGACTATGGAGGCAGTGGGGTGGGGGGGGGAACTGTTTGTTAGTTTTGTCTATGTTTTCCGAATGTCACTCCTTGAGCATGTACCTTAATTTGTATTATATTTATTTTATTTCACTAAAATCAATAAACAAATTTTGAATTAAAAAAAAAAGAAAACAAAAAGTAATAAGAAAAGAATGTCTGTACTGGACGGGGAGAGGCAGGGTGTGTGCATGTGTGTGTGAGTATTAGCAGCGATTCACAAGCTTTGGCATCACTCAACTGCTGACTGAAATAAACTCCTTGCTCCAGTAATTATAAAAAATAATGGCTATACAACTGTGATGTTAAGGATTTTTTTTTTTACACCCTTGATGTGTGATGACATCATAAATTTCTCGAGATTCGTGGGTCATCACACACCTCGGGCGTGTAAACAAAATCCATAACACACAGTTGCATAGCCATTATTCTCTATTTATTTCCTTATAGACAGCATCTGTACATAAGATATCACAACCACTGGCTGAAACTGTGAGGGATTACTTAGTCGTGGGGGTGGTGCCAGAGAACTGGAGGATAGCAGGCCATTCACTGCCATTTAAGAAGTGATCACAACATGACCCAGGAAACTACAGTCCTGTTAGCCTAACTTTGCTTACAGGGAAAATGTTGCTGGTGACTGTTAAGGATAGGATTGTGCATTACTTAAATTCAACCCAATAAAGACTAGTCGGCATGGGACTAACACAGGAAAACTGTGCCACACAACCTTTTTTAGCCTGTTCTGAAGGAACGACATGGGAACCAGATAGAGGAAGCCAGTAGACATTTATTTATCTTCATTTCATTCCATTTTTATTTCATACTGAAAAATCTGTGGGTAAGTAACCCATTTTCACAGATGTCCAGTGTTACAAATACATACATTAAACAAACACAGTAAACACATAAATCAGTAAAAAGTCAGTTATTGCACTTGCATACAGAATTCATCAACATATGATTCATTAGTTTTGCCTTAAAACTAGACATTGTAGGAACACCTACTATAGTACTATGTAATTTATTGTAAACAGTGATAGGTGAGAAGGTTACAGAATTCTGAGCGAATTTAGTATGGTAGAAAGGAACTCTGAACGAATACCTATCATGCATTCTAGTATTTACTGAATGGTTGGGTCTGACAAATAAAGTGGTTATACTGAGGGGGAGCAGACCAAGTCGAACCTTATGAAGAAACAATAAAGAACGAAAATTAATACGCTGAGCTAAGGGTAAACAATTAAATAAACTATATAAAAGACAGTGATGAGTAGACCTTGGACAACCAATAGCAAATCGAATAATACTATGATATGTAGACCTTAATTTGGCAAGCATTCCTTCAGTTGTATGAGAATATATCACTGAACCACAGTCTAAAACTGACAGTCGTAGACTGTGAGTTAACATATGCCTAACTTCATTTGTGAGATTTTTCCTAATTCTAAAAAGAAAACCCTATCTTTTGTGTAGCTTATTGATTAGGACAGAGACATGAGACTCATGTGAAACATGTGAGTCTAACAGTAGGCCAAGGTACTTAAACACCTTCACTTGCTCAATTTGATTGCCATAATTATCAGAGAGTAGTAGTTCAGATGTTTTATTTATTTAGTTTTTGGTTACCGGGTGGGTGTGCTAGCCATAGGGATGACTATTTTCAGACACGACCCGGGAGGTTACAAACAAGGCAGTACAGTAAAGTACACGGTGGGATCACACATAGAAGGATACAGCAATTGACAGTATGACATGGTACATCATTGCATAAGACAGTCAAACATATAGTTACAATCAAGAAACAGTTAAGGTTCCAAGTAACTGACGCTAGTAAAAACAACTAGATTCTAAATGAGCTAAGAGCGATATCTAGGTCCAGCTCACAAGTTGCCAAGTCTGAGTAGAGGCTGACATAGGGTAGACAGTTATGACCCAAGGGTGGGGGAAGAGTGAACAATAAGGGTAGAATCATGGTAGGAGTCAGATATAGCATGGCTGTGGTTGGAAGGAGCAGGCTTGATAGTCAAGTAAAGTTAAGGTGGATTGAAGCACGTGCATGGGGTAGGCTTCAATAGATGAGATCGGTACTCTTTTTAAAACGGGCATGACTCGGAGTGAGCCGGATGCCAAGTGAAAGGGAGTTCTAAAATTTTGGGGCTGCATGGAAAAAGGCACAGGTTCCTTTGGAGGTTTTGCACCTAGGGACGTGTAGTAGGGCTCTATCAGTGGAACGGAGGCTATAGGAGGAGGTCTGAGGAAGAAGAAGGGAGGCAAGTGAGATTGGGATATTAGTTCTAACAATATTATCCACCAGTGAGCCATGTGAGAGCAGCCGATAATTAGATAGGGAAGGCCAGTTTAGGTCAGCTTAGAGCTGACAGCAATGCTTTAGGCGTGGACATGTGAATCATTTTCAAGAGCTAGAAAAAAAATAGTTTTTGTTTTACTAGTATTTAATACTGACTTGTGAGTTTCAAACCAAGAATTTAAGAGCCAGCCCCGTGGCGCTGAGGGTTGAGGAGCTGGATGCCATACCTTGCATACTTGCGCCCGTGACCGAGTTCGGGAAAGCTCGGGCCGGCGGGGTCGGCATGAGGGAGAGAATTGAGTGTCTGATGGACAGCCTCCTCTCTCTCAGGGGTGAGTCGGGATTGTCCGGGCGCACTCAATGGCTCCCGGTGGAGATCGGGCGCTGCAGTATGTAGACAACACAAGTAGCACATGGCTGGCGCGCCAGCAGGTTGCCGTGGCGCTTGGCGTCAGGGGTGCCCACGCGGGTGGGGGGAACATAGAGATGTCAGGGGACCAGAAAATGGAAAAAAAAACCCAGCTCTGCGGGGTGGGCGACGGCACCTGTCCCCCATGCCCACTGCCAGATCTGTCTCGCGCGGCCTCTCATGTCCTCCACCCGGGCCCTCACCCACAGCCAGGGTCTGACTTTGAAGAGTGCCCAAAGAGGAGGGGTGACCCCACCCCGGAGGGGTTAAGCTGGGGGTACTGGCTGTGGGGGGGGGGGAGAGAGAGGAGGCTTAGGGCTGAGAGGATCTCAGACGGAGCAGGACCAGGCAGGATGCCTGAGAGAGGCTCTGCAGGCCGTGACCGAAGCGAAAAAGAATGTAAAATACAAAACAAAAAAAAAAACAAGAATAGACTAAATTCAGATTGCAAAATTACTTGCAATGAGAATAAATCATATCCAGAGCAAAATAAAACTGCATCATCTGCGTATAAAATAAGTTCAGTGTGTTTAAATAAACTAGAAAGTGATTTAACAAAAAGAGAAAAAAGTAAAGGTCCAAGTATGGAGCCCTTTGGGACTCCACAACTTATGATAGCTTCATTGTAAATTGCTTCGCCTATAGAAGTTCTCTGATTCCTGCCGGGAGGTAGTTTCTGAACCAGGTGACCACACCATCAGAGAAACGGACAACAGGAAGTAGTTTCAATAACTCAGCATGGTCAACCAGATCGAGTGCCTTGGTGAGCTCCACGAAGGCAGTGTGAGTCTGTCCACAGTCCATATTTCTCTAAATGTTCGGTCACCTGGTTGGAAACTACCCTCTTCAGCACTTTTGATAATGGAGACAACAGTGAGATAGGACGATAATTATTCAAATTTGTCATATTACCAGATTTGAAAATGGGCTTAACCAAAGCAGATTTCCATTTACTGGGAAATACACCTTGACATAATGAATAATTAAACAGTTTAGTAAGTAAGGGAGCAATCTGATATCCAACTCTCTTTAAAATTCTATAATCTAAGTTATCTGGGCCAAGATTAGTAAGCCACTGATATGGTACCTCATGCAAGACTAATGTATAAAAAAATGATAATGATCTTTTGAATGAGTAACTCTCCCATAATGGTAGGGCTTACCTGCTGAGCCATCAGAGGTTCAGGGTGAGTCCACCTGTGATGCCTGCGCCCTCTGGCTGGAATTGGTGCTGGAGGCCAGGTAAACAGGAGCTATAGTTTCTAACTTGTTTATCTGTGTCACTGATGAAAGGGTTGCCCCTTCGCCCCAAGATGGACTGGAGTAATCAATGACATCACCACCACAAACTGAAGTATAAACATTACTGGCTAATATTTTAGAAATCAAATAATGCAGCAGACAGTTCCAGAAATTGTGTGTAAACAGCAGCGAGGACAGTGCAAAATGGCACGAAATGGAAATCGTCAAATCTTGTTGGCCTTTGACCAGAGTGATTCGCCAAATGGAATACAAGGGGTCCTGCAAGAGACTCAGAGCACTCTGGAAGAAAAGCAGCAGAATGCTTGGCGCCCTTTTCCAGCCACTAGGGAAGCCAGGAAAGTGGGTGATGAACTTGTCAACCAATAAGGAGCTGAACTAGGAGGGTGTGAAGCTGAACCCTCCTCCAGCTGAGCACTAGTTTCAGTGAGCTCCGTTCATGTGTTTGGAAGAAAGTGAGGTGCTGAGGAGGAGAGCTGAGGGCCTAGCCTGGCCTCAGAGCCAGAGAGCCTGGTGAAATCCTGTTCAAAGCTGCAAAGAGTTCACTCCGAACTGTACTGTGTGTGCTGCTAAATCCTGCAAAGCTGCACTACTGAACTGCTGTGTTTCTCCAAGAAAACTGCTGCAATCAGAGGTAGGAACTAAGCTATTCTACCCTACCTGGTGTGACCAAGTGAAGAGGTGTTCAGGAGCTTGTCTCTGGGCACCTGGTACCCTTGATCAATAAAGTACTCACTGGAGTGAGGTGGGGAGCTCTTTGGTCTGGGCCACTTAGAGCCTGCCACACTGTCATGTGCTGGAAGACTGAAGTAAGAGCTGCAAGGCAAGAGTGACTAGGCCCAATCAAGGCCTGCATCAAGTCACCTGCCTGCTGCTGTGAAACTGACAGCAACAGACTTTACCCAGGGCCTGCGAGATCACCTGCTGGAATCCTGCTGCAACTGCTTCCACCCTTGCCAGGATGTGTGAGTCCTGACCTAGCCTACCAATGAACAGGTGTTGAAATTGGCAGCAGTCCACTAGCCAAATGCTGGTAGATTCCATATTGGGCTAGTAAGATTTTCCTTTAACTAGCCCAGCTGACATTTACTGAAGAAGGTAACGTTTTAATAAATACACCAGCTGGGTCATATATTTTCTCTGAATCCCGATATTGAAAAACGGAGCTCCGGTCACAAACCCTTAGCCATATAGACTCTCACAGAATTCAGGTTGCTCCTCTTCGGTTGTCCTACAGGTCATGAGCAAGTAGTGACACTGTAGTGCACTGACTTTTAATAGTGTGGTGAGGCTGTGATCCCAGGGGACTTAAATCATCCCCTGTTATGGACAAAAAGTCACACCATGAGAGAGTCATGCAGTTGGCGGTCTTTGGTCGCGGAAGCTACATTTGCTCCACGACCGTTTCTACCAGCAACTGCCTTTAATTTCAACATTTTGTCTGGTGCGTTTTCTCCGTGGTGATTATCACTGTGATGTTCTGTCCATATGCCTCAGTAAGTCTGTGGGGCTAGTGCATTTTCCCAGTGACTAGCCCTGCTGGCTAGCAGCTGCAGAACTTAATTTTGAGCCCTAGAGAGTTTGCATCAAAGTTAGCCTGTTGGATTACAATTTACTCTTAAGATGAAGTTCCCAGTGGACTACAGATTTGCTCTAGTTTAAGTGCTAGCCAATAAGTCAGTCAAGTGGGGTAAATCACAAGCTTACACTTAATCAAGCACACCAGTGCAAGATCCAGGGTACCACAACATCAGGACTGCAACTCTATGTTTTACCTGGGTACAAAATAGTTAATTGGAACTGCAGTTTACAAAGTCAAAGTGGTTAAAGTGTGCTGTAAAACTGGGGAATCTGCTACTGTGGGTACTGAGGTAAAGGGAGCCCTTATAGTACAGGTGGCCCTACGTGGGACCATTGTGTGTGGGTGCCAGGTATTCCATCTATGTGGAGAGGCCAGACACATCTGGAGATCGCTTGCTAGGGACACAGCACTTAAATTGCTGTTCCTGCTATTATTGCTAAAATCATTGCCAAATTGCTTACTACCTAACCCCTATTTCCTTACAGGACCAGTATTCCTGATTAATAAAGTCCCATAGTTGGTTTCTTAAAGTTTTGGTGTGTGAGCATATTATTAGAGAGCTACACTAATTCGTACAAATGTGTATTCGCTTAAGATTAAAGTGTGGGTACTACTGCTGGCTGGTTTTGGGGGTGGGGGGAGTCCCTAATCACTGGGAAGGTGAGTTGATACTGCATCCCAGGGGGCAGTATCATACTTGTTACCTGGCTCACTATTTCCTTCTCTGGATAGAGGCACCATGATGTTCACTTTGTTCCCCATCTAATCCAAAACTCCCCTCATGAAGAGTTTAATGAACCCAGGCCCCTTGCTTGACTCCCATGGGAGCAGGGCAGGAGTAGTAACCATGAGTAGCATCTGTAACATCTATATGGCAACCTGGTTACAACTGAAGTTGATACGGCAGTTGATTCCACAAATGAAGACCATAATCAGAAAACGTATAGCTGTTGTTTTGGTTTACAGCCCTCATTTGTAGAATTAACTTCGGTGTAAAGAATTGGAATTGTTGGAATGTTCTATGATAAGTCACAAATTGATTGGGTGGCAGAAGCTACAGAGTGACAGTACAGGATAGTGTCTCAAACAGGAGGCCGGTGTTACAAATGAAGTGCCAAAGGGATCCGTGCTGGAGCCTCTACAGTGAAATAGTTGGATTTGGATGCAGAAGTTCCGAGTAAAGTGACAACATTTACAGATGACATGAAAAGGGCAAGAGTGGTAGATCTTTGGAAGCGGGGACAATGTTGCAAAATTACCTAGAGAGGCTGAAGGAGTGAGTAGCAAGATGGCAAATTAAATACAGTGAGTATAAGTGCAAGGTGCTCCACCTAGTGGTCGAAGAGTATCAAATATACCTTATATGGGAAGGAATGTGCTGAGACAGACCGTAAAAGGGACCTAGGGTTATTATACACAAGGCTTCAGGAATTCTGTGATCCTGCTGATCCAAAGCTGCAGCAGAATTCACATCCTGCCACAGAATTTATGTAGCATCACAAAGGGGAATTATATTTCCTTACCATTAATTTTGGTTGTGTGTATGCTCCATCCATAGGCAGCAAGTCAGTATGGGCTGTCCTCCCATGCAACGTGGGACAGAATGTAATAGTCTAAGGGAAGTCTTAGGACATGCCCCTTCCCAGACTTCCTCAGTTAAACCTTCTGCCCAAGTCTGTAGAAAAACACTTATCAAAAACAGAAAAGTCAGCAAATACTAGTGTAAGGAGAACTGAAATGTGGATTTGTATGCTATACGTAAGACTAAAACATGGACACTGTCAATGCTTACATTAAACATAGCATGTTTTTTTTCACTTTACTTGCTAGGCCTTAAGAATGGTCAAATGAACCAGAATTAAAAGTCAGCTTTTACAGTACATTAGAAGCAAAAGAAAGTGTATCATTTAAGGGCCCTTACGGACAAGACAAGCAAGAAGAGAGACAAACTAAGCACTCCCTTCGAACCAAGGGAAGTGATTGGACAGTGTGCATTGGGCAGATTTGAAAAATGCAGGTTTCCGCAGTATAGATAAGCGAACTGTCTACTGTGTATTTTTACTAAATATGAAGTATTGTTTAATTTCTGAATAAGTCTTGACATCATGGTCTTCCTATGCAGGCCACCCATGGATAAGTGTAGGACGGGTCATTCAAGAACTCAGCCCTCCAGCCAGAAATACTTAAAAGCAAGTTCTTGGTATGTGAAAGTTGGATTTGAACCCGGGACTAACTGAACTTGGATTCAGTCTCCTGGACGACTCAAGAACTGTGGTGAATGAGGAGGAACTTGTACATCAAACCTGAGGCAGAAGCCATGTTGATGTCCGCTGGCTTATGATATCCAGAGTGAGCTGAGATAAAGGTGGTGAAACTAAGGCAAGACAGCCTTTGAGCTATCTACCTGGCTAAGCTGTACACAGCACCTGCTTCCAGGGAAAAGTGCAGAGTATGGACAAAGCTTTCCACTGCTAAGATCCTTGTAACAGTGCAAAGACTTTTAACTGCCAAAGTCAGTGACTTGATGCCCGAGCTGGGATTCTGTTTATCAATGGGAGTGGCTGATCGTGGGGACAGTCTGCAGTAAAGGCATAACCAAGGCTGACCCCAATGGAGTGGGTAGTTGAGATTCAAACCTGCAACACTGGGGGTGTACTTTTGGACTTTGTGACTGTGGGAGTGCTGGAATCCTAATCCTCACCTTTGTGTGCCATCTCAGGAGAAGAAAATAAGGAGAGAAAAGACCAGCATTAAAGACCAGGACAGTGGAGTCTGGGACCAAATTTTTTTGGGCTCTTTCCCCCTTCAGGATTGTGTCAGCATATGTAAGGGTAGGATTTCAGGACTCTTTGTATTAAATGTTATGCTATGTGTTAAATTTCAACATCTCTCTTTATTCTGTCAATTTATTACAAATACATTTTCTTAAAGTGAGGGTGTGTCATAAATTAATAAAGTTTTGGGCTTCACAGCCCATTACCCTGGGGTGGCAATCATCCCTGTGTAAAAATCAGAAATTGTAATTCATTCCTTTGCAGGAGGGAAGGGATCGTAATTCTGGCCGAAATGCCAGCCAGCTGATCCTTTCCACTTCCTGGTCTGCCTGCTCCTCCCCAGCGCTCTCTTGTTTTGTGACGTGGTACCAGGGAGAGTGCGGGGACGTGCTCCGTACAAGTCTATGGGCTAGTTTTCAGAACATTTTTAAAGACCTTTAAGCTACCTATTAGTTGAGCGGGGGCTGTTGTTTTTATCAAAGGTAGCTTAAAGGTCTTTAAAAACATTCTGAAAACTATTATCATTTTTTATTATGCATCCTGCGCCTCCCTGGTACCATGTCACAAAAAGAGAGAGCGCAAGGGCGAAGCAGGCAGACTGGGAAGTGGAAAGTGTTGGACTGACTGGCAATTCGGCCAGAATTACAATCCTTTCCCTCCCATAAAGGAATGCATTGCAATTTCTAAATCTACACAGAGCGACTATTGCCGCCCAAGGGTAGCAGGCTATGAAGTTCTACCCTACATGTCACACATTTCCTTTAATTGAGAGGTAAATGTTTCAGGGTCATACTTGGATCCACTGTGTGTAATGAGTTGCTATTTGCTTGCCACTACTGATAAACATCTCATGTTTAACCTTGGGATTATTGTCACATCCTTGTGAATCTCTACCATGAAAGTTGGCCAAGCAACCAAGCAAGGGGGCAATTATCCCTGCATTGCTCAGCAACATATATTAATCTCAACGTAAAGGGGACTATATGCAATATAGGGTGGAAGATACAAAAGGAAATGAACAGCACTGAAACAAGAACAGTTACGTACTTACCATAACAGCAGATCTTTGAGAGACTCTCTTTCATTAGGCCACACCTTTGGAACTATACCCATATCAGTGCTAGGACCACACGGACTTTTACTAGCCAGGGGCTGCCCACGACAATGTCATACGTCAGCATCTACATAAACTTAGGTGGCCCCCATCTCTCCTCAATTCCCCACTAGGGATTATGCTTGGAGGGCCTCTCCCTGGGGAACCAGGAGATAAGGGCAGCACCCGGCATACCAAATGACAATGGGTGCTGAAAAAGGCTGTGGTGGAATGATTCAATGCAGGAAGAGTGATGTCATACCCCTGAAGGGGAAGGAGGGTGGGTCGGCATAGCCTAATGAAAGAGATTCTCTCAAAGATCTGCTGTTACGGTAAGTACATAACAGTTTTATCTTCTTCGAGAATGTCTCTTTCATCAGGCCACACGTTTGGAATGAGTCCCAAGTAGTACCAAAAACTTACAGTGTGGGCAGATGGAGATATACAGGCTCAAGAATGCAGGCCCTGTAAGACAGCTAGGCCAAAACTTGCTCATCTACAGGACACAATATCCAGACTGTAATGTTTAGTGAAGGTGTGGACAGTGCTCCATGTGGCAGTTGCACAAATTTAGGCAGCTGAAAGATTGCAAAAACGAGCAACAGAAGTGGCCATGCCCTGTGGAGAATGACTACAAACCACACCAAGAAGATCCTTACTGTACCTCCTACAACAGAACCTAATACAATATGGCAACCCTTTGGACAGGCACTGTTTAGACACAAGGCCATCCTCTTTCCCAGGAGCGAACGAAACAAAAAGCTAAGAGGTCTTTCTACAGTCTTTGGTGTGGTTTACGTATCTATGGACATCCAAAGTGTGGAATAATGCTTTCCCCAGACTGCCATACTCTGGGTAGTACACTGGAAGGTGGATGGTTTGATTCAAAGTAAATTCAGACACCAGCTTTGGAAAAATTTAGGACTTGTCCGTAAAGACACACTGCCTTTACAAAAAATCAAATAGGGAGGATCACACATTAGAACCTGTAGCTCTGAAATCCTTCCAGCAGAAGTAATTGCAACTAAAAATAACGCTTTCCATGAAAGAAAGCATAAGCCACAACTCACGGCTGGCTCAAAAGGAACCAAAGTAAGCTTTTCTAACACAACATTCAAGTCTCAAACCAGGATTGGATTTCTAATGGGAGGTTTCAAATGTAAGGTAATTCTCAAAAACGTACGGGCTATCTCTACTTGAGCAACTGTACATCCATCTACAGGTACATGAAAAGCTGAAATAGCGGCCAAATGCACCTTGTGAGAGGAACACTGAAGACCTGAGTCCAACAGGGACAACAAGTGTTCCAATACTGCATCGTCTAGACAAGTAAAGGGATTCAACTTTTTAGAGGAAGCCCACAGTGTAAATTACTTCCATTTCAAAGAATAGGTTTGGCTTGTAGAGGGTTTTCTGGCAGCTACCCCAAATCATGCCATGGCTGTATCTTGAGGAGCCATGTATGTGGATGCAGGGACTTCGGATCCAGATGTACCAGAGACCTCTTGTCCTGTGACAACAGTCCCCTGCTCAGTGGCAGCAACACAGGAAGTTCCATTGCAAGCTGCTGTAGTACTGGGTACCAGATCTGCCAAGGCCACAGTGAATCAATGAGGATGCGGGTTGCCCCCTCGATCTTCAGTTTGAACAGTACTTTCCATATTGGAGGAAAGGCAGGGAAGGCATACAGAACCTCCCTTTCCAAGAAAGGGACAACACATCTTGTCAGAAGACTGCAGACCCTGGAACAAGTGAGCAAAAATGCAGCAGTTTTGCATTGCGTGGGAATGCAAAAACGTCCAACTCTGGGCAACCCCACCTTTCGAACAGGTCTTCCACCACTGTGCACAGCAGCTCCCACTTGTGTATCCTGGACTGTGACCTGCTTAACTTGTCTGCCAAGGCATTTTGGGCACCTGGCAGATGTATGGCTGAAAGTTCTAGGCCATGTTCCAGGGCCCACTGCCACACTCTCACTGCTTCCCTGCATAGTGAATAGGAATGAGTCTCCCTCCCACCCCCACCCCGTTTGTTGATGTTATGCATTACACTAATGTCTGTCTGTATTAACAGTGGACCTAGTGTCAAATGTCATTGAAAGGCCTGGAGGCTGTACAGGACAGCCCTCATCTCCAGGATGTTTATGTGTAACTTCTTCAACTCGGTCCAAACACCCTGTGCTTGGCAATGGCTGAGGTGTGCTCCTCACCCAGAGCTCGAGGCATCTGAGGTGAGAATTTGTACTGGATTTGGCATCACAAATAGAACGCCCTTTAGTAGGTTGGTGTGATCCATCCAACACATCAGTGTTTTCTTCAAAGGAGACATGACTAGCACGTGTTTGTCTAGCTTGTCTGATACTTGGTCCCACTGGACTCCTAGGAACCACTTTGGGATCTGCATATGCAAGCGAGCTAGTGGTACAGTTACTATAGCTGCTGCCATCAGGCCTAGAAAGCACAGCTGAGTCTTGACTGGGACGTTCTTGCTGTTGTACACCAGGTGTGCCTAACCTATAAGGCATTCTTCCCTACTTAGAGGTAAGACCGTATGGCTTTGGGCCCGTTTCCAGGACTGTCCCTATGTACTGCAATATTTGACATGGGGTCAGTACTGACTGGCAGGCTGACTGTCAACACCAAGTCGTCGAACAGCTTCCCGGTATGAGCTAGGGTGTGAAACAGATGATCCTTGGAGTGGGCATTCAACAGCCAATCGTCCAGGTAAGGAAACACATACAAGGCGTTCCCTGCAGAGGGCTGCTGCTACTATTGCAAGCATTTGGTAAAGACCCTTGGTGCAGAAGGCATCCTTCATGTCTAGAGAACATATCAAGTCCTCTGTTTGCAAAAGGGGAATCAGAGTCTGTTGAGACCATTCAAAAAGTACGGTTACGTAAGAACTTACCGTAACAGTAGATCTTCGGGAGAAGCTCTTGCAGCAGGCCACACCGGGTAGAACTAAGCAACCAGGTGCTAAGACCACACAGAAAACTTCTAGCTAGCAGTCTATCACAGGGGGATCACCCACTGCTGATGTCAGCCTAGCCCATATAGGTGGGAAGTCCCCCACACCTACCTCAGTTCTCCCACCGGAGACCCTGTATGGGCAGCTGAAGGAGAACTAAGGAGGTTTCCAGATAGCCAAAAGAAAGGCAGAAGTAGCATGAGAGGGAGGGAAAGCAGGGCCTGCTGCAAGAGCTTCTCTCGAAGATCTACTGTTACGGCAAGTTCTTATGTAACTGTACTAACTTATTTTGAGGAAGGCTCTTGCACCAGGCCACACCGGTAGGACCGAGTCCCAAGCAGCACCGGGTATCACCAGGATAACACCACCAGGAGGAGGACATATCAACAGCCAAGAGCTCAGGAGAGAAGGCCCTAAAAACTGCTAGGCCAATACTGGCCCTGTGGCCTAGAGGCAATGTCCAGACTGTAATGCTTGGTGAAGGTGTAGACAGAACTCCAGGTGGCAGCTGCACAGATGTCCGCAGCAGAAACATTTCTGAAACAAGCTGTGGAGGCAGCCATACCCCTGGCGGAATGGCCCTTAACCACCCCAGAAAGGGGTTTGTTGTACCTGCAGTAGCAGTAAACAATGCAACCTGCTAACCACTTAGACAAACACTGTTTGGAAACAGGAGCACCTTCTCTCTTAGGGGGGCAAAGGAAACAAGCAACTGCTCAGTTTTCATGAAAGACTGTGTAGTTCGTATAGTACTACAACATCCTATGTACATCCAGGGTATGGAGCAAGGCCTCCCCCTGACAGGAATACTCAGGAAAATAAACTGGAAGGTGGATGGATTGATTTAAAGTAAACTCAGACACCACCTTAGGTAAAAACTTAGGATTAGTACGTAAAGACACCCTGTCTTTGTGAAAAATCAAATAAGGTTCGTTACACATAAGAGCCTGGAGCTCAGAAATCCTTCGAGCAGAAGTAACAGCAACTGAAAAGAGCGCTCTCCATGGCAGAAAATGCAGCTCATAACTCACGGCTGGTTCAAAGGGAGGTAAAGTGAGTTTCTCCATCATGAAGTTGAGGTCCCATGGGGGGGGGGGGACAGGTCCCAAATGGGAGCTTTCAGATGCAAAATGCCCTGCAGGAATGTGCGGGGTACCTCAAGCTGGGCAACAGCTTTGCCATCAATAGGTGCATGGTATGCAGAGATGGCAGAAAGGTGCATCCTAAGGGAGGAGTACCCCAGGCCTGAATCCAAAAGGGAAAGGAGGTACTCCAACACCTGATTCACCTGGCAGGTGAAAGGATCCAAGTTGCGAGCAGCGGCCCAAATGGAGAAGCCCTTCCATTTCATAGCATAAGTGGCCCTGGAGATAAGACATGCACAGTGGCTGTCCTTTTCAGGGATTTGTTTGTCGCAGGCTGGTGGAGAAGGCATAAACTCGTGGAAAAGAACACTGAAAAATTGATGTTTTACACTAGAGAAAAATGAAAAATAAAAAAGTGTGGTAAGCGCAGGAAATGGCAGTTGACTGAGGTCCGACATGCGCAAGTCAATGTCAGGAAAAGAACTGAGGTAGGTATGGGGGACTGCCCACCTATGTAGGCTAGGCTGACGTCAGCTGACTGATGGCGGTGGGTGATCCCCCCGTGACAGACTGCTAGCTAGAAGTTTTCCATGTGGTCATTGAGCCTGGTGGCTTAGTCCTACCGGTGTGGCCTGCTGCAAGAGCCTTCCTCGAAGTAAGACGAACAGTTATGTACTCACCGTAACAGTAGATCTTCGAGAGAATCTCTTTCATCAGGCCACCACTATGGAACTATAAGTCACCAGGCAGTGGAGCCACATGGAAACTTTTGCAAGCAGTCAGCTAGGGGCCACCCATGACGACGTCAGACGTCGGCTCTCTCATATCAACGTGGGTGGCCCCTTCCCTCCTCAGTTCCCTGCTGGAGACCATGCTTGGAGGACCTCCCTGTAGGGAACCAGGAGAGAATCCAAGGCTCTGCTGAGTAGAGGAGGCAGAGAACAGCTGATAGCCTCTCATGGAGAAGGAGACAGCACTCACCAGAATTTTAGAAAACAGTAGGGGGAAGGGGGAGTGAGACGGCATGGCCTGATGAAAGAGATTCTCTCTAAGACCTACTGTTATGGTGAGTAGGAAACTTCTAAGATCTACGGTTATGGTGAGTACGTAACTTTATCTACTTCGAGGAGATCTCTTTCATCAGGCCACACCTGTAAAATGAGTACCAAGCAGTACTGACCATAAACAGTCTGGGTGGCTGGAGACTACAGGCCTAAAAAAGTACGCCTTGAAGCACAGCTAGACCAGTGCCAGCCCTTTTTCCAGAGGTAATGTCCAGACTGTAGTTTTTAGTGAAGGTGTGGATGGTACTCGAGGTGGCACCTGCACAGATTTCTGCAGCTGACACATTTTTGAAAAATGCAATAGATGTGGCCATGCCTCTAGTGGAATGACCACGAACAACCCCAGGAAGTTCCTTACCATACTTCCTATAACAAAAAGTAATACAGTTGGCTAATCATTTGGACAGGCACTGTTTAGGAACTGGAGCGCCTGCTCTCCCAGGAGTGCATGAAACAAAAAGCTGTGAGGACTTCCTGCAGTCCTTTGTACGGTCTATATAGTACCTGAGTATTCTATGTACCTCTAGAGTATGGAGCAATGCTTCCCATGGATAGACATGCTCAGGAAAATAAACTCGCAGGTGGATGGAGTACTGTGTGCAGTTCTGGAGACCCCATCTCCGCAAAGACATAGACAGAGTGGAGGCTGTCCAGAGGAGGACAACCAAAATGGTGCAGGGTCTGCACCAGAAGACATACGAAGAAAGACTAAAGGAGCTTAATATGTATACCCTTGAGGAAAGAAGGGAGAGAGGGGACATGATAGAAACTTTCAAGTACCTCAAGGGAATTAACAAAGTCCAAGAGGGTAGCATCTTCCAGAAAAAGAGATGTGCAAGAACAAGGGGGCACAATTTGAAGATAGAGGGGGACGGCTCAGAGGTAATGTGAGGAAGTATTTTTTCACTGAGAGGGTTGTGGATGCATGGAACAGCCTCCCTGAGGAGGTCGTGGAGTCAAGAACAGTGGGGGACTTCAAGAATGCATGGGACAGGCATAAGGCAGCCCTAGTGGGGGGTAGGAGGAAGTAAGCTGTTGGTTAACTAGGATCTGCAGCTTATCTGTTAGGTAGGAAAATGGGCAGACTAGGTGGGCCAAGCGGTCCTTATCTGCCATCAAATTCTATGTTTCTATGATGGTTTGATTTAAGGTAAACTCAGACACCACCTTTGGTAAAAACTTAGGATTAGTATGCAAAATCAAATAAGGAGGCTCACACATTAGAGCTTGTAGCTCTGAAATCCTCTGAGCAGAAGTACTGGCAAGCAAAAACAACGCTTCCCAAGAAAGAAAGCGTAAGCCACAAGTCATGGGTGGCTCAAAAGGAGTCAAAGTAAGCTTTTCCAAAACAAAATTCAGGCTAGGAGGCTTCAGGTGCAGAATGCCTCTCAAGAATGTATGGGCCACCTCCAGCTGGGCAACCGTACGACCCTCAACAGGCACATGGAACGCTGAAATGGTAGCCAGGTGCACTTAGATAGAGAAATATTGCAAGCCTGCATCTAACAAGGGCAGCAGGTACTCTAGAACCTGATTCAATGGATAGATAAACGGATCTAAGGGATGAGAAGCAGCCATAAGGCAAACTGCTTGCACTTCATAGAATAAGTGTCCCTGGTGGAAGGCTTTCTGGCAGCCACCAGGATATCAGCCACATTTTGGGAAACTCCAGATCTACCAATGGCTATGTTTTCAAGAGCCATGCATGGAGGTGAAGCGATTTGAGGTCCAGATGGACCAGGGCTCCCTGTTTCTGTGACAGAAGCCCTTGGCAAGCTCCTAGAAAAAACTGTACACAGCCAACTGTCAGACTACACTGATAAGAACAACCTTATGTGCGATCAACAGCATGGCTTCCGTAAAAAGCACAGTACTGCCTCTGCCCTCACTCTCTTCACAGACCATGTCCACAGAAATATGGACCGAGGTAAAGCCACTGGTGCAGTGTTTATGGACCTGACCAAGGTCTTTGACCTGGTCAACCACTCTCATCTGCTAGCCAAACTCCATCAGTTTGGTTGCTCAAATGAGACCTTGCGCTGGTTCCACAGCTTGTTAACTAGGCATTCTCAGTCAGTGGTTATCAGCACTGCCACTTCCCCTGAATTGCCGGTCTCTGTGGGTGTCCCCCAGGGCTCAATACTTGGCCCCCTTCCATTGTTTCTACTCATCAACTCCCTCCCTTCTGACAGCCTTCAGTGCCCTGCTCTCTTGCATGCTGATGACTTAGTCCTCTTACATAGTGACAAGTCACTTCTTAACATATCATTGGTTCTCACCCACAACTATTGCTCCGCTCACAACTGGTTCCTATCAAATATGCTTGTTGTAAATGAGAAAAAAACAATGCAATGTTATTTGGATCCAGGCCATTCCTTGCGGGTGCTGCGAAAACCAACTCTTTTCTCTCTGTGCTCTCTCCACCTGGTTCTCCGCTGCAGACCATCCCCTATTTGGAGGTTACTCTTGACCACAGTCTCTCCAATACTGAACATGTTAACATTATTGTATGCAGGGTCAACCAAAAGTTGGGCGCTGCCTATCGACAAAGGAACTTCCTTACCTCTGATGCCCGACTTGCCATTGCCTGGGGAAATCTTCTCCCCATACTTGATAACTGCTCCCCCCTCTTTTCCCTGGCTATATCCTCCACCCTGTGCCACAGACATAGCGTTGTCTATAACAGTGTCTGCTGCTTCGCCCTATTATCTCCTGATGCTACCCACCATTGCTCCTTGTATCAGCCTCTAGGATGGCTCCCTCTCCAGGGCCAGCATGATCTTGCTCTAGGCAGCCTCACTGATAGCTCCCTGCGTGATGGTGAGGACTCTCGTACACCTCCCTCCCCCTTGCTACGGCGCCTGCATGGTGTCTCCATGAATCATCAGTCCCCACCCCACCCCGGTGGTCCCCAAGGTCTCCTCAGCTATGAGTGGCAAAGCTTTGTCCTTCACTGCCCCCTCTCTATGGAACACCATTCCTGCACCCCTCTGCTCAGCTGGTCCGCACCACACTTTTAAATCACCAATCAAAAGCTGGCTACAGTCCAAAAAGTACAGTTACGTAAGAACTTACTGTACGGTAGATCTTCGAGAGAGGTTTCTGCAGTAGGTCATAACATATAGGACTGCGCCCTCTGGTGTCAGGACCGCACGGCAAACTTTTGCTAGCAATGTCTGGCGGGGGACCGCCCACCCGTCACATGACAGACATCAGCATGACCCTATATAGTGGGCAGTCCCCACGCCCGCCTTCCAGTTTCTCCTGTCAGAGATCCAAAGAGGATGTGACAGACGAAAGGAAGAATATCCTGGAGCCCAATCCAGACCAGCCTGTAAGAACATGCAGAAAGCTGGGGGAAGGAGGGAGGGAAAGTTTGACCTACTGCAGGAACTTCTCTCGAAGATCTACTGTTACGGTAAGTTCTTCACGTGGCATGCTATCTTACTTGAGAGAGGGTTTCCTGCGATGATCCTTTCTGAACTGAATCCCAAGCAGTCATCCTCAGTGAGACCCACTGAAGCAAGGGAGGAGGAAGGTCAGCAGACAGACTAGGTCTGAGACAGCAAACCCTGCAGAATGGCTAGGCCAAAACCAGCCCTACACCAAGAGGCAAAGTCCACACTGTAATGCTTCGTGAAAGTGTGGACTGAACTCCAGGTTGCTGCAGCACAAATCTCAACTGCAGAAACATTTCTGAGGAATGCTGCGGAAGCAGCCATACCCCTATTAGAGTGACTTTTAACCTCCCCCGAAGAGATTTACCATACTTCTGATAACAGAAACGGATGAAGTAAGCCAACCATTTGGACAAGCACTGTTTAGAAACTGCTGACCCCAGAGCTTTGGGGGCAAAAGAAACAAATAAGTGATCTGATTTGTGGACATCCTTGGTCCTGTGGACACAGTAATGCAAAATCCTATGTACATCCAACGTGTGTAGAAGAGCCTCACCCTTATTCAAATGAACAGGATAGCACACCGGCAGCTCAACAGTCTGGTTTAAGGTGAACTCAGAAACCACCTTGGGAAGAAACTTAAGATTTGTTTGCAGAACCACCCAGTCTCTGAAAAATTAAATAAGGCTCCTTACACATCAGGGCCTGAAGCTCAGAAATCCTTCGAGCAGATGTAACTGCAACTAAAATGAGCACTTTCCAAGACAGAGAGCGCATCTCACAGCTTACCGCTGGTTCAAAAGGAGGCAATGTAAGCTTTTCTAGAATAAAATTCAAATCCCAAGGTGGGGTAGGGTTGCGTATAGGGGGCTTCAAGTGGAGAATCCCCTTCAAAAAGGTTTTGGAGACCTCCAGTTGTGCAACAGTCTTCCTGTCCACCAATGTATGACAGGCAGAAATAGCAGACAGGTGGACTTTCAGTGAGGAATAGCTTACACCAGAGTCTGACAGTGCAAACGGTACTCCATCACCTGGGGCACTGGGCATGAAAAGGGGTTTCAACCTTTAGCAGCTGCCCAAATGGAAAAGTGCTTCTATTTCATAGCATAGGTAGACCAAGTGGAAGGTTTTCTAGCTTCCACCAGGACTTGAGCGACCCTCTGGGAGACTCCAAAATGTGACACCATTATATCTAAAGGAGCCACGCATGAAGATGTAGGGACCGGAGTCCTGGGTGCACTAGTCTGCCCTGTTCCTGCGTCAACACATCGTGTTGGAGAGGGAAGAGTAATGGGGGTTCCACGGCCAACTGTTGCAGGAGCGGGTACCAAATCTGCCTGGGTCAGAGGGGGGGCTATCTGGAGCATCTGAGCCCCCTCTGCCTGAAGCCTCAGTGGGACATGTTGTAGAATGGGAAAGGGAGGGAAAGCATACAAGTACCTCCCTGTCCAGCAGCGAGATAACGCATCTTGCCAAATAACACCAGGCCCTTGAATGAGCAAGCAAACACTGGGTAGTTTTGCGCTGGATGGGGAGGTGAAGAGATCTACCTTTGGCCGGCCCCAACAATGGAACAGAAGTTCTGCTACATCCTGATAAAGTTCCCATTCGTGAGCTTGTGTCGTTGTTCACCTCAGGCTGCCTGCCAGGACATTGTGGATGCTTGGGATGTGTACGGCCGTGAGAAACAGGTCATGCTGGACTGCCAAGAACCACATCCACATCGCCTCCCTACAAAGGGGATATGACCGGGCGCCTCCATGCTTGTTGATGTACCAGACCACTGACATGTTGTCGGTCTGTACTGGCAGTGTTCCCGCAGACAGGAGGGGCTGAAAGGCCTGAAGGGTGTAAAGAACCGCTCTCATCTCCAAGATGTTTATATGGAGAGATGCTTCCAGCTGGGACCACGACCCTTGGCTCTGATGATCCCTCAGATGGGCCCCCCGACCCAGACTCGAGGTATCTGTGGTGAGGGTCCACGAGGGAGGGGGTGCTCTGAAAGGCAACCCCTGAGACAGGTCATCATAAGCAGTCTTTCTTGAGTGTGCTGGACACCAAAACAGGATGAATTAGATCATCTGAATGCTGAACCCATTGGACTCAATGTCCATTGGGCGACCCTCATATGCAACTTAGCCAAGGGGACCATAGAAATGGTCAAAGCCATCAGGCCAAGAAGGTGTAAGAACGCCCTGGCAGGAATATGTCTGGAGGAGACTACCAGCTTGACTAGCTCCAGCAGAGTATCTGCTCTGTCTGAGGGCAAGAAGGCCCTGCCCTAGACCGTGTCCAACACCGCCCCAATGAATTGGAGGTACTGAGAGGGAACCAGAGATGACTTGGTGTAACTGATAGTAATCCCCAGTCAAGCAAAAAGGTCCAGGGTGAAGGACAGGGATTCCTCTAGTCTGCTCCTGGATGGATCTGCCAAGAGCCAATCATCCAAATACAGGAACAATGCAATGCTCCGATGGTGAAGAGTTGCTGTCACCACTGCTAGGCACTTGGTGAAGACCCTGGATGCCGAGGAAAGGCCAAAGGGAAGGGCTCTGAATTGGAAGTGCTCTCCCTGGAAAAGGAAATGCAGGAAATGGCGGTGGCTGGGGAACACTGGAATGTGCAGGTAGGCATCCTACATGTCCACTGCACACAGCCATTGGCCTGTCTGGAGCAAAGGCAGAAGACCCTGTATTGTCAGCATGCAGAACCTTTTGTATTCCACGAAAATGTTCAGCTGGTTGAAGTGCAGGATGAGCCTGAGGTCACCTGTCTTTTTGGGAACGAGGAACAAATGGGAGTAAAACCCTTTCCCCCTCTGTGCCAAAGGGACAGGCTCTATGGCTGACTTTTGAAGTAGGGCCAGTATCTCTTCCTCGACCAGAGACGTCTGGTTCAGCAATAGCAGGATCGAACTGGAGGCGAGTCTGGAGGTCTTTCCAGAAACTCGATGGTGTGACCTCTTGCTACCAGTTGCAAGACCTATTAATCTGACGTGATGCCTTGCCATTCCTCTAGGTGAAGAGCAAACCTTCCTCCCACTTGCTCCACGCTGCTGGCAGGTGGAGGAGGTCTGAATGAGTCAGGAAGCAGAGGGGTGGGAGGAGAGTGATGCCCCAGCTGCCCTCTGGGTTTTTGGAGGGAAGGTGATGGCTGACCCCAGTGCTCTCCTTTTGTTCTAACACTTGGAGAAGGGTTGCTTACTTTGCCACTTTTGCTGGCGCCGAAAAAGCTGCTTTGATTTGAAGCCCGCCTTGTACATGGATTTTATGGATCTTAGAGCTTGTCCATTGTCCCGAAGGCCTATAATGATGTCCTTAGTGTCCCCTCCGAAGAGAACTGATCCTCGAAAGGGGGCATCCTGGATGGCTGCCTGTTCGGAGTCAGAGGTGAAGAAGACATAAAAGATAACAAAAACAAGTGAACACAGTAGGAATCATGCCAAACAAATGTAAATATCTTGGAAAATATACAAGTTACCAATATACAACCAACATGAAAGTTGTTCAAGACAAAATTACCTTTTTTTTTTTTCTCTTCCCAATTCTGTTTATTCGCCTACCTTCCGGGGCATGTCTCGGGCTGTTCTCGCTCAAACTGCAGCCCCTAACCGCCCGCCTGAACCACGCTCCCCAACAGTAACATTGGTGTCAGGATCCTCATCTCTCCCGGGCCCCTTGGAGAGGTCAAGGATCCCCAGGGTAGAGTCGAGATTGTGGCCGGTGATGGGCATGTGAAGCCTCGGTCCCTGGAGCCATCACCTCACCCGGCCAGTAGGGGGTTTTCTTGGTTTTCTCCCCTAGGCTTGGACACGCAATGCATCCAGCTAGGCCTGCACGCTCCCATGTGTGCCTGCAGGATCGCTGCTGCAGCCAATCCTGTGGTTGCTAGACCTCAGGCTTGCTGTGCCCCCAACTGCCGCCAGGAGCCACCAGAGCCCGAGATCAGGACCCCCTCCCTCCCAGAACAGGACAGCTGTCCTCCGGATGCTCAATCCTGTCCTCCCCTGCCAACCACCGATGACCCAAGCTCGCTCCCGAACCTGGGCTGCCAGCGTGGCACAAGGTGTGGCATCCAGTGCCTCAACCCTAAGCACCACCGGGCTGATGACAAAATGACCTTTCAAATGAGGGTAGTCACTAATCTGAATTCATTAGATTTTTGAAATATAGCCATCTGAAAGGTGAAAATTGTGAGGAAAAATAGACATTTTAGGTAATCAGATGGCCATAGTTTAAAAAATATAATTGGTGCAGCTTAATGAATAGGCTCATTGGAAAGGTATTTTTGTCATGGACAACTTTCATACTAATGGTTTATGTGTAACGCGTATACTTTTAGAGATATTTACATTTGTTTGGCATAACTCCTATGAAAAATGAAAATTGAGGTAATCAGATGACCATAGTTTAAAAATATATAATTAGGGCAGCTTACTGAATAGGCTCGTTTGAAAGGTCTTTTTGTCCTGAACTGTTTTCATACTGTTTTTTTATCTGTAACTTGTAAACTTTTAGATATATTTACATTTGTTTAGCATAACTCCTATTGCACTTCTAAACAGTCTGTTTTGTAAATTAGCATGCCAGTTAAGTGAAATTCTAAACCAGACCACCTTGTTCTTCTCTTGTTATACCTAATTTAAAGTAGACAGGAACTGATTACTTATGTGCAGCTGTTTGAAATGTCTCTATTTTCATAAATTACATTTGTAACCCCCCCCCCACCCCACTACTCTGCACATTAAGCTAACCCTTGGTACCCTGGACTGGACACACAAACTACTTTGGACAATCAATACCATCCCTAGCTTTGGGAATGTATACCAACTTGCTATTTCTAGAGGTCAGAAAGGGGTGGGGGTGTACAAAAGTAAATTCTACAAATGTGACCAAATTAACCCAGGTCCTGAGGAAAGAACTTTTTTGCTAGGGCTATGCTAGGTCTGCACTTCTGGAGGGGTACCCAGTAATTCCACACAAGAAGCAGTAACATGAATGTCCAAACCAGGTTGGGGATCTAGAGTGTGGCTTTATTCCAAAGATGGTACACTAAAGCAAAGGTGGACCCCGAAGGGTTTACACTTCATGGTGCAAGGCAGAACAACAGAAGTCCGTAGCGGACAGAAACTCTATACAACCCATTCATCAGAAGACCTCAAAATCTCTTCAGTGGTCATGGCCTTAGCTGAAACACACATTTTTCTCTAGTGGCAACGGCCATGACTGAGCACATTTCCCATATGCCATAGGATTAAAATGTTAACAATGTGGCAACTGGCCACGATGGAGCACACTGGTACTCAAATTAGCACAAACCCACATCTGGGGGTAAACTCTCTCTTCGGGCATTGGCCACCATGTCCTGAAAAAGAAGGCGCCCTTACGGAACCTGTAGTGCTGAACTGGTCACTCCAGATGGGGAGGTTGCCCACCTATTGCTTCCATGTCCATACCCAGCCATTCTTTCAGAGTTACACCTCAAACATTTAGTAAAACAGTAGAACTGTGCATCCCGGAATGTGTGTCATGTCCTGCATAAGAAACACACTACTTCTGAGTGTAAATTAAAGTCCTGAACAATGCACCAAGTCTCTCTGGGGACTCCACAATTGTCAGCCAACTTTAAAACAGACAAGAGAACAGTATCAAACTAGAACAGAACTTGGTGTATATTTCCCTTCATCAGAGTACACCCCAAAAGCAGGTACATTCCTCCTGGGATACCCAAAGACAGATTACTCATGGTTGTAAAAACAAACAGGCAGCTTCAATGTCCTGGGCCAAAGTCAGGGGATTGTCCCTCAGATCGATTCTGCAGTCCTTCTCATCTCACAGGGGATGAGAAAAATCAGGAACTCCTGCTAGACAATGGTTTCCACCACTTCTACTGGCGGACAGATGGTTCTCAGCACTAGGGCGAGAAGAAAGGACTCTCCTCTCAGAGCCCACACTGCAGCTCTTGGCTCCTCCAACTGCTCACACTGAACTCCACTCAGAACTAACTGAAAATTCTAAAGCTCCCCACTCACAGCCAGCTGCCATGGCTTATGCTGCTACGAGAGTTCTAAATGACATCACCTCTCTCATCTCAGCTGAGATCAAGTATACAGAGATGGAGCAGGTGAAAAAACATTTAACTAGTTATTCACCAGTTGCCTTCCCTACCTAGCACTGACACTGATGGGATTCTAGCAACCCCAGGGGACTGAATGGTTACACATTTATACCTTTAAATGATCCCTGTGCTTGAATAAAAGCTGAAGCTGTCAGTTGTGTTTTGTATTGTTTTCTTTGTATGGACAACATTCTGTGCAATTCCTTTCATGGAACCAAGAATTTGGAGTTTTGACTATGTCACTTCATGGTTTCAGAAATGTGGGCACTGTGCTGATAAGTTCCTGCTAACATTTCTAAAACCGTGAAAGCCACAGAAAAACTGGTTGCCATATTGGTCCTTGTAACACAAGATCCACAGAAACAGATGATTTGATACCTTTTATTGAACCAACAGAGTTGTTACGAAACAACACAGGTGCTTTTAGCTTTTGGATTACACAGAATCCTTCATCAGAAAACACTGGCAGTTGTTTTAGAAGAACATACTTTCTCAAAACCCAGATTAAAAAAAAAAAAAGATAAAAAGTTGTTAAGGACCCCATTGGTTAAACTGCATTCAAAGAAACAACATACCCATATAAAGACAGCAAAAGTCCATCAAAAGAAAGCTATCCCAAGGTCAAATGACACTGACTCCGAAAGTTCACTCCCTGAGAAAAGCTATCAACCAACTGAGGCATTATTTTAAAACCCTTTGTGTGCATCTGTGCTATTAGTAAATTACAGTGATTAAAAACCACAAGGAAGAATAAGCTTAAAGAGCCGCTGACAACTTCAGGAGAACTTTAACAAAACATAATATTTAGATAAAGTTCAGCTTGTATTTCACATTAGTTCTTTATTCCTCCTTCCCATTATTTATTGCTGAGGTCAAATGCATGAAAACAGGATTTTTGCTCCTGAAGAGTTCATCTGTTTCTGTTGCTGTCTCCCTACCGGAGGTCATAATGCACTGCTTGTGACATCACAGTTACTCTCATGGCAACAGATTGTGATGTCACAACAGAGCATTATGACTTGAAGTAGGGAGTAAGCTATAGAGGCAGATTAATTTTAAAGTAACTGTAAGGGATAAAAATCATGTATTCATGTATATTTCCTCAGTAATAAATAATGGGGAGGCAAAATCTAGAATATATATATTTATATATGGGTGACTCCATGAAAAGGGGTTACCAATGGCGTCCCAAAATGTAGATGCCATCTATAAACTATGTAAAACCTGTGCCCAGTGAATGACTATGCTGTAGGACAATGTTATGTGGAGAGATAAATTACATAATATGAATGCTGCCTGTTGTTAATTTCCTCAAGAACGAAACATGATCTGTGATAAAAGCTGTAATTTTTTGTGCCTAATTTGTGACATTGTGGCACACACTGTAAACAGTATTCATTATTTTAATAAAAAAAAAATGCTATTTACCACAATAAACTGCTTTGACTTATTTTCCTTTGTCCAGACTTTGTTTTCAGACCCCTTAGTTAATGTTAGATGTGCCTGTATAGAGCTTACACAGCTGAGTAAATGCGGTAGCAAAAGTAACCACTTGTGTCTCCAGTGGTTACGTTCATCCTTTGCCCCCAAAATGTACTTATATTAATAAATCCTCCATAAATTCACAGCACTAAGTTTCATTGGAGAATACTGTACTGCAGAAGCACTGTGTCTGACCTTTGTCCCCATGGTCTCCTGGTGTCCAGAAGTCCCGGATGTTTGTTCACTTCCAACCCAGTGCCCCTCCCCATCCCCAATAATCACGTTAGTGCACTCACATGCACCAAGAGTGGGGAAGGCTCTCAGAGTGCTTAAAAGCACAAGAATTTGTGTCGCAGTCCCAATCCTGCTCTTGCCAGCTTGCAGAACAATCCCGGTGTCCAGCCAGCAGCATGTCAGTTACGTGAGCAGCCACATGGAACCCAGGTAGTCCATTATTACTTTCAGGTCTAAGAATACAGCTGCAGAACAGTTCGTACAAATGGACTGTTGCTTAGAGTACAGTGTACATCTGTACATATTTTGGGTGGCTTATTCTAGCAAATAGTATAGCGATTTGATTATTTTAATGAGCATTACAGCCCCGATGCAGTGTTTGGGGACTACAAATGAATTGTAGTCTCTGTGTGTTCACCACCAAATGTGGCTCATTCTCAGTATTGCTGTATGTATCAGGCTGTAAGGTTGGTGGAACAAAATGTTTCTATGCACTTACTGTGCAGTACAAATGAGAACATTTTAATATATATTTTTTCTTGTGAAATGAGACTTGGAGGTATTGTGTTATTGGAGAGAGGCACAGTTTAAGTAATGGGGCCCCCTAATTTTACATGACTCTGGCTCCTTTCTTTTTTACAAACTTCCAATGGGCAGTTATATTGCACAAATGCAGTCTAGCATTATACAGCAGTTTTAGTCAGTGGCACATTTATGTTGGGCAAGTTAAGTTGTTTTTTTGAGGGGAATTTGGTGGTACAGTTTTAATGGGCCCCAAAGGCCAAACACCCAGGTGTGTATGTGTATGTGTGTGTGTGTGTGTGTGTGTGTGTGTGTGTGTTTGTCTGTTTTCCAAATGCAGACTTAACAAAAAAATAATTGTGTTCACAGAAGTGATTTTGTTCTTGGTAAATTATTTTTTTCTCATTATTTCTAAGGATGTGTGATTTGGCTGAAGTTTGGGCCTCCCTGTTCTTGTACCAATCGTGCAATTGTAGTCCCTATCTGAAGTGGTTTTCTAACAAAAATGATACAGTAATTGTATTGCTTGAGAAATGTAACTTACAGATGCATTCTGTGTTATTACTAAATGGGTTTTAGGCAAATGTGTTGCTTTTTGTCAGTATCTTTGGTCTTTGTTATTTTCAGCACCATGTGCTTGGGGTCCCCATTATGTTAGCCACCCATATGTGTATTTTATTAAAGAACCCTTCAAGTAAACTGTGCTTTTGGGATAATGCATTTCAGCTTTCTGTTTATTTGGGGCTTGATTCAGCAATTATCTGTGTTTTATTTTTTTCAGAGTTTGCATTTTGGAATGCTTTTTGTGGTCTTGGTTACTTTAGGCACCATGTGCTTGGGATCCCCGTTACGTTAGCCACCCTTAAACTGTATTTTATTAACATAAAGAGCCCTCCAAGTAAACTGTGCTGGTGGGATGGTATATTTCAGCTTTCTGTTTATTTGGGGCTTGATTCAGCAATTATATGCATTTTATTTTTTTCACAGCTTGTATTTTGGCCATACATTTGTGGTCTTGGTTACTTTAGGCACCATGTGCTTGGGGTCTCCATTATGTTAGCCACCCATAAACTGTATTTTATTAAAATAAAGTACCCTCCAGGTAAACTGTGCTGGTGGGATAATATCTTTCAGCCTTATATTTATTTGGGGCTTGATTCAGTAATTATCTGTGTTTTATTTTTTTCATAGTTTGCATGTTTGCCTACTTTTGTGGTCTTGGTTACTTTAGGCACCATGTGCTGGCAGCAGGCCAAGAATTCCCAGAATACCCCTACCTCATGTAATATTTTGCTAACGTGTTGATTGTTGTGGTATTTCGCAATATTTCTGCTCATAGTGAGTGTTGTTTAATGCTATTTCACACCACCACCCTTATGTGACCTATTATGATTTTCCTATGGCATTCATGCCAAGGCTTATGCACAAACAAGGTGGGGCTTGTGAGTGGTTTGGTGCCATTCATTCTTGAATTGGCACAATATTCCCTGAGCAGAGCGGGCATGGGTTAACTATTAATGGATTATTCTTTGTGTGTGAAATAGCATGAAATCCCTGCTTCTGGTGTGACAAGATGCCGAAATGTGGATGTAACCAAGCACATTTGCCCCACATTGTCCAAGGTGTGGGTTTGGGGGGAGTACTTAGACTGCAAAATGTTTAGAACAGAGGTTAGCATGGTAGCTGATGATCTACTGCTCTACAGTACATCAGCAATATGACCACGCTGACTGTGACATCAGTGCTACTTAGGAACAGCAAATAAATGACTGCCAGGGCAATCGCCTATGAAGTCATTGAGATCCTAATGCTGCTGATGTATTGTGAGGCAGTAGAGCTGTCAACTGTCAGTTTAACATCTGTTAAATACATCCAGCACAGTATTATCACAGTACGATTTTCTGATGAGAAAAGAAATATACTTCAGATAGTAGAAAGTTACTATGGACTACTAGTTCAAATTTGTGTTTTTCTGTCTACCTGTTTTGGTTCCAATAGCTCTTTACTTTTGTGTCTTCAAGTGGAAAACCCTTACCATGTTCTCGCATGCACATCTTGTAATGGCTTTTAAGAAACATGCAGACTCCTCCTTATCTGTGTGTTCGCCAAGTAGGAATCCATTTCCACTTTCTTGCATGCGTCTCTTGTAGCAGTTCTTAACAAAATGTTGTGTTCTCCCCTCCTTAACTGTGTGTTGTTCAAGTAGAAAAGCATTGCTACTTTCCTGCATGTGTGTCTTGTAACAGTTCTTAACAAAATGTAGTGTAGTCTCCTCCTTAACTTTGTGTTGCCACTGCTAATGCAGACATCCTGTATACATACTACAAGAACTATCTAACCAAAGAGCCAGCCAGTGATGGGTGTAGCCATTACATTCACACTTTCTTCTGTTTTGGCAGCAATGACATTAAACAAAACATGCTTGGTAATATCAAAACCATACCAGCAACCCACCAAATACAAAGTGTAAAGTCAGTGAAAGCAGGAGTAGTTGCAGTCAGAGACTTAACATGCTTCTGCAGACAATGTCAGTGAGAGTTACCATGTGACAACAGAAGGTATGTAGGACAGTGGACAGTCAAGCATTTAACAACGGCTTCTGTGCCCACTTCACAAAAGACCCCTGTTTGCCTGCTGCACACTGAACAGACACGAGCCAACACCAGAATCTTCTGAAACCAGTTGTCACTCAGCTGAAACTACTTTCAGCATCCCTATATCAGTGGCCATTTGTACTAAGCGAATGAAATTGCCTCGAATGATGTAGCCCCCACAACAAGCACCCAAACTGATCTTCCTGAGGACCCATGTGTTCTGCTGCCTGACATCACCACACACAGTGTGCAGCCAGCAAAAACAAGAATCAAGCCCTAAGGCCCAACTGAAGTCAACAAACTGTATGCTGAAGGGGTGGAGCCTCCCCAGAAACGGACGGAACGAGGGGTAGGTACATCCTGGAGACCAGGAAACAGCTACACGCCATGTTCTGAGGATGGGATGTCTGAAGAAGAGAGACCATCCAGGCGTGCGGGAGAATGGCGGAAGCCCCGTCCGTTGAGACCAGGAATACCTGGAGCCTTGAACCCAGGGTTGAATGGGGGAATCACAGCCTTCTGATCTCCTCTAACTAGAGAGCCAGGCATGTCGGACGACCGACACAGGGACAGTGAACTCAAGATCCCCATGGGAAGCGGCTTAAAGGGAAGCGCTGCAGCCTGCGACAGGATCCACATAAATACCTCCAGAGCGAGTGGGGCCGTCCCCCCATGGGGAAACCCGGCTGGGCGGCCGGGGCTGGCAATGCCCTTGGCCCATCACTGAGCAGGCTTACAGGGGGAAGGAGCCGAGGAGCCCCTCGGTTTCCTGCCTCCCTGCTTCCTTTTGGAGGAAGACGCTGGACTGGCAACAGCGCATGCCTGCTGGCCCTTATGCTGGGCCGGGGGGGGCAGGGCTGCCCTTGACCCTCCGGGCGAGAGTGACCGAGTCCGGAGTGGCATCGGACTTCTCGGGCCCATGGATGTATCCCTCAACTCCAGGGCCGAAAAGGTAAGTCCCCAAGAAGGGGATGTCTGCCAACTCGTACTGGGTTTCCAAAGAGAAGGAGGATAACCTCAGCCACGCCCTGCGGTGCATGGCCACTGCGGCCGCCACCGATCTGGCACAGGAGTCGCCTAGATCCAGAGCCGTCTGGAGCTGCTGCTTTGCCACCGCCCTACCCTGGTCCCGCACCTGCCGAACCGTGGTCCTGGGTTACCTGGGAGATGAGGAAAACCTCGTCCAGGGAGCCCAAAGGGTGTGGGAGAAATGTGCCATCAGTGCAACCCGAGCTGGCCTGACAGAGGCCTAGGGAGGATGCAAGCGTGAACTCGCCCAACATAGTCCATCCTTCTGGACTCCTTGTGAGGGGTCTGTCCCACATCCCCAAGCGTTTCCAAGACATTGGAAAAGCATTAAGTCGGTGATTACCCTTCAGCCGGGGTGCTCAGGGAGCCGGGCACAGAACCGACGGGATAGGGTACCTCTGAGCCACCCTGGCCGGGCGCAGGGCAGGAAGTAAGCTGCCACCATAGCTCCAAGGCTGGGCCCACAATAACCTCAGCCACTGGGAAGGCCTCCGAGGAAGAACCCCCTCGATCCAGAATCTCCGTAAGGGGGTAAGGTGCCCGACTGGAGACGGGCTCGAGCTGCATCCCAGTAAATTCTGAAATGAGCTGAAGTAGACCCCTGCAGGCGATGGGCTGTCGTCTACTGGATGTTCCTGGGAAGACCCCGGGTCCTCCCTGTTAGGAAACATGGCAGAGCCTGTTTCAGGCTCCGGAGGATCTGCAAAAAGCTGCCGCAGGCCCGAGGCACTCTTCGTCCGCCGGGGGTGGGCAGGAGTGAGGGGACCGAGTGACCTGAAAGACAGGCCATGGCCTGGCCTGAACTCTGCCGAAGGCGGAGGGGCAGCGAGGGTCGGACGAGCAACCGGCCCTGGAGAAGGCTCCTCGACCGATTCGAACGGCTGCCGACCAAGCGGCGGCTGCTTGCTATCCGGAGAATGAAACAGGGTCGACTGAAACCCAGACAACAACTGCTGTCACCACATAAGTTCCTCGTAACACCGACGCCAACGGCATCGAAACCGCTCCTCATCCGAGGAGGGGGACGAGGAAGAACGGAAAAGCCACTTAACTCGGTGCCTCGACCGAGAACGCCGAGATCGGCGTGAGCGGCTAGACCGAGAGGTTGACCGAGACCGAGACCCAAATCCTCGGGGGGACCGAGGGTGGGCCTGGGAAGAAGCGGGGCGCACCCGCTCCTCCCTCGGCTTGGAAGAAAGGACCGAGGGCTGTCGACCCGAAGGGGAGGACAAAGCCTCAGCCTCCGCCGAAGGAAGACGGCATCAGCAGACCCCGAAGGCAGGTGTCGAGAGACTCGACAGCGTCGACAGGGAACCTGGTCAGCTGACCTGGCCAGGGATACCGTGAGGCCAGTGGCGGCAGATCCTCGGCCAGTCGAGCGTCGGCCGATGAGGGAGGAGATCCTGCTCCGCCCGACGAAGAGACCCGCCTGCGGCCCTTTAATATAGGCGAGCAACAGGGCTCAAGGTTCCCTCTCCCTTGGAGGAGAGGAATGAAACTCCCTGAGCGAAGCTGCATGAGATGAATCCAGGAGAGCAGGATAGCTCTGCAACGGGCGGGGGACCGCCCTTCCCGGCAGGATCAGACTGCAGAGAAACAGTCGAGCGGACACCTGCCGGTCAGATGGAATCTCGGGCGGGGAAAACCACCGGATGTCCGGGGCGAGCAGGCGCGCGGTCCTCTCCGAAGGGCAGAACAAAAGTTGCAAGCCTGAGGATCGTGATCCAAGTCCAGGCAAAAAGCCCGTGAGTCTGAGTCCCTCCTGGAGGAACTAACCGTCGCCTCGGGGCCGGAAAAAGCCATCGCCGTAGCGAAGAAGAAAAGATCGAAGATTCAAAGGACACTTCAATAAATTTGAAGACCGAAATTTTCAGGAACCAGTCGAAAACGCAGAGCGCTAAGGAGGGAACCTGAGCTTCCAAGCGGTAAGTAAGATCTGGCATCATGGGGCGGAGCCGAGAGTTTTACCACCCGGGTGGGTGGGAGGAGCCAGCTTGAAGACCTTCCGGCAAGATTTAAAGCGGCAAGGGACCTGCCAATAAGTGTGGATGAACAACATAGCCATGTCCCTAGAACACAGTTTCCCCCATTAAAAAAAGTTCCATAACCCAATGGTCCCATCTACTGCGATGCTAAACAAGCTCTTTCAGAATCCTAGCAGATTACATAATGCTGCCATTGATGCCACTTAGTGGTAAACCGGTTTAACCAATTCTGAAGGGCGTACGGGGATTTCTTTTCCATATGGTATATATGTGTCATTATAGAGCACCACTCCTGATGGGTTGGAGCCTGAGGCTATCTCCAGAGGTGGGTGATCACCTTTCTTGCTGCTAAAAGTTACACAAGAACCTGTGCATCCACTCACAGGGACACGGGGCGGGGGGGGAACATTTGTGAAGTCACCAAGTCTGAAGGGATACAGAGGTCTTCGAGTTCGCATATCAGAGACTGCCAGAATGTTGCCAGAATAGGACAACTCCAAAAAATATGTACCTGGTCTGCCAAAGTATTTCCGCACTGTCTCCAGCAATGTCCATAGCTGGGTGGTAAGAATTTACATACAGTTGCCGGGGTGTGAAAATATCTGCTATGGCACTTCCAGATCATTTTCTGCATCACTGCTTGAAAAGAAAGATCCTCTGGTGGTGACCTTGGGGTATTCACCACTGATTCTTCACTGCAAGAGGAAAAAGTGGAGCTAGTACCAGGTAAATTCTGATCCTCAGCATAATCCTCCTCTTCGTCATAATCTTCTTCCATTATGAGGTCTGGGTTATATTCCACCATCGCTGTCCCCCTCAATGACAGGAACTGAGGACAGTGCCGGCAATGCTAGCAGCAGTTGAGTAGGTTCCTTGGGTACAGTGATGGGAGGCTGCATTGATGGAGTCTGGGAAGTGGAAGGTCCCATCGATATGAATACAGGCTGATCAGGCAAGCCTGGTAACAGTCATTGTATCACTTCTGAGAATGATACCAGCACTGTTTGTGCATCAACAAGGCCCATAGTAGGGGTCATGACTGTTCTAGCCTAGTGTTTATGTTTGTGGCTGCCCAATGATGATTTGTTCCTTAGATTTCAAGGACCGGGATTTGGTTGACAAGGCAGGCGACATATATTTCTCCTGTATCTGTTTTTGCATCGCTGCCAAATTTTCTTCAATAAAAACTTTTTTGGTGCCACTTTTCCACATAACCTGGTAGCAGAGTTGAAGCCCTGACAGATCTCACATGTTTGAATGTTGTAAGAGGCCCAAACAGCAGACACCTACTTCATATGTATTGTCTTTATAAACCTTCTATCCGCATATGCAAGCAATACCAAAATAATTTCATGGGCTCCTTCGGAGGCATACAGGAGACTCAAAAATCACTAAAATAGTGATTCTTAACTAATTAGAAAAACAAACGACAGTGGCTAACAGTCGACGTGTCTGTATGTAGGTCTGACAAGTATGATCGACGGTGGGAAAAGAACTGAGGAGAGATGAGGCCACCAACATTTATGTAGATGCTGCTGCATGACATCGTCATGGGCAGCTCCCGGCTTGCAAAAGTTTCAGTGTGGTCCTAGTGCTGATGTGGGTATAGTTTTAAAGGTGTGGCGTGATGAAAGAGATATCCTCAAAGAAGATCTGTGAGACTCTGACTTCCTATGGACTCAGCCTACACACAAACGGAATTACCAGCAAGGAAATATAATTCCTCTTTGTGTTTCAGATCCCATAGGCAGTCAGTTGGTATGGACACTAATAAGAAGTCCCTAAACTGGGACAGTCAGTAGTGTACAGCCAAACTCAACACTCGCTTGCTGAATGCAGCACTGGAGGAGCTGAGAAAGAACAGTTATGTAACAACTTACCATAACAGTAGATCTTTGAGAGAATCTCTTTCATCAGGCCAGACCTTTGAAACATATAGCCACCAGATACTAGAACCAGACAGAAACTTTTGCGAGCAGTCAGCCAGTGGCCACCCACAATAACGTCAGAAATCTGCATATACATAAATGTTGGTGGTCCCTCCTCTATTCAGTTCCCTACTGAAGATCATGCTCTAAGGACCTCCCTATAGGGAACCAGGAGAGACCCCAGCACTCCCTATATTAGGTGAGACAGTGTGCTGGAAAAGGTAGCAATGGAGACAGAAGCTCAAGTTTCCTCAGTTGCAACCCCTAAGGAGGAAGAAGCAAGCTAGCAGTCTGGACTGCTGAAGCATACAGGCTTATGACAGCTGGTCTTGTAGCACAGATCGGTCAAACCCAGCTCATCTACGCGAGACAATATCCAGACTGTAGTGCTTAGGGAAGGTGTGACCTGTACTCCAGGTAGCAGCTGCACAAATCTCTACAACGTAGACATTCCGAAAGCAAGTTACAGAAGTGGCCATGCCTCTCGTGCAATGACAACAAACCACACCGGGAAGTTCCTTACTGTACTTCCTGTAACAGAACATAATTTATTTATTTAAAGGTTTTACCAGGAAGGCATGCTGAGCAGACTACTGCTCGATTTCAGATGTGTACTGCGGGTAGGGGTGCATACATTTTATACAGTGACCAGAAGACATAACAACACATCTTACATGGTAAAGTGCGGTACATCAGGCAGTTGTACAAGGCATGTGACAATAAAAATGTGCAATACATTGTGCTAGCGATTTTGACAAGCACTGCTTAGAAACTGGGTCACCCTCTTTCCCAGGGGTGAACAAAGCAAAATGCTGCATGGACTTCCTGCAGTCCTTTGTAAGGTGTGTACAGTACTTGAGTATTCTATGCACATGTATGGTATAGAACAATGCTTCCCCTGGACTGACACGCTCTAGATAATACACTGGTAGGTGGATGGTTTGATTTAATGTAAACTCAGACACCATCTTTGTTAGAAACTTAGGATGAGTACGCAAAGACACCCTATTCTTGTGGAAAATCAAATAAGGAGGTTCACACATTAAAGCCTGCAGCTCTGAAATACTTTGAGCAGAAGTGATTGCAACTAAAAATAAAGCTTTTCAAGACAGAAAGCGTAAGCCACAAGCTGCGGCTGCTCAAAAGGAGACAAATTCAGCTTTTCCTCAATAAAATTCAGGTCCTAAGCCAGGACTGAATTTCAGAGAGGAGGCTTTAAGTGTAAAATGCCTCTCAAGAACATATGGGCTACCTGCAGCTGAGCAGCAGTATGGACAACCACCGGCACATGGAAAGCTGATATAGCAGCCATGTGCACTTTGATGGAGGAATACTGCAGGCCTGAATCCAACAAAGAGAGCAGGTACTCTAGAATCTGACTGGACAGGTAAATGGATCCAGGTTTTGTGAAGCGGCCCATAAAGCAAACCACTTCCATTTCATGGAGTAAGTATGTCTGGTGGACAGTTTTTTCACAAGCCACCAGAACATCTGACACTTTGTGTGATATTCTGAAATGAGCAATGGCTGTGTTTTCAGGAGTCATGCGTGCAGATGTAGGGACTTCAACAAATCCCGGTGGACTAGGGTTCCCTGTTCCTGTAACAGCAGACCCTTGCAAAGGGGTACAGGTACTGGGGGTTCCACTGCCAGCTGTTGCAGCAGTGGATACCGTATCTGCCGAGGCCACAGACGTTGAAATGGAAGTTGTACCTGCAGTCCGTGAGGGTGACCTGGAACTGGCTGGGGAGGCTTCGTCCTTGTCCTGGTGCTTGTGATTCCCAGAAGATTTTTCTCAGGCCTTAGATGACTGCGATTCAGTCAATGGAGTCGGCGACGTGCATTTTTCTTCAAGCTGCAGCCTCATCCTTTCAATGCTTTTTTTAGTAGGAATTTCTCTAAAGCCTCTTTTCTGCATCGTCTGGCTGCAAAGTTGAACCCCCGGCAGAATCTCACAAGCTTTCATGTTGTGAGAGAGGACTAAACAGTAGACACAGACATCATGGGAGTCTCCTGTGCAGATTTTCTCTCCACACTCGTAGTACAGGAAGAGTTTAGATGGTTCTTCTGACAACATACGGGTTGCCGAAAATCACTCTGAAAGTGATTACTTAAGTATAGGAAAAAAATAAATAAAATGGTGGCTATAAGCAGCAATGTTTCCACACGTCCAAGTATGATCGATGGTGGGAAAAGAACTGAGGCGAGGAGGGGCCACCCACGTTTATGTATACACTAATGACTGAAGTCATCATGGGCGGCCCCTGGCTGAATGCTTGCAAAACTTGCTGTGTGGTCCTAGTGCCTGGTAGCTATACATTCCAAAGGTGTGGCCTGATGAAAGATATATCCTCAAAGAAGATTTTTTTTTTTTTTTACCTCAGTTACTTATCAGCATGGTTTTCGGTAGATTCCAAAAGACATTTCTATAAAGCAAAGTACAAAATAAAAAATCTCTGAATGTTTAGATAGGGCTGATTCTTTCACCCTGTGGATTGTGTGAGATCCAGAGCTTTCAAGCTTCGCTCTTGAGCTCATAAGATGTCACCGAAACCACTCGGTGTTAAGAATTAGCCTCCTCTCAATACTTTTTTTTTTGGGGGGGGATTATTCTATATATCACTTCTTATAATATCATCTTATATCAATGTATCATCTCAATAATACATAGATGGGACTTTTTCCCCATAGAAGTGCTTAGCACTTATTTCCCTGTATATCCTTTTATAAGCAATTGAGAATAAAATGAACAGTAACAATCCAAACGCATTATATAAAATAAAGGGTGAATACATCAGCTTTAATTTGGTTTAACTTGGTGCATTTAGACAAAGTAGGCGACATGCCCATTAAATTGTCTCCTACTCATAGTGGGGTTATCTTTTGAAGCGTTTACTTAATAAGTATTCATCTAACCTTTTTTTAAAGGTATCTATTGTAGGTGCATCCACAATATTCCCAGGCAGATCATTCCATAACTTTGAAGTTTGTGTATTATAGAGGTTTTGGTGTCTAACAGTATGTACTCTACTCATTACAATTTGCTTATCGTGTGACCTTGAATTTACTTTTTTATGAAATCTATTTATGTTACATTGTTCCATTTGTATCGGGTCTTTCATAATTTGATACATTAATAGCAGATCGCCCCTAATTCTTCTAGTCTCCAAGGGGAACAAATTTAGACTTTCCAATCTTTTACCATATTCCATAGTTTTTAATCCTTTAACAGATTTAGTCATTCTTCTTTGGACTCTTTCAACCTGGTTTATATCATTTTTAAGATAAGGGCTCCAAACTGGGGATCCGTAGTCCAGGTGTGGTAATACATAAGTCTTATATAGTTTCATAACACATGCTTTATTCCTAGAAATAAAGGCTTTCTTAATGGAACGGATAATTCTATTACATTTCCCTACAGTTTTAATTATATGTGAACTTGATGATAGGTGTGAGTTTATCCATACACTCAGGTCTTTTTCACATTTGCTATGTTTTATAGTTTTTCCATTAAGACAGTATTGATATTTGGGATTATTTTTGCCAAAGTGTATTACTGCACATTTGGTTTCATTAAATTTCATGTTGTTAATCTCCCCCCGTTGTTCGATTGTCTTGAGACTTTCACATAATTGTTGGTACTTTGAAACGGATGAAACTTCCCCACCTACTTTTGTGTCATCAGCAAATTTTGTGATGACTGAGTCAAGGCCCTTACCCATGTCGCTTATGAACAATCCAAACAGTACCGGGCCCAACACTGAACCCTAGGGAACTCCACTACAGATATTTCCCTCATTCGAAAGTACCGAATTAATTCTTACTTTTTGCTTTCTATTCATCAACCAATTTCCTATCCATCTCACAATATATTTATTCAGACCTAAATCACATAATTTTTGTATAAGTTTATTATGTGGAACGGAGTCAAATGCCTTCCCCAGATCCAGAAGGATTACATCAGTAGGTATTCCTTTATCTAAATGACTGCTAACGAAAGTATAGAATGATAAGTTGGTATTACATGAAAGACCTTTCCTAAAACCATGTTGAGAGGTGTCTTGTAATCCCAATACAACTATATCGTTCTCAATTTTGTTTTTAATCAAACGTTCTAATGTCTTGCAGCAAATAGATGTAAGAGTGATGGGCCTGTAATTTGAGACATTTGATTTATTGCCTTTCTTGTATATTGGAACAACTATTGCATTATGCCAATCAAGTGGGACATCACCAGTCAGAATGGATTTGTTAAATAGGACGGTCAGAGGCCTAGCAACCACGTCAGCCAATTTCTTCCAGATAACAGAATCAATATTATCTGATCCCGGTGAGGAGGATGTACGTATTTTATATAGCTCTTTAAGTACCATATCATGGGTAATACTAAATACCTCCGAATTTTCCACATAAGGGGTAGTCATCTTTGAGTTATTTATTTGATAAACTGGTGTAAAATAATTATTGAAGCTATTCGCAACATCCTTATTATTCTTTAATTCATCATTGACTATTACAGTATTGATTATGTTATTAGTTTGCTTATTGTTATTAATGTAAGCATAAAAGGCCTTATGATTTTTAATGGAAGCTAATTTATTTTCGAGTTTTATTTTCTCTTTTTTTATTAGTGATTTCAGCAATCACTGTTGAATCTTATACTTAATTTGGTTGATCTGTGAAGGATTGGACTTATATTTTCTAAAGGCTTTATTTTTCTTATTTATTTGGGATTTAATTGCCATGCAGAACCATAGAGGAAAATTACCTTTATTACTTATATTTTTACGCCTTGGGATATGATGATCAATTATCTCCTGTATCGTGGATTTCAATTTGTCCCACATTCAATTGACCTCCAAGTCACAAATGTCCCCAAGTTGATACTGTTAAATGCATTAATAATTTTTGGCCGGTTTGCTTTTTTATAATCAAATGATGTAAGGCGTCCATGGGTTTTGGACTTCCTAATATTTAGGGTACATTCTATAGTTTTATGATCACTGCATCCTAAGTGAGAGCCAACTTCTATATTACTAATTCTTTCTTTAGAGTTTGTGATTACTAAATCCAATATATTTTTCTCTCTGGTGGGAGAGTCCACCATTTGATAACAACCATGGGATGCTAATGTATCAACTAGAGTTTTTTCAAATACAGTAACTCCTAT
Organism: Neoceratodus forsteri; assembly: GCA_016271365.2. Taxonomy (NCBI): domain Eukaryota; kingdom Metazoa; phylum Chordata; order Ceratodontiformes; family Ceratodontidae; genus Neoceratodus; species Neoceratodus forsteri. The sequence goes on from CM028136.1 coordinate 768,042,858, forward strand.
CATTTGGTCCCAGGTAATACCCGGTACATTAAAGTCTCCCAGTAATATAGTATCACCTAAACTGCAAGCTGTATCAATTTCATCAATTAGAGTGCCGTTATAGCTACTGTCACTATTCGGAGGTCTATAGCAAATTTCCAGTACTATTTTTGGCAAGTGGGTAAAGATTATATTTATCCATAGTGTTTCTGTTACTCTTTCAGGAGTACTGGATATTTCTATTTCTTGGCATTGAATGTGCTCAGAAACATAGCAACATACGCCACCTCCTTTCCTACCTGTTCAATTCTTAGTAAAAAGTTGATACCCTGGAATGCTATTGGACCATTCGCTGCTCTCTTCCCACCAGGCTTCAGTTACACAAACAATATCTATGTTATATTTTTGTATGAGTATTTTTAATTCAGTTAACTTAATATGATTAAGGCTTCTAGCATTGATGCTCCAAGCTATACTCCAAAATAAACCCCCTAAAGGGTCCAACAAGAGCATAAAGTCACCTGCCTTTCAGGCTCATGGCTTTATGGTCTGGATAGCACCATCAATATGTTTAATTCCATATATCAATACACTTTTTATATATCAATATCTGATGTTGCAAAGTTTCCATATATCAATATATGAAAATGCATGACTTTAAAAGAAACTTTTTTTTTTTAGAACTACTGTTTTAAAATTTCACTGAATTTGTGTTTTACTTCAGCCATTTAATTAAGAACTGTACTAGTTTTAACCTTCTAGTCCTTAATCATAAACCCTTTATGGCACTGTAAACATTTTACTCTCCCCCAGCAAACCCTACACTTTGCTTTTAATGTAAATGTACTTACATTTTCTCCTGCATGACATTTGCATCGATATCTAATCCAACAAGCACTTCAATGCAATGGCAGAACTTTAGTTTCCATAGAAGAGTACACTCAGCACAACCCAGGTCTGCTACCTGCAAATAATATTGGTTGACATATATATAAATGCACATATGAAATGTATACGGAGATGAAAACATTTGGGATGGAGGGGGAATGTTGATGTCAAGGTAAGTAAATGTTACTCATCTTGTAACTTTGTTTCTTCTAAGATATATATTGCTAGAACAAATCACACTTATACAATGGCAAGAAGAAATCTAGAAATTTAATTGGCTGAGATATATCACATGACTGTGCACTAAATCTCTATAAACACACGGTCAAGTACCAAATCTCATTTTCCTCCCCCAAAATACCTATGTAGAGCCATTTTTATAAGTGTAATAAGCCCCTCCAGGTTGTACATAATAGGATTTTTTTTTTTTTGCAAAAAAGTCAAGTGTGCTTTATTCTTCCAAATCTTACAGAACTGAACATTACAATATAATAACTATGGAATATTCAGAGAAGAAAACATCAATAAAAAATCAATAAAATATTCAGATAAAAGTCCCATGCAATCTTCCAATAAAACCGATACATAAATGATAACTTATGAGCAAATGTGCAAAACTGTCAAAAGATCTGTAGTTGTAATGATGATAGAGTAAGAATCAGGGCACAGGAAGGCATTTTCTTTTGTATCCATCACAAAATTGAGAAATTCTGAAATAGGCTCAGCCTCCTCTTTGCTCATAGGGTGTAGAAGAACGAATAGTGGGTCATAATCCCTGTCTGCATATTTAATGAGAGTGTTTTTAATAGTTTGGTCACGAGAAGAATTATAAAGTGGGCATTGTATTGTGATGTGATAGAGAGTGTCATGAAAACTCCTGTTACATCTACATAAATTTTGATTGTGAGCATCCTGCTTCAAAATGTTAAGATAAACATATCTAGAAGAAAGAGTACCCAATCTAGCCCAGGTAATAGCTTTCCTGTCACTCGAGGCCAGTGGAAGGGTTAGATAATCCTCTGGAGAAGAGTCTATTTTATTGACACTCTACCAGGGGACTTGTCTCTGTGTTCTGACTTGCTCCATTTGCTTAGAGTGTGCAGCTGTGAATAATTTTCGTTTAAGAATATTTTAAATAGAAAATAAATTGTAATATTTCTCTGGAAGTCTGTCCAAAGATGGCTCAAAGAGTCTTTAGACAAGACAGATGAAAGGGTAATTAACCAAAGAGATGAAAAATCGTGTTCGCTCCAGCTCATTTTCTCTTGTAAACATAATTTAGGAATTGAATTAAATGAGTTATTAATAATTTTAAGCCAATGAGTGGCTAGACATAATTCTACCAAAATAGCAATGGGGAGTCTGCTTAGTTCAGCTCTTGCTAACACATTTGCAGTAGACAAAGGGACCTGGAGCAATGATTTACAGAAAAAGGATAAGAGAAGTTCCAATGTGGGAACCGGTTTGGTTCCCCAAACTTCAGCCCCATATAATAAAGTGGGATTGATTTTTGCTTCTCCGGCAATAAGTGCAGGTAATACAGTGTGCCTGCCATACTTATAGTTAAAATGCAATATGACTTTGGCAGCTGATTTGGCCTTGGCTATCTGCTTGGTACAGTGACAAGCCCAGGAACCCTTTGAAGAAAATTTGACCTAGGTAAGTATATGAAGAGACGACCTCGATCCTGTCACTGTCTACAAAAAACTTGGGTGAAGCAGAGGAGGAATTTAGTGATCCAAAAAAACATAATTTTTGTCTTATTAAGATTAATTTTCAGCTCCAGTTGTTCATACTTAGCCTTAAGGTGATTTATTTTGTGCTGAAAACCAGGAATAGAAAGTGAAAAAGGAATCAGATCGTCCGCATATGCCAAAATATGAATACCATGATTCTTAATTCTGGGGGAATTTAAGCAGAAGGAAGGATCAAAATAAAGAAGTGAATCAATGTATACACTGAAGAGCAGGGGGGCGAGAAGGCACCCCTGCTTTACTCCCAGAGATGTATACAAATATTCAGAGGGGTTACCATTATTATCGAATCTTACTGCAGTATTGGTATTTGTATATAGAAGGTAAAAAATACTTAAGGGGAGACCTCTAGTTATTAGGATTTCCCAGAGTTTTTCCCTAACTACCAAGTCGAATGCTGCAGAGAAATCTACAAAAAGGGCATACAACTTGTTATTCCTAAATAGTTTATATTTTTCAACAAGGTGAGCCAGTATATATGTTATCAACAGTTGAAAAACCGTGACGGAATCCAGCCTGATACACTGAGAAAGGACAGTTCTTATCTAACCAGTACTGAAGTTTATTTAGTAGGATCCTTGAAAATATTTTGCCACCAATATCAGTAAGACCAACTGGCTGGTAATTAGAGGAAAGTTGATATGAGCCCTTTTTGTGGATTGGGATAATAATATTTTTAGTCCATGATGGTGGGATAAATCTTTCTTTAAGACATATGTTATAAAAATCAGTGGAAAAAAGGGACCCAATAATTCAAATGAGCTTTGTAGATTTCATCAGGAATAGAGTCTGAACCTGGGGCTTTATTGTTTCTAAGATGAGCGTAGGATTTTAATGCACCTCCCAGGGGCGTAAGGACACTCGACCCTTACTACACCCCTGGGGCGTGCATTAAATTCTATAATGCAAACCTGTCATGGCTTATTACTTACATATACCTAGCACACACCTGCATGCTGCCCTAGAATCATGTAATGATTTAAATCAGCTTGTGCCCATTGGCCCTCAAACTACCAGATCTTTAAGAGATGATGGAAGATAAAATGTAGTTAGAACAACAAAAACAAATATAAAATTTCAAATAAGTGTTGACATTTGTCAAAAATTCCTAAACTGAGAACAGTAAAAATTTGTATAATAAATTTAAAATAAAACTCTCCAAGCAGCTTAGACAAGGATAAACAAGACTAAATAATCTGAAACTTTCCTGGAAGGGGAGGCAGGGAAGGTTAGTTTAATCCAAAGTTTATACCTCTGAAGGAACCGCACGCGGCTGTAACCGCAGGAGCTGCTTCCTGCCCACATTCATTAACTCCAGTTGGTGTCTGCCCCCTTGGGTACTTCCTGCACATGGCTGTAGCCACAGGCGCTGCTCCCTGCCAACATTCATTAACTCCAGGTATGACAAATGACTCTGCAATTGGAAACGGCGGCCCACCAGACTGTCTCAGTTTGAATCTGGCGCCTTTTTTTCCCTCAGACTGTTCCTCCCTAAGCCCTTTTGGCTTGAAGCCAAGTTAACCCTGAACTTTAATTTGTGTGTTTAATTCTCTGCTTCTAACTGACCAAGTGCCATCCTGACGAACAGGATTTCTGAGAATTCATTTTATTTCTGTGATTACAAGCTCTATTTAATCATGTCCACTCCTAAAACTGCTGCCTAGCAGCTTCTCAGCTCGAATTCTGGCTGTGCCTTAATTCAATCAGCCTTTTAATTCTAGCTTCTAATTCGAATTCTGAAAGAGATTTATTAATTATGAATGTGCTTTAATTCAATTAGCCTTCCTAATTCTAATTCAATCAGACTTTCTAATTCTAGCTTCTAATTCGAATTTTGATAAAGATTTACTAATTCTTGCTGAGTTTTAATTCAATCAGCCTACCTAATTCCAGCCTTTACAATTCAAACTGTGGTTGAGATTTAATAATTCTGGAAGAGCCTTTTTACAGACCCACTGAGGCTTAGCTTGCCTGCAGCAAAGCTCGGGTGTCCGTGGGTCCCCTGCCTAGTGCAGCAGTACAGCTCTCGCCTCCTGGTGAATCCTTTGCTGTGTAGGCTTGCTGCGCAATTTGAATCACACTTTCCTGAGCCCGGTCTCAGCAGCCGCTCAGAACAGTGAGCGAGCATGACTCCTGTAGTTAATGTGGGAGGGTCTGCTGGACTTGTGGGTTTCTGCCTACCAGTCTGCTTATTTTGCTGCCACAGTCTGTTTACTTATTGCTAAGCTAAGTTAATTTATCTAAGTTTACTTACCTAAATCTATTTATCTAAGTTTATTTACCGGTGCATTAAGGGTATTCAATGTAGTGGAAATAATGGTAATTGTCTGGAATTCTACTGCTTTGTTGCTGAATTTGCTTTGCTCTGTCTATTGCTGTACACTGCTGATTATAACTGATAGTTTACCATGAATTTTCTTTTATCTTACTGCTTAATGTCTAATATTGCCCAGTACTACTACTGCTTAATTTAACTTGTGCTCTTCTGTTTGTTCAGCTAATTTCACTCTAGCCCTCGCCTCTCTGCTTCCATCCCCCCCCACTTGATACCTGATATATGCTCATCCTCCCCGTTCCTGCCTTCTATGCCTATTCCCTCCCCCACCTATTGTCTAATCTCTATCTCCCCTTAATCTTTGAAGTTGGCGTTTGCCCCCTTGGGCACTTCCTGCACACGACTGTAGCCGCAGGAGCTGTTCCTTGCCCACATTCATTAACTCCAGGTACGTCAAAGGACTCTACAATCAGAAACGACGGCCCGCCAGACTGTCTCAGTTTGAATCTGGCGCTTTTTTTTCCTCAGACTGTTCCTCCCTAAGCCCTTTGGGCTCAGAGCCAAGTTAACCCTGAATTTTAATTTGTGTGTTTAATTCTCTGCTTCTAACCAACTGAGTACCATCCTGCCTAACAGGATTTCTGAGAATTAATTTTATTTCTGTGACTGCAAGTTCTATTTAATCATTTCCACTCCTAAAACTGCTGCCTAGCAGCTTCTCAACTTGAATACTGTCTGTGCCTTAATTCAATCAGCCTTTTAATTCTAGCTTCTAATTTGAATTTTGGAAGAGATTTAATAATCATGGCAGTGCTTTAATTCAATTAACCTTCCTAATTCTAATTCAGTCAGCCTTTCTAAGGTACAACAAATGACTCTGCAATCGGAGACGGCGGCCAGCCTTTATAATTCGAACTATGGTTGAGATTTAATAATTCTGACAGAGCCTTTTTGCAGCTCCACCGAGGCTTAGCTTGCCTGCAGCCAAGCTTGGGTGTCCATGGGTCCCCTGCCTAGGGCAGCTGTATAGCTCTCGCCTCCCAGTGAATCCCTTGCTGTGTAGGCTTTCTGCGCAATTCAAACTGCACTTTCCTGAGTCTGGTCTCAGCAGCCACTCAGAACAGTGAGCGAGTGTGACTCCTGCAGTTAGTGTGGGAGGGTCTGCTGGAATCAGCTTCCCTGCTGCTGCTCTACGGCAGTTCCCTTCCCCCACCACTCTCACCCTGTTCTGGCTCTACTTATATAGTGGCTGTAGTAGTGGTGCATATACATAGTGATGCATGCACGGAATACCAATGCAAATTTTTTCTAGCAGTCCACGCCTCTAGCTGCATGTTATATGCAACATCCACTAGAGAGCTTTGATAGCTAATGAGTACAATATCCTTTCTGTACAGCTTAATAAAGAATGCTAACATTCACGCTGCAGGGCTTGCTTAAAGCTGCTCCAGTGGTCACAAAAAGTTCTTGTCCCCTGCTGTTAAGTGGACCAACTTCACGACACTGAGCTTTACAAAAGGATTTCTCTCTCCTCCAGAAAGCTCTTATTCTGGGTTCCCATTCCTAGCTTCCATGTTAACTCAGCTTCCTTTCTCTAACAAGGCTGATTATTCTCTCCAGCCTTACCCCTGCCCTTTCCAATTTTGACCACTAAAATCAAGCAATATGCACCTTTCTCCGACCAAATGCTTACTCTTGCTTTGCTCCTTCCTGGCCTGCCTCCAACACAATTTATCTTACAAGGCCAGGGCATCTGCACTACCGCTCACCTCTACAACCTCTCTCTCACTTTCCCATCATGACCTACCTCATACCTCAAACGAGCCCACACAATACTTTAGAGTTCTAGTTTTCACCCAGTGTGCCAAAACAATCATGCTTGTGCATCGGACCCAGGACTTACATAAGTCTCTGTTTATACGCCCACCCATTATGCTTGCTCCTGTTACCGGAAGACACTGAATTAAACCCCGGACCTTTCAAAGAAGGCTAAGCTGAACCTCCTAACACCCTGTCCAACCTGGTCTGATATAAAAGGGTTCAAGATAGCCCACATGAACATCCAAAGTGTCAGACACAAAATAGCTGAACTTGAAAGTTGGACTCAACATTATAAGTCTGATGTTCTTTGTTTAACAGAGTCCTTGCTAAAACCATGTATACAATGTCATGAAGTTGCTCTCACAGGTTACTTCTCTTACTGCGAGACCGACCCAGCGAGGGTCGATAGTCTGATTATACTAGGGTAGGGCTGGCAGTCAACAAACTAGCAGACCTAAACATTAACCCTGACATTGATCACCTGTTCATCTCAATTACCCTTGGCCAAGTCAAGCAGCTGACCATAGGGTGCATCTACCTGCCCCCTAAACTTGCATCCACCTCCTTCACCGAACTCTTCACCGGTGTTGACACCCTCCCTCACAGAGATACCATACTCTGTGGTGACTTCAGTCTTGACTGGCTTGGCCCCAAAAGTGCCTTATACCTGTCAGCTATATCTGACACCAACTTAGAACAATTAATTGACCAACCTACTAGACTTAACATGAAGTCATGCAATCACACCCTACTTGACTGGATGCTAACTAATAACAGGATCTACATCAGGGCAGCGGAAGTCCTCCCCAATGCGCTAAGCGATCACTCCCCAATGTTCTGTATCTGGAAAAACAACTTTCCGGACTCTCCCCCCAAAACTATCAAATCCAGAGACCTAACATACTTTAACACCTCTGAATTCCTGCATAGTCTTGCTTCCACTGACTGGACCCCTATCACCACTGTTCCTGACATAAATCAGGCTCCAGAATATTTAATCAACACCTTCACCTCCATCCTTGACCTCCATGCCCCCTTCAAGTTGAGAAGGATCAAAGAAATCCACTCCCCTGGCTCTCCCAGGAGCTACAGCTTCTAATGCATTCCAGAGACGAGGCATGGTGATCCTTCAAAAAGTCTGGGCTACAAACAGATTGGCAATCCTACTGGCAGTTGCGGAATGCCTATAAAGCTAAAGTAATCAAATTAAGCAGAACTACCTACAATCCCTGCAAGTAAGTAACCTCACCGACCTTAAACGCTTCTGGACACAAATCAACGCCCTCCTTAAGGGCAATGAATGGAAAATCCCCCAGGTCATGATCTCGAAAGGCTCAGAACTATCCTCGCCCTCCGAGATGACCGCTGGAATAAATTTATTCTTCACCGACCTTGGCGTTTACAAGTTAGGTCTCCCAGATACCTGCCCGGCATTGCAAGCTTCCTACCCTGAAGCTCACCGCCCCTTCTTTCATATAAAACTTACCTCACGTAAGGAAGTCCTTAAGCTCTTATTGGGCCTCAACCCTGATAGCTCTCCTGGCTTTGACACCCTGCCACCTAGATTCCTTAGGATTGGTGCACCCGCGCTGGCTCACCCAATCGGCCAGTTGATTAATAGATCCTTCCTCACACATTCCATCCCGGACAAATGGAAAACCGCTACTGTTGTCCCCGTACACAAAAATGGCCTGACTAACCTCGTTGAGAACTACAGATCTATAGCCATCCTGTGTCCTATCACAAAAATCAAGGAAAGACTCCTGTACAATCAGCTGTACTCTTTCCTTGAACAGACTAACCCCCTTACCATACAACAACATGGCTTCAGGAAATCACATGGGACTGAATCTGCTCTCTTGAGGGTCACCTCTAACATCTTTCAGGCCATGGATCAGGGTAGTGCCATGGGGGCAGTCTTCATTGACCTCATGAAGGCCTTCGATCTCATTAACCATCCTCTCCTCATCTCAAAGCTCCAATTTCTAGGTCTTGACTCCATCTCACTCTCTTGGATTTCTATTTAGCCAACCATTTCCAGTGTGTCAAATTGCTCTCTCCTCCCTATCCTCAATCATGAATGGGGTCCCCCAAGGATCTTTTCTTGGCCCTTTACTTTCCTCAATCTTTATTTTATTTTTTTCCAAAATACTTTATTAATTTTCCAATATATTCCAGCAATGGGTAGAGGTAAGGCACACAGTACATTAATGATACATATCTTATCACATAATAGATTTCACCATAAATAACATGATAAGTTGATAAATAGATTTAGGGGGTTCTACATTATGCAATAAGTAATTAATAGCTTCCAAAGATAAATTAGCGTAAACACATGATTTTATACCAAAAAAGCTTGTGGCTCGCAAAGATCAATTTCTTTATTGTATAGATTTCACACTGGTTGAAAATCTCTAAAATATCCACTGTTATAAAGTGCTGTTAGAAATAACTGTTTCCATCCATATTTGGGAAAGGACCAATCATGTTTCCAATATTTTAAGATAAGTCTCTTAACTGCCATAATATTTGCCTGGAGAAAAGGTTTCCCCTTATCTTTTGAACCTTTTATATTATACATTTCCAATATTGTAATTTGTGAGTCATCTCAGTATGGAATACCTATACTAATAAGACTTAAGATCTCAAAAGCTTTACACCATCAGATTTTAATTTCCCTATAATTCCAGAAGGTATGAATCATATCTGCATTTAAATCCCCACAATGCCAACAAGAGTCATCCTGCAATAATTTCATCTTATATAGTCTATGAGGTATAAAATAGGTCCTATTTAAATTTTTTTTTTTTATTTTAGTCTTTGGTAACCGGGTAAGGCCCACTAGGCACAACTGCCTGTTTTCAGGGGCGACCTGGGAGCACAGGGCAGTTAAGTGACTTGCTCAGAGTCACACAGTATGCAAGTGGAGGTTGTGAGAATCAAACTCAGGTCTGCCCTGCTGGATGTATCAAGCTCGTTCACACCTGGTTCCTCTACCCTCTAGGCTATACTGCCAGCCAAAGGGAATTTATATTGAATAACTCTATCTCTTGTCAGTTTGTAATGAGAAATAGTGTTGCAGGCCAGGCCCCACTGCATATCAGTATAAGTGGCGATAAGCTCTTTTTCCCATTTTTGAATAGTTAATTTATAAATCTGAAGATATGATTTTTTGTAAATTGTCCTTCAGCCATACAAAAAGTCCATTAAAAGTCTTTGCTTTTATTTTAACTAGCAGTAATTCCAGTTCCTTATTATTTGGAGCCCTTTCCCATCTGGAATAATCTTTCTTATATAAACTTAATACTTGGTTGAAAAACATACAGTATAATGATTGGAGCCTAACTGAAATTTATCTTTGAACATATCCCAGGATAAGATCCTACCCCTTTCAAACATACAATTCCATTTTCTTATTCCCTTACTTTCCCATATTTCATTGCATAACATTTTGCCTCCTATTTTAAAGTTAGGGTTCCCCCAGATGTTATGTTCTGGAGAGAGGTGTAAATCCCATTTTATTTTATTTGTATATTTTACTATCCCCTCATCCATATAACTCACCAATAGACTCTTAGAATTTTTCAGATGCCTAGTGGTGAATGCGATTTGGGACAAATCCACCTGCTCTGCGCATGAGGCATAAATTATATAATTCAAAAGGGACAAATTTGACCTATCGTATTCATCATCCAGGGCCCATCTTAGAATCCTTTTCAATAAGTATGATAGGTGATATTTTTCTAAATCAGGGCAGGCTAACCCACCCTGGTTCACTGGAAGGCAAAGCTTTTCCTATGAGATCCTATTCTGTTTCTTATTCCAAATAAAGCTTCTGAGATACTTATTTATTTGTTTAAACCAAGATCCAGGAATGAGTGTCATTAAAGTTTGCAATCTATATGAAAGAAAAGGAACTATCATCATCTTTATACTTTGGATTTTCCCCATGGAAATAAGGGGGAATTTTACTCCAACACTGTAATTTGTCCCTGACCGAATCCACAAGTTCTTCACCCTCCTGTCCTGTGTCCTCTCCGAGGCTTCATCTGTCCCTCGTCTATCCCCTACCACCCTGCCTGTACCCTATCTCGCCTACTACACCCCCCCTTCTACCCTGTTACACTGTTTTTTTTTCTTTTTTTTAACTCACTGTCTGTCTTGCTACTTATGGCATTGTATGTAATATACCATTACCTAACAATTGTCCTCGTTAGTACTTCCAGCTACTGTTACTAGACTCATTATACACCATGAAGGAATTGAACCATTGTTTCCCAAGCTGTTCTCCACGTATGACTATGTTTAACTACTGTATCTCTGTATTGTATAATATTACTGAGGTGTTATGTTGTGACTGTTCATATACTGTATATCCTGTGTTCCTGTGCTAACCAGGTCTGTCTTGTAAATGAGCTATGCTCAATGGTGTTCACCTGGATACATAAAGATTTGACTGACTGATTGATTTAAACAGAGTCTCAATGTGGCTATTTATATAAATTCCCAGGTATCTCATGCCTTGTTCTTTTATCGTGGCCTGTATATGTTGTTGGATTAAACCTGGGTCATGAATGTGAAAGGTTATCATCTCCGTTTTCCCCTCATTTATTTCATAACCAGCCACTTCAGAAAACCTCTTTATGACCAAAATCAATTCGTTTATACTATTTACTGGGTCCTGGAGTATTAAGAAAACATCATCAGCAAAGTTTAGTTTTACTTTTTCTGACCTTATTTTAATACCCTGGATATCCCCATTTGCTCTAATTTCACTCAAAAGAGGGTCTAGCCCTAACACAAAAAGGGAAGGTGACAATGGGCAACCCTGACGGACCCCTCTGTGGAGCACAATGGTTTCTGAAAGATTCCCATTAACTTTAATTTGAGCCATTGGTCTTAAATACAGGGTTTGAATAATGGAAATAAAGCCAGGTGGAAAACCAAAAAGCCCTTAAGGTATTAAATAGGTAGGGCCATTCTAACATGTCGAAGGCCTTAGTTGCATCTAAGGCCATAAATACTGCTGGGTAATTTGATTTTTGTAGATATTCAATTAAAAATTGTATTTTTAATAAACCTTCTTGTATTGTTCTAGTAGGCATAAAACCTGTCTGATTACTATGAATTAACTTTGGTAGTAGGGGGAGAATTCTATTATTGACTATTTTTGCCTATATTTTGTAATCAATGTTCAATATTGCGATAGGTCTGTAATTTTTCACTTTTTTGCTAGATTTTCCTGGTTTCAACAGAACTGAAATGTATGCTTGTGAAAATGACTGTGGCATTTTCCCAGTCTTAAATATCTGATTAGATAAAACTCGTAGATGGGGACGATTTCATTTTCCAGTGCAGTATAGTATTCTGAAGAAAATCCATCAGTTCCTGGGACTTTAGATTTAGCCATCTGGTGCATGGTCTCCCTGATTTCAGCTTCCGTAATTTCCTTCAGCAAGGATTCTGCCTCTGTAACATTTAGTTTAGGTCCTATAAAATGCTCAAAGTATTCTATTTCCGCTCTTGAAGGGGGACATTCTGAGGTATAAAGTTTTGTATAATACTTAACAAATTCAGTCACTATTTCTTTGCTTAGAAACTGTTTCACCATCTTCTGTAGATAATATGATATCAGATTTCTGTCTTTCTAAAGTATGTACTCTATTTGCCAAAGTTTTCCCAATTACTTCACTATTATTCTTCCAATTTTTATTATGCCATGCCCAACTTCTTTTAACTTGAAAATATTCTGTAGACTCGATTCATTTCCTAAGATTTTTAAGTTCTAATTTTTTTGTTGAGTCCCCTGATTTCACTGCCCTTTCCAATGAAAGTAGTTTCCCCTCTACTTCTTTTTGTTGTTTTATCTTCTGTTTGTTCCTCCATGAGGTTTCTGAAGTCACCATCCCACATACTGCGGCTTTAAGGGCATCCCAACAATCTCTTACATTAACATCTGACACATTATTTTCAGTCATAAAATACTCTATAATCTGAATAATTTTCCCCCAGGAACTGCTTATCTTGTAAAAGACCACTGTGTATAAGTCACAATTTATTACAGTCATGGCCAAAATTATTGGCGCCCTTGCAGTTTTTTCTAATAATGCACCATTCCTTCCAGACAATTGTTGAAATTAAAAAAATATTTTGGTATCCACATATGTATTTCTTTGGTTTGCAGTGGAATAAAACACAAAATGCAGAAAAATTTACTAAGTCTTAGCTTATTCCACACAGAAATCCTTAAATGGCCAGGACAAAATTATTGGCACCTTTTAGAAGTAGTTAGAAATAATTAGATTTCAAGCAGGTAATTCTCCTTCACTTTGGAATTGAACTCACCTGTGGTGAGTTGCAGGTGCCTGCAATACAAAAATCACTCATTCAACCAGTTTGAATAGAGAAAAGGACTCATTCTTCTGTTTTGTGTCACTGTGTGTACTGCAATGAGCATGGAGAAAAGAAAGACAGTCAGAGAATTGTCTGAGGAGGTCAGACAGAAGATTGTAGCCAAGCATGGACAATCTCAAGGCTACAAATCAATCTCCAGAGACCTTGATGTTCCTGTTTCCACCGTACGTAATGTTATCAGGATGTTTAAGGCCCATGGCACTGTAGCCAACCTCCCTGGACATGGCCGCAAGAGAAAACTTGATCGAAGATTGCAGCGCAGGATTGTTCGAATGGTGGAGAAAGCACCTCGATCAACTGCCAAAGAGATTCAAGCTGACCTTCAGACACAAGGTACGACAGTTTCAACTCGCACCATCCGTCGCCAACTCAATGAAAGGAGGTTATATGGTAGAAGGCCCAAGAGGACCCCACTGCTGAGAGACAGAGACATAGGAAAGCCCGACTGGGGTTTGCCAAAACACACCTGAACAAGCCAAAATCCTTCTGGGAGAATGTCCTGTGGATAGATGAGACCAAATTAGAGCTTTTTGGTAAAGCACATCATCTCTATGTTTACAGAAAACAAAATGAAGCCTTCAAAGAAAAGAACACCTTCCCTACAGTCAAACATGGAGGAGGTTCAGTGATGTTTTGGGGTTGCTGTGCTGCCTCTGGCACTGGGTGCCTTGAACGTGTGCATGGCATCATGAAATCTGGAGATTACCAGGCCATTTTGGAGTGCAATGTTGAACCCAGTGTCAGAAAGCTGGGTCTCGTCCGAAGGTCATGGGTCTTCCAGCAGGACAATGACCCCAAACACACTTCAAAAGCACCCAGGAATGGTACGAGACAAGGCGCTGGACTGTTCTGGAAGGCCAGCAAAGAGTCCAGATCTAAATCCCATTGAAAGCCTGTGGAGAGATCTGAAAACAGCAGTTGGGAGAAGGCACCTTCAAATCTGGGAGAACTGGAGCAGTTTGCACAAGAAGAGTGGGCCAAACTGCCAGTAGAGAGGTGCAGGAAGCTCATCCATGGCTATAGGAAGCAGTTGATTGCAGTTATTTTGACCAAAGGCTGTGCTACCAAATATTAAGTCTAGGGTGTCAATAATTTTGTCAATGCCATTTCTTTTCATTTTCTGATTTAAAAGGATATATTAAATTCTGAATCAAAACAAAGGTTCTGTAATATTAACAGAGAAATAAAGAATTGTGGAGACCAAATACTGTACTGTTGTTAATTTCAACTTATGTTTAGAGGAATTGTGAGTTATTTGAAAAAGTGCAAGGGCGCCAATATTTTTGGCCACGACTGTATCTCTATCTCCCCCAACTCCTAACAAAATATTATAAGAAACTGGACTATGATCTGAGATAAGCCTGTTTTCTATTTTAATTGACACCTTTATGCTTTCTAATAACAATTCTCTGGACATAAAAACATAGTCCAGTCTAGAATGTACTTCATGCCTGGAGGAAAAAAATATATAGTCCTCTAGTTCCCCATTCATTTCCCTCCAGATATCAACCAGATTATTCAGATTCAAAAAATTATTCATCAATTTTGCTTTAAACTTATCCCAGCTTGAACCCTTAGAGGTCTTATCTACTTCTTGATTTAAAATACAATTCAAATCTCCCCATAATATAAAAAGACCCTCGTTCCATGTGTACAGTAGTTTGTTTACTTCTGCCAGAAAGTTGCTATAACCTTTAAAAGGTGCATATAAGGACCCAAAAATAATGTGTCTACCATTTATTCTTGTTTTTACCAAGACAAGTCTCCCTTGTTTATCACTTACTGAATCCAGTATTTCACTCTTAAAACATTTCCCAAATTGGACAGCAACCCCAGCACTTTTGCTCGACATTCTGGCAGAAAAAAACAAACTTCCAGGATATTTTTTTCCCAATTTACCCCACTCCTTACCATTCAGGAAAATCTCTTGCAACATAATTACATTGGACTTCATCTTTTTTATTCTGGCAAAGATTCTAGATCTCTTTACTGGAGAGTTTATAGCATTTAAGTTCCAAGTGCAGCCTGTAAGTGCCCCCATCACATCACCTACTGTCATTTACACACTGCCATTTTCAGTTTCCTGAGTGAACCTAGTCCTATACCCATTAAATTCTTGCATACTCGACTCCCCAATGCCTGAGATGAAGTCTGGCATTCACCTTTAACACTCAGTGACAAGTGCTGGAAAAAGCTAGTGTCCCCCTCCCCAACTGTCTACTTCCAAACTCCAAAACATTAAAGCCCTATCATTCTCTTGTCTTACTTTTCAATTGTTTAAGATTTCAAGCACCTTATTCTAAGAGTTTTCTTCTTCTTAACTATTATCATATCCTGCAAAAACTGTAAGCAGACACATTTTTAAATCAGATAATGCTTCGGCTACAGAAATGTAAAATAAAATGTGGTTATTTAACAACACTTTCAGCTTAGCCAGAAAAATTACATAGGCCTTGATACCCTCTTTCTATAATTTTTGCTGCAGACCCCCATATCTCTTCCTTTGTTCCCATTATGTCTTGGAATAATCATTTTTCAGATATACTGATTGATCTCTGTACAAAAAATTCTTGTGGCCATAAAAGGCCTGCATAACCAGATCTTTTCCTTCTGATGTTAAAACTTTTACTATTGCTGGTCTAGTTCTTCTACTATCTCTGGCTACTCCCAGCCAGTGGACCCTGTCCAAAATAGGAATTTCTTGATCCGCAGGTAATAATTTGGAAAAAATGTCAGTTGTAATATTCCGAAGTGGAAGTTCTTTTTCCCATTCAGGTAAAATGCCAAACACCCGAATATTTTTCTTCCTTGCCCGATTCTCCTGCTCATCTAACTTTTCTTCTAGAGAGGACTGATGTTTCTTTAAAGATCTTACATCTTGGCCCAGTGGGGTTCTAATTTCCTCTGAGTCACAATATCTATTCTCTTATTCAGAGATTAGATTTAGATCCTTTTCTAAATTACTGTCCAACTTTGAAATATTTTCTGTGAGCATTTTTATGAATTCAGATAGACGCTGTAACTTTTCTACTGAACTTTGTATACCAGATATTTTTTTAATTAACTGTAGGGCCCAAACCGGTGGAGAATCAGGTGTTGGCCCTGTGGGCATTGATCCTCCATTTGGCCGATTTAATTTTGCAGAAATGACTGTTTCTCCAACAATTTGTTCAGAATCAGAGATTTGTGGTTGTTCCTCTGATGGGCCCAGGTACAACTTCGGTGTCTTCTTTTGGGGTGGTATCTTCCATTTCTCCTGCAGATTGCATGGGTTTTGGATTGGTGCTAACATTTTTCTCCTTCCTTTTTTCCCTTCTTCTCTAAGTCCATTTTGGGAGCCATGTTTAATACTTTAGACCCAGCCGAATCACAACAATTTTTAAAGGGCAGTCTCAGTTGCCTTAATTTCTTATTTTTGACCTCTGCCCCTGTTTTTGGATCAGGCTCCAGATTTGCTGTCTCTTGTGGGGCTTTAAAGTTTTCCCCTGTGGCTTGAAAAAGTTTTGACAATCTTTTTCCTCATAGCTCTGCTTTATATTGTGAGTCTCCCATATGCAATATCTCTTCTTATTTAATAGCCCTTCCCTTAAGTTGTTCAGCAAGGAGCTAATGTACCAAGATAACAGTAGAACGGTGAATACTTTTTAGGTCGTTTTCACCCCAGCAGGCCCTCAAAAGCATATGAACAGATCCCAGTTTGAGCAAGGGATACTTTGTGCTTGGGTAATCAAACTGTTTAGTCCATTATGAGTCAATGTTCACTGATACTGGGTAGAGAATGATCGAATTCGAGTAGAAGTATCTAAAATACTTTAACAATTTTGGCTTGAAAAAAAAAATTTCTGACTTAGACCATGAGTGTTCAATTCTCCTCCTCATGAATCAACAAAGTTATCTGCACCTCAAAATATGGCTTATAAGAAGAGGAAAAATCACTTATCTTTTAGTTTCTTGTTGCTCATTACTCATTGCTGGCATTGTTGATTAAAGCTGGTTACTTAAACGTTTTATCTGGTGTGTTTGTAGTCACCACCAACTGGCGTTCTCCTTCCTTCAAGTGCTTGGAATATTTTTCAGCCACGGCACATGTAGCGAAAAAAGGAATAACCTTCAGATATCACGTTCAAACAACCAACTCTGGTTCCATACAGGAGCCAGACCGCTACTGCCACAATAAAATTCCAAAAAACACGCTACAGAACCATTAAAACATATTAAACACACCTGGCCTTCTGTTCACCGTTAGGGTTTATCAGATGGTTCCAAGCAACCAAAATGTCAAGTTCCTTGCCCACCATACATTCGGCATCACATAACAAGTATGAAGGACAACGGAACCGCATTTAAGCTGAAAAAACATAGCCCAGACTGCAACAACGACCTTTAGCTGTAAATGGGAGGGGAGAAGAGTAGCCTTGCCATGCTGCCTAACCCATCATCCAACGCACTGCGTCATCATGCAACCATCCACTTTTCTCGATCTTTATTAATGACTTGCCTTAAAACTGCAGGTGGGCATCGATCCAGCTCTATGCAGACAATGCCATACTATATCGGTCCGGAAAATACATTTCCTCTGTTCAATCTGACCTGGAAAAAGACACAGCAGCTGGAAGCCTGGTTCAAAAAGAACCTGTTGGTGCTTAACACAATGAAAATTAAATCCATGTTGTTCCATCATACCTCCTTTGACTTAACCTCCCAGCCTCCTCTTGTTATCAACACTTCCTCTGGTCTGCCTCTAGAAGGGGTGGGGTCCTTCAACTACCTGAATATGACACTCGACGAACATCTATCCTTTGACACACATGTAAACAACATTATTAAACTACTAATCCGAAACTCAGCCTCCTTTATCGCACTGACCCCACCTTACTCCTTGTGCAAGGAAAACTACTGCCTGGCTACCCTCCTCCCCAGTTTATTCTATGGTGTGCCCATAATTCACTCAGTCAAGACCACTACTCTGGCCAAACTTAAATAGGCCTATCACAGGATCGCTCGCTTCACCGATGCGACACCAGCTCGGGCCCATGACTGTGACGTTCTCAAGTCCCTAGGCTGGCCATCCTTTGAGCCCAAAATGGACTTCCCTGTATTATGTACCACCTTTAAACTCATCCACCTTCCTTCCCCACTTATCCTCTCTGGCCTGTTCACTCTGAAATCCTTCCCCAGAACCCTCAGACACTCCCACCTCCCATTGCTAAGCCTTCCCAAAGTTCGCCTAGCCATAGGTAAGCGGTCCTTCACATACTCAGCACCTCAAAAATGGAACACTCTTCTACATAGTTTACTTTCTTGTATATCACTTCCCCTGTTTAAAAGCCACTTCAAGGAACTCTTCTTTCCCCCTTCAATTTGCTGTGGCAATTGCACTTAATCCCTTCCTCTTACTCCTGTGCACCCTCCTTCACTCACCCACCCTCTCTGGCATTCCAATCTTCTCCTAAAACCTCCCCCTTCTCCTGCTTTTTCCTTTCCCCACTTATATTTTGTACATATGTAATATAATAGGTTATGAGTTTGTTTTATACTGTAACTACTACTGGGCAAGCTCACCTGCTCTTCTACCTTGATTTACCCCTGATCAAAGGATTACTGATGAAGGACTTCTCTGGACCAGAATGGAATCAACGTCCTGCTACAAAAGAAACAGACCTAATGCTCAAAGCACACTATATATATATTTATATATATATATATATATTTATATATATATATATATATATATATATGTGTATATATTTATATATATATATATATATATATATATGTATATATTTATATATATATATACGTATATATTTATATATATATATACATAGTCTTTTGCCTCAGATTGTACTCGTACTCCATACATTTTGTCTCTTGCATCCAATTGTACAGTGTACTATTTTATGGAATGTCTTTATTCCCCAGGTCGTCCCTGAAAAAGGGACATGACTGTCTTAGTGGGCCTACCCGGTTATCAAAATTCAAATAAATAAATAAATAAAACACAATAAAAATGTAACTTTCTCTTTTAACAACAGGAATATACTGTCTGGAGCCAATTTATGCAGACGTCAAGCACTGCCTGGGAAGATGGTACCAGGATCTATTTAAAGCAGAAACGGCAAAAAAATTGGGCAAAAAAAAAAAAAAAATTTTTTCACTTTAAAAGATTCCAGGCATCTTCCAGTTGTATTTGATGATAAAACTTTGTATTTCCACCAACATTTCATTTTATTTTTTAATGCATTTTGCAAGTAAAACTGCAAAAAATGCATACATTCAAGAAAAGGAAATTGTTGTGGCTGCCATCGCAAAAGCCTTATTAGAGGCTCTTTCCAACTCCACTGCTGTCCCCACAACAGTATCGATCTTGGTCTCCACCTGAGTCAATCTGCCCACATATTGATAAACTCTATTGTCCATGTGCCGGACAGACTGAGCTCATTGACTGTTTTCTAAAGTGAGCTGGCCACTGTAGTTAATTTTCCTGGCTTGCTCCCGGGCAGGTAAGGAAGGCCCGAAGCCATCGACAGACTTCTCTCTGTAGTGCCTGATTTAGCATTTCTTGGCCTTATTTTAAATTTGGTACCAGTTGATTCAATAGCTGTTAAGACATGGGACTGTCGCAATTACAAACACGACTAGTGAAAAAAAAAAAAATGATAACACTGCTGACCACTGTTGTAGGAACTCACTTGAGAAGTATGTGTCTTGCTGGACTGCTAGCTTGGTCCACCGTCCAACAACATTTTAGTACTTTATAAAATATTTTATTTTTTTCTTTTCTTAAGAAAAAAAGATGGCCACCACATTTGGCTTAAAAATACATATTGTAGATGCGGCAAAGGATGAGATCGTGGCAATAAGAAAAAAATGGTGCGCAGCATAGGAGGGATTTAGAAAAGTAGGTTGGACAGGTATGCTAATATTTTTATTAACTGTAGCTGAAACTATTTGGAAAAACAATTTTTGCTGCACTGCTGCTTTAAAGAACAGGTTATATGGGATAGAAGCATTAAATCTTACGTCCCTTCTGGGCTGCACATCTGTGCAGTAATGTGCTGTATAGGTATGGGTTGATGCTAAAGTAACAGCTCTGCAGACTTCCTGGAGAGGTACGTCTCTTGCAGCTGCTACTGATGTGGGTCTGTACCTGTTGTGAAAGGTCCACTTAGGCATGTACAGTAAGTGACGTGTTTCCAGTCAATATATAAGGGCAATACATGACACTAGTCATCTGGCTATGGTCTTTTTTTGCTGCTGGATGGCCCTGGGTCACTTCTCTATATGTGACAAACAGAAAACATTTTATCAGACTTGCAATAATTTCTTTACCTGTTAATGCCGTCATATTATGCACCCTGACCAGGGGCTCACTATAAAGCAATGCTCATAACATATTATTGCATCCACGCCTTACAAATTTCTGATGTTATTAATAAAAACAGGCAAATTATAACAACTGTAAAGGGCCTGGAAAACACAGCATCTAAGAGACCCATGACAGTACATCAGAGAACTGAGACAATCCGTGACAAAGCTGTTTACAGTCTGCAGAAAAAAAAGACTATTTTACCACCGAGGAACTGGCTCCCACCATTACCAACAGGCAATAACCACTGTGGGAAATGTAAATACTTTCCTGAAATTCTTAGGACTGGTCAAACAATAAATCCCAGAACTAGAAAAACTATTTTAGTTAAAACGTTTGTTAATTGTGATGCAGCGGGGATTGTGTATTTAGCACTTTGTCAATAAGGCTGCTTCTTTGACGGTAAAACTACTAGACACTTTAAAATGTGAATTGATGAGCACATGCAGGCTACTGACCATGTGGACTTAAACAATGTCTTGGCTAAACACGACATGGAGCAAAGGTATAGGGATAGCCATGAAATTAAATTTGCAGTATTACAAAAAGTGTCATCTGCAGCAAGGGGAGGTGACTTTGACAAAAAACTGGGCGAAGAGAATATTTTGGGATTTTTGTAATGGGGCAGACAGTGGCATGGATCCTTTGAAGTTGGACCCTTTTTTTGTAAATAAGTATAAACATGGCAAGATTTATTTCACTGTAGTATGTCATGTATATAATTTCTAATTTTCCACTATTCATTATTGTATTTAGTAGTGGCATTAGACTTCATGTGGATAAGTTTTTTTATAAATTTTTAACATTGTCTTCCAGATATTCCAAGTGTGATGACCACATTCCAGTCACCATGCAATACCTGTGGTTACATGAAGTGTGCCTTTGTTTTAAATTTTTATTTTTCACAAGAACACTTTTGCACCTATGTATTAATCATTAATGACACTTCAAAAAGAATCTCCCCTCCTGGTGGCAAGTAACAACAGTAAACTTCCAGGAATTCTGCTGTACCTCTTTAAATATGCTATAGAAATAGGTGCCAGCAGAGGGGGAAATACTCTTGATAAAGCTGTCCGAGGTGATGATGACAAGTCACTGTTTTGCTGCTAACTTGTTGCTGAATATGCACTGAGCACCAAAGCACTTCTGGGAATAAAGATAAACTAAACCTGTAACTTCATCATCCTCTGAGTTATTGCTTTGCCATCAACTAGTGAGTGCCTGCTTTTATTGTATTGTTTATTGTTTGTTAGCAGTACCTGTACATGGCTATCATCGACCTGACAAAGGCCTTTGACGCCATCAGTCATGAAGCCCTGTGGAAGGTGCTGGCCAGATTTGGCTGCTCTACAAAATTCATCAAGGTCCTGAGGCTTCTGCATAACCAGATGACTGCCAGTGTTCTCCATAATGGTTCAAAGACAGACCCGTTCATCATCCAAACTGGGGTCAAGCAAGGGTGTATCATCGCTCCAACCTTGTTCTTTATCTTCCTAGCAGTCATCCTAGTCCTCACCAAAGGCCGCCTTCCCACTGGAATTGACATTGAATACAGAATGGATGGAGGGCTCTTTAATCTTGGACATCTCTGTTTAAAGACCAAAGTTTGCAAGGCATCTGTCATGGACCTCCAGTACGCTGATGACTGTGCCATCCTTGCACATACCAGGAGAGACCTCCAGTCTGTGCTAGATCTCTTTGTGGAAGACTACCGAAGTCTGGAACTCTCACTTAACATCAAGAAGACCAAGGTGCTCTATCAGCCTGCTCAAGGCCTTGTAAGTGACCCTCCATAATTTACCATTGAGGGACAGACCCTGGAGACAGTCGAGCACTTCCCTTACCTTGGCAGCCACCTCTCCCTAACAGTGAACATCGATGATGAGATTCAGCACAGGATCCATGTGCTAGTACCTCATTTGGGAAACTGCTTTGGCGCATCTTCACTGACCGTGACATATGAAAGGACACCAAGATCCAGGTATACAGTTCGGTTATCATCCCTACCTTTCTTTATGGATGTGAAACCTGGGTGACTTACCGACATCATCTAAAGAGCCTGGAGAGGTACCACCAATGTCTACAGAAAATCCTCTGCATCAAGTGAGAAGACCACTGCACTAACGTCAGTGTTCTTGCTGAGGCCAGTGTCACCAGCATTGAGGCAATGATCCTCAGCCATCAATTCTGCTGGACTGGACATTGTGTATGGATGCCTGACTCTTGACTCCCCAAACAAATGTTATACTCCCAGCTCGGTCACAGCCAGAGATCCCGTGGTGGTCAATGGAAACACTGCAAAGACACACTGAAAGCATATCTCAAGAAAACAGATATGGACATCACAAGCTGGGAGGAGCTAGCCACGAACCAATCTCAATGGCGCCAGAACCTCCATCAGGCAGGGGTCTGCTTCGAAGAGAAACACCTTGCCCTCAAAGCCGAAAAGAGAGAGCGTAGGAAGGAAAGGGAAAGAAACCCCAGCCAGCGGGCAACTTCTCCCACATGGAAACATCTGCAATTTCTGCGGATGAATCTGTGGCTCTAGGATTGGATTACTGAGCCACCTCAGGACCCATCAGTGAACCACGATAGAGATTATCCTTGAATCGAGGGTACTGCCGACGACGTTAGCAGTATAAATACTGCCCAGGATAATTGGGGTGCCCTGGAATGTGCCCTCTAGTAAGACAAATCTACCCACTTTGCTGGAGCAGTGATTTGGTGACAGAAAAGGGCAAATGACGCACACACAGTATAGCAATATCCCATTATTATAAGCTGCCATCAAACCAAGCATGGGGAGGTGGTTATCGGGTGGGTTAGAACCGATTTCCCAATTCCAACCCCCCCCACACATGCACACCGAAACCATTTCTCCTCAATGTAGTTACTCTGTGTAGCTCAAAAAGAGCTCCTGCTGTAGGCCAAGAAAAACAGTATATAGGAGCAGACTGGAAAATTTACTAGTCAGCCATACTTATCAATACAAAGTATCGAAAGTGTTCACCTCAACCCCTGCATACCGCCAATGTACAGCTCCTTGGGTGGGGGGATAAGTGCCTCTAACAGCTGAGGTGATTTAAAGCCTGCCACTTTTCGGGGAGAGACGGCAGTCAGCAAGACCTGACAGAGAGGTATCTTAGGTAGAGATACTTGCTACATGCATCAAACTGACTCTGAGCTCAAGGCCAGTAGGAAATACTCAGAGTGGCAGTGACACAGTGACTCCTCTCAGTACACTTCAGGTTCCAACTGTGAGGAGAACAAAATGCCCAAATAATCAGCTCTAGTGTGTAAAAATATAGGGAGTAATGGGGGCAAAAAACAGGACCCAACTAGGAAGCAAACCTTAATAGCTGAAACTGAACATGAAGCTTAGGGAGTCTGCTCATGACTACAGTCATAAGGTTCTTACTTGCAGCCTGTGTTGATCTCCATGGAGATGGCTGATGCAACAAGGGCAGAGTGGTTTGAAGAGGTTCCATCTTGACGTGGGCTGCACAGCTTTCAATAAAAAGTGATCAGCTTCCTTTTGTGTCTTGAGGCACTGCATCGGCCCTCTTACAGGCGACATTAAGGACAGGAAAAAAATAAGCTCAATGAATACTTCAGGCCACACTTCCAGAGGTCTTGATTCACGTTGTCAGACGTGTGTCGATCCTCCAGTATTGCACCTGAATGTAGTACAGTTTTTTGTTCATGTACATGACATCTTTATGTTCCCTGGTTTGTTGCAGCACAACTGTCTGGTCTGGATACCAGAGAAATCCGATAAATAAAATCAGCTTTGGTTTTTCCACTGGAGGTCGTGGTTTACCACTCAGGGCTCTGTGCACCATTTGCAGTTCAAATATGAATCTGAGCCCCAACTGGAGCCAGGTATTGACTTGCTGCTGCAGGAAGGTGACCATGTCATGGCCCTTGTTGCCCTCCTGAAGTCCCATGAGGTGGATATTATTGCACCTTCCCTGGTTTTCTACATAGTTGACTTTCTGATGGAGGTGGTGCAGTTTGTTAGTTATGTCCACTTTGGCTTGGGCATAAGCACTCATCTGATTTGCTGCTCCAAAAAGTCTGAAAAAATTGCCTGACCAATGGAATTCTGCTGATCTCTTCAGATATTTTTTGAGCACTCTGCAAAATTCAAGCTTATGTAACACACAGTATTTTATTTTTAATTAGCTGGCTTTGGAAAAAAGAAAGGAAGGAACACTGCTTAGTTCATGTGGACGGAATGGGAGCTATCGGAAGAGAGGGCACTGTCTGGAGTACTACCCTTTTTAATATTCTAGTTTATTTTAAATGTTGACTTTAAATTACTGTTGACTTTTAAGGATGTGTTAAATAATATATTAGCCTCTTTATCCTTATAGCTGTATTAAATACAATGGCCCTGTAGTGTAGTCCTATTGGTATTTGTTAAGGCATAGGATTACAGATTTTTAGTAACTGCTAGAATATTATATTTTTACCTTGGGAATTTTGTGAAAGCAAATACTTGGAGAGTAGCAATTATCTATTGCAGTACGGGAGTAATACAGCAACATGAAGAGGGAATATATATTCATATTTACTGTATGTTCCTCATTGTAGGAGTAGGTTCTACAATATTTTCTACGAATTCCAGTTCACAAAATAAAACATCCTGGGACTGGGAGAATATTAGATGTGGGTTACCAGGCAGTTTAGCATGTTAATAATTCACTTATTTCATCTTAGTTTCTGCCACCCTTTATGAGCAAGGATTTATATAAATTATTAGCTTACCAAACACAGAGCTAGTCACTCCATGGACAAAACCAATTCTTAAAAGCAAAATGGGGGACATCTATTTGCATTTATTACAAAAATTAACACAAGGTAGGAGAGGGAGTATAAAACGGATTCTTGTTTTGTTTTATTGCTCTGATCTAAGGCCCTACACGGACAGGGACCGGGGTACCTGCAACAGCTCCTTTGTCCCTACCACCCCCTTTGCCCTCTACGCTCTGCCGATGAGGGATTGCTGGAGATTCCCAGGGTCTGTTTGACAACATCGGGAGCTAGGTCATTTTCTTTTATTGCTCCGACCCTGTGGAATTGTCTACCTCGTTGGATAAGGGATTGCCCATCTGCTGAGGCCTTTAAATCTGCCCTGAAAACTCATTTATTTGAGTTGACATATGCGGATACTTAGACTCCTGCTATGTTTTAGAAATTTTGCTGTGTGTTTTTAAAAGTGTTGATTATACTGTTTTTTTAAATTTATTGATTATATTTTGTAAAACACTATGATCTATGATGGAATAGTGTTGAAAAAATAAAGTTTGGTTGGTTGGTTGGAGAGGATGTACACCCAAACTCAAGGCCTATGGAATTAAAATCTCTAAATACAGATATTTTAAATGGAAAGAAATTTACTATAGTCCACTTTACTGTGAGAAATTTAATAAACAAAATGGATACTATAAGGGAGTGGGTGACTGAATACAAGCCAGTCATCCTATTACTCTTAGAAACTTGGATGAGTCCCAAGACTGAGAAAGCCAGACAAGTATACCTGTATACCAAACATGGAAGAAGGATAGGAATAAAAAGGGTACGTGTCTTCTCATTTATGGAAAGCAACAATTAGAAGCTTACAAGAAAGACTTAGTACTGGGAACAGGGGGAAACTGAAAAATGTAGGCATTAGAAGTTCCACATGCACAGCCATTTTTGTTGCTAGGGGTATACCGACCACAAAAAACAAAACTGACTGCTTTGATAGCCTATAGGATCTGATAGTAAAGTATAGACCAAGTCACAAATTGATGCATGTGGGTGACTTCAACGTAACTTGGAAACAGATTGACACTATACACAAACTCTATGACTTAAGCATCAGTTTGGGACTAACACAATTAATTAATGACCCCACTAGGTTAAATTCAAGAGCTACTTCAGTGTAAACAATAATAGACTTAATTTTTACCTCGAAAGTGATAATTATAAAATTAGTGGGGTTTTAGTTGACAGTTTCAGTGATCTCCAGGGTATTGCTTGCCTCAGACGTAAAGATAACAGTTTGGGAACTAACAGGATGATATAAAGAAGGGTTTTTAAAAACCATAATTTTATATCCATTATGCATGATCTAGAAGCAGTTGATTGGAACAGAGTCAATCTCATTCCCACTATAAACAACCCTTGTAACTATTTTCAGAGTTCAAAAAAATGTGTGACAAACATGCTCCGCTGAAAAAACAGTTTGTGAAAATCAATAATGCTCCGTGGTACGATAGCAAGTTACATACACAAACTCAAAAATAAGAGGAGTAACTATGGAAAAGAGCAAAGAAAACAACAAATAGGTAGAGAGACTGGGAAGTTTTTAGAGAGTCTAGAAATACAAATTTGCAAGAAATCAAACAAGCAAAGTTATACTATTACAAAAAAGCCTTTGAAGATAAAAACAATTTGAATCAGGGAGATTTTTGGAAGTTGATATGTACTTACATAATTCAGGATCAAATGGATTCCATAAAACCTCCATTATCAAGGGTGAGACCTTGGTCATTGGTAATGATGTGGCTAATAGTTTCAATGATTTTTTCATTATTATGGGCACTGCAGAGTTTAAAGCAAATGGTCCAGTGGGCATGGGTACATGGTGTCCCAGATCAAAATCAAAATCATTTAAATGGTCAGGCTCTGCCTACTTGGGCTGTGTGGCTGGGTGTTTGTGTTTGTCTCTGTCAGTAGTTTAGTTTTGTGGATTTTCATGTGTTTTGGCTTGGAGGAACTAGACCATTCTTGGATATGAGATCTATGAAAGTTTCCTGGACTAAGAAACTGGAAAACATCACCAGCAGATATTGGGATTCTCATTATAAATCAACTTTTTTGGAAGCCATCACAATCAAAGTACGTACAGCTAAGAAATTCTACAAGCTCTGACCTGGGGAGTGCAAACTGAATCCACATTTCTGTCTACCTTGTTGCTAAAGGGATCTGCATGTCTTTGAGAACCATTCACAACTATTTAAACAAAGGGTTTTAACTTCCTGCATATGCCCCAGGCCAGTGTCCCAGGAATTTAACACATCCTTTGTCTTGTTACTGTAGATCAAACAGTTTACTGGTCCTTTTCCTGTGGATTTGATTATTTTACATCATTTGACAATGGGGAAAATCCTCCCCCTTGAGGCACACCACCGAAATTGATCTGTCCCTGCTCATGTGTGAGCCTTGGGCACACCTAGCCACATCGTATATAGCTATTCCAATGTTGCATTTTCGACATTACCACCTGGCATACTACTGTTCAAAAAAGGAACGCAACCTCTCTGGACTGAACTCCGCCTATGCACCCTGAAACTTGTGCCTCCTCCTGCTGCTATCAGGACTGTTCACCCAACCCCGACCAAACACCTCCAACCAAAACAAACCAGCAGGCACTCTCACAATCATGTGCCTGAACATCTGCAGTTTACTTCCTAAACTTGATACACTGCAAGCCTTTACAACCCAACACAACCTGGATATTCTGTCAGTAGTTGAAACTTGGCTCACCCCAAAGATTCCTGACTAGGCAATCACCCTTCCTGGCTACAATGTCTTCCGGGTTGATTGCAAGTCCAAAAGAGGTGGAGGGTGTGCCTTTTATGTGAAAGACACTTTCCGAGGACACCCCATTGATTCCAATCTTCCAGCAACACCTGCTCAGGTTCTTCCCATCAGACTCCTATTAGGTGCCCACAATAAGGCCCTCACAGTTGTCACTGTTTACATACCTCCTAAGGAACAGGGACCTGGTCTAACCGCTGTCCCTGACTTTGTCAAATCCCACCCATCGGACTCCGAAATCATCCTTCTTGGTGACTTTAACATTAATTGTCTCTCAGCTGAAGGTGGGTCATTTAAGGACTCCATTATATCAGCTAACCTGACTCAAATGGTTGACTATGCAACCAGAAATAACTACAGAACTGGGACCTGCACCCCACTCAACTGGATCCTAACCAACCACCCCTCTCGGATCACAAAAACCTCAGTCCTCCCTGACTCACTCAGTGACCACTCTCCCACAGCTGTACCTGGTCAAACAAATTCTATAAGCCCCCTCCAAAAATCATCACCAGCAGAGTCCTACCCCGTGGTCAGCTACCCCACCTCAAATCGCACCTCTGTCTGCAGGACTGGTCCTCCATCTTCAAGGCAACAGATACTAATACTGCACTGGAGCAATTTATTCACATTTTCAATGAAGCCTGTAATAAATTTGCCCCTCTCAAAAAGCGTAAAGTTAAATCGCTCAGTAACCCTTGGCTGTCAGGAGACCTCCTAAAAAAACTTAAATCCAGGGACCACCTCTGGAAACTGGCTAGAAACTCTGGTAAGCAACTCGACATCCAGAATTATAAACGGGCATGGAACGACTGCACCAAATCCATTCGGCAACAGAAATCTGACTACTATAAAAATGCTCTAACTCTTGGGGAAACGGGAGGGATTTCTGGAAAAACATTAAAGATGTCACTGGGAAGCAGTCAAAATCTTCGCTGAACATACTCAACATAAATGGGCATGCTACACTCGACCCTAAAACTATTACAAACACTTTTAACATCACTTTCACTGACCTTAGCAGTGTTCTCCCCTCTAACTTCTTCCAAGATGTGTCAACTCCCACCCCCCAACTCCTCCACCCACGCCTGTCACCCACCTTTCTACTTTAAAGCACTAAAGAAACATCAAGTCCGAAACTACGTTGCCAAAGCCATCAGCAAATCTAGAACAAGTAATGACACACTTGACCTCAAGCTACTGGCTCTAACGCTTGACTAGGTACTTGGGCCCCTCACCAAGATCTTTAATCTCTCTTTCCTTAGCCAATTCTCAGACAAATAGAAAATGGCCACTGTTACCCGATTCACAAAAGTGGTGATAAGACTGACCATGCAAACTTCCGCCCTATCTCCATTCTGCCTCCCCTATCGAAGGCACTGGAACGTATAGTAGCTGACCAACTTACCAAGCATCTGGACAATTATAATATTCTCTGTAAACAGCAACATGGCTTTAGAAAAGGTCATAGTACATCCTCTGCCTTACTTGAATTCACCGACTCCATTCACAGCTCCCTCGACAATGGACAACTAACTGGTGCTATTTTTATCAACCTGACCAAAGCCTTCGATACTGTCCACCACTCCCTCCTGCTAAGCCAACTAAAAAATGCTAGTCTCTCCAATGCTTCAATCTCTTGGTTCAAAAGCTATCTTGAAAACCGCTCCCAGCATGTAAAAATCGGGGATGTGCACTCTGATTCCAAACCTGTCCTCTCTGGAGTCCCCCAGGGTTCAATACTGGGCCCCCTACTCTTCAGCCTGTTCCTTAACACCCTACCAGACTCCTGCACTGACCATATCACCCTGTATGCCGATGATGCAGTAATCCTTGCCACACACCAGGACCCGAAGAAATTGCAAGAAAATCTCCAACTTGGCTTCTCCTCGGCTGAGAATTGGTTCACAAAGCACAAACTGATCCTTAATCAAAAAAAAAAAACCAAGGCCATGATCTTCAGCAGCTCCCATAATAAACATAAGTACTTCCAACTCTCCGCTATCACCAGACAAGGTGCCGCACTGGAACAGGTCAACGCACTGCTGCACAACACAAGGATAAAGATCCTTTGCTTACCGGACCGCTAGTTAGTACAACGGTCTTGCCAGCAACATCTCATCCTCACTATCGCGCAGCACTTTTAAGACTCGGCTCTGCCTAACACTCACTACCTCCAATCTCTGTGACTGTTGTGGCTAAACATGTCTTTTGGTTCCATAGCTGAAGATGCCCTTTTGGATCCACATCTACTCCTGCACTTTGCCAGCACCCCCCCCTCCTATCTTTACCTCCTCTGCTGGCCCATGACAAATGCCACCTGGCTGCACTACCTCTATTCTTACCCACCTTCCACCTCTCCTCTCTCTGTTCCCCCCCACCTACCTCCCCTTTTCTCCCATCCACTTAGTCTCCCTGATTTCACCCTCCTCCTTTCCCTTCCCCTTCCCAAAGTTTCACCTTATTGTTCTTTTTTCCTCTACAAGACTATGCTTTTTTTTATTTTATAAACTGTTATCTTTGCTTATGTTTGTCTCAATTGTACCAATGATGTGGAACCTTTGTAAAAGAGCCTCGGCTCAAAGCTATTTGTAATCCTAGAACAAATAAATAAATAAATATAAAATAAAATTTAACAGAAGCATTCACTTTATAAGAAAAAGAGGTGGGAGAGGTCATAACAAAATTATTTAGAATAGATGCAACTAACTCCATAGGCTTAGATACTGTAAAATGAGTTTATTTGCAGCAGAAAAGTGTCGCTCTCCCTGGACTGTCTTTATGATTATTCACTAAAATAATTGCACTGCTGCTCAACTACAGATTATGGTACAGAACAGTCAGCTATCAGCTGTCAACACTTGTCCATAATTGGCTAATCTATAATTGCTATTTAAACTGCTACCCTCAGACAACAATCAAGAGTCCATTTCCAGTCACACTCCATACGGTTTTAGTTCACTGTATTTTTAATTTTTAAACATGTGGTTTTAATACAGTATACTGTATTTTAAAAATGTATTTAGTGACGTGGCTTCAAAAAGGACTTACCCTGATAGAAGAGCTGACAGCGGACGGTCTTTGTTCTTTGGTGGATATACCATTAGCTCTTGCTGACAGCGTGGTCAGCGAACTACAAACATCCAGCCCACCCCTGAAATGTCGTTGATCCAAGTACAGTCACTACATCCTTGACGTGAGGTATGAAAGTGCCCGCTACGCCGCGGAAAGCAGTGTAATGAAAGCTGTTAGATTTTATCATGCCAAGCACCAAAAAAATTAAGGGCAGCATGGTTAGAAACTTCAAGACAGATTATTAATTTATTGAAATGTTTCACCAGAACGGCACACTGAACAACAGGTTGCTCGTCTCACGGTGCGACCTGGGGGGGAGCGGGTTACATAGGGTTAAGAAAACAGAGATTATACAATTAATGGATGGATGAACAGTTACAAATTATGTAGGGGCAGTACAGACAATTACATCTTGTAAGATTATACAAGAGTAGGGGAACACAGAATATAGTACAGTATAACATACTAAACAATAATGCGACAGAACAATTTATAGTGCGATAATGTACCAAGAGCAGGCTCAAGCTAGTACTCAAGTGCTGTAGAAGGAGAAGGAGGGGGGTAACTAATAAGCGCAAGGGGAGGGCAAGAGTAAGGCAGGAGGGAGGGGAAGGGAGGTGAGACAAGAATGAACAGGGGGAAGGGGTAGCCAATCCCTGATTCCCCCTTCAGGATGCTGAGGACCCTGCCAGGGGAGTTAGATGCGTTAGGCTGGTGCAGGGAATAAGGTAGTTAAGGAGGGTTAAAGCGGGAACAGCTGGAGGAGAGGTAATTGTGGAGTGCAGTGGTTAAGGAATAGGTGGAAGAGGAGTGTCATATTTCAGGGAGGAGGGATTATAAAAGCAAACTGAAAGACTGGCTCGATCCGAGCAATATTCCACGCAAACTGCCTATAAAACCCTGTGGGAGACCACCACTGCTGTTTGAGGAGGTCGAGAGTGAGCTCAGGAAAATCATTAGGGCACTTCGTGTTGAGGGTGCAGTGGTCAATGCCAGAGTAGTCATAGCCGTGGCCAAGGGTACAGTAAAGTCCTAGAACCATAAGCTCCTACAAGAATTTGGTGGACAATTCAATTTTACAAGACAGTGGGCTTGGTCATTTTTAAACTGAATGGGATTCACTAAACGCAAGGGGACATAAGCTAGCAGGAAAACCTCAAAAGATTTTATAGAGCTAAAAACAGTCTTATGGTGTATACAGAAAACAGTGCAACAGGAGCTAACCCCCACAGAATTAATAATAAACATGGATTAAACAGGCTTGAATTTAATTCCATGTTCTCAATGGACGATAGAGCAGGCGGTATCCCCAGTACTGGCATGCACCCTGTTTGGCAATTTCCTGGCTCCCCAAGTAATTTATCAAGGCAAGATCAATTATTGCCATCCAGTTAATTTTTCACCAGTGTGGCATATTATCCATTCTGATAACCACTGGGCGAGCACACAAACTATGGCAGATTATGTGGACTGCATTACTGTGCCATAATCACCTCAGTAAGACAGAAACTCAAGTCTTCTGAAGGAAAAAAGAACACTATTAATTTAGGGTTATTCTGCATGCATAGCACCGATACTGTATTAGAGAAGTGGGAAGACTGCCAAATCATGCTAGTTTTCATCCCATATCCTGCACAGATGCACTACAACCCCTTGGTATTAGCATAGAAAAACTACCAGCTCATGTGCCGATTCAACAGCCCAACAGCTCAAAAAACAGAACTATGACCAGCACAATTAAGGTTGACCTTCAGATGTCTGTATTAAAAAAACAGAGGGGACGCTGTTGAGCACGCCTGCTGCGTAGATGCACCTTTACCAGCTCATCAGACCGGAAGCCTTGTATTTATAAAAAATTCATACTTTTAGTGAACAGATTGAGACATAAGTTACATCACATGATTCCTCAAGTTGAGCTGCACAGTCGGATCTCTTTTTCTTAGCTGTGCCATGGGTCGAACACATAAAGGTGGAGCAGGCGGTTCTAAGGCCCAGCAAATGACGGAGCCGCAAGTTGTCAATTCGGGAGAGGCTGCCACCGGAAGTGAACCCCCACGGAAGACACTGCAACTTTCACTGAAGGCTACTGATTCCAGAGCTGAAACTATCCTAAGCCGCATGGGAGAGCAGGACATCAAAATCAAAGTAGCTACAAGAATGGCAACCACTGCAGAGTCACAAGCCCTGCGAGCCCTTGCTGCAACTAATAAGATAATACAAGAAAATTCACAACTCAAATATTGCTTGGAGATTCTTGAAAATTCTAGTCGAGCTTCCAACGTGTGGATTGTCATACTCCCCAAAAACTCTGAGGGTGAGGACCTTTTGGAATTTCTTATAAACTAGCTACCAGGAGCTTTAGATCTGGGACACAACACAGCTTCATATTTCTGCAGAGCCTACTGTATTTCTCCTCGTACAGCATTGGTCCAGTCTGATTTGCCCTGTACGACTTTGCTAGTGACTGATGGAGTGGGATTGCAAGACGCTATTCTGCAAGCATCGAGGGACACAGAACGGCTTAATTACAATGGTGCTACCCTGCACACTTTCCCAGATTTATCATACACCACAAGAGCTTGGAGAAAAAGATTTGATGCAGTTTGCGCCAAACTGAGGAGCCTAGGCGTGGTGCACTCCCTCCTTATGCCTGCCTCAGAATACACTATGGTGGTCATACTTTCCAATACACTGACCTGGTGGAGGCAGGGAAGTGAGCGGAGTCCACAGCTCGGGAGTTTGAGTCCACCACAGCGACTGAACCAGGGAATACAGAGGATGAAGAGCCGTGATGTCTGCCTGGATAGCTGATCTTGCTTGGTGCTGATTCGGCCGAATGGTGTGGTGGAAGGACGGCAGATTTCTATGTTCTGTAGTTTCCTGGACTGTAATGTTCACAAGTAAATGCTGTCTGTTTTCCCACTTGTTTTTCTGTGCATTAAGACATAAATTTCAGTTTCTAACATTACTATGTCTTAATAGTCGTTATACAGTTATCCAGTTCATTAATGATATTGTATTATAAACGGGTGGTTTCTGGTCTGGGGATAAACTCTGAGGTGCTATCAATGTTTGGATATATATTTTCAGTTTGGGCTGGGGTCATACCACCTCAGCATTGAGTCTCTTACATGCTTGGACATTAAATATCTGGCACTAACCACCACATGCTTGCAGGGTGTAGCCATCTTGGACTCCCATAGAACTTTTTGTGCATTTTTGGAATACCCCCAATATAGCACATCAGATTGCTTAGACTACCACTAAATGTTTACTTGGGAGGTATTTGATTTATACACGTAGATGTCTGACATGAGATAAATTACATGTTATTGTTATTATACAAAACAATAAAATATAAGTTAAAAAAATAAACATGCTCAATGGCTAGTGACTGCCTTTGAAAGGCAAACAACAAGATGTGTTGATGTTATCAGGGTGTTCGTGAAGGCTGGCACAGCAACGGTGCATGAGATGTGTCTCGATTAGTAACAGTATAACGGTGAGTTAGAAACCCATTAACTTGCTTGTAGTTTACATTTTGTTTGTTTTTTTTGTTATTTTATTGAAGTTATACTCTGACTCCTGAATCTCACTGCATCTCCTACTTTAAATCATAGGGTGATGGCAAGAATGCAGCCGTGACCACAAGGCTGTTAAATGCCAAGCTGTAACAAAAAAAAAAAAAGAGGTGAGTGACTGTAATGTAATGCTACCATATGTCTTGATTATTTCACATTCTAAAGCTACTGCTAGGACAGTTAAAGGCTCACAGCAGTCTCACTCTGTTTCACAAACAAAGGAGTGACTGGCTGAACCTGAAAATACAAAACGGAATACCATGCCAAGAACACTGAAAGGGACAAGAGACAAGATTTGGCTTTTTAAATGATTTTACCTCATCTGAAAATATAGAGGATAATGTATGGTCATCGGTGGTTAACCGGTTTGTTAACCATCGAGAGGTTGCCAGGGTGACCATGTAAACCTCAAGAGCGATGGCAGCCTCGAGATTGGTTAACAGACCAGTTAACCATCGATGTACCATACATTATATTTTATAGTGTATGGTACCATTTAGGTTTTTAAGAAAAGAAAGCAGTTCCTTACTGCACTTTTGTTTCAGTCACCGCCGCTCTGCCCTCACCGCCGCGGCCGTTTCAAAGCCGTCCGATCCAGTTGCGCCAAGTACTAGACTGTTCCTTGGAAATAGTTAACCCATCGATGTGACGTACCATCGATGGGTTAACAAGATCGTGACGTCACATCGATGGTAAAACGTTGTTATAAAAAGGTAGATTTCTACCTATAACAACGTTCTACCATACATTATAGGTATATGTATGCCTAGTGCACCTTACCGGGTTAACAAAAATAAACTAAATAAATAATCATTTTTAAACTTTGATAAATTTTGAAATAAAATACAAAAATATGAAATGAACACAGGTATTTTTATTGATGTTACTGAACAGTAATTGGAGCCTGAAGCCTGAATACTCTTAAAGAGCAGCTGACACATTTGAAAAAACATTGGAAAACATAACAGTTGGACACAATTCAGCTTGTATTTCATATATCTTGTACAGATTTTTTCCTTTTCATTATTTGTTACTGAAGAACTTCCTATAAAAACAGGATCTTTATCCCTTAGAGCTCATCTGCCTCTATAACTTACTCCCTACTTGACACATAATGCTCTGTTGTGACATCACAGTCTGTTGCTATGGGAATGACTGTGATATCACAAGCACAGTATTATGACATTAGGTTGGGAAGAAGCAATAGGAGCTCATGAACCCTCAAGAAACAACTCTTCTGTTTTCATGCATCTGATTTTAGTAAAAAGTTATGGAGGTAAGAAATTCAGAGCTAATGAGAAATATAAGCTGCTTTAAGTCCAAATATAATGTTCTTCAAAATTCTTCTTGAGGCGTTGATGGCTCTTTAAAGAGCAGCTGACACCTTCAGGAGAACTTTAAACAAAATATAACATTTAGACAAATTTCAGCTTGTATTTCACATTAGTTTTGTATTCTTCCTACCCATTATTTATTACTGAGGTCATTTGCATGACAACAGGATCTTTGATCCTAAAGAGTTAATCTATTCCTGTTGCTTTCCCCTACTTGAGGTCACAATGCCCTGCTTGTGACATCACAGTTACTCCCATGGCAACAAATTGTGATGTTACAACAGAGAATTATGACTTGGAGTAGGCTACAGAGGCAGATAAACTCTAAGGGAAATCTAAGGGATAAAATCATGTACTCATGCAAATTTACTCAGTAATAAATAACAAGGAAGAGAAATCTATAGAATACATATGGAATGCAAGCTGAATTGTACCTAATTATTATGTTTTTCAAAGTTGTTTCTTTTTGGCGTCACTAGCTCTCGAAGTACTACATGCTCACCCCATACATAGCTGTTAATTTAATTTTTGTGGATCCTGTTTAGCTAATATAGCAAAAATTAAATTACAGCTAAATAAACCTGTTTTACACTAGTATCCATAGCAAGCTCTCAAAATATGCTGTGCCTGTTATTACAGACCCAGTAGCAGCTATGTTCAACATGTCACTAAAAATAGAGGGTAACCTGAAGTTTAGAAGAACGCAAAA
The DNA here is from genome assembly GCA_016271365.2 of Neoceratodus forsteri. Lineage (NCBI taxonomy): Eukaryota > Metazoa > Chordata > Ceratodontiformes > Ceratodontidae > Neoceratodus > Neoceratodus forsteri. The sequence continues at coordinate 768,079,650 of CM028136.1, forward strand.
GTTATTCCAATAGATAAATCACTCCCAAAAATGAAATACAAAGGTATAAACCAAGCTCAATACTCCCAGTAATATCTAAAATATTAGAATGATTAGTGGCAACCCAGTTGAAAGTTCCTCTCAATGAAAATCAGTACAGTACAAATCAATCAGGTTTCAGAGAGACACACAGTACAAAGGGCAACTAGAGCGTCAAATCGGTCTAAAACAAATGGGCAGACTAAATGGACCTAGCGGTCTCCTTCTGCTGTGAACTTCTATGTTTCTAGTACACAGAGTGCACTACTGAAAGTAGTAGGAAACATCCAGCAAGCCTTGGAAGACAGACTCATGCTGAATGAGATATTCACAGATTTGTCAAAGGCTTTCAACACTCTAGATTGCAAAATACTGTTGGGTAGGCTACCTACTTTGGGCCTGTCAACTGAAGTTATAACCTGGCTACATGATTTAAAGAGAGGTAGACAAAGAGTAGTACTAGAACAGTTCCACTCAAAACTGAGTGAAACAATAGCAGGGGTGCCACGGGGATCAAAATTGGGCCCCTTGCTATTTACTCTATATGTGAATGACTTGACATTTGACGATTCCAAGGTACCGATCCACTTATACACAGATCACACAATGATTTATGCAAAAGGACATAGCGTAAAATAAATACAGGCCACACTTAGAAAAAAATCTGCAAAGTTTCAAATGCTTTTTAATTAATTAATTAATTAATTAATTTGCTTTTGGTAACCAGGTGGGTGCACTAGGCATGGGAATGCCTATTTTCAGGCACGACCTGGGAGAATACAAGTGGACAAAACATAAGCACACCATGTGACGCAACACATGGAATAGGTACTACAATGGGAAGGGGTCAGAACAAGCAACATTGGAGGTTGAGCGAAATACAGTTTAGAAACCAGGTCAGGGTACTAGCAGCATAACATTAGACAAAGTTAATAAGGTATAGACAAGTGCAAAACAACTGAAATACTGAGTACAAAAAATGGATACGTTTGGACCAGATATATACAATATACAATAAGTGCCTTAGAGATAGTTAAGCTTTTAGAGAGGAGGGAGTGGAGGATGTGGTAGAGGCAGGGGAGAAAGGGGTGAAGAGTGGCGGAGAGTGTGCAAGGGGAGGGTCATTAGAGAGAGGTGGTAAAGCAGATAGGAGGAGAGTAGATGCAGGGGGCTAGTGAGGAAATGGGAAGAGGGATCTACGGCGGGTGGAAGCAAGCGCAGGGGTTAGAAGCACGTAGATGAATTGGACTAAATGTCAATTAATCAAAAGTAATGTTGTTTTAACAGAGATATAATAAGAACACCATAATGGGAACATGTTGAATACAGCCATGGAGGATGGTATCAGCTGATAACAGGTAGACGCTTACAGATAATTAGGACTATAAGTTGCTAATCAATGTAAATAGAAACTGGGTAGGTAAATGGCCAAAGAGGCAGCAGAGGGTAGTGGTCAATGGGGTTAAATCAGAAGAGAGGGAGGTCATGAGCGGGGTCCCACAAGGACCTGTCCTGGGTCTGGTCCTCTTCAGCATGTTCATCAGCGACACTGCTGAGGGTATCCAGGGCAGGCTGTGTTTATTTGCAGATGTCATTAAGCTCTGTGGGAGGGTGGATAGTGAAGAGGGAATAAAATAAATTCAGAGAGACTTGCAAAAGCTGGAGGGTGATCAATGGTTTGGCAACCGAAATTAAATGCCAAAAAAATGCAAGGCGATGGACCTAGGGATCAAGAACCCCAGGACAGAGTACTGGATGGGAAGGGTGAGACTCAGTACCACAGCTGAGGAACAAGGCCTTGGAGTTACCATCTGCGACTCCTTAAGGCAACTGAGTCAGTGTGACAAGGCTTATAGCAAGGCAAACAGGATGCTTAGATGTATTGGGAGGGGTACAGATAGCAGAAAAAGGGAGATAATACTTCCCCTGTTTAGATCTTTGGTGAGGCCACACCTGGAGTATTGAGCTCAGTTCTGGGGTCCTCACCTCAGGAAGGATAGGGATAGGCTCGAGATGATGCAGTTCAAGGTAAAAAAAAATGATTCAGGGCCAGCAAGGCATGTCCTGTGAGGAGTGTCTCAAGGCACTGAACATGTACTTGCTGGAGACCAGAAGGGAGAGAGGAGACATGATAGAGAACTTCAAGTTCATAAAAGGAATTAACTGGTGCACTGTGGGGAACGATTTAAGTTGAATACCAGCTCACAGTCATGTGGTCATGAGTGGAAGTTAACAGGAGGGAGGTTCAGAAGGGATGTGTGGAAATGAGGGTTACTTACCTGTAACTGTAGTTCTAGGAGTGGCATATGGTGCACATCCAGACTTCTGGCAGTACTTCCTTTCCCTTTAAGACTTGCCCGGTCTTCAAGCTAGCTCCTCCCACACATCCGGGTGGTATCCCTCTCAGCACCGCCTCATGACGTCAGAACTTGCACATTGGAAAAAGGATCAGTTTGCCACTTGCCAGGAGAGGTCAGATGAGTTATGTGGTTGTGCACCATGTACCACTTCTAGAACTATGGTTACAGGTGAGTAACCCTCATTTCTAGGGACATGGATATGGTGCACTACTACACGTCTGGCAGACTCCTAGCAGTTCTCTGGGAACTTTTGGCCAGGACACTGGGGAAATTCCCCATCTCTGCCAGTAGGGGGATCCCTTGGCTGTCTCGCCAAGATGGCCACTGTGGACGAGACACAGGAGAGAACAGATGTCTCTGAGGCAGGGGAGCAGGCCTCCTCCCCTGTCCTCAAAATACTAGAGGCTGTGGAAGAAACTGTGGTTCGACTGAACGAGCAGAAGTGCAAAATGGAATTAGATGCTAATCTTTCTGCTACTTACCTAAAAATCAAGGCTGGAAATGCTCAAACAAAAACATCGAGTTCGCAAGGAAATTCAGTTGGTGAGTTGGAACCAGTGGATAAACTTCAGGCTGAGCTTCTGTTTAAGCAACTAATGGATGAAGAGCAGAGATTTTTAAGAAAAAAACAAGATTTACAAGCGCACACAGAATCTCTGAAGCAAGGCTCAGTGACTGACACAGAGACTCTTTATGCTGTCAGTTTTCACCAGCTGTCTAGTGATGCAGGCTTATCAAAGGAGACTGTGGCCCCGCCCGACGTCTCAGGACTTCCGTATGATTTTTCAGCTTCTCCTAAAGTAAATGCGGCTGGCAGTTCTAGCATCACAATGGGCATGAGCCAGAGCCAGGGCCAAGTTATGAAATCTGCTCCAAAGTGCCATCACAAGCTCAGACCACAGCGGTCTATAGCATACATGTGATATCTCCCTCTTTACGCAGGAGACTGTTTTTTTGACTGAACTCCCTTCCTCCCTCCTGGGAAATAAAATCTCCTGCTTAAGTAAAATTCTGTCCAAAATATCCATCTTTTTTGGGCAGATAAAGACACATAAAAATTAAATCAGTGATGAACAATGTATCTGATAACTTTACATAAGTAGTTGTTTATTCTTTTTAGTGCTTATTCTTGACAAAATGAAATGCATTACTTTTTTGTAATTACTTTTTTCTTATGTTTTTGACGCCATTTAAGGACAAAAGCACAACGTTACGGCATCTCCCTACTAGCAGGCCAATCTCCCTCCTAATTTGACCCAAATCTCCCTCTTAAGCAAATTGGCAGGCCAATCTCCCTCCTAATTTGACCCAAATCTCCCTCTTAAGCAAGTTGGACATATCACATGTGTGCTATAGGAAAGACCAGCAACACTAAAGCTGAACCAAAAGAACAAAGACTGCGTATTGACAGTGCAATGCAGTATGAAGAGGCACATTGCAGCACGGATATTCCAAGCACTTCTATTGCCAAAAGATCAGGACTTAAAGAGGGAATCTGGTCTCTGGCTTGGGCCCTGGAAAACGCTGGCTGGGTTCTGCCTGAGGATGGAAACTGGACTCCTGATCTAAAGGATGATCAGGTACAAAAGTATAATAAAGACTTGTTGAGCTCAAAACATAAGGTGGCCACCAGTACTTTAAATGTATCTGACAATTTAGAGCAGAATAATATATCCGGGGTAACCCCATAGAACAGAGTGAAAACGCTAATGCTAGCAGCAAAAATAATAGTATTAATGAAGAGTCCTCAGAAACTGAATTTAAATCATGGTGAAAGCTCTTCAAATTGAGTGGGGCCTTCTGAGGAATCTTTAAAGGACCATGAATGTAGACCATGGTTGGAACCAATGTTTAAGCTGGCTGACCTATTTCAAAATCCAGGTGAATCAGCACCTAGAAGGAATGCGGTCAGAATAATTTCTAAAGGTGGTTTGGAAACTCCTCCTGACAGACTGTACATTGCCAAAGTGCTATTAAAAGGGTCAATGAATTTTTGTCTTTGGAGATATTTGCTCTGATACATATAGGAAGCTCTAATTATGATGTGAGTTTTAAGACTGTTGCAGGTTTCGACAGATTCTGGTCACAGTACCAAACTTTGAAAAACACTCCTCTGTGGATTCCTTTTTTTGCTGTTCCTTTAACAAAACCTTTAGTTAAAAACATAACTGTTATGTTTAACAATGAAGGAGTTAATGTGGAGGACATCTTATTCTGACTTAGACAGAGATGTGAAGTATTAGACAGACCTTCTTCTATACTTGGCAGCGAACAAATAAGGTTAAGTTATTTTCTACTAATACAGGCCCAGTCCATCTGCCTAACAGTTTTTTCTTGGAGAGAGACAGGGGAACTCTCTTTAATGCAGGGCAGCCATGCTCTTGTTTTAAATGTCGATCTAGGACACAGTTGAGCTCTGCATGTGATATGGTATGGTGCAGTCACTGTCTGGAATATGGACATGCTTCTATAAACTGTCTGAATTTGTTCAAATGCAATTTATGTGAAAAAACGGGTCATGCATATGGTAGATGTCCCTGGGCATCACACAACTGGAGGACCACCCTTCACATAAAGGGCTTATTAACAAAGCTCAACTTACTACAGCAGGCTTGCTAGATTCTTATAGGACTCAAAATTGACAGGTGCACATACTTATTAAGCCCTCTTTCTACCAGTATTGATTTTGTTTTTATCTCACCTACACTGAGAATCCAGAAACTTAATATACAGGCCTGGGAATTTTCAGACAACAAATCAATAACAGCACAGGTGGGGTGGGAGAATTCACGTAGGTGTAAAAAAATAGCTGGTGGTTAAAGGACGTCCTGTTAGATAATCCAGAGGTAAGAACATTATGGAAAAAAGAATGGACAACCAGATTATCAGTGGTTGGATACTATGGGAATCTAGTAGAATGGTGGGAGGACACTAAACAGACGTGGAAAGTTTTTTTTCCAAACCCATTGAAAAAATATAGTAAACACTGGGTATTTGAAATATTTACAGTTAAGAGATCAACTACAGAAACTGATTTCTCTCACAGAAATAAATAAAATCGATTACGGGGAGCAAATTCAAGTAATCAAAAAACAGATGAGAGATATTCAATATAATAGAGCTAAACCTTTAGATCAAAAACTTAGGTTTGGTATGCAAATAAAAAAGGTTCCATGGACTCTTTCAAGGAATGTAAGAATCAGGTAGAAAACAGGGTGATTACAGAAATAAGATCAGAATCAGGACAACATATTTCTTCTCCAAAGGAAATGGTAAGGCTGTTAGAAAAGCACATTAAAACTATGTTTGGAAACTCCGTCATATTATCTGGAGCCCTGATAAAATAAGACAACTCAGTCTCCCACAGCTCACAGAAGTAGATTCTCAGAATTTGACTAAAGAAATATCCTTGGACGAAATACAGTTAGCCATCACCAGTTTAAGAAAGGATGCAGCTTCGGAATCAGATGGGCTAGGGACTGGGTTTTATAAAACTTTTATGGAAGAATTAGCCCCAATGCTAATTACATTATTTACTCATATGTGAAAGACAAAAAAAAATTTGCAAATTCCATTTGTGAAGCAGTGCTTATTCTTCTATATAAGAAAGATGCTAGAGAGGATTTCAATAACTGGAGACCGTTAAGTTTGTTAAATACGGATATAAAAATATTAAGTAAGATTCTGCTAAGTAGGATCACCAAAATAGAAGATTGGTTGTTCAGTCCAGCTCAGACTTGTGCAGTTACAAATAGGTGCCAACAGGATAATTTTATGACATTAATGGAGATTTTTCAACACAGCGAACTATCAGAATTACAAGGTTATGTACTTGATCTTGATCAAGAAAAAGCTTTTGACAAAATTGGTCATTCATACCTTTTTGAAGTATTGAAGGCTTTTGTGTGGTCTAAAGAATTTATTGGATGGATCAGAGTGTTATATGACAAAGCAGCATTTATTCATAAAGTTAATGGATGGCAGGGAGAAAGAATTTCAGTACAGAGGGGTGAGAGAGGGCTGTTTCCCTCAGTCCATTATTGTATGTCTTTGGCATAGACATTTTGATCAGAAGCATTAATACGAATAGTAACATAACTGGTTTAACTCCGACTTTAGATGTTTATCCAGTAAAAATACTTGCTTATGCTGATGATATTATATTGACCTTTGCTCCAGAAACTAAAGCATCAGCTCATTAGAAACAATACAATCCTTTTCTGATATGACAGGTTCTAAAATTAATTTTGGGAAAGTCAGGGAGTTAAGTTAAGACATAACCCTACGCCAGAAGGGGGCAGTTTCACTGTTTTTTCTCTAATGCAAGATACAGTTCCAAAAACATCTTAGGGGTAGATTTTGGATCGGAAGATATGGCCCTATAGAACTGGAATATAGGCCTAACCAGAGCCAGTAGATTAGTTTCCAATTGGAGAGGCTTACAAATTGCTACAAGAAAAAAAAAGTAGTGTTAATTAAAACTTTATTGATTCCTATTTTTCTTTATATTAGCTATGTGTTTTCACCTCCTCAGCCCATTACAACTGCATTATTCAGTATATTTTTCCAGGCGTTTTGTGGTAGCAGATTAAATCCCATGAAGAGAGAGCTCACTTATAGAAGGGTACAAGAAAGAGGTATTAATATGATTAATCCAGTAGTTTTTTTTTTATTATAGTATTTTTATAAGCTATAATGTGGGTGGAGCTTTGAGACCAGGTGATAAAATATGGAAGTGTCTGGTACTTTCTTGGCTAACACCTTGCTTGGAACCCTGGAGGCAGGGGAAACCTAGACTATTAAAAAACATTACTTTATTGCCTAAATATGGTATGGAGATAATGAAGAATGTTATCAAATGGGGTGTTACCATTATACATATTCAAACGTTGGGTAGAAAAGTAATTTATTCCAACATCCTTCAAATTGAAAGAAATAAGGATGTAGTTTTTCTACAATGTCCAGTTCAGGACTTTGACAGAACATTAAAAAAATTATCCAACCCTAGACTACCTGCATTTATTTGGGATGTAGTATGGATGGGAAATTATGGGAGACTGGGAGTTACAAACAATAATAAGCATAAACAGCTAGCCGATAGGTACTGTCTGAGGGAGTCATGTGTCCACAATTTTGGAAACTCAGGAACATTTATATTTAGAATGTAACTATGCAAAAGAATTTTGGAGTTTTGTAGCAATGGAATGGGGGGATGTCGTGGGTAGGTAAAATCAGATCACAGGAGTCAGTAATAAAGGTACAAATCAGGTAACATTTTTATTAAAACAAACAAAAACATAAAGAAAATAAGTACTGGAGAAAAAGAACTTAACTTCAGGCTTACATCAGCGTACTATGAACTGTAAGTAAAAAGAATAAATCAACAAGAAATAAAATAACAGAAGGAGAAAGGCGAAACTTTACTGCCAAAAGGCTAGGCAGGAAAAATGCTCTGTGCTCTCCTTCAGACCAGAGATCAACCTCTCTTTGCCCAATTACCTTATCCAGAACTGATGTATGACACCTTATCGAGGGGGTTGGGAAATACAGCAGAGACACATATATTGTATTTGCTATATTAAGATATTATATATGGCAAGCTAGATACTTTTTGGTTACTCAACAAAGATTAGTTTCATTTCTAGAATTAGTAAAGAATGTAAAATCATCCATGCAGAGTGTCTGGCAGCAAGATGTACAGCCTTATACCATGGAAAAGATGCAACTTTTGTGGGTACATAGTATACACTGGATAAATTAATTTTCCAGATGTAATGTGTATTTATGAACTGGGCACTGTGTATATATTAATGTATACAGTATTCTGTAATGTTTTATAAATTTGTATTCATTTATATGTTTTTGTTACATTGTACCTAATCATGGTTCTGTATCCTGTATTTTTTCTGTATGTAGTCCTTTTCCTCAATAACAATTCCCCTACTTTTTTAATTGACTTATATAGGAATATCTTAATATCCTTACAGCAAGACCAAATACAAGATATGGGAAAATACCCTACTGAAAACGTGAAACAACTGTGGGTTAACTGCAAACTTAACTAAACTAAGATGAATACAGATAAAATGTGTATAAAGGTATAGAAACTTGTACATATTATTATGATATTTTCTGTATGTATCACCTTTATTGATGCCTGTAAATGTCTGTATCATTTGTTTTGGAGTCCTTTCAATAAAATTCTCCTACTCTTTTAACGTCTCATCCGAAGGACAACACCTCAGGAGTGCAGCACCCCTCTCATGGTGCTCCACAGTGTCAGTACTGGGATTTAGCCCAAGTTCCTGGTGTCGGGCTAGAACCCATAACCTTCTGATCTTCTTGCCTCAGTGGTGAGTCTGCAACCAACTGAGCCACTGACATTGTCTTTTAGAATACTGGCTGTTATGCCACATTTGCCTGGGAGCAAAACTAGTAAGGTACGGTGGTAACCCATGAAGAACACACATTTGCTAAAGTAAAAGCTAATATAAGGGGAATCTTGCACTGCAACAATCTGCCAAAGCCCAAATAAACAACTGCAGCTTCCATTTAAAGAAAACTAATTTCAGGAGCCTGAGGTCTCTGTAGACACAGGACTACAATGAATACACTTAAAGAGCTACTGATGCCTCAAATAAAACTTTAAAAAGCATCATAATTAGGTACAATTCTGACTACATTCCAGTTATATTTTATATATTTCTCTTCCCCATTATTTATTACCAAGGACATTTGCATGAATATATGATCTTTATCCCTTATAGTTCCTTTAGAGTCCATCTGCCTCTATAGTTTACTCCCTACTGCAAGTCATAATCCTCCGTTGTGACATTACAATCTGTTGCCATGGGAGCTACTGTGATATCACAAGCAGTGCTCTATGACTTCAGGTAGGGAGAAAGCAGCAGGAATAAGTGAAATTTCCAGGAGCAAAGATCCCGGTTTCATGCCGATGACCTCGGTAATAAATAATGGGGAAGAGGAATACAGCACTATTGGAAAATGCAGCCCACCAGGATGAAACGCAACTCTACAGAATTCTGCAGTAGAGTTATTGCAGCAAACAATGCAATTTCAATGGTACTTAATCCCTTTTGTCATGCAGGAAACCTGTGACACTGTGCTTCACCCTGGCGGGCTTTACTGTACAAGCTGGACTGTGACTAAATGTCACTAAATGCATTAGGAGCAAAAAGGGCAAATGCCCACAAGTAGCTCCTCACATGTCCATTTAATAGTTCACATTGCCCCCATTTTCTATGTATTAGCCCACCCTTTTTACAAAAGTGCCCTTTATTTTTCTTTCAACTATTTCTTTGGGTAGTCTGTTCCAAAGTCTGACCACTCTGTGTAAAAAGTACTTTCTTTTTTCTACTTAAACGTACAGTAGTTACCTTCAATTGTAACTGATGACCTCTTGTAGTGAAATTGCTGTTCTTCAATTCTAGGTTTAGATTTTTTTCTAAGTGTCCCATCCTACAGTATATCATAAATTAATAGCAGATCTCCTCTTTTTCTCCCAACCTCCAGAGATTGTAACTTCAGTTTGTTCAACCTTTCACTGTCTGTACAGTTTTGCAAACTTTAATGCTTTTCGTCATCCTGTGCTGGACCCTCTCCACTCTGTTTTCATATATGGACACCATATCTGTCCACCATAATCCAGCTGTGGTCTCAATTAAGAGCTATAAAGTGACATCACTATTTCAGCTTTAAGGCTTTTAATATTTCTCCTGATCACATCCATAACTCTGCTTGCATTTGCCACTGCTGCCATACATTGCTCCCTAAATCCTACTGTATTGTCCATGATAATACCCAGATTTTTTTTTTTATTTGTAGATCTTAAAATGCTGTTAAGTAGTATATAATTATGCAGATGATTGTTTTTACCCACGTGTAAAACACAGCTTTGTTCATATTGAAGGACATACCCCAAGAATATGCCCATTCACTTATTTTGTCTAGGTCTGCTTGCATAGCCTAATCTGTTCTATTGTACTGCATGGTCCCCCAAGTTTTACATCATCCACATATTACGGTTTTCTTGAAAGTTCTCCTGAATATGTCACCAGCTCTTTAAGTTTCATCAATCTACAATACAACTATGCCTCTCTATTTTACAATCTCCTCCACTGAGCGCATTGGTGGTGGGGACAGCAGCTGCTGGACGATAGCCGGGTCTCTCGAGCCTCCCAATTAGAGGTCCCGTGTGGGCCTGAACTCTTTGTTGGCTTGGTGGTCTCAGATTGGTGCCAGCAAGTTTTCCCTTATTTCCAGGATGTGGTGCTGTTTGGGGGTTGCGACCTTGGTTTCCCATAGCCAGGTGGGACTTAGGGGAAGCGTTGGCTGGTGGGCAGTGCAATCCCTTAGTGTTCCTAGAGCCTTCCAGAGGGGTGTCATTTGGCCTCCACCTGGGGACTCGATTTGGCCTGGTTTTGGGTTTTTGTGGCTGTTGCTCCCAGTAGGTGCTATTCTGGCCTGGAGGCTGCAGTGTGAGATGTGGGTGTATATATGACATCTTTCAGCAGAGTAAATTTTAGCACTCTTTCTCCCTGGACATTTACCTGGTGGTACTCTGATATGTGCGGGTCCGGCTGCTGCACTTGGGGGAGGTTGTGAGAGGACCTCCCTGATTCATCATTGAACTGCTTTAATGTTGGTTATTGGTAGAGTCAGAGGATTTTTTCTGGACAATTGTTTTAAGATTGGTGGAGGGTGACAGCCTTCCCTGTCTGTACTATTCTATAGGAGGTTTTGGCGGACCTTCCTTTTTTTTTTTTTATTCTGAACACTTTTTGATTATAATCTGAATCATATACGGACCTTGTCAGCTCAGGGTTTATGCATGAATTTTTTGGACAGGGATTGGCTGTCTTGAGTTTAACTTTTAACTTGGGGGGTGGCTATATTAGGTTGACTGGAGATCATGTGCTGTCAGGTGGCTCTCCCAGTCCGGCGCATCTCTCCCTCCGAGCTCTGGGACCTTCATCCCTTTAGTTGCCTCCCGCTGCATGCCAATGTTTATTATTGTTCTCGGGCTTTAGGTATTGCTAGGAGGAGGCACGGGAGTGGGGGCCCTGGATCTCGGGGAGGGGGGGTCTGGGTGGCCCGACTGGGGCTGTGGGGACGAGGAGATGCCCTGGAGTGAAATGGACATTGGCAAGAGGCCCGCCCTAGCTGGTTCCCATATCGAAGGGCTCCATCTCTGGTGGGTATCTGGCTTGATCAGCCTCAGTGTCTCATCTGACTCAGGTGGTGTTATGTAATGCCAGGTCCATTAAAAACAAGATGACAATAATTGCTGATTATTGTCGGGTCATTGGACTTCACATGCATCACTGAGACCTGGCTGGATGATAATGCTGGCCCTATTCTTGAGTCAGTAGTTCCAGCCGGTTTCTCGGTGACACACCGCCTGAAGCTGGATCACAGGGGCGGGGGTGTGGCCATCTGTTTTTGATCAGAATTGAGCCTGACAGATGTGCCAGTGGGGGAGACCAAGTCCTTTAAATGTATCCTTGACACAGGTGTGGGGTGCAAGATTCTTCTTGTCTACCGTCCACCCGGGGACAGGAAGCAATTCTTGCAGGAAGTCACAGACTTCATCGTCGACACAGTGTTAGAGTCTCCCAGAGTGATGGTGCTGAGGAACATTAATTCCTGGGTCGACGATGAACTCTCGCATTTTGGTCAGGACTTCCTCCAACTTATGATCTCACTGGGCTTCACAAAGCTACTTTCTTCTGCGACCCATAATTCTGGTCATTCTCTGGATCTGGTCTTCCTACTGGGCATGGAGGCCTCTGACTTGGCAGTGGAGCCTGTCAGTTGGTCTGACCATAGTACTGTCAGGTTCAATTTCCAGGCCCCCCCCCCTTATAGGCCTGCCCATCTGGAGATGGTTCGGTATGCCCATTAAGGGGTGTGACCCCCAATGGCCCAATGGCGGTGCTGAATCTATTGGGATTATTGACTGCTAGCAGGGATACAGACAACCTACTACAGGCCTATAATTAGGCGAGGGTGGTGGCTCTGGACTCTGTTGCTCCTATTCGTGTTTGCCCCCTCACTCTTTGCCCTCGATCCCCATGGTTTGATGGGACCTTGAGGGAGATGAGGAGAGAGGGAGGTGAAGGATGGAGCGTCACTGGCAAAAATCTGGCCTTGATGCCAACAGGCTTAGATTGATGGCCCATTATATGGACTATCAATCAGTGATCTGCCATAAGAAGGCAGAGTTCCTGTCCGGGGAGATCACCGCTGCTTGGAACTGACCAGCTCAGCTCTTTTGAACTGTGGACAGACTGTGCAATACAGCCTGCCTGCAAGTTCGAAGAGCGTTGTCACAGTATAAGCGTGACGAGTTTGCTTGCTTCCTTGCTGATAAGGTTGCCAACATTAGGTCTGAGATCCCCATAGCTTGTTCTAATGGGCGGAGTGGTGATCGATCGGAGGTTGCAGAGCCTTGGTTTGGCTGGTCGGCCTTTAACCAGCCAGTGATTGTCCAGGGTATGCGGCTGACCTGCTATAGTTTGGACCCAGGTCCAACCCGCCACCTTGTGGGGTGTGTTGAAGTCATCAGCCCGGTCCTTGCAGAGATCATCTGGAATTCACTTGAGACAGGTGAGATCCCAGACTCCCTGAAGGAGGTGGTGGTGATGCCTCTCCTTAAGAAATCCTCTCTTGACCCGGACTGTCCTGCTAACTAGACTCATCTCTAACCTGCCCTTTGTGGGCAAGGTTACTGAGAAGGTAGTTGCACCGTATCTGGATGACCACCTTGCCATCCATGACATCTACGATTCTCTCCAGTTGGGATTTAGGAAGAGGCATAGTACCGAGAATGCCCTGGTCTGGGTGCTCAATGATCTTCTGATAGCGAGAGATCGGAGGAGTCATTCCATCTTAGTCCTCCTTGATCTCTCTGTGGCATTTGACACTATGGATCATGATGTATTGCTGGAGCACCTGTGGGTTCTCTGTGGTCTGTCAGGGACAGTCCTCAGATGGTTTCAATTGTTCCTTACTGGTAGATTTCAGATAGTGACATCAGGAATTTATTCCTCCTATGCATTCTCTCTACCTTGTGGGGTATCCCAGGTTTCTGTGCTTTCACCTATGTTATTCGTGGTGTATTTGCTGCCGTAAGGAGACACTGTAAGGTGGTATGGCTTGAGTTTTCACTGCTATGCAGATGATATTCAACTATACATGCCCTTTGTACCTGATCAGGAGGATGGGGTCGCAGTGTTTAACAAATGCCTTACCGAGATCCATGACTGGATAATGCTAGCTGGTTGAGGCTGAATCCTGACAAAAACTGAGGTTTTGGTGGTTGGCCAGGTCGCTGGGTAGAGATGTTTTCAATTGGGCAGGCCACTGGGCTGTTGCTTGGAGGTTGCCAGCTGTTGACCTCTGAACAGGTGCAGAATCTGGGTGTTATTTTTGATGAGAGGTTGACCCTGAAGTTTCAGGTGTCATCCTTCATCAAGACCTCTTTTTACTATCTGAGGAATATCGCCCGGATTAAGCATCTGGTTCTTCCCAGTGATCTTCCAACACTGGTCCACACCTTTGTGACCTACCGCCTTGATTACTGCAACGTCCTGCACCTAGGGCTTCCGGAGGCTGACATCCGCTGCTTGCAGCTGGCGCAGAACAGTTTGTTAACGGGGCTTCCCCGATCTAGCAATATTACACTTGTGCTGCGCAGACTGCACTGGCTGCCTATTCAGTGGTGAATCACCTTCAAGGTCGGTTTACTAACCTACAAAGCCCTACACGGACAGGGACAGGGCTACCTGCAAGAGCTCCTTCATCCCTACAACTCCCTCCAACCACTCCGTTCTGCTGATGAGGGATTGCTAGAGATTTCCAGGGTTCATTTAAAGACCTCTGGAGCCCAAACGTTCAAATTTGTGGCTCCCTTCCTATGGAATTCTCTACCTCATCGGATAAGGGAGTGCCGGACTGTGGAGAGCTTCAAAGATGCTCTGAAAACATTTTTGTTTTTGCTTGCCTATCCTGAAAATTAGCTGTGGGAGTTTTGACATTATGATTGTTTTAAATCTTGGAATTTTACAGTTTTAAAGTTTTATTGTAGAAGTGCTTTGATATGTGTTGAATTGCGCTGTCAACAAATAAAGTTTATTATTTTTATTACTGTATTTAACTGGCCCACACACCAAACACGTTTTTTTAATTTACCAGGTAACAGTTTACTGAAAACAATTATTTAATTAGGCAAGATGGATTTAAGGGTTAGAGTAACCCTTCTAATCTAACATGTCCAGCACAAGTGTCAGGTGGTCCGGAACTTCTAGATGAACGGAAACTATACCTATCCTAAAATTTGCCTAACTGCAAACTGAGGGACTAAGAATCATGTACACCCTTAAGCAATAATGATCAAACAGACAGTCATTTCCTGGGGATTAACGACCAGCCGGTGGGGTGGGGTGGGGTGGCCCAGGCACAGCCGAGGCCAACCTCCACAGGCCAGTCATTAATCCCCATGAAAAGACCAGCTGTGAGGTCATTATTGTGCTTATAAATCTAATTGCAATAATGACAACTGTTTTTTTTTTTTTTTTTATAGTTTTTTCTATTTATTTTTCATTTTTCCATGGTGGCACATGGCAAGACTGCCACGTCCTGCCAAATGTGTGGCAGTGTTCCCCATTCATTGTTTTAGGGTGGTGGGCCACCACCCTATATTTTTTTACCACCGCTCTATATTTTTTACCACCACCCTATATTTTTTTGCCACCACCCTATATTTTTATCCATTTTTTTTATAAAATCCTCCAAAATTGTCTTTTACTGACATCCTTTATTGCAATACTACCCATTTAATACCAGCACACTGTATGTTACTTAAAAGCTACTTATGCACATATACAGTGCATATAAGAGGTCCCAAAAAATAACGCACCATTTGACCCGATCACCATTGCCACCGCCCTATATTTTCAGAGAGTGGGGAACCCTGTGTGGTAACGTGAGGAGATGACAGAAAGAGCTGCTTGTTCTCCCTGGCACCCATGGTGTTATGTGGGGGTATACTCTGTCTCTGCTACATTTTTTTTGTTCTTGTTTCCATTTTATTTAGGACAATTCTGCTATTCAAGGTTGTTCGGGAAGAATGTGCGACACGCTATGTGGCTGCCATGCTGGGCATTTCTAAGAGATTTCAAACCAGCACAGCAGCCAGTCATTGAGCTAGTTCAGCTCATGAATAATTAATTAGATTTATAATTTATCATATTATAAATATATTACAGCATATCCATACTGTTATGGTGTTATGTTAATAGGATCAAATACAGCAGCAACTAGTATAACATAAAAAATCCCATGCCTGAAGTACTAATCCAGCATGCATTTGGCCGTCAAGGAACTAGAAAAAATAGAATTCACAGGTTCATAGGATTTATACGAGTTCAGTGCGTAGAGTTACCCTTTATGGACTCACCACCAAATAATCATTGGTGGAATTCAAATTTAGCATCCTCCATATACAAGTCCAAATTTGTCTTAAAGGAATCCAAAGTGGTACTCAACACTACATTCACAGGTAATTTGTTCCAAATATTTACTACTCTTTGTGTGTACCACTTGTTTCTCTTTAAAGTGTTGTTTTGGGTACCTTTTAATTTCAATGAATGTGATCTAGTGTTAACCAGTGACTGATTCCTGATTAGGCCTATTGTTTCTAGAATAGCATCACCTTTGGTAGCTTTATATGTTAGACATAAATCTCCATGGAATCTTATATATTCCATGGAATAAAGACCTGTCTTTTTTAATCTAGTTTTGAAATCAAATCCTTTTAATGCATAAACTTTTTTGTAGCTTTACATTGTACCCTTTTACAAGTTTTTTATTTCTTATCAAATGGGGTAAAACTACTGAGGAGCAATATTTCAAGTAAGGTCTAATGAGACCAGCATATAAGGGAATGATTACATTTTTGTCCCTACTTGTTATGTTTCTAAGAATGTAGTTTAATATTTTATTCCCTTTTTTAACAACACTGATTGTATGTACATCAAAGGTAAAATCCTTAAAAAGAGTTACGTCTAGAACTTTTTCATGATCTGTTGCCTGTAATTCTAGATTATTTATTGTATATGTGAAGCAAGGGTTATTTTTACCTAAGTGCATTACCTTGCATTTTGATTCATTAAACAACCGATCATTTCATTTACACCAATCTACAAGATGTGCTAAATTATTTTGTAAATCCAAAGTGGATTTTGCATTGGTTATTATACCACCTAATTTACTGTCGTCAGCAAATTTGGCAAGCCAGCATGTGTCAGTTAATGGACTCATGGAGGATATCAATATATTAAAAAGAGCTGGTCCCAACACAGAGCCCTGTGGTACCCCACTGCTAACTTGACCCCAGGCTGACAGATGACCTTTTACAGAAACTTGTTGGGTACGATCTGATAGCCAGGTGTTTATCCAATTTATGATCACTGGGTGTAGTTTTAAGAGTTCAAGATGTTCAGTAAGTATTTGATGGGACACCGAGTCAAATGCCTTAGAGAAATCGAGAAAAATTATATCGACTGATAAACCCTTGTCCAGTGCTTCACTGACTGGTTCGAGGAAATGTAAAAGGTTGGTTTGACATGATCTACTTTTGACAAAGCCATGCTGGTACATGTCTACATAATTTATATCTTCTATTTGTTTTGTTATTCTATTTTTGAGTATCCTTTCCAACAGTTTACAGAATACCGCAGTTAAACTTATGGGTCTGTAATTTTGTAGGAGGCATTTTCTGCCACCTTTATGTAAAGGAATAACTGTGGCTTTGTTCCATATTGGGACCGTAGTACCAGCTTTTAATGACCGATTGAATAATATAGTTAAAGGTCCACTCAATAGATCAATCAGATTTTTTATAAATATCGGTGGAATGCCATCAGAGCCAGGTGACCCACTGGTTTTTAATAAGTTTATTCCATCTATGACTTCTTGCTCGGAAATTGGGATAGTGGAGATATCCGTTGTTTTATTTGGTAGACAGACAGTGTGCTTAGGTTTAAATACATTTATAAAATAATCGTTCAGCATTGATGCAATTTCTGTTCCGTCAATCAGAATGCCTTCTGGAGTGTGTATGGGACCTAGAGTAGGGCTATTTTGTTTTAATGAGCCAATGTAGTTATAAAATTATTTTTTATTGTCTTTTACGGTTCTGGCCAAATTTTCTTCAAGTGTTCGTTTTTGTTTTTTTATCATGTTCTTACTTTTATTGGCTATCTTTTTATATAAGTTCCAGTTAAATATGGAAGGATTATTTTTACATTTCCTGTACAATTTCTGCTTTTTTTGCTAGGATTTTTTTTTATATTTTTATTCCACCATAATGGAGATCTTCTATTCTTATTGTATTTCTTCCTAGTAGGAACCCAGGAATTGATACAAAATTGGAGTCTTTCATCTATTATACTCCAAGTTTTTTCTAAGTCATACCCTGTAATATCACTGGCCCAATTCCAAGTTTTTAGATATTTTTTGATACAGGGGTGTTTGCTTTATTGAAGTTTTTTATTTCTGTGCATCCAGTCTGCTCCGAGGAATATGCAAGGTTAATTGATATAAGCACCATATTGTGGTCACTATTTGACAGGGGGTGAGTAACCTCAACTTGTGAGCTTGCATTTTCAATGTTAGTAAAGACTAGGTCCATTATGTTGCTATTTCTAGTTGGAAGTTTAACTAATTGTTCCATGTTATTTATGATCACAAGGTCCAGGAAAGAAAACTTAAGAGCAGAGTTTCTCTTGCAGACATCCCAGTTTATATTAGGGAGGTTAAAATCACCCATAACTATACAATCCTTGTCAACTACGTCATCTTCGATGTTTACCATGAATATATAATTTTCTTCCACATTCATGTTTGGTGCTCTACATCCTAATCCTACTGTAATTATATGATTAGTTGTAAGTATAATTTTGATTCAGATTAATTCACTATAATGTATGTTAGAACGCTGTTAACCTTAGGAAATCATCATTTCCTAAGGTTGTTAACCTCTCGATGTGACGTAGATATGTTGTTAACCTATCGATCCTACGTCACATCGATAGGTTAACAACAGCGAGTGGTCTGCGCATGTGCGCGCTTTTTTTTCGACACGGAAACCGACTGAAGGGAAACCGACGGGGAAGGACTGAAGGGCCGCGGCGGTGACTTTTAAAAAGCGTAAGCCCTTTTTTTTGATGGTGGGACCACCGCCGCAAAAACAATGTATGAATCCCTCTATAAACGCTTGGTCAATTTAACGTCTCGAGGTTGTTATGGCGACGTAAACCTCTGAGTGTCACTCGAGGTTTACATGGTCACCCTGGCAACCTCTCGACTGTTAACTGACCGGTTAACGATAGAGGACCATACATTATCCTCTATATTATTGTCATATTGATGAGTATTAACTGCTGGATAACTATTAAAAGTGTCTTTTACATACAGTACAACTCCACCTCCTCTAGTGTGTAACTGTTTTTTTTTTTTCAAATTTAGTATATCCAAGTATTTGAGTGGCCCAGTCATCATTTTTAAACAAGGATTCGGTCACCCCACATAGATCTATTTTATTAGTTCCCATGAAATAGAATAGCTCGTCTAAATTGTTCAACAGACTTCTTGTATTTAAAAGTAAACTATTTAAATTATTTTCTATGTGATGTTTAATGTTAAGATGTTTATGTTTTGTACTAGTTGCTGATTCGGTGTTATTATAATTTGTAATTGATGCACTGCCCAATGTTTTTACATTAGAATCAGGTCTATTGTTTAGAGAATCCTCAAAAGTAGGGCTCTCCCCCTTATGTATTAGTTTAAACTGTTTTGAATGTATGCCAATATATGTTTTCCTAATAGGGAGTTTCCCCTTCTACTCAGATGAAGCCCGTCCCATGAAAAAAGTTCTACCTTATGAAAAAAAATCCTCCCAATGAGTTATGCATCCAATTTGTTGTTTTATACACCGCCTTCTTAGCCAGTTGTTCAAGGCTTTACTTTTATTTGTATTGAAATCAGAGGCTTTAGGAATTGGTAGAATTTCAGAGAAGACAAAATTACAGTTTAGATCAATGAGTTTATTAGCCACTGCAACAATGTCTTGTTTGATTTTTGTTAGAGGTTCTTTTAAGACATTGTTTGCCCCTGCATGTATAATAACTAAAGGTTGATCTGATTTTGCCAAGATGCTATCTAACATTAAAGTGATATCACTTAGTTTGGCTCTGCCAAAAGAAGATAATGTTCTGGATGCCTTATCAGGGTTGCAAAGCAATCTATCTAAGTTTTTAACTATAGAGTCTCCCAGTACAAACAATTGTTTAGTAGTTTTAGCAGTCTCTAGGTCCATCACCTCGGAATCACTAGATAAATGAGTCAATAAAGTATTAGTGGATTTCAAGGAGAAACATTAATTTTTATATTAGTGATTTAACTGAGTTGTACCATGGGGTAGTTTCATCAGTATAATTATTGCCACACAACTCATTTTCACCAGGAGTACTTAGTAAAGTGAGCTGATTTGATAAGGGTAAATCAAAGGTATTAGCTCTACGACCCTTTCTGGATGCCCTAGAGCTTTTAACTATAGACCAATCACCTTCTGCGTTGATGTTAGTATTGTTTTCTCTTGGTCTCTTTTTACTGTTATTATTGTTTTATTGTTTTAGGCTGGCAGTATAGCCTAAGGTTAGAGGAACGAGGTGTGAACGAGCTTGGTACATACAGCAGGCCAGACCTGAGTTTGATTCTCACAACCTCCACTTTCATACTGTGTGACTCTGAGCAAGTCATTTAACCGCCCAGTGCTCCCAGGTCATCCCTGAAAATAGGCGCTTGTGCCTAATGGGCCTTACCTGGTTACCAAAGACTAAAATAAAATAAAAAAACTGTTGTTCTGAATCTCTACCTGCGGTTGTAGATCTACTGTAAAATCAGTTCTCGTGCAGTATCTGTTACTGATATGGGATTGCAAGCTTGAAAATTAATAAGATCTGTTTACCCCGAGCTCTGTATTGCAATGTTTAATGATGATTGCCCTTCTATGCATGAGTCTGACTGCAGTCTATTGGCCAAGTTTTTTTTGGCTAGCTTCTAACATCTGTAACCTTTCTCCAAATGTGCTTACTTCATATTGCAATTCTTCATTTAAGGCACATTTTATACATTTGAGGATTATTTTATTGCTCAATGTGTTGGCAAGAAATGAATACACATTACAAGAAGGCCATTTCATACCTATATATCCACTAATGGTGGTTATAAAATCAGCCATACTGAGACGTTAATTATTAACAACTGTTGAGCGCAATCCTCAGTTTTTTATACAAATATCTGCAATATACAGTGTTGGTGGCCTGAAAACAGTACAAATCACACAATGCTGGAAGGTCTAATAGAACCAGGGACACTTGGTACCCCTATGATGCCCTTACACACAGCAATAACTAAGGAAATAGGAAATAGCCTGTTCAATTCAAGAAATGCTTACGTTTGGACTCTTGCCATGCTGACATGCCATACACGTATAACATGCACTAGACGCGCGTGTCTTTGCGTACAACATCGCACCCTCAAGCGCGTATGCGCCCCGCCTGTAGCAGGGCTTGTTTTAATCAGCCAGGTGACCTGGAAGTAATAAAGGGGTCCGCCTGCACTCTTGCTGAATTCAGCAAATTAAAAGTTTTAAAATGCCCCAATTTGTGCAAACGCCAAGAAATTGGCTTTTCTAATCTAGCACAAGCTGGAGATCATGCCCAGAAAATGATTTATTTACCCATGCTTGAGCTGTAGTCCAACTGTACTGTGATGGACTACAAACCCACTCTTCCTGCTTCCTGTAGCAGGGCTCCTGAGCACTCCAATTGGGTGCAAGACGTTTTGCTTTGCTCTAGCACGAAGTCATGCAATACATATAAATTTCATTTACACTAGCTGGAGCAGAATGATTTAAAACACTGAGCACTCTGGATATGCACAGGTCAGAAAACAATCACTCAACTGCTCATAGCAGGGCTCGTTTTAATCAGCCAGGTAACCCGGAAGTAGTGAAGGGTTCAGCATGAACTCTCGCTGGATTCAGCAAAATAAAGTTTTAAAATGCCTCACTTTTCTGCAAATGCCAAGAAATTGGCTTTTCTAATTTCGCATAAGCTGGAGATCGTGCCCAGAAAATTATTTATTTCCCCACGCTTCAGCTGTAGTCCAACTGTACTGTGATGGACTACTAACCCACTCTTCCTGCTTTCTGTAGCAGGGCTCCTAAGCACTCCAATCGGGTGCAAGACGTTTGCTTTGCTCTAGCGCTAAGTTATGCAATACATATAAATTTCATTTACACTAGCTGGAGCAGAATGATTTAAAACACTGAGCGCTCTGGATATTCACAGCTCAGAGAACATAATTCCTTTTGCTTATACTCTACAAATGGGACCACAAATGGAATTTGAGCCCTCTGGAAGCACACCTCGTCTACGCTCACAGGACCCTATTTTCATCACAGGTTTTTTTGTCACTTTGTGCCGGAGACAAAAACGTATTATATTTCTTTTTTAATTATCTGTTTTTGCTACTTGTCAGGTAGAACAGCCCAGCATGACCTGGTTCTATCACACTTACCCCTGCTGCCTGCTTTGGCAACTACAGCCTGACTGGCCCTCCCTCAAGCATACAATACCCCTTCCCCTGCTATGCTTCACCCCTTAGTGGCACCACCACAGATGAGGCATGTCCTGGGGGAACCCACCCGAGTGAGATGAACTTGAAGTGAGAGGAAACTGGAGGCTGACCCATTCATGAATGGATGGGATGTGGGCTTCATCTGCCTACACAGGACTTTTTCCTGGTTTTCCTCCCTGTTTTTTCTCCCCACTGATCCAAAACATGCAGCTGCATCACTCCTGACACACACATATCTGGGAGTCCCAACCCCAGCATGCTCTTCCTCACATGCCTCTCTGCCCTGCTGGCAGCAGGGAGTAGGAAAGTGGTGGAGCCAGCTTGTTACCCTCCCAGAGGAGTAGAGCAGCTGGATGGATGCTCGACTGTCCCCAGTTGGCCTCAATTCCTGATGTCCCAGCTTCAGGGCGCAAACCCAGGTCACCAGCATTCCAAAGTGCTCCATCACTGCTTAGTACCACAGAGTGGTCTCAGTGACAAAAGTATTTTTAGAAAAGGGTACCAAGATGGAGGTGGAAAACTGCCAACCAAACAACTTGCTACTACGATAATGTGTGCAGCTGTTATTAAAATATTAGAATTTATTATTTTAAAAGTGGAAACCAAATAACAAATGTGAATACCTTCTTGGGTCTGTGTTTTTCCACAAGATCTTTAACAAACTGGTATCGCTGTTTGTACAGTGGAGGCGTAAACGTGACAGTATCCATTCAGCTTTTACTGCCGTAGTTCTCTTTCCAAGACAAAATGTTTGCTTGAAAAAAACAAAGGAAAAACATTAACTTATTAGTATTTTATCCTAATAAAGTGCTATTTTTTAAATACTTTTGGAGCTGACATTCAAAACCTTCCCAAGTAAAAGGTGGCTGCTCCAGGAAGTTTGACAAGTTTACTGAGCAGAAAAATGGTTGTACTGCCTAGACTCCAGGGACATTACTAAAATCTGTAACTATTTTAATTCTCGTGATGCCCCCTGAAATCCCAAACAAAAAAATATAAATATCTGTCAAGTTGTTTTTTACCTATCATAAAAGGAGTAGCTTGTGCACTGTTGCACACTGTATGCTGGTATACGTATGCAGTAAGACACGCGAGGATGTGTAATTATGATGGAATGATTGCTGGGCTCGAGGACATTGTTAGGCACCAGGGGCTTGTGCACAGTGCCTTTAAACACTCAAGAGCAAAGTGCAATTATTCCATCACAATTCATGTCATTTTTCGTTTAAACTTTTATTCAAAATTGAATAGGATAACTTAGCTGAGACTAGCTCATTTTACAGTAAGGTCTTTTGTACAAAATTGCAATCAGTGAACAAAAGAGTTACAATTAATTATAAAATACCACTTAAAATAAAACTCAATAATGTCAAGAAATTCATACTCACATTTTACACAACAAATATCTACCCTCACAATATTTATATAAATAACAATCAATACACATCAGTTGTTAAAAATATTGCTTCAGCATCAGCAAAACATTATTTAAATGCACCTAAAGATATTATAAGGTGACACATTTTATTGAGCAAATTCAGCTAGAGTTCTAATTTTTGCTTCAGTTACATAACAACATTTTATTGTACTTCTACATATGGGTTTACCTTTATACCCAATATTTGCAGGGAGAGTATTCCAAGGTCTGGGGCCATTGTACAATAGATGTTTCATCCCCAGAACTGTATTAACTTTAAGGAGATTAAGTTCTATACCCTTAGCAGCTCACAAGGACTGGTTTACAGGTCTCAGTGACAGACTATCCATGATATAATCAGGTACTCTACCTTTTATGCATTTTGTCATAAACAAAATTGAGTGAAGGGCACGTCTTTCTGTTAGACTGATTCATTGTAGGGACTCATACATGTTGGTCCTATGAATTCTTTTTGGAACATCCAATATGAATCTTGCTAATTTATGATACAGAACATCTAACCTATTTAAAATCTTAAGAGTAGCACCCTGGTAGATTATATCTCAATAGTCGATAATTGGCATAATCAGGGTTTGCAGAACATGGTTCCTAATTGACTCAGTCATACAATATTTATTTTTGTATAGAAAGCCAAGACATTTACCAAATTTATTTTCAAGAGTTTTTATATGTAGATCCCATTTTAATAAGGCATCTACTTGAATAACTAAATATTTATAACTAAGAGCTTGTGCTAAACATTTATTGCTTTTGGTTTTAATCTGTAGAGGCACCTCAGTAATATTTCTATATTTCTGTCTGGTGAAATAGATTCCCTGTAATTTCCTATCATTTAATATTAACTTGTACTCCAATAAGAAATGTTGTAATTCATCGAAAGCCAGCTGAAGAGGATGTTGGATACTATAATTGAATTGCATTCCATGTATATCATAGTATCATCTGCATACAGATGACGTTTTACTCTACGATCTGTTATAGAGGTTGTTCATATAGATGTTATATAAAATTGGGCCTAACATTGAGCCCTGTGGAACTCCTGATACCATAAGTCCTGTGTCTGATGTCCACCCTCCCAGAGTTGTTATAAGTTGTCTCCCCGTAAAGTATTGATGAAACCACTGCAGCACTGAATCTGACATTCTAGTTTCTCTGAGACTGGACAGGAGGATGGCATGGGCTAGAGTGTCAAAGGCCTTGTCTTAGTCTATAAAGACCACACCCACTGACAACCCCCTGTCCAATGCTTCGGTAATATCCCCTGTTACTTTCAATAAAGCAGTCGTCGTACTATGTAATGGTCTGAAACCAGATTGAAATCTGGTTAAAATCTTTTCTCCCTCTAAGAAACTTTATATTTGATTTGCTAATAAACCTTCAAACACTTTCATGATGACGGGAATTAATGATATAGGTCTATAGTTTTCAACAGACATTTTTGAGAGCCAGATTTATAAATTGGAATAACCTTTGCAGTCTTCCACTGGATTGGAATATCCATTTGAATTATAGACATATTAAATAATGTAGTCAATGGATATGCAATTATTGGAGCTGCATATTTTATTAACAAAGTAGATAGGTTATCAGAACCAGAAGATTTCTTTGTATTTAATTTCAACAATGCCTCTTGTACTTCCTTTACCTTAAGTTCTTTGAATGAAAATTTCTTTTCATGTTGTGATCCTGCAGTTTGTGCCATTTTAGGAGAATTAGATGCATTTATTTGAGATATTTCTCCTAATGTAGCAGAATGTGACTGTGTGCCCATAGAAATAAAATAATTGGGGGCCCCGGTGGCGCTGAGGGTTGAGGCGCTGGACGCCACACTCGAAGGCTTACCGCGACCGCGGTTTGGAACGGACTCGGTGGCCGGGGTCGGCAGGGATGGAGAATCGAGCATCCCAACGGATGCTCTCCTCCCTCAGGGTGGGAACCAGAACGCGGCTTCCGCTGCTTCTGCATCACCCTCGCAGCTGGTGGAAGCACCGACAATGAGGGATGGAGGCGGCTCCGTTCGCCGGAGTCGGGACGTCGGCAGTGCATGAGGGCTTGGCGTGCGTCAGCACGCCGCCACTCGGGACGTACGTCCTAGCACATGACGTTTCAGAGGGCAGGGGAAATCAGGGGAGAAAACGGAAAAACCCTCTCGGCAGCCCTAGATGATAGCCTCTCGGTACCATCCGGACCACCGAAAAAGAGGGACAGACCCCACTGTGCAGGGAAGGAGAAAGGAGGCACACTAGGGGCAGATCCCACCGGAGGTGGAATGGAGGGTTGAGAGGAAGGAAGGAATGGGCTCCGAGAGTAGAGAAGGAGGCAAAAAGAGATAAAATAAAAAAAAAAGGAAAAAGAAATAAAATAATTATTGAACTCATTCACAACTATTTGACCTAAAGGGGCCATTTGTTGATTTATGATGAACTTTTCAGCAACATTTGATTTATTTTTGTTTTGAAGTTTCCTCATATGTTTCCAGAAATCCCTTTGATTTCCTGTCCTGCTGCCCATCAATTCACTATTAGAATACATCTCTCTAGAGTGTCTTATACTTTTGGTATACACATTTCTAAGTTTCTTATACTTATCCCATCCTTGCTGAGTGTTTAATACTTTAGCTGACTTCCAAGCCTTTTCCTGCTGTTTTTTTAATTTTATAGAGATCCAAATGATACCATGGTGCATTACCTGATTTAGTTCTTCTTGACTTCAGGGGGGCATGCATATTGCATATCTCCCTAAAGTTTCCACAGAACTCATTCCAGGCATCCTCCAGTGTAGGAACTAGAGTCAATCTCTCCCAATTTTGATTTTCCATGTCCTGCATGAACTGGGCACAGTCAAAATCTTTAAAAGATCTATATGTATACGTTTTTGGTTGTTGCATAGTCCTCCTCCATGCCCGTATACAATACACAATTTCATGGTCTGAAATAGAGTCAGGTAGTACTCCACTAGCTACAATCTTTTCAGGATGTGAGACAAATATTAGATCTAATGTCATAGATGTAGCAAATTTTTTTTAATTTATTCTAGTAACCTTTTGTATTAATTGAGTCAATGCTAGACTGTTACTTAATTCCATTAACTCATGATGAGTATCTACTTTTTTCCAGTCTACATTCAGATTGCCTAACAAATAGACCTCATGAGTAAATTGGTAGGATTTCAGAAAGCATGTTAAGAGACCAAAATGTTGTTGTCCTTTCTTGGGGGGACAATATGCTCCTACTATTAATATTGGTTTAACATATGGGATTTTTAAATACAAAACCAAAACCTCCACTCCCTCCCACTTTACCTTATCTATTTTAGCTATTCCTAGCTGCTCCAAAGCATAGATTATTACCCCCTCCACGTTTTAGACCTATCCTGTCTCCAATGGTTATACATTCTAGTGCTATCTCTTGATCTCCGATTCTTTGTGTTAACCACGATTCTGTGACCATAATGATATCTGGTTTGTAACATGTAGCCCATTCTTGAAGATGTGTAAATTTCTTAGTGATACTACATATATTAATATGGACCATACACAAACCCTACTTACTCAGTATGTGAGCAGTATTATCTCCCCTAAGAGTGGGTCCAGGGTTTGGATGAATATCTCCACAGATAACTACGCCATATGTCACAAATAACTTGATCATTTTGTTCAACTGTCTGATCAAGTGGGAGTACTTCCCTTTTACTCTAACATGAGTCTTTATCTGAACATCCACAAAACAGTTTTTGCATTTTACAAAAGATTCCCATTTTACTAATTGTGATTCCAACATAGGACTAATTATCTGTGGGGATAAAACCCCCTTCCATGCAATCTAAGGGTCATGTCCACAGCTCAAAGTATTTCTTTTTTCATTGAACTCTGGACATAGTGACATGGGGTCATTTGTTTGCAATTTAAATTGCTCCTTAGGATAAAATCCATAGCACATCAACAGCAGAAACACATGCAACATTGTAATTAAAATTACAATCATCTAACATTAGAATAAACTTCTTATAAGAACAAAAACAGTAAATCATATGTATTCAATAAACATATGGTTCACATCCTTAAAGGGAAAGTCCCCTCAGTCTTTTATTCTGTGTCCCTGTGTAGTCCATAGGCATGCACAATAACTGCCTCTACTACACCCTCCCATTTTCATCAGGATTCAAATGTAAATGAAGGTACAGTACTTAAGTCTGGTGTGAAAAACTGCTCGACTCCATTGCGATGGCCATGACCTAACTCATGTACGGTGTCCTGCTGTTTTACGATGTTTTGGTGCTAAAGCCTTCAGTAGTTACACTGTATTAGTCAGTTCTGTTGCTGTCCTCTGAAGTCCCTATGTTCTTGTCTTATGCTGGCCATG
Source organism: Neoceratodus forsteri (assembly GCA_016271365.2). Classification (NCBI taxonomy): domain Eukaryota; kingdom Metazoa; phylum Chordata; order Ceratodontiformes; family Ceratodontidae; genus Neoceratodus; species Neoceratodus forsteri. Next base: position 768,107,555 of record CM028136.1, read on the forward strand.
AACCTTTTCAAAGCATTGTAAGTAACCTGGAGCCCAATATTCAAAACAGCGCAAAGCAGAGTGCAAAACAGTGTGCTGCACCTTGCGACTGCCCTGGAGCCAAAAGATACTATATTCAGTCGAAGAGTGCACTGGCGCTATTCCACTGAATATAGGGCCAAGTCAGTGCAGCGTAAAGTCAAGTAGCACTGCCCAACATGGATCCCGAAGTACGTCGCAAGAGTGGATAGTGCCGAGCACTTTCTGCAATATTCAAAGGGACCCATGCAAATGAGCTCATAGGGCAAGGTGCTAAGGAGCCATTTTCTTGCCCATTACAGGCTCAGTTACATGGGCAGTGAAGCAGGTTAGCACAGTGCCCCCCCATTGACTGGTCCTAGACCTGTGTAGAGAGCTCTGGTCTTAGTGGTCCCCCACTCGATTGGCAGACCATAATGTAAATAATATCTCTGGTGCTAGTGGTCCACTCTCCCCACGACTGCCAGCCTGTAATGTAGTAAATAATATCTCTGGTGCTAATGGCCTCCCCCAATATGATCGTTAGACCATAATGTAATAAATACTATCCCTGGTGCTAGTGGTCCCTGCTCCCTGTGATCGCCAGCCCATAATGCAGTAAATACTGTAATATCCCTGGTGCTAGTGGTTCCCCATCCCCCCTCCCTCCGATCGCCAGCTCACAGTAAAATGAAAACCCTCCCTGGTGTCCAGTGGCCCCTTCCAGGCACCGACACATGGTACTGCCACTCACAATGCCACAATCCTTGGCATCTAGGCCCCCCACCGTGGCACTGAACACCCCCCACCTCACCTTACCAATACCGTCGGTGCTCTGGGTGCATACGGCAACCAACACAGCCCTCCTTACACCTCCTCGACCGGCCGCCATAAGTCCAGGACAGGCAGCGCACCTCTTATTTATAGGACAGGGCACATGCCCTGTCCTAAAAATAAGAGGTACTGGTAAAGTGATGGGGGGAGGGGTTGGTGCCACAGTGGGGGAGGGAGGCGACAGACACTAGGTATTATGGCACTGCAAGCAGTGCTACCATGGATCGGTGCCCTGGGAGGAACCACCTGACACCAGGGAGGGTTTTTCTGTTGTACTTCAGACTAGCGAATGGAGGGAGGTAGAGGAAGGGGTGACCATTAGCACCTGGGATATTATTTACTACAATACCAGCTGGCGATCGGAGGGGGGGATCACTAGCACCAGGGATATTATTTACTACATTATGAGCTGGTGATTGTGGGGGAGAGCCCGTAGAACTAGGGATATTCTTTACTACATTATTGGCTGGTGATCGGAGGGACCACTAGCACCAGGAATATTATTTACTAAATTATGAGCTGGTAATCGGGTGGGGGGGCCAGAAGCACCAGGGATATTCTTTACTACATTACTGGCTTGGTGGTCGGGTGGGGGGGGCCACTGGTACCAGGGATATTATTAACTACATTACCGTCTGGCGATCAGAGGGGGGACCACTAGCACCAAGGATATTATTTACTACACTACAGGCTGGCAATCATTTGGGGGGGCACTAGCATCAGGGATATTATTTACTACATTATGGGTTGGCGATTAGAAGGGGGTTGTCATGGACCACAGAGGGCAGGTGTGCTCCCCAGTGGACAATGAGACAGGTGGCTTCATTACCTCCGGTAGCCACTAGAGTTGCCCAGAGAAAGTCGGGATTTTGTTCAGCAGTATTTGTGCTAAACAAAAGGACTGCACTAAACTCTTTTGCACAGAGTAAAACCGCTAAATATGGGGTAGCGCAGCTATGCATAGCCACTTCACTTGCCTGCCCGCATACATTATGTTTTGCGCAGGCATTAACCCTCTTTGCCTAACAACAGCCCCTTTTGAACATGGGAATCCAGTGCAAACTGCGGTTTGGGCAAGCAAGCACCCGTTAGCGACCATGCAAACTTTTAAATATCTGGTCTCTGCTGTTTTCTGTAGTTTAAAGTGTATCTGAGTTACGAAAACAAAATGCTTTTAGATAATGCAGGGACTTCACAAGACATGTAAAAGAACAGAATGAGACTATAACTTGTGCCTGCACACGCCATCAATTCCCATGATGCCTTCATGAGTGAGGTCATGACCTTTGGAATGGAGACAAATGAGGGTTACTCACCTGAAACCGCAGTTCTAGGAGTGGCATATGGTATGCATCCACACTTCTGGCAGATTCCTTTCCCTTTAAATCTGAGGCCAGAAGGTCTTCAAGTTTTCTCCTCCCACCCACCTGGGTGATATCCTCCTTGGCACCACCCCGTGACATCAGATCTTACCTGCTGGAAGCAAGACACATTGTGCCACTTGCCAGGGAAAGTCAGTTGGGTTGTGTGGATGCACACCATATACCACTCGTAGAACTATGGTTACAGGTGAGTAACCCTCATTTTTAGGGGCATGGATATGGTGTACTTTCCACACTTCTGGCAGACTCCTAGCAGTTCTCTGAGAGAAGGTGGGGAAGATGCACACCTCCTATTTAGGAAAAATAACTGGAGAACAGAGGCCCCAAAACTAGGATCCCAGCATGACTTAAAGTCGATGTGGTAATGGGAGATGAAGGTGTGTGCTGACCTCTAGGTAGCAGCCCTGCAGATCTCCTGGAGAGGGACATCCCTGGAAGCAGCCACTGAGGCAGCGGTAGGTGGAGGAGCAGCATTATTTGTCTTGGAACATCTCAAGGGATACCAATTCTACCCGTATCAGTCTGATACAGAAATAGCTTGGGTTAAATTACTGTTAGCTGATAGTTCCATAACAATAGGACTGGCTTATTGCTCCCCTAACCTGGAACATGCTGATAATCAGCCTTTCTTGGAAGAAATAGAGAATATTGAGATTAAAGGTGATTTTTTTATTGATGGGAGACTTTAATCTTCCGGATATAAACTGGCTGAACTATAAAACCAATGGACAGCTAGAAAAAAGTTTTCTTGAAATTATCTTATTACGTGATTTAGAGCAATTGGTTAGACTTCCTACTAGGAAAGACAATATCTTAGATCTAATATTAACTAATACTAAGAATCATTGTTATATCTCAAATTCTACCTCCCCTCAGTAACAGTGATCATAACATGGTGTTATTTAATTTAAATAAAACCTCTACAGTAATTAAGGGCAAATCGACTTTTAGAAATTTCGATAAAGCTGACTATGCCAAGATTAGAACCTATTTGAGTAAATGGGAATGGAAAGAGTCTCTAAATGGATGTAGTCTGGAAGAAACCTGGGAGCACATCTTCAGAGGAAATCGAGTACTGTAGTAAAACACGGGTACCATTAAGGTTTGAATATAATAACAAGAACCACAGGATTCCCCAATGGTGGAATGGGAAGACTAGGAAACTAATTAATAAGAAAAAAAGAGCGTATTGTAAATACAAGTGAAGCAATAGAGAGGATGACCTGAATAAGTTTAAGCAATTAGCAAAGAAAACAAAACAAAAAAAAATCTGCATTGCAAAACAAAAACTAGAATATGGTTGAAAAAACAAAATATAATAGGAAACAGTTCTATAATTATATAGGAGCTTTAAAAGGAGCTCAGAATGATACTGGTCCACTCGCCTCAAATGATGAAATATGGAGCAATGAGGCAGAAATGGTTGGGATACTTAGTAATTACTTTGCAAGTGTCATAAAAACAGATAGCAGAGTAGAGTTGGATGCTTTGAGCACAAGTAACCCCCCCAATTACCTTTACCGAGCAGCAAGTTTTGGAATCAATTGGGAAACTAAAAACTGGATCATCCCCAGGGCCGGATGGAATCAGTCCTCATTTTATTAAAACAGTGTGCAAGGAACTCCTGGGTCCACTAACCATGTTATTTAATACTTCCATTTGAGAGGGTAAAACCCTGGAATCTTGGAGAAAAGCAAATATTACTTCCATCTTCAAGGAAGGAAGTAAACAAAATGTTTGTAATTATAGACCAATCAGCCTAATATCTATTGTCAGTAAATTAATGGAGCAGTTAATTCAAAATAAAATACTAGCCCATATTAAAAATAGTTATAGCCTAGACATAGCACATCACGGATTTACTCAGGGTCAGTCATGCTTAACAAATCTAATAAATTTATTTGATCCGGTAAGTGAGGCATTAGGACAGGGACTGCCCGTTGATGTGGTATTTTTAGATTATGAGAAAGCATTTGACACAGTTTACTATAGTGTATTAATAGAGCAACTGCATAAATCTTGATGGTAAAATAATAAAATAGACTGACTCATGGTTGAGAGATAGACATCAAAGAGTGGTTCTTAGGGGATTTGAATCAGAGTGGACCAAAGCCACTAGTGGAGTACCCCAGGGATCGGTACTGGGTCCACTACTCTTTAATATTCTTATTTCCAACTATTCAAACAAGTAAAGGGGTCTGGATCAGTAAATATGCGGATGACTGTAAAGTCAGATGTATTGTGAATGATACTGTGTCAATCAATAACCTGCAAGAAAATTTAAATAAATTATGTAATTGGGCCAGCCTTTCTAAAATGAACTTCAATGAACAGAAATGCAATTTAATGCACATGGGTAAACACAATATTGAGGCAAACTATGTGATGAATGGAATACAATTAACCACCACTACGGAAGAAAAAGATCTGAGTGTTATAATCACTGAAAACCTAAAACCCGATACACATATAAATAATGCAGTTAAAAAAACTACGGCATTTTTGGATGTATCCAAAGGCACACTAGAAGTAGAAATAAAGAAGTCCTATTACCACTATATATTAGCCTTATTCGACCTCACCTGGAGTACTGTGCTCCCTTTTGTGCACCAACAGCAGTGGGAACCAAAAAAAATGGTAGAAAGAGTACAATGAAGGGTTACAAAGAAAATTAGTAGTGTCAAAAACAAAAGCTATAGTGATAGATTAGGAACCCTGAACTTGTACTCCTTGGAATACAGATCTCTAAGAGGGGATCTGATTCTTATATTTAAAGCATTCCAAGATAACGCACTGTTTACTACAATTTGTCTGGAAAAACAAATAACTTATAATAATACTAGATCATATGACCTTCAACTTACGACAACTGAGCAGAACAATAAGGTGTAAACATTTTTTAACACAAAGAGCTCCACCGATATGGAATGCTTTACCAAGATACGTAGTCATGAGTAAGACACTGGAACAATTTAAGATAAACTTAGATAATCATATGCTGGAAAGTAAATTTGGTTTCCATCACTAAACCAGTGGTGGCAGGTTCGTAATGGGTCTTTGACCTCAAGAACCTGTATAATACCATGAAACTATGAAACTGTGTCTGGTGAAATGAGCCCTAAGTCCAACAGGAGGCTCTCTACCAGCCAACCTATAGCAGAGGCCGATGCAGAAGACTATTCATCTCCCAACTGTCCGCTTAGGTGGCAGTCTGGCAGGTGCAGCTTCAGTGTAAGTGACAAAGAGCTGGCGAACTTCTCCCTGAACTCCAACTGTACACTCCTTGTAATAAGTGAGCATTTGCCTCAGGTCCAATGAGTGAAACCTGTGCTCGGCCACTGAGGTTGGGTTGGTAAAGTAGACCGGGAGGTTAGTCACCTAGTGTGACGGACATGTGACCAGGGCGATCTATTAATTTATTTTTTGATAATCTCCTTTGCGAATGTAGTCATGCTGCTGGTGTAAGCTGTGCTATTTGCAAAGTGGACACACATAACATGCTTTCAATGTCACATGACCAATCAGGCCTCATGGGAAATAATTAGCCAACTTAGCTGCAGAAAAATGCTCCCTTGGGACTCTGTAGGTACAGATTCTAAAAGGCAAATTGGAGCGTGCCAGATTAAATGCCTCAGTCAGCTTGAAAGGTGGAGGCATGGGGTTGCACACCTCGGATGTTCGGCAAAACAAAATCATAAAATGGACTGAGGATTTCTGAGTGTGTAGAAGCCAGCTGGCTTGGATGATGTCATCCCTCCATACACACTCATCTGGGGAAGGGGAAGGCAGGAAACTGTCACTCAAAGGAGCAAAACCACCTCCCACAGACAGAGTGGATAAATCAGCATGTTGAGGTTCAGCTCTCCCTCTTTTAGGACCCAGTAACATCTGAACACCAACAGCCCTGCAGCTACAGATCTCCTGAATAATACAACTTAGTGAATAGTGTTTGTTCAGATAGTGGCAGGTAACTAAATAGTTTGTAGTGTGAGAATAGCTCAGATTCTTCTATCCGTTAACTGTCTAGTTTAACTCCACTTATTTTCATTTCTAGTAAACTGTAATCCTTTTGTTTGACTATAGATAAATCCTGTTGTAAATATTTGTAGTCATTTAGTAAAGAATCTGTGTTTGATAGAACAAGTGACTGCTTGTTTATTTAAGGTAATCTGGTTATTTCTGCTGGACTCTGTTCACAGTCCATCCCTAAAGAGTATTCTACCCACAGTTACTGTGTTGATCTTTCTGCCCTTGTGCAAAGGAGAAGGTAAGAAGCAGGTTTCCTGGTTCCTGTTGGTAAAATCCTGGTGGTGACAGTGAACTTTAAGTCCCTGGTGAGGGAATTTTCATCATATCTGGTTAAGGTGAAACTCCGAAACAACCTTCAGGAGGAACATCACGATGGGGTGGAGGACAACCTTGTCCTTGTGGAAGGCCAAATAAGGAGACTCCACTGAAAGCACTTGGAGCTCACTGATCCTTCTGGCAGAGGTGACAACCACCAAGAAGGCAGTCTTTCATGACAGGTGGTAGATGTGGCAGTTCTGCATAGGTTTGAAGGGCCTGCCCATGAGCATTGCCAAAAACAGCAGCAAGTCCTAAGGTGGTGGTTCACGCACTGACAAGGACAACTGGTCAAAGCCTTTGGAAAAGCTCCTGAACACCTTCTCCTGCGCGACTGTCGGCATACCAGCTCACACCTGGCATGCAGAGATGGCTGCAAGGTGAATCTTGAGGGTTTTCAACCAGTGTCCCGACTGGGAGAGGGACCAAAGGTGGTCCAGGATGCTCACCACTGGGCAGGACAAGAGGTCTAGCTCCCTGCCCTGTAACCAAATGGAAAATCTCTTCCATCTGAAGACACAGCACTGGCAAGTCGACGCCTTCCGAGATGCATCGACAACATGGAGGTCCTTGTCAGAGAGAGATTGAAAGCCTGGTACTCTAGCAGCTCAGGAACCAGGCCATCATGTGCAGGGACCGAAGGTCCGGGTGGAGGACCTTCCCCTGAGAGCAAAAGAGCAGATCCAGATGGAGAAGCAATTGCAGCAGAGGCCTGCTGTTGAAGCTGAGGAGATCGAGGTAGCAGAACTGGCACAGCCAATCCTGAGTCACCAGGATCATCTGCGCCTTTGTCCCTGTGAACCTTGAGCAACATCTTGTGGATCAGTGGAAAAGGAGGGAAAGCATACATGAGGCCTGGGGTCCAGGGCCTCATGAAGGCACCCCCCAGCAGTGTCCTGCACTGAGCGGGGTGGGCACAAAATAGCCTCAGCTTTGCATTTGCCTGGGAGGGAAACAGGTCAACCTGGGGAGTGCCCCGCTGGAAAAACAGGCAATTGTCTGCCTCCTGGTGAAGGGACCACATGTGAGGCCCCGCTCACTCGGCTGAGGACATCTGCCAGCTGGTGGGACACGTCGGCCACATAAATCGCCAGAAGATTGGTGCCCAAGCTGCCAACGAGGGTTCATACGCAGACAGCTTCCTGGCACAATGGAAGGAAATGAGTCCCACCCGCCCTGTTTGTTTAGATAGTACATGGTCATCGTGTGGCCCATCTGGACCTAGATTACCTGACCCTGAACATGCAGAGTGAAGGCCATCAGTGCTAGATGCACTGCAGGGAGCACCAACAAGTTGATGTGACAGCTATCAGAGAGGCATTGGTCATGAGAGTGACTGTCAGTTCTGGGTGGACAAATGGGACTCCTTCCTGTAGATGTTCCAGAACTAGCCACCACTAGATGGTATCCCACATCAACTGTGTCACCAGGACTGATTGGTCAAGGTGACAGAGGTGCTGAGACCACTGCAGGGCCAGCCCCCACTGCAGCAGGCACATCCTCCAGTATGTCCACCAGACCATGCTGATGCAAGCTGCCTTGTACCCCAGCAGGTGCAGGAAGTCCTGGGCAAGGCACAACTGCCCAACCCGAAATGATAAGGCAAAGGTGGTAAGATCCTCTGCCCGTTCTGCTGAGACTCGGGCCTTGGCCCAAAGGAGTCGAGCTCTGCCCTGATGAACCTGATGACTTAGGAGGAAGCGAGTTTCAGCTTGACCTTTTTGACCAGGAGGCTCAAGGCCAAACAGGAATGAAGGGCCAGATCTCTAGAACACTCCACCCCCGCTCTGGAGTAGCAGATGTTTTTGGCATTGTGCTCTGGTTCTGTGAAAGAATCTGTATTAGTAGAAGGTAGATTATTGTGATTGTAGTTACCTTTTGATGGTAAGGGTAAAGAGCTGAGATACAAATGTATGTATTTTTGAATGTTATAGAAGCCAGAAGGGGAAGGAAGCATATTCAATTCAATGCTTTACAGTAACTGGTAATTGCTATTTTTCTTTTAAACTTAGATTGTGGGCTTTTAGTGACACTGTACTTTCTTTGTTGTCTTTACTTAGAATTGTTTTTGGGCTGTTGAAAATTTAAAACGTAGTGGTGGTGTATTTCTTTGCTGTCTTTAACTGCTGCAAATTTTCACCCTCCCTCCCCTTCTCCCAACTCTTAATTATATGCCCTGTTAAATCTGATTGACAGGAGCTAAACACAGGGTATAGTAAGGGGTGTGGAGTAGAAGGGCATAAGGGTGAAGAAGCCCACCCTCAGCACGACAAGTGTTTTGATTCATTTATTTATTTCTTGGTTTATTTTTTTTTTTAAAGAAAAGTATCTGAGGATCAGTGGCAGGATTTTTAGGACAGTAAATTAATAAAAAGGGAACTAGGAGAGCTTCAGTAGCAGAAAAGTAGTGGAATAGCAGTATAACTGCAGCATAATGTGGGGAGTGGTGCAATGCAGTGGCTGTGGGGCAGCCATATTCAGGCAGACCTTCTGGACACTGAGGTGCTGCCCTGAGCTGCATGCATCTCTCTGGACTGCGGGATGAGGTAGCCAGACTCAGAGCGAAGTAAACTGGGTCAGGAATACATCACCCTATCCAGAGACCACCCAGTCCAATGCAACTTCCTCAAAGGATGCAGAGAACGAGGAGCACTTGGATGACAGTGGGCTCAGGAGGGTTAGAGCGGTCAGGCAGAGGCACATCCCAGATCCTATTCCACTCAAGAACTCATATGCCACACTGGCAAACGGGGACAACCAAATAGAGGTGCCCAGAGAAGTGGAAGGAAAGGATGTGGAGGTTAGCCAAGGAGGTGACCTCAGCAGGGAAAGCAGTGGACCCCAGAGGAGAAGGAAGCGAATCCTGGTGGGGGACTCCATCACAAGAGGGACCCAGCTAGGAACACAGGAGGGGGGAGGACAGGGAGATGAGGTGCCTACCAGGTGCCATGGCATGGAGGGATGGAAGGAAGATCCTGGGGATCACTGGGAGGGCAAGACGGAAGGGTGAGCTGGATGTCATTCTCCACCTAGGTACTAATGACCTGGCAAACGGGGAGCCAAAGGAAGTTCAGGAAGAGTTTAGGAAATTGGGGAGGGGTCTCAAGCAAGTAGCTACTTCTGTCACTTTCTCAGAAGTACTACCTGTGAGAGGCAAGGGAGAGCATAGGGGTGCATGCACCAGGAACTTTAACTCATGGTTGAAGAACTGGTGCTGTGAGGAAGGGTTTGGATTCATTGGTGACTGGGGACCCACCTGGAAGGATGGAGGTTTGTTCAAGCCTGACGGCCTGCATCCATCCTGGAAGGGAATCCAAGCACTCAATGGTTAGTTTAAATGCTACATTGACAAGCATTTAAACTAGCAAAAGGGGGCAGGCCAGCAAGGAGGGTACCTACTTGCTCACCCCCCACAGCTAGCAGTGGAACCAGTGAACCAGAGGAGTTGCTGTCTCTACAAAGCAGTGTGCAAAAGATGGAGATTAGCACCCAAGAGGTGGATAGGCAGAAAAGGGGCAAAATTCAGCAGAAGGGCAGACAGCAAGGAGAACCAGGGATAAAGGACAACCAAGGAAGGGGCTGGAGTAGAACAGCAAAACAGTCTAGGGAGGTCAAATCATGGAGTGCCATGTGTGCAAATGCCAGCAGCCTTAGCAACAAGATGGAAGATCTGGAGGCTGTCACAGTGCAGTCAAACCTGGACATTGTGGCCATCACTGAAACCTGGTGTAATGATAACCACGACTGGGAGATGGCCATACCTGGCTACAACATATTCAGAAGAGACAGGGCAGGCAGGAAGGGAGGAGGAGTGGCACTGTATGTGAAAAATGACATAAGGGCCACAGAGATCCAGGAGGAACAAAATGAGGGAGAGATACTGTGGGTTAAGCTGGAAAGGAAAATGGGGCCAGCCATCCGCACAGGTGTGATCTATAGACCACCAGCCCAGGAGGAAGAAACAGACAGGAAGCTGATGCTAGCCATCCAAAGGATGGCAGACAAGGGTGAGGTAGTACTGGTTGGAGACTTCAATATTCCAGACGTGGACGGGAGCATCCCAGCAGCAGCATCAACTAGGAGCAGATTTATCCTGGACTCTCTTCAGGGTGCCTTCCTCAAGCAACTGGTCATGGAACCAACTCGGCAGAAGGCAATACTGGACCTTGTGCTCACAAACAGGGACAGTGTGATGGGGGTAACAGTGGGGGAGCACCTGGGGAACAGTGACCACCAGTCACTGTGGTTCGAAATCACAGAAAGAGCAGAACCAAACCACACAAAAACACGTATCCTGGATTTTAGGGGGGCAGACTTTGGGAAAATGGGGAGATAGTTGAAAGAGGCATTAAGGGGAATGGGGCAGGAATCAGGGGTTGAGGAACAGTGGGCAGTATTTAAAATGAGGATTACAAGAGCAACAGAATTATGTATTAAGCAGGTTAGCAAGAGGAAAAGGAAGAGGAGACCATTATGGTTTTCAAAGAGGTAGCAAAAGTGAAAGCCAAAAGATTGCATTCAGGCAATACAAAAAGACACAGGCAGAAGGGGATAGGGAGAAGTACCAGGAGAAACAAAGGGTGGCAGGGAGGTCAGTAAGGGAAGCCAAAGCTCAGACAGAAGAACACATTGCACAATCAGTGGGTAGAGGGGACAAAACCTTTTACAGGTACATAAGTGAAAAAAGAAAGGCAAAGGGAGGGATAGTGAGACTGAAGGGGGAGGATGGGGGCTGTGTGGAGGATGACAACAGTAAAGCTGACATACTGAACAGGTATTTCTGCTCAGTCTTTACTGAGGAAGAGGAGGGTAATGGGTCTGAATGGAGTACAAGGGGTGAGAATGGTGCAGAAATGGACACAAGTCCCTTTACACAAGAAAGGGTCCTGAAGGAACTGGAAGTAATAAGAGTTGATAAAGCAATGGGGCCAGATGGGGTGCACCCCAGGGTCCTTAAAGAACTAAGAGAGGTGGTGGCTGAACCTCTGGCTATCCTGTTTAGCCGATCACTGGAAACAGGGGAGGTACTCAAAGACTGGAGGATAGCAGATGTAGTCCCCTTATACAAAAGTGGGAACAAAGAGGAAGCAGGAACTACAGACCAGTCAGCCTCACCTCGGTACTGGGGAAGATCATGGAAGCACTACTGAAGGTGAGATTAGTGGAACATCTGGTAGTCAATGGACTACAGGACCCAAGGCAGCATGGTTTCACCAGGGGGAGGTCATGTCAGACCAACCTCATTGAATTTTTTGACTGGGTGACTATGGAGGTGGATCAGGGGAGGGCAGTGGACATGGCCTATCTGGACTTCAGCATGGCCTTTGACACTGTGCCACATAGAAGACTATTGCAGAAACTGGGGAATATGGGTGTGGGCAGGACAGTAGTGTGGTGGGTAGGTAACTGGCTGGGCGGCAGGACACAGAGGGTGGTGGTAAATGGCTGTCACTCCACAGAGGGAAGAGAGACCAGTGGGGTACCACAGGGATCAGTGCTGGGACCAGTCCTATTCAATATCTTCATCAGTGACATTGTGCAGGACCTAGAAGGCAGAATTTCACTGTTCGCTGATGACACAAAGCTCTATAACAGAGTAGGCACACCAGAGGGTGTAGACAGAAGAGAAGGGACCTGCAGAAACTTGAAGAATGGTCAGGGGTTTGGCAGTTGACATTCAATGCAAGGAAGTGCAAGATAATGCATATGGGGCACAAAAACCCTGGCACAATATATCGGTTGGGGGGGTGAGGATATAGCATGCACCAAGCAGGAAAGGGATCTTGGGGTTATCATCTCTGATGACCTCAAGGCAGGGAAACAGTGTGACAAGGCAGCAGGTAAAGCAAATAGGATGCTGGGATGCATAGGCAGGGGCATCACCAGCAGGAAAAGGAAGGTCATAATTCCACTATACAAGACACTAGTGAAGCCCCACCTGGAGTACACTGTACAGTTCTGGAGACCTTACCTACGTAAGGACATAGACAGGGTAGAGAAGGTTCAGAGGAGGGCAACAAAGATGGTGCATGGATTGCATCACAAGTCCTTTGAGGACAGGTTGAAGGAACTGAACATGTACTCCCTGAAGGAGAGGAAGGAGAGAGGGGATATGATAGAGACATACAAGTATCTTACAGGGAGGAACAGGGTGCAGGAATACACTATTTTTAAGCGAAAAGATGTTCCAGGACTAGAGGGCATGGGATGAAGTTGGAGGAGGGAGCGATTCAGAGGAAATGTGAGGAAGAATTTCTTCACAGAATGAGTGGTGGACAAATGGAACACCCTGCCAGAGGAAGTGGTGGGGGCTGAAACAATCATGGGATTTAAGAATGCATGGGATAGACATAAAGGAATTCTGGAGGTCAGGGGTAAGGGGCAACAGACTTCTTGGAAAACATAAACTGAACTTACAAGCTCAAATGGGCAGACTGGGTGGGCCATAGGCCCTTATCTGCTGACACTGTCTATGTATCTATGCATGTATGTATCTATGTATGGGTACATCCGGACACCCCAGTGCTGCAGAAATGCTGCCACCATTGCTACGCACTTGTTGAAGGCCCTGGGGCCGAGGAAAGTCCAAATGGCATGGCCTGGAACTCAAACAGGATCCCTTCTGAGCAGAACTGCAGGAACCACTGGTGGGACAGATGGATGGGGATGTTGAAGAAGGTGTCCTGAAGGTCCAGCGAGTATAACCACATGTCCTGCTCCAGGGAAGGAATTATCTGATTCAGAGTGAACATCTGGAATTTGTATGGTCTTAGATATTTGTTGAGGTCATGCAGACCCAATATGGGGGTGCCAACTGCTCATCCGTTTCGGTACCAGAAAGTGTCTGGAGACGAACCCCGGACTGGTTGTGGCACCTGTTGGACATGGACTACTGCCACCTTCTGGAGAAGCTAGGCAATATCCTCACGAAGGGTGGACAAAATGTCCCTGGACACTACATTCTCCCGTGGGGCATGGGTTCAGCAGGGCAGGAGAGCGCTGAACCCCAGAGGCAGTCCTTGACCCACGACTTCGGGCACCCACTTGTCTGAAGTAATGACGGACAGGGTGGAAGTGAAGTGGCAGAGCCAGCCCTCCTTGGGAGGTCCCGAGCTGGACAGGACGGGCAGAAGAATGACACCCCTGACCCGTCACTGGGCAGGCTTGGAGGTGGCTGCAGGGCTGGCTGAGGGATCAGCGGACCCTCGCTCCCTGGACTTCTTAGCGATGGAGGAGGCTGACTTCGGTTTGGGCCATCAGGCCAGCTACTGCTCTATTTGGTGCTGCGGTGCTCTAGCTGGAGGCATGGGGTGGGGCCAAAACTGAAAGGGCTTCTTCTGCACTTTCTGGACCTTAACGTCCTTTTGAAAGGGTCCAGGGTGGTGCTGGACTTCTCTATGCAAGTAAGATGTCCGTTGAAGCCAGGCCTAAACAAGTCGGTGGTCCAAAGGGGGATGGCCACCAACTTGTGCTGAATGTTGCCAGTAAAAGTCAATTTTCTTAGCCACACCCTGCAACACATAGCCACCACCGCGGCCATGGCCCTGGCACGAGAACTGCCAAAGGACAGGGCCATTTGGAGCTGCTGTTTAGCTATGATGTGTCCCTGGTCGCAGACCAGCCACTGCAGGTCAGTCGGGAGCCGGGGACAGTTCAGGACAGACAACCGCACACTGAAGACTCAGCTGAGGAAGCTCCATTGAGTGAAGCCCTGGGGCTGTGTGTTGTGGCTTCACCACTGCCTTAATTCTGTAACTGAATTTACTGCTGTCTCAACAACAAATACGAATCTAATTATGGAATTGGTTTGGATGTGCATATTTTGAGCAACAGTTTTCAGCTGAGTCTTCAGTGTGTGGTTATTTTCTGTCCTGAACTATTTGGGGTTGAAGACCCACAACCTGTAATGCTCTCTTTCCTTGGTGCAGTTTCATTTGGATTGTCCCCGCAGGGAGACGGGGAATAACCTGGTCAAGTATGCCCAAGAGAGCAGGGGCAAAGTTGCCCAACATGACGGCTGAACTGGCCTACCGAAGGTCTAGGGACAAGGCAGTATAGACCTTTTTGGGTGCATGGTCCAATTTCTTAGACTCCATGTCGGGGGGTCTGTTGACATCTCCGACGTTGCCTGTGCCCTGAAACACCACATTGGTGATCAGCTCTTCCACTGAAGGGTGGTCGGTGAATCCCAGCAGAAACCTTATAGGTACTGTGTGCTTGTGGACCATACAGACTGACACCATCAAGCAGGAAGCAGGTCACTGCTTCAGCTCCAGAACAGGGCCAAGGATGTCCTCAGCTACAGGGAAGGCGACCCCAGGGGATTCGTCCCTGTCCAGGAAATCTGTCAAGGGGTACTTAGCCCGCTACTGGATAGGTCGCAACAGGATCTCCATTGACTCCAAAATCAAATGGAGCCGGGCCCTGAAGGATGTTGGCCTTTGTTCTGTGGCGAGATCCTACCTGGACTCGAAGTCAAAGCCCAGGGTCTGATGGGAGTGCATGGAGGAGTCCTCAGAGTCCAAGGACTCCTTAAACACCACCCATGCACCAGTGTCCCCGCTGACAATGCGAGGCTCATCGGATTGAGTTATTTTCACCAAGAGCTGACCAGGAAACCCAGCAGTAGGGCGCACAGTATTGGAAGAAGCTCCTTCCTTAGGCTGCAGAAGTGAAGGTTCCACTCAAACGGGTGGGGAGGCAGGCATCGGCTCAGCCATGGGAACTGACTCGGGCCACAGCACTGGTGGCCAAGGCAGCACTGGAGTAGTCTGTGGCACACTGCCTCGGCCAAGAAGCCCCTGCTGCCAGAGAAACTCCTTATGCCAGCGCTACATTTTACGGCAGAACCAATCCTCACTTGAAAACGAGGATTAAGAATGTTGATAGCACCTTTTTACTGAGGGTCAAGAACGGGCCCCACTGGAACGTCGAGAGTCCCTCAACCGCAATCGAGAGCTGCGGGACCTTGACCGATGTTGCGCTGGTCAGCAGGGAGGAGATGTGGGAGAAGGCAAAGGACGCCTAGAAACCCACGAAGGCTTGGGCTCCTGAGGGGAGGCAGCTGGCTCAGCATGCTGATCCGGCCCCTCCTGGAGAGGGCAGTGTGACCGAGTCCTAGAGAATCTCCTTCGTCTCGTCACAGCATAATGGGTCAGCTGTGTCAAGATAAATCTTAACTGGCTGATCAACCTGCATCTCATCTGGCAAGCCTGGGGATAGTGGCCTGGACCAGAAGTGTCGGCCGAAACTGATGGCTCGATGGCCATTAAGCCAGAAGAATGGGAATGGAAGGAGTGGGTCCTCTCCCGATTCCATGACGGGACTTTTTTGATTTGTCCCGAGAGGATGTGGACCTCCAGGAAGGGCCCCTCCCTGAGAGTTGGCGGGGACTGGCATAAGTCCCGAAACACCCCGGTGAATTAGGTGCCCAAGCCCACTGGAACCAGGGTGAACGAAATGCCTGAAACAGCCTGAGCCACACCCACACCTTTCTTGAAGGCTGTAGGCTGGGCTGCAGAAACAGATCCCAAGAAAAACATCTTGTGGACATACTTTGACTTAATGGGAGAGTCCTGTTGGTCTGGGTGACCCAAGAGGAAGATGGCACAGTGATCCTCCAAGGTGAATGGTTCAAAGATGCAACACAGGATGCAGGCCTGCGGGTCATGCTGGACCCCCAGGCAGAAGATGCATGCAGAGTATGGATGGGTATGCGACATCTTCTGCACGCATGTCGCTCAAGGCTTGAACCCAGGACCGGTTTTGGGGTCCTCCTGATCCATATTCTGAAAAGTGGAACAATGTACAATCAAAAAAGCTTGACAAGTTTGAAAACCGAAGTTTTGGCTGAAGATACGGCCTACACCTAGCATGGAGCTGTGATGGAGGGAACGTGATGCTTCCAGCAGAAAGGAAGATCTGATGTCATGGGGCGGTGCCGAGGAGGATGCCTCCTGGTTGGATAGGAGGAGCCAGCTTAAAGACCTTCCGGCATCAGATTTAACGGGAAAGGAATCTGCCAGAAGTATGTACAGTACAGAGTGGTCACGTGACCACAAAATGGAAATGGCTGCTTAAACCTTCAGCTCCATGCTACTCCACGTCTATCTCACTCCATCTGGTGCCGTTAGCATCGGGGGCATTCCATTCTTACAAAAATACAAAAAAAATCCATCTCTAAGTTGCCTCCCTCTCCAGACTTACTGGAATCCAAGACAGCTACGACCAGAAACTGATATTTCAAGACTCCTGATCCAGTATGGCAGGCAAACTTGATTGAACAGATTATAGCTTCAGTTGAGGCAATACGGATTACATATGTATACTCTGGAGGAAAGGAGGGAGGGGGGATATCAATGTGTATACTCCAGAGGAAAAGAAGGCAAGGGGGGGATATGACAGCGACATTCAAATACCTCAAGGGGATAAACAAGATACAGGAGGGCAGAACCTTTCAAAAGAAGAGACGTTCAAGAACAAGAGATCACAATATGAAGCTAGTGGGGGAGTCTCAGGGGTAACGTGAGGAAGTACTGTTTCATGGAAAGGGTGGTGGATGCGTGGAACAGCCTCCCTGCGGAGGTAGTGGGGGCAAAAATAGTGGGTGAATTCAAGAATGCATGGGATACACAGAAGGCAACCCTAGGGGTACAAAAGAGAAGTTAAGCTGCAGATCAACTAGGACCTGCAGTTTTAGGTAGGTAGAGAAATGGGCAGACTAAGTGGGCCAGGAGGGCCTTATCTGCCATCGCCTTCTATGTTTGCTGACTCCCAGACCAGCCTGGCCAACTTAACCAATTGGGTCAGCAAAGTAGAATCTTCCATCACGGAGGTCATACAAAATAATACTGCACAAGATCAGCGTCTGCAGGCTGCCAAAACAGCTGGCATGGCTCACAGCAAAGTTAGAGGACTTAGAAGACTGGGGAAGAAGAAAAAAAAAATCTATGCACTATTGGACTCCCCAAGGGCTTAGAAGGCAGGGATCCAGTGCGCCTCACAACACACCAAAGGTGTGCATTAAATACCTATAACCCCATACCCAGTCATGGGTTACTGCTAGCTTAAGACTTTACATGTATAGAAACATAGAATTTGACGGCAGCTAAGGACTGCTTGGCCCACCCAGTCTGCCCATTTCCCTACCTAATGTATAAGCTGCAGATCCTAGTTAACCAGCAGCCTACTTCTTCCTACCCCCAACCCCTAGAATTGCCTTATGACTGTCCCATGCATGCTTGAATTCCACCACTGTTTTTGACTCCACAACCTCCTCTGGAAGGCCGTTCCATGCATCCACAACCCTCTCTGTGAAAAAATACTTCCTAAATTACCTCTGAGCCGCCCCAATCTTTAAGTTGTGCCCTCTTGTTCTTGCACACCTCTTTTTTGAAAAGATACTACCCTCTTGGACTTGTTGATTCCTTGAGGTACTTGAACGTTTCTATCATGTCCCCCCCTCTCCCTCCTTTCCTCGAGGCTATACATATTAAGCTCCTTAAGTCTCTCTTCATATGTCTTCCGGTGCAGACCCTGCACCGTTTTAGTTGCTCTCCTCTGGGCAGCTTCCATCCTGTCTCTGTCTTTGCGGAGACTGGGTCTCCAGAACTGCACGCAGTACTCCAGATGGGGTCTGACCAGCTGCCTGTACAGAGGTATAATAACTTCCTGTTTTCTACTGGTGATGCCTCTCCCTATGCATCCCAGTATCTCCCCAGCCCTCCTTGCTGCCCTCTCACATTGCTTGCCCACCTTTAGGTCATCTGATATGACTACCCCCAGGTCCCTTTCTATTTTTGTTGTTGTTAGTATCTCACCCCCCATTGTGTACTCTTCCCCTGGGTTTTTGTTTCCCAGGTGCATTACCTTGCACTTCTTAGCATTGAATCTAAGCTGCCATACACTTGACCATTCCTCTAACTTTGCCAAGTCCCTTCTCATCCTTTCCACCCCACCTTGTGCATCAACTCTGTTGCAGATCTTTGTGTCATCTGCAATGAGACATACTTTCCTTCCAGTCCCTCTGCAATGTAACTATAAAGACATTGAAGAGGACCGATCTAATACTGAAGCCTGCGGTGCCCACTAGTAACCCCTTTCTTCAGAGTGGACTCCATTTACTATTACTCTCTGTATCCTATTCTCCAGCCAATTCTTTACCCAGGCTGTCATCTTGGGACCCACTCCAAGGCTGGCTAACTTGTATATTAATCTTTTGTGTGGGACTGTGTCAAATGCCTTGCTAAAGTTTAGGTAGGCCATGTCCACAGCCCCTCCCTGATCTACTACTTTGGTCACCCAGTCAAAGAAATCCATCAGATTTGTCTGGCATGACCTTCCCGCTGTGAATCCATGTTGCCTTGGGTCCTGTGCCCCTCTAGCCTCTAGATACTCGACAATTCTTTCCTTCAGAAGTGATTCCATCATTTTCCCTACCACTGAGGTTAAACTAACAGGTCTGTAGTTTCCTGCTTCTGCCTTGCTCCCACTTTTGTGAAGGGGAATCACATCTGCCCTCCTCCAGTCCTCGGGTACCAACCCATCCTCCCATGATTTGTTAAAGAGGGTAGTCAGTGGTGTCACTAGTTCTACCCTTAGTTCTTTTAGAATTCTGGGATGAATCCCATCAGGCCCCATTGCTTTGTCCACCTTCAGTTTTAAGAGTTCTTTCAAAACCCTTTCTTCTGTAAACAGGCTGGTATCAACTTCTGTATCCAGAGTGTTTCTACTGTTTGTTTTAGGTACCTCCCCCTCTTCCTCTGTAAATACTGAGCAAAAATGTTTGTTTAATATCTCTGCCTTTTCACAGTCACCCTCTGCCCACCCTCCTCCCCTTATTAAGCCTCACTATCCTCCCTTGGTCTTCCTTTGCTCCCTGATGTACCTATAAAGGTTTTATCCCCCTTCTTAACTGAGTTGGCTATCTTTTCCTCGGTTTGGGCCTTTGCTGTTCTGACTGCCTTTCCAGCTTCCTTTTGCTTTAACTGATACAGTTCTCTGTCCTGCTCCTTCTGTGATTCCTTGTACTTCCTGAATGCTTTCTTTTTCTCTTGAACCTTCACTGCCACTTCCTTTGAGAACCATAGTGGTTTCTTACATCGTTTCGTTTTATTTGCTTCACACAAAGGCTTGTTACCTCTGCGATGGCAGTTTTTATTATTCCCCATTGTTCTTCCACCCCTCCTTCCTGCCCATTTGCTAGTACATTTCTTAGGCACTCACCCATTTTGGCAAAGCCAGCCTTCCTAAAGTCCAGTACTTTTGCCTTTGTATGGCTTGACTCTATTGCTGTGTTTATTGTGAACCATACTGTTCGATGGTTGCTAGTTCCCAGATGGCTACCCACTTCTACATCTGTGATCCTCTCTTCATCTCCATTTGAGAGAACCAGGACTAAGATTGCTCCCTCGAGTGAGCTCCAATACTAGTTGTCTAAGGCATGCCCCCTGTAGGGCATCTAGAACAACCCCACTCTTCGAAGTGGCTGCTGCAACTGCACTCCAGTTAACATCTGGCATATTCAGATCACCCATCAGCAATATCTCCCCTTTTTCTGCCATTCTAAGTATACTTTCTATCATTTTCTTGTCCATTTCCTCCCCTTGAGAAGGGGGTCTGTATACAACCCCTGTGCGGATTGTGGTGCCATTGCCGGTCTCCAAATTTACCCACAGTGCTTCTTATCCTCCCTGCTTTCCCTTTTGTTCTGTTGCTTTGATTCCTTCCCTTATGTAAAGAGCTACTCCTCCTCCTCTTTTACCCTCCCTGTCCCTCCTGTAGATAGTGTATCCTGGTATGTTTACGTCCCAGTCATGGTTTTGTGTGTACCATGTTTCTGTGACTGCCATGATATCCAGATGTTCCTCCTCCATCAAGGCCAATTCAGGAAGCTTGTTACTTAGACTACGGGCATTGGTACTCATTGCTCTCCATTTCTTGATGGCTTTACCTTCTGTTGCAGCATCCCCCACTGACCTTTCTACCTCGGTCTTTTTCTCATTTAGTACCCTGTTTTGTAGGGAGAGGCTGGGATTTTCCTGCTGCTTATCAGTGCCTCCCCCCTTGACTAGTTTAAAAGCTTGCCAATGAGGCATTTAAACTGATTGCTCAAAAGACTTGTTCCTTCCTGGACAGATGCAGACCATCCTGCCAGTATAGGCTGGTGTCCTCAGGTGGACCCCAGTCCCCAATGAAGCCATACCCTGTGCTCCACACCATTTCTTCAACCATTCATTAAACTGCATGGTGCAAAGTACCTCGCTCACTCATGCCATTGATAGGCAGCACCTCTGAGAAGGATACTGTGTGTGCTACTTGTAGGCCCTCCCCAATTCTACAAAGTCCTTCTGCACTGCTCTAATCTCATGATGTGCCAAGTCATTTGTCCCTAGGTGGACAATGGCGTCCAGCTCAGACTCCTGTGCAGCTGTTCTCGTGATCCTGAGGATCGCTTCCTGTCCCTCCAAGCCATGGCACCAGGCAGGCACCTTACTTCAGTTTTCCCTGCTCCCCCCAGTTCTATCCCCCTAATAATTGAGTCCCCCACCAGGAGCTGCTTCCTTTCCCTGTGGTGTCCTCTGCCTCCTTCCTGTGGGCCTCCCTTGTACCCACTTGAGGCCAGAAGGGCAATAAAAGATATGATCAAAACTTTTAACTTGGCTGTCTCTGTTGTATTAATGATATGCTTACTGTATATGTATTTGTGGATGTGATTGCCACTTTAAGAAGGCAGATTTCTTAGTGACATTAACACATATACTTCTTGCTTTATTGCTGACATTGACTCCTGTCGCATCCTTTTTTCACTGGTCATAAATTAACCACCACGTCATGCTAATTAAGGAAAATAAAGCACTACACTTCTGACTGGAAGCACTGGAGAACTTCGCAGATTTTTTTTTTTTAATTGTATTATGTGATATTGTAACAGGACAGTACAACATTCAATAAACCATGTCAGCAGGATTTTAAGAACACTGAGCAACAATAAAATGATTAATTTCCTATACATTAGTTGTGGTCTCTTTTTTTTTATCCTCTAAGTGATACTCCCCCGTGCCCTCTACCCTTACTCTTTGTATTAAGAAGATATCTTCTCTCATCCCCTTGGGGTCATAACCATTATGGAACAAATAAAGGGTCTGTTCACAAAGATGTATCCTACCCATCTCACCCAGCGGTTTGTACCTTTGTCTACATGTTGCCAGAGTGAGATCGGTAATTGCTCCAAGTTGTATATACCTTTCACCACCTGGTGGCAGTCTGCTAAGGTAGGAGGGGCCCTTGGACAGCCATCATTTCATGATAAACTTTTGGTTGCCACCAGTAGGACCGACATCAGGTATCTCTTTGTTACATCCCTCTCGTTATTGGGCCAATAAATACACAAAAGGAGAAGGTCCATAAGCTGCAGGTGAGGACAGAATATGGCTTGTAGTGCTTTTTTCAGGTCCTGCTGAAAGGGGCGAAGTACCGGGCAAGCCCATATTATGTGGTGGTGCATCGCTCTAGGTAACCCACACGCATGCCACCAAGCTGGAGAGGGGGTAGTACCTGGTGAACCTGCTGCACAGGTGTCAGAATTTATCTAATGAGGCACTTCCAGTCATAATCTCTCCAGGCCAATGAGCTGGTGACTTTATGCATGGAGAGGCATATCTGTTGCTACTGCTCAGGAGAGATGGGGATTGCCAGCTCTCTGTTCCAGTTTTCTAATGCCCAAGACTGCACCTAGGGTCTTCAGTTTGGAGGTATAAAATATAATTTAGAAACAAAATGTCCCCCCAGTGTATTTCCCATGACTGCAGAAGGAGTGACAGAAGACAGAGAAGTGGGAGGAGAGTGAGTTTGTTGCTGTAATCTCAGAAGATAACTCTCACTTGAAGGTATCTGAACAAGTCCAACAGTGAAGAACAGGCCGAAGTGCTAAATGAGTACTTCAGCTCTGTATTCACTAGGGAAAAGGATGGACCAATGCTGCAGGGGATTATAGCATGTATGGATATAATATCCCCAGACAAAATGTTGTGGATAAAAAGACGCAGTCCAATTGTCGACTGGTTAACTAGTCGCTGCACTGGACAACTTGCAGTCTGGGGAAAAGGTCAACATTAATTTGCAGTCAGCAAGTGGGACTTGGAGAGATCACTGCATGAAGCAGCAAGTGAGGAGTGAGAGTGGAGCGGAAGCAAGACAGCAGAGTAGTAAAGTAGGTTAACTCATTGAGGCCCCAAGATGCAGCAGATATGGCAGATGGGATTAGGAGATAAATAAGCTTTTTTGCTGATGACACTAAAGGGGGAGCAGTGGTGCACAGGGGTGGGGGGGACTACAGAAAGACCAAGAGGCATTGGAGAGATGATCATACACCTGGCAGTTGGGTTTCAATGCTAAGAAGTCCAGGATCATGCACTTTTTTATTTTATTTTTTAGCTTTTGTTGACTGCGTAAGTGCACTAGACAAATCCTGCCTATTTTCAGGCACGACCTGGGGGAGGGGGATACAGATGAATGCCAACTGACCTTGAACCAGATTAAGCTGTTTGTGGTATGTTTAGTGAATGAGGGAAATTTGGCCAGGGCACCGGGGAAATTCCCTTACTCTTTTCAAGAAGTGCCACGGGATCTTTAACATCCACCTGAACTATCACCAATCCAAGCAGATGGGACCTCAGTTTAACATCTCATCCGAAAGATGGCACCTCAGAAGTGCAGCACCCCTCTCATGCTGCACTACACTGTCAGTACTGGGATATTTACCCAAGTGCCAGATGTGGGAACTGAACCCACAGCCCTCTGATCTCCCGGCCTCAGAGGTGAGTGTGCTACCTACTGAGCCACTTGGAAACAAGAATCCTACCAGCTGGGTACAGGGTGACACAAACTGCTAGGGCTACATTGATGCCTACTAAAATCACTGAAATTGCAACTCTTTTTAAGGGGAGCAAAATCTGTACAAAAGAAACAACTGTTGAAACAATATTGGGGTGAGTGAATTGCCATAAAAACTTTATCACACTCCACGGTACAAATAATGTTTGCATGTGACAATGTCCGCAGGTTCACTCACAGAGTTCCATCCCGCTTTCAAGATCGAAACAAAATCAATTGAAGCACGAGATGCAAACTTTATATCGGTGGCTATAATCACAGGTACGCTATTTGAAAACACAGTCAGCAACCTTGTCCCTTATGCAAGGAGTCCAACTGTTAAACTTGTGAATCCATGCAAGAAAAATAATTAAGCTGCTCCAGATCAATTCCAAATCAATTCTTTACCTTTGATCAGTATTGTACAGTGCATATTAAGACACTGACCAGAAGGAGTAAAAATAGTACCTCCTGGGGGAAATGTAAGCAATAACACCCTCCAGGGTGGGCGGCCCCTGGAAGGTCCAGTATAGCGCATACCACCCATCCTGGAGGGTACTATTGCACTTAGAAAATGGACAACTGTATAATGTATGTTTAAAAAAAGGAAAAAAATGTGTTTAATGCTAAAACTCATTTATTTTGTAATAAAGTAGTTCCTCTGCCTGCATTAGAATGCTCTTTTTTTTAACTAGGGAGTTTTGAGGAGTAGGGAGCTGACTGTCATGGTTACCCCCATAAACAGACACACACAGTGTAGCTGCTTACCTGCATGAGTGGCATAAAATTTGTTGGGATTTAAAATTTACAGCCTTCCATGAAGTGCAGACAGTGCAGTTCTTCGCTGCTGAGCGCTGGTGTCTGAGTGAGAGAGACAGCGACAGACAGCGAGAGAGAGATAAGCAAGCGAGTGATTTTTCATGAGTTATTGTTTTACCAAATGTTCTCCCAGGCAGGAGTAGCAGGTTGTGTATTATTGTTACGTACTGGAGTGCTTTAGAAAAATGTGACAGCTTTTTTTATTTTCTGCTGGAAGCTAACAGGGAACAGGGTTTGAAATAAATTGTGACCGTCCTCATGTGACATGTTTAAGTTAGGCGAGTGGCTCACATGCTGGGGGAGCGCTACCGAAGGTGTTTTCAACTTGTTGAGTGTGAGGAGAGAAAAATAAGTGCTCAGTAAAAAATCATGGCTTGGCAGAGTTTGTGCAGAGACTGCCATTGTCGTGGGATGTTTAGTGAAGCCAGATGTTGGGGGCGGCGGAGGGTTGTCCCTCTCAAAATTTAAAACAACTGAGTTGCGCAAGGGTGGATGTGCCATTTTGAATTAAAGCGGTTTTCCATTTATACATCGGGGAATAGGGAATCAGGCATGAAAGCGGTTGGTGTCCCACTGATTTATTTATTGTCAGATGCCACTTTCACTTGTATAGCCAGGGGACAGAGAGCGGGTAGCTGGCTGGAGAAATGGGCACAACAGCGTGGTTGGAGGCTCTGAGAGAGTCGGTAACTGTGTGGGACATAGATATACAGTACATAAATAAAGAAAACAAAACAGACAACAAAAAGTTTACTTTAAATGTGCCCAGGGGAGGCTGATGTGCTGTTTTGAGCAGCTGTCACAGAACAAGTGAGTGTTACAGGACACGCGGCAGCAGTATCTCTTGCTAAGTGAGAGACAAAAAAATGGTGGCTCCAAATAATTGAACATTCTATGGCCACAGGGTTTTAAAAGGTAATCAGGCAGCCAGAGACTGGGGCTTATTATTTCCCTGTCTCTATTGCCTGATACCGACTGGGTAGTTGGTGGCATCAGCCAATCAGAAAGCAGAATGCTCCCTACCCATTTTCTAAAACCCCATTACCAACCTCCATTTATCACTGCTGCAGCATCTATAGGAGATCTTCATAGGGGATCTCCCTTAACTTAAATCTGGAATTAGGGAGTCCAGGTGTCCTGTCTCCCCAAGAGACATCTCCCTAGTTCTCGAAATGTCCACACTGAAAACCCTTATTGAATGAGGTTCAACATCCTCCAAAAGTTAACATAATCACCTGAAAAGGGGAAAAAAGAACAAAAGCTTCACTTATCATTGTAAATTTAAATTCACAGCAGTGGAAATACACAAACCCCAGTCCCAAGCAATGATGGAATACCTTTTTATTAAAGTAAAGTAAGCGTGTCAGCAACCACACTAGGTTCTCTCACATCTATTTCTCTTCTGGTCCTCTTGACTCCCATGGCTCCTTGAAAGCAGCTGAACGTGGACTTCGGCTGCCACATCATCTCTCCAGAATTCTCAGCATTCTCAAACAGGCAGACCTGAGATACGACCCATCTAGTAGGCCAATATATAACACCGCTACCATAAATTGACCGTTAAAATGTTCTACGGCAGTTACATAATTTTGTTAAAAGAAATTTTGTACATCATGTTCTTGCAGCTCAGCTCCTTTCAGCAGCAGAATGCTGAAAACCAACGGGCATCCAGCATGCCCGCTCCGACACAAAAAAACACTTTGTAGGCTTCAAACGGCAAAAAGAAGCACATCTCCGGAAGCTGCAAGTTAAAACAACAAGTGTTTCAGTCATGTAAAACTTAACTCAAGTGTCTCTTCTGGTGACAAATGAAATGCCAAAAACTTGCTGCAGGGAATGGAGCTGCTCCGTGGCCATCCTGCCGCTCTGCCCCTCCCCAGGAATAGACCGAGAAGTACACGAATAATACCCACCCTTCCCCTACACTTGTTCGCCCCTGCCAGTACATTTCTATTTCTCTCGTCTGCGACTTCAGTCCACCTTCTCTCCACTCCAGTCAATCATTAGGTATCAGTAGGGTTGAGTACTTCTATGTGCCTATGTGGTGTCGTGGTCAGGGACTTGGTGTTGGTAGTGTCCTCTCTCCTTCCCCTAGTCTCCTCCAGGGCTCCAAGTTCTCCAGGCATTAATTTTAATTTAATAAACTCCAACAGTACTCCAAGTGACACTGAGGGAAGGTACAGGTCAGAACAGACCAGGCTGAGTCCAACAGTAGTAACTGATTTCAAACCCGTTTTGCCACCCCCCCTCCCCAACTCAGACAGATTTTTTTTTCCTCCAAGGCTACCTAGCAAAAGTGGCAACATCTTGGAGTCCAGCAGTAGCAAGGAGCTAGATGGGTGAGTTCTCTCACAGATGGTTGTGTCAGACAAAACTCCAGAAAAATAGAGGTCAGCCAGGCCGAGTACAGCAGCATCTGGCTTGGTTAGCCGGGGTTTTGTTATGACTGACCCACCCACCCTACCTTCATCAAATTTACCCAGGACTCCATGGGATGCAGTGATGGCTAGGCAATGAGCTGAGGATGAAGGGGACCTCCGTCCTCAGAAATGAGCAGCATCAAGTTGTTAGACTAATTTGTCAACTTGATGCCAGGGGACAGAATCAGGTCGGGTGCTGCGAGACCGAGTTGGAAGGACTCAGAAGAACTGGGTCAGCGGTGATGTCTAAATGTCCAGTGTCTGTCACTCCAACCCACTACTCCACAGTCGGGGTGAGAAGGACTCGGCAGGACTGGGAGATGATCAATGGATGGGGGTCACCATCACCGATGGGTGGGCAACACTAGACTTGGATAGCAACAGAAACCTATGCAGAGGAGGACACTGAGATAAACAACAGGACTGCCTGCCCTATTGCCAGAGCCACCAAGGAAGGAGGTAAGGTGGGGGCAGAGGTGAGCATGGAGGAGGGCGTTGTTGACATCAGTGTTTACGAGGGGGGGGTGGGGTTTGAACTAAATGTTGGATGCAAAAAATCAGAATCAGATTCCAATTCTGGAAGTCCAGTTCTGTTTCTTCATTTTCGGAATGAAGATTTTTGGCTGCAGAATTCAGAAATCCTAATTTCAAATTCCGTAGCGGAATCCAGTTAAATCAGATTCTAAAATCCACATAATGTGCATTTATATGTAATTCAACCACGAAAGAAGAGTCCTGCTATTTAAGGATCCTTAGTACTCCTGAAAGTGACACTGAAATGGGTGTAGAGTGGGGAGAATGGCAGAGTTAAGGGATATTAAAAAAATACTTCACTAAGCATAATATAGTATTTGAAACTGGGAAGCCATGCTAATTCTGATATCTGCACCTGTATCTGACTCAATTTTTCCTATCTAATTTCTCTTTATTCTTCAATGCCTTTGTCCCTATATCTCCTATGGCTTACAACTCTGCTCTAATATGTCCCCTCCAGAATCAACCTTGCACCTCCATTGCAAATGTCTTCCCCTCTGACATCCAACTTATTATATCATTAGTTGCTACTCTCTTCTGCACATGTTATCTTATTATTCAATTGGAACCCCAACTATGCTCACTATGAGATGCTTTTTCCTCCTGTAATTTGTGTTGTAAAATGTTACTATGCTTTATCCACTGTACGGTATACTAATACGTGTTGTTTTACTGTTCTACCATTGTTCTGTAACCTCCCGGGTCATGCCTGAAAATAGGCAAGGTCTTGCCTAGTGCACTTACCCAGTCAATAAAAAGTAAATAAATTCTGAAAGGTGCTTGAGTGGTGAAGTTTAAAAATCATATTTAAAATGATATTTTTTTGTATTCATCTTAAAAATATACTGGGCTCATTTTATAATCACAATAAGACACTAGGGTTTACTTTGGGATGGCACTTCTCAGGTGGCTGAAGCCACTCAGCAATGCCTTATGCCCCACAGCATACACGATCTGAGGCATGCATCATACTGTATAAGTAAGTAATAAGCCACAACAGGTTGTCCATGATACAATTTGAATGCACACCCCAGGGGTGTAGTAAGGCTCGAGGCCAAAGGCTGAGTGTCCTTACACCCCTGGGAAGTGCATTAAAATCCTATGATGCACACCCTGGAGGGTCTTATTATGCTTATAAAATGGCTCTAAGTAGGTTTGGGTGGGGGGGATGAAACTGAGATTTGGCACCTGACCACGTGTTTATAAAGTGTTAATGTCCAGTCATGTCACATCTCTCGGCCAATGAAATTTCTAGATTTTTTCTAGCCATTTTATAACACACAATAATGGCACACCCTGGTACGTTTTAGTGAGTGATGTCTTCAACTTGATGGCTAAAATTAGGGAGATGTTCACTAGCCCTAGATTTGAGTATGTAACTCCCCCTACAAATATGGGGTTTACTATAATGTCTTCCTGGGCCCATAATGCCCACTGTCAAGCTGGTATCCCGTCTTAGTGTGATTCTCTGTCTTTGCATGAGAGTGCGATATTAAGCTTCCGAATATGTCCCTTTACGAGAATAGTTAATCTGTGTTCAGAATTTGCTCTGTGCTGAGTCCGAGTGATTTAGGGCTCGTGACTGGCCAGGCAATGTGTAGTTTTGTTCCATTTTGCAGTCGCTACTTGCACAGAGGGAGCTCATGTAGGAACTGTGATTATTTACTGTTTGTACTTTATTATATTACAGACAGATAAGTTTGTCTAACCTGCTTTAATTGCAGCTCAACTATCTGGATGAAAGCCAGCACATATTAGGTCTGAGACTTCCAGTAATTGGACCAACAGAACCACTGGGGACCTAAAATGGATCCTGTCTCCAGGGGTTTTAAGCAAATTAAATTTTGCAGTCTTGTAGTTTTATTCAGTTGGCACCCAAATGGACCTGGAGAGGGAGCCCTTACTGTGACTGACAGCTCCTTTAGCCAACTGAACCTTTGGATTGACAAGGGAAATGCCCTGTGTGCCAAGAGTCAGTGGATCAGTCAGAGTTGGAGGTTGAAGTGTGAACAGCTTGAGCTTTCAAGCAGCTGCTCCCAGAAGGAGCATAGGGGAATCGGCGGGAAGTGGCCTAACTTGCCCTCCTGCCACCTTCTCCTGCACTGAATTGCCTGATTGCAGAAGTCGGACTTGTTCGCTCCCAGGCTGGAACTGCGGCAGAGAAGAAGACTGTTAGTACAACTTGTAATTTGAACTGAACATTTGCTCCTGAAGCAATCGGACCAGCTTATGTGTGAGATAGACTTGGATCGAAAGGTTTGTGCAGTAAAGCTGTTGAGCTGCAACCAGACCAAAACCGAACTGTTTCAATGTGCTGAATGTGTTTCGTGGGTAGAGATTTGGTTCCCCATGAAATAACCTGTTACGCCAGCTGGAGGCTTCACCAGCAGAAGATCACAAACTTTGCCAGACTGCTCCTCCTTCCTGGGCCCTGCTAAATTCGGCCTACGCCGCTATTCTGCAACTGAAAATGGTTCTTTGGGTCAGTTTGCTCACCCGATTACCAAAAACATAAATAAATAAAATTCTATCACCCGAGACTGTCTGGCGAGACCAACTCGAGATCCAGCCCCTTCGCAGCAACAACACGCAGGTTGCGGCCAACTGGAGAAGGCCGTGAAGAGGAGGTGTGTCGTGTTGGCCTTGTTTCCCCGCTTCCCTGTCATCACAAGGTCTCCATATCGCCTGCCCTACCGCAAATTCCTGGTAGCATGAGTGCAAATCAGGGTAGCTCCCTGCAACGAAAGCTTAAATCATTCTGGTACCAACTAATTGTCTTCATCTATTGGGTTTGCAAAGGACTGAACCAACCTGCTTGGATTACAAATAATTTGGGTATTTTGCATGTTAACTGCTTTTCCTTCCATCAAGGACACCAACATTAGCTGCAACACCGGCCACCCGTGGGCAATGCCTCTGGCTAGCCAGACTTACCATCTTGGGTACCCAGTGTTGTGCGACAGTTAGGTGGGGACTAAGGGTGCATGCAATCACTGAACTAATTCAAATAGCTAATCATTTGCCTAGATTCACACCCCTTCCTTGTTCACTGCCCCCAAATAAACCTGATTGTCTTGTTTTACACTTAACCTGGCTAGTGGGCATATTATTAGTTGGGTTACAATATTGAGATTGTACTGCTGTATTGCTAACCTTATTTTCCAGGGTGTCTCCAGGGAAGTTGCTGTAGGTCCAGCCCTGGTGGTGAGAAGGGTGTGAGCACATTATTACTGCTTCCTATTGATTAGGAATTTGCTACAGTGTTAAGATGGAATTATACAGGAGTCTTGCAGTCCATATGCCTCTCCTGTCATGGTAGTCCGGAAGAAAAATGGCTCAGTGAGGATGTGTGTGGACTACTGGACTCTAAAACGAAAAACTATCCCTAACCAACACACTATGCCTCGCATCCAGGATGCCCTTGACTGCCTCCGTGGGAGTCAGTGGTTTTCTGTTCTGGACCTTTGGAGCAGATATTACCAGATCCTGATGGCCCCTGAAGACAGAGAAAAAACAACATTCATTTGCCCTTTGGGTTTTTATGAGTTTCTGCACATGCCCCATGGCATTTTGGGAGCACCTGCTACTTTCCAAAGGTTAATGGAGCGAGCTGTGGGGGACATGAATCTGCTAGAATGTCTTGTCTACCTAGATGATGTTACTGTGTTTTGCCGGACCCTCGAGGAACATGAGACTCGTCTGTTTAAGGTTCTGGACCGATTGGAGGATTTCGGTTTAAAATGATCTATCGACAAGTGTCATTTCATCCAGCACTCTGTAAAATGTCGGCCACATCGTGTCATCTGAAGGGATTCAAACAGATCTAAGCAAAGTAGAGGCTCTGACCACCTAACCATAACCTAACAATCTTAAGGAACTGCAAAGATTCTTGGGGTTCTACGGCTACTATCACCAATTTGTAAAAGATTATACTAAAGTCATCCACCCTTTGCTTAACTTAACCCAAGGTTATCTGCCAACAAACCGAAAATACAAAAGGAGTGCTGTTAAAGAGAAAGAGAAGGTCTATTTTTGAACAAATGAACTTTTTGGCACAAGGTGGACTTAAGAGTGTGAGGTGGCCTTTTATGATATCATTCACCAACTCACCGATGCCCCTGTCCTTGCTTATGCAGATCGCACCAAACCTTATAAGTTACACACCGATGCCAGCTAGTTAAAGGGGCTCAGCATTGTGCTTTATCAGGAGTATGAGGAAGGATTACGCCCAGTGACGTTTGCCAGCAGGAGCCTGACCTCGTCTGAAAAGAACTATTCTGTACACAAACTTGAGTTCCTTGCACTAAAATGGGCTATTGTAGATCAATTTCACGAGTATCTGTACAGTGCGAAAATCTTGGTAAAAACTGACAACAATCCTCTCACCTATGTTCAAACCTCAGCAAAATTAGATGCCACTGGGTATCGTTGGCTATTGGCTCTCTCCACCTATGACTATTCAGTAGAGTACCGACCAGGCCTAAATCACACTGACAACGACACCCTCTCGAGGAGACCTGACACCAACTCCGAATGGGACACAGAAGGAGCAGGACAGAGAACTTTATCAGTTAAAGCAGAAAGAGGCAAGAAAGGCAGTCAGATTAGCAAAGGCCCAAACCGAGGAAAGGATAGCCAACTCTGTTAAGAAGGGGGATAAGACCTTTTATAGGTACATTAGGGAGCGAGGAAAGACCAAAGGAGGGATACCGAGGCTTAATAAAGGGGAAGGGATGTGGGCAGAGGGTGACAGTGAAAAAGCAGGGATACTGAACAAATATTTCTGCTCAGTATTCACAAAAGAAGAGGAGGGGGAGGTACCTAAACCAAACAAGAGAAACACTCTGAAGATGGGGGTCAATACCAGTCCATTTACAGAAGAAAATGTTCTGCAAGAGCTAATAAAATTGAAGGTGGACAAAGCAATGGGGCCTGATGGGATTCACCCAAGAATTCTAAAAGAACTAAGGGTAGAATTAGTGACACCGCTGACTACTCTCTTTAACAAATCATGGGAGGATGGGGTGGTACCTGAGGACTGGAGGAGGGTGGATGTGATTCCTCTTCACAAAAGTGGGAGCAGGACAGAGGCAGGAAAATACTGACCAGTTAGTTTGACCTTAGTGGTAGGGAAAATGATGGAATCACTTCTGAAGGAAAGAATTGTTGAGTACCCAGAGGCCAGTGGGGCACAGGACCCAAGGCAGCATGGATTCATGATGGGAAGGTCGTGTCAGAAGAATCTAATAGATTTCTTTGACTTGGTGACCAAAGTAGTAGACCAGGGAGGGGCTGTGGACATGGCCTACCTAGATTTTAGCAAGGCATCTGATATAGTCCCACACAAAAGATTAATACACAAGTTAGCCAGGCTTGGAGTGGGTCCCAAGGTGGTAGCCTGGATAAAAAAAATTGGCTAGACAACAGGATGCAAAGGGTAGTAGAAAACAGAGTCCACTGTGAAAAAAGGAGGGTTACTAGTGGGGTACCGCAGGGTTCAGTACTGAGACCGGTCCTTTTTAACGTCTTTATAAGTGACATTGCAGAGAAATTGGAAGAAAAAGTATGTCTCTTTGCAGATAACACAAAGATCTGCAACAGGGTTGATATACAAGATGGAGTGGAAAGGATGAGATGGGACTTGGCAAGGTTGGAGTAATGGTCACATGTATGGCAGCTCAGATTCAATGCAAAGAAGTGCAAGGTAATGCACCTGGGAAACAAAAACCCAGGGGAAGAGTACACAATGGGGGGTGAGATACTGACAACAGTAAAAATGGAAGGACCTGGGGTGGAATTATATCAGATGACTACCCGTTGGGCAAGCAATGTGAGAAGGCAGTAAGGAAGGCTGGGGGATACTGGATGCACAGGGAGAGGCATCGGTAGTAGAAAACAGGAAGTTGTTATCCTCTGTATAGACAGTTGGTGAGACCCCATCTGGAGTACTGTGTGCAGTTCTGGAGACCCCATCTCCGCAAAGACATAGACAGAGTGGAGGCTGTCCAGAGGAGGGCAACCAAAATGATGCAGCGCTCTGCACCAGAATACATACTGAAGAAAGACTAAAGGAGCTTAATATGTATACCCTTGAGGAAAGAATGGAGAGGGACAAGATAGAAACTTTCAAGTAACCTCAAGGAATCAACAAAGTCCAAGAGGGTAGCATCTTTCAGAAAAAGAGATGTGCAAGAACAGGGCACAATTTGAAGATAGAGGGGGACGGCTCAGAGGTAATGTGAGGAAGTATTTTTTCACGGAGAGGTTTGTGGATGCATGGAACAGCCTCCCTGAGGAGGCTGTGGAGTCAAGAACAGTGGGTGAATTCAAGAATGCATGGGACAGACATAAGGCAGTCTTAGTGGGGGGGTAGGAGGAAGTTGGCTGTTGGTTAACTAGGATCTGCAGCTTATCTGTTAGGTAGGAAAATGGGCAGACTAGGTGGGCCAAGTGGTCCTTATCTGCCATCAAATTCTATGTTTCTATGGGTAAGAATGTCCGAACAATCTGTTAAAGCTCTTTGTCAAAAATTCGGTAAAGATGAACACCCATCCTCTGAAACCGTTGACTACCTGGTGGACTATCTGGGCCCTCCTGATACTTGTGTTCCTGCGGCCTACTGCCATCTTGCAGCATTGGATCTCAGTACCCTGCCTCAACTTACTCCTGACAATATACAGTGGGCTCAATCCCAAGATCCTATAATTAGGCCAGCGTTAGATGCCATTCATGCTAGAAGAAATTTATCCAAACTCTGCTCTTCAGATCCCAGGACTGCTCTGCTGTTCAGAGAGGGGCCCAGGCTAAAGTTGTGTGACAGATTGCTTTACAGAAAATTTACCA
This sequence comes from Neoceratodus forsteri, assembly GCA_016271365.2. Classification (NCBI taxonomy): domain Eukaryota; kingdom Metazoa; phylum Chordata; order Ceratodontiformes; family Ceratodontidae; genus Neoceratodus; species Neoceratodus forsteri. The sequence goes on from CM028136.1 coordinate 768,141,600, forward strand.
ACAGACAAGGTCAAGTTACCAAGCAACAATCTGTATTACCTACAGCTTTTAAACGTGTGGTCCTGAGAGCCCTTCGCGACCAAATGGGGCATCTAGGTTGTGACTGGACTGCTGATCTGGCTCATGTCTGCTTCTACTGGCCCAAAATGGGAAGTGACATTGAGACTCACATAGAAACTTGTAGCCACTGCCTGCAAAGAAAAGCCCCCCTGGTTAACATCTCTACCAGTGCTCCCATGGAACTTGTAAGCATTGGCTTTCTGTTTACAGCCAGATCAAAAGAACATTGGTAATGTGCTGGTTGTGGTAGCACACAATATGGATGAGTATTATTGAGTGGCTCCAATATAAGCAAAAGAACATTGGTAATGTGCTGGTTGTGGTAGCACGCAATATGGATGAGTATTATTGAGTGGCTCCAATATGAGCAACTCAATAATACCGCGTCTATGTACTGTGAGAGGAGAAACAGAGCTACAGATTAGTAATAGCGAGTGTAGCGCTGAGGTATACATACTATACTCGCTAAAAAGAGGATATCAGGAAGAAGTTGGACAAGCTTTGCTGAGCTGGCCATTTAGTGTAGTGGCCTGAGCCACTGCTTCTAGAGCCTGTGGTGCCGGGTTCGAATCCTCGTGCAGGTGGTTCTTTTGCTTCCACGGGGAGTTTCTATTTTCACTAAGTCCATTCCCCCTGGAGATGAGAATCATTATTTTGGGGTGCCGGGGGCTTAACCCCCGCAAAGGGGGGTGCAGGGGCACAGCCCCCCCGCATAAAAATAGACGGGTTGGGTTATTTTAGAGGGCTGTCGCTGTTTGTGGTGGTCTCTCTAATGGAAAGTTGCTCTTTTGACCAGGGCGTTTTTTTTCGTCACTCTAATGAGCGGCACGATAAGGGACTCGTCCTTATCACATAAAACTGCTGGTTGTGACTGACCATTTTACTCGCTATGCCCAGGCCTACCCAACCAAAGACCAAAAGGCTTCCGCTGTGGCAAAAGTTCTAATAGAAAAGTTCTTTGTCCATTATGATGCCCACCAAAGAATCCACTCTGATCAAGGGAGAGACTTTGAAAGCCGTTTGATTAAGGAGATGCTCTCACTCTGGGGTGTGTGCAAGTTCAGAACTACTCCTTATCACCCCCAGAGGGGATCCACAGACAGAACGATTCAATTGCATGTTACCAGACATGTTGGCACCCTTCATCCCAGAGACAAGCCGCAATGGAGTCAGCAGATAAGCACGTTAGTCCATGCCTATAACTGCACCAAAAGTGATGCAACTGGGTTGGCCCCCTACTGTTTAATGTTTGGTCAAGAAGCAAGGTTGCCCCATAGATGTCTGTTTTGGAGTGTCCCCTGATGCAGTTGTAACCCCTATCTGGTATGCCGTTGCCATCTGACACCAATACCAGTTGGGCTGGGTTTGGGGAGGAACAGGTCACTCGGCACAAAGGCTAGGTTTGGCTACTCTGCAGAGGGGCACCCAAGTAACTCCGAACACAGGAAGCAATAACTGTAATGTCCAATACCAGAAGTGGGATTCTAAAGTGTGGCTTTTATTCACATCCAAACAGAATAAACAAAGCATACAGGGACCCCCCCACGGGGCTACACTCCTGGTAATGCAGATTAAAGGAGACCAGAACACTTCCTCATCACTTTAGCCCTCAGGCTCTACAACACACTGGGCACACAGCCCGGACTTGTACACTGCTTTGGGTTACACAGACCAAACTTGTACACTGCTCTGGGTTTTTCCTGGCTCGGCTCCCTTGCCAGCCACTGGGACACCTTCCATACTTCATGGAAACATTTTCTGGTGGCTCCCTAAACCACCTAAGAGCACCTCGGCTCCATCAGGGAATCTTCCTCTTTAATCCCATGTCTGGGTACCTTCCTCAGGCACTGGCCAAGTACCTGAGAGAAAGCAACAGGTGTCCCAAAGCAAATCCGTAGAGGTGAATTTGGTTACTACTGATGGGGGTCTCCCACCTCTCGCTCCCACAATTCATACCCGGCCATTTCTCTGGACTGTAAACACCTCATCCTTTGACACGTTGCTGTGTAGATTATTGCTAGATGTATTTCACATTCCATCTACTTGTCTTGCTTCCCATTTATGCTGGATTTGAACATATTTAAATTAAGTGGCATTGTCCATTACTCTAGACCCCCCACAGGTTAAGCAGTCCAATCCCCACAATCTTCCTTTCCATTTGTGCTGGACTTGAACATACTTATTAGTGACTTCGTCCATTACTCTAGACCCCCCACTGAGTTAAGCAGCCCAATTCCCACATTCTTCCAACTGTACTTGGCTGTCTTTTCCTGACCCCACAGTAACAGTCCCTTTAGTTTCCTTCTGTTCAGGTGAAAACACTTGGCCCTTTTTCAGAGCAAACTCACCCTTTGGTTGCGGGTGCCCCACAGGCATTTCCTCCTCAAGGAATCTTCCTCTCAGAGCTTCCGGTGCCTCAGCACAACTCAAACAGGCAGCTTCTTTCCCTTAGCCAGACACAAGGGCAGTTGCCCCTAGAAAACAGGCAGACATCTTCACCCCCATCCCTGCAGGGATGGGGCTCTGAACCATTGAGAGTGGTCTCCACCACTTCAATTGCAGTTCCTGTGTTCCTTTTCAGGTGGAAACACACGCCTACCACAAAAGTAGCTCTGTAACAGAGCTTAAAGCTCTGAGAGCCTGCCCACACTCTGCTGCACTACAGTCTTTCCCTCAGACTGCACACAGACTCAAAACAGAATGGCTTCAAATTCCCCAACGTTCTACTCTAACCTTCAACTGCAACATTCCAGTGTGGCTTATGCAACTGCGACAGTTCTAAAATGATGTCATCCCTCAGTCTCATCTGAGACTGAGAACAGAGTGAGACAGCGTGAAATCCATTTAACTGGAGTTTCACAGGTTGCCTTCCCTGCCTACCATTAGGTCTCACTGGGATTCTAGTAACCCCGGGTAATGGGGGGGGGGGGTTACACTGTCAAAGCAGAGAATTATCTCCAGTATGTCCAGAAACTAAAAGCTCAGTTAAACCATGCCTACCAGTTAGTCCACACCATGGCGGCCAAAAGAAACTTAGCAAACAAAGAAAGGCACGACAGGCGTAGTAAGGCCCAAGAACTGCAACCTGGAGATCAAGTTTTACTGAGAAATTTAGGACTACATGGAAAACACAAGATAGCTGACAGGTGGCATCACACCCCATACATTGTTGTCGGCAAACTGAAAGAGCTGCCAGTTTACAAAGTGCATCCAGAGAATGACCCACAAGCTGTAAAAACAATGCACAGAAATAATTTGCTACCAATTGGGCAAATCATTATCGACTCTGCACCCCAAGACACTGCCCCCACTGGGCTTGTAACCAAAGTGGCAGCTAAAAAGAAACAGTTAACCCCCCCCCCCGTTGTTAAAGATCCAAGGCCTTTCATCAGCCACGTTCTAACTGAAATCGACTGCCAGTCTGAATCTGATGACAGTGAGTGTGAGGCCACATATTACCCATCTTATGAAATGAGTCAGTTGTTTCAAGATAACCCCCTGTGTAATATGGGAGATGAGGCTGGCCCCACAGGACTGTCTAACCTTCCAGCCCTCTCCACAGCCCCTGTGCCCCCTGAAAGTGAGGTGCAAAGTGCAACTTCTGACATAATCAACTCCTTGTGTCTGGTGGAACTAATTGAGCCTCAATAAGTAGATTCAGACCTAGACAGCATGCCTGTCGACATACCAGATAATCCTGAACTAATTGCAACCAGATATTCCAATAGTATCATGGACAATGAAGATAATGATGTTGAAAGTATCAGTGATGTGTTGCATGATTTAAATTCCATGGAATTTCTTCTTGATGATGAACCTGGAATTCTAGAACAAAGTAATTAAAGGAGAAGACTCCTGTATATTTATGATTTGGATATGTCTGATGTATTTATTATACATTACATCAAATACTGTACGTACGTCAATAAGAGATCAGCCATTTTTTCTGTTGCAACACGTATCTAGAGTTTGAGGATCTGACACAAGGTAGGAAAATGTCAAGCAAGTCTCCATTTACATGCAAATTAGTCACTTGTAATACAGCCCCTCCCATTCCTTGATGTCAGTGCAGAACAAAACATAAGGGTATCAATGCTGTCTATCCTGATTTTAGTTTAAGTTTGCAATGGCTTAAGATAGTTCTGTCATGCAACTCACACAGGGGGTAGTACTTGTAGCCTTAATAATGCATGTGTAGAGCAAATAATACATCTAATAGTATTTCATTCACAGGAAACAAAAGCTGTTCCTGTGTACTGCTCATTTCTCTCTATGAGACAGTTATAACATGTTGTGGAAAGCAGTAGACTGAATCAGTTAATCAACCATTCAACCAACCAATCAATCAGTCACTCTGTAGTGAACCAGGTGAACACCCTTGAGAGGATTCATTTACAAGGTAGGCTTGAGCAGTTTCCCAAAGGATCACACAAGACTGAATTCCTCCTTTGCACAAATTATACACTCCCCTTTCAGCAGCCTGAAAGTGGAGAGCTAGATCACTTACTTTATAAAGTGTATTGTTTTACATTTCAAATGCTCCTTAAATCTGGGTTCTGACTGGAAATACCAAGACACAGAATGCATATGACATGGGAGGAACGAGCTAAACAAATACTGAGTACTGCAAACACTGAGACTGATTAGTTTCTTTACCTACAATAGCTGAACTGTAGCATCTGATTTGTGAGGGACATCCTACTTCAAATGCTGGCATTACAAAGGGGGGGAGGAGTCTGCCACAGCTTGTTTTCAGTACCTTCAAAGTGAAGTGCTGTAGCTCTCATATCACTGCTAATGATTTATAATGGGAATTGGGGCATTGTTAAAGTCATGGACCTGAGGGGCCATCACAGTTCCCAAGGAGGTTAGGGGAACTTGTTAAGAAGAGTAAGGGACATTAGTAGGATTTGAACCAGAGTTTCCCAGTTCTTGTGCCTGTGCTTTAACCATGAGATTACTCTTCTTCCATATGCTGGAGCTGATGTTGTCCTGGTAACCTATTCCTTGTTATAACCGGACTCTTTATTGCCTTACATCAGCCATCCAATCACTGACTGCCTAGTTACAAAGGGAAAGGGGCATTTTTGCAAGATTGTGTCTCTCTGCTGGTGTCAATCAAAACAGAGAATGCTAACACACACAGAACAAAATAAAACAGCTATATAATACCACTTAAAATTCTTGTTGTACCCAGAGTCATTTATTGGGTAAACTGTTTTTGCTAACAGAAATATTAACACAACACATACAGGCACTTCCTTATAGGTATACTGTATATACATGTCAAATCAGTGCAGAATCACACTCATATGGTCCTAGTCCCTATTAGACCTGCACTTCAGGATGTGCACAACACTTAAAGAGTTCCCCCATTATTCAAGTGGGGGACCAAACAATGTGGGTTCTGTTTACTGGTGGAACAGCATTTAGTGCAGCACCATTATCTGTTACTCTGATGACATCATCCTCCAGTAGAACTGATGGTAAAATGGAGGACAAACACATTGATAACTTCTGGGGGCTGTATATTTTTATTTATAATCTAGATTTGGACAGCAACAGGACTGCTGGCAACTAGAGGAGGAACATAACAGTTACACATAAGGAGTTGGGAAAATATGGGTGTGAAACTATGGGAGACTTCCCCTTTTTTAAAGAAGACAGGAAATAATTTCTAACTGGTGGCTGTTTATAAAGTTCTTATCCTCAGAAATCATATGCATTCACCTAAATTATCCATATTTAACTGTACCTGAAAAAAAGTGATATAAAAAGCTGTATTTTGCATTGTCTTATTTTTATGGGCAGCATTCTGTTATAGTTCTCGTCACGGAACCAATAATTTGGAGTTTTAACTATTTCATGGTTTGTGTACAGAACTCTAAACAGGGTTCTGATAGGGCAGCAGCTCATAATTGGCATTCTGTACAGAAATCGTGACGTAGTAAAAACTCCACATAAGCGATTCCATGAAGTAAACTGTAACAGAATGCTGCCCATAAAAACACAACAATGCAAACTACAGTTTTACCTATCGCTTTTTATTCAGGTACTATAAATATGGATACTTTAGGAGAATGCATATCGTTTCTGAGAATAACAACTTTACAAACAGCAGCCAATTAGCACAAATTTCCTGTCCTCTTTAAAGTAATCTTGCTGAATAAGAACCAGAAGCTGAAAGTGCTTCCAGTCCATAACAGACAGCCAGTGCAAAGGTACGCCTTTCTTCAGAAGCAGACTGATAAGCAATGAGCTGAGACTGATCAACCCAAATGCCAATGTTGAAAGGACTGAGCCTGTGCCTGCCCCTCCCAGAAAGTCTGGAAGAGCCACAAAGCTTGTAGTCCACCTCAGTTATGACTCCCCAGGAAGGCCTGTAGATCTCCCCATGAATGTAGTTCACAAAAAGGGTGTACATTTGTAACCACCCAGTCCCTGGGGTTACTAGAATCCTATCAGTATTATTGCTAGGAAGGTAGCAGGCAGCTGGTAAGGAGTTCATTCGAGGCTCCTTACATAATGACATCATTGTTTACTCGGCTAGCCTGAGGGAGGACTGATCAGGTCATTTAGAACTCTTGCAGCAACATAAGCCACACTGTGTGGACAGCTGCTCAGGGGCGCTTAGAATGGAGCAAGTAGAGCTTGAGTGAGATGAGAGTGGCAAAAGGACTGCCAGTGGGCTCTGAGAGAGGGCCCAGGATTTCTCACCCTAATGGAGTGTCATTTCCAGCTTCCAGTTAAAGTGGTGGAGACAAGACTAAAGCAGGATTTCCTGATTTCTTTTCCCTGTGAAGTGGAAGAATCTGCTTGTTCTCAGTGGACTCAAGGAGCAATCCCCTGAATATTCTGTGGTGTTTTCAGCTGCCTTGGATAGGACCTGAAATAGACTGTTTGGACTGGTTACCCTGGAGAGTGCCTTTCCTTTTTTGTTGCTCCATGCCCAGTACATGGACAACTCCTGTGAGTAATGTCTAGGAAACTAGATCTCCACAACTTCTTAGGGGATTGGATAGTCTTGGGCAAGTGTGCCAACAGAGAAGGCTGGATCGCACCTGTCAGTGCCCCTAGTCTCACCAGCGTGAGTGAAGTAAAGTTAAACTGTGTACTCCAGTAAGTGCAGTTTATTTTTCTGGTCACTCCAGTTTGTGACAGGTGCGGGACCTCTAGCATTTCAATGGGGAATGGGGGTTTCAATGGTGTAACCCTGAAGAATGGCAGAGACTGTTGGTTGGGGCCAAGGGTGGGAGGAACACCATCTAAGTGCTTACAAGGCAGGGCTTCCTGGTTTGTAAAGGGCATCAGTGTGTCTACCTGAGCGAGGGCCAAGCTGCAGGTTAAGGTGTGTGGCTGATTTTCACTTAGTGCACCTAAGTCCAAGAACAGTTCTGAGTATGTGGCTTAGACTCACTAAATAACACTCATGGGAAAAGAGATGTTCACGTGCATCATTGGGAATTTGGGAAGATGTTTCTGTTGTTGTTCATGAACTGTACTGCATGCAAAGAGAGTTCTTGAATTTGTAGCTGTCCAGCCTGGACCAACCCTTGGGGGTCCACTTCAGCTTTTACTTTCCATCTGTTGAATAAAGCCATACTGCACAATCCCAGTCACCGTTATGGGCATTCCGATTATTGTTTCTGGTTGTGTGGATTTACTGGGGCCCCCTCAGCAGGTTACATCTAACATATGCCTAGCTGTCTCCACCCAGGACTTGAGTTGAGTCACATACACAAGGTTCAAGTTGTTTTGTTTCTGTACCCCCATCCCTCTCTTCCTCTAGAAAAAGAGCCAGGTATACATCCTAAAGCCAAGGGTGGTACCTACCTTTTAATAAAATAAATTGGTATGCCAGTATATGGGCACCAGTGTTTCTCCAGATATTTAAATGGGCATTACAAAAATTGGGGGTGTGCACACTAGTTAAAGAAGTGGCCTGGGGGTTACACATTTCTGAAAACCCTCTTCCAACACTGGTCTTCTCTGCCACCTCAAAGCTAACAGCGAAGCCCTCCAATCAGTATGCTAATGCCCTTGCCCCATGCAGCCCCAGTGTAGCTGATAGGCCCCAAGCCATGTGGGTTAGTGTGCAGGAGGTAGTATAAACAAAAATTACAAGAGTGATGTGTTTAACTACTTGAATCTGTTATGAAAAGTGTTATGGAAAAGTATTATCATGGAAATTTAATTGCTGAAGTGAAAAGTGTAGTACTGTTGTCATGACCAATTATTTTACTGATGCATCAAATTTTATTTTGTGGTATACCAATGAAACGTGCATGTATTTCCTGTAATGTTTTCTATATAGAATGTTATAGTATGTTTAGACTTGACACAGATGCCAAGTTTTTCCAGGCAGGGAAGAGTGTAACCCCCTTGCAATTTTGGGGTTTACTATAATGTCTTCCTGGGCCCCTAATGACCACTGTCAGGCTGGTGTCCCGTCTTAGTGTGATTCTGCGTCTTTGTGTCACTGTGCCATATTAAGCCTCCATGCCTGTCCCTTTAAGAGAATGCTAATCTGTGTTCAGAAGTTGTTCTGTGCTGGGTCTGAGTGATTTAGGGTTTGTGACCGTCCAGACAGTGTGTAGTTTTGCTCCATTCTGCAGTCGCTACTTGTGCAGAGGGAGCTCATTTAAGAACTGTGATTATTTACTGTTTGGACTTTGTTATTTTTTATTTATTTATTGAAATGTTTCACCAGGAAGGCACGCTGAGCAACAAGCTGCTCATCTCCCGGTACGACCTGGGGGGTAGGGGAACATGAGGATAGTTTAGAGAAATTTGGTACACAATATAAATTTACAGTAGATTACATTCAAATAATTTGAGCAGACTATACAAGAGTAATGAAATAGCAGGATGCTAACAGTTTTGAACTAGATAGATACTACGCCAACATTTTCGGACTAGATAGATACAACAACACAAAATAACATTTAGGCATACACTAAATGACATGACTGTGTAGCTAGAAAATGGCTGAATAGAACTGTTGTAGTTTGATCTAGGGAATTCAGTGAGGAGTAAACACAGGCTAAGGTTACTAAGGTATAACAGAAGTGCAAGTTAACTACAAGTACAGTAGAGATTAAGGGTCAGCCATAGCTAGGGCTATGTAAGGGGGAGAAGGGAAGGTGAGAGGGAGGTATGTTGGTAGGCAGAGAAGTGGGAGGTGTGGAAGGGTATGGAAGGAGGTGGCGAAGGAAGAGGTAGGAGGAGAAAGGTCTGATGGGGCCTGACCCCACCAGTATGCCGAGGACCCTGCCTGCACAAGGCAGGGGTCAAGCATGATAGGAAGGGAGCAGGTTGTGGCAGTGAGAGGTAGAGTATGATAGGAGGGAAGCAGGTTGTAGGCAGCGAGGGGGACTAGGCTTTGGAGGAATAGAAGAGAGGCCGAATCCCAGCACTTCAGGATGTGGAGAAGTGGAGGGAAGAGTTGGGTTAATGGTGTAAGGATAGGGTAGGGACAGGCCCTTAGTACAACTTTGAATGATTGAGAAATCACAGTAAGAGAGCAATGGAAGGTCTGAGGGGAAGGGATCAGGGGAAGGGAAGGAATGCTGGTTTTCAGGTGGGTGGGAGGTGGAATTGCAGCAGGGGCATTGCATGGGTAATGAAGAGGGGTAGGGTTTGTCAGGGGCTTAGAGGGGGGAGTTAGGGAAGGCTGTAGCAGGAACAGCTAGGTGCAAGGTAGATTTTGAGGGCAGAGCTGATGGAGTAGTAGGAAGAGGATGAGTGACAAATTTGAGGGTGGAGGGAATTCCACATTTTTTGGGAGCCGGTGAGAGTAACCGGATTGGCTAATGAGGGTGGCTCTGCGGGGGACCACCAGAGTATGGGAGTTGGATGTTCTAAGGGAGTGGGGGGGTGTTATAAATGAGGGGGAGAGGTAGGAAGGGAGTTCACATAGCCAGTGCTTGGAGGTGAATTTAGTATGGTGGGAGAGTTGTCTGTTTGTAAGAGAGGTGAAGGATAGGGCACAACAGAGATCACAGTGGTGGGTGCGACAGGGAGCATCAAAAGCAGAAGAAATTGAACAGGGTATCCAATCTGGCCAGGGAGGACTTGGGAGCAGCACCACAGACATCACAGTAGTCGAAGATGGGCACGATCATCTTCTGAACAAGTTCACGCCTAACCATAGAGAGGATACAACTACGGTTCCTGAACAGGGCACCAAGCTTGGGGATCAATTTTTTTTGGATAACGTCAATATGTCTGGAGAAGTTTAGGTGTTGATCCAGCCCAACTCCTAGGTACCTGAAGGAGGATGTGTCCTCAAGTAAAGTCCCATCGGGGTGTGGAAAGTTGGCAGGGAGGGAAGCCTAGAGACCGTCTTCTTGGCATTGAGAAAAAGTTGATGGTTAGCAAACCAGAGCTGAACCTTGTCGAAGTCTTACAGCAAGTTGGATGTAACCTCCGCTGAGCAAGAGCCAGATGCATACAGAACTGTATTGTCGGCATACATGTGTATGGCGGTGACGGAGGAGCAGACAAATGGAAGGTTGGTTTAGGAAGATGGAAAATAATAGGGGCCCTAGCACTGAGCCCTGAGGCACTCCAATATTAATTGGGAGGGGAAATGACATCAGAGATCCTGACTAATTGGGTTCTACCAGAGAGGTAGGCATTGAACCAGCTAGTGGCTGAAGGACATTGGCCAGCTGTTGAGAGGGAGTTAAGGAGAAGGGAGTGGGAAACAGTGTCGAAAGCCTTGGCGTGGTCGACAAAGATGGCTGAGGTGAGTTGGTTATTGTCCATCGCAGTAAGGATAGAGTCAGTGAACCGAAGTAGGGTGGTAGTGGTGGAGTGATTTTTTCTGAAGCCAGATTGGAAAGGGGTGAAGTAAGAGTGTCAGTTTAGAAATGAGGTAAGCTGGGAGAGGACAAGGTGTTCTTGTAATTCAGCTAAGGTAGGGAAGAGAGAGAGATAGGGCGGTGATTTCTAGGGGAAGATGGGTCACCGTCTTTGGGAAGAGGGAGGACCACAGCATATTTCCATGGGGTAGGGACTGAGGCAGTAGAAAAATGAGAGGTTTAGAATTACAGAAAGGGGGTAGTCAGTGGCCGAGGCAGAGAGAGAGGAGAGTTTGGGGTCTAGGTCATCTGGGGAGGAGCCTTTTGAGGGGTTGATAGCGAGGAGGGCTTGTAGCCTGTCATTTGGGGAGACAGTATCAAGGAGAAGAGAGGGTGGGAGGAGGGGAGGACCGGCACCATTGGCGGAGAGGAAATGATTGAGGATAGAAGAGAGGGATTTCAGTAGCTCAGTGGCACAGGTGGTATAGTAGGAGTTAAATTCAGCAGCTACGGCACCCAGGTTGGCCACAAGGGTGCCATTTATTTTAAGCATGGAGGGGGGGCCGGATGTGGGAGAAAAGAAGGCATGAACCACCTTCCAGAACTTGGAAGGTGAATTTATGTTTGTGAAGAAGGCGGTGTTAAAGTATTCAGACTTTGCTAGTCTTGTGGCCCTGGTACAGACATTTCGAAGCTTGCGGTAAGTCATGAAATCGCTAGGAAGCTGGGTTGCTTTATGATGTTTTCAGGCGTGATCTCTAGCTCTGAGACAGGCCAATAGTTCTGGAGTAATCCAAGGTAACTGGTTTACCCTGACCCTGGTTTGTATGAATGGGGCAAAAGTATCCCAATTCTCTAGGAATATATCTATAAAATAAGCAAGGGCCTTATCAACCGATGGGATGTTGGCTAGGGAAGACCAGTCGGAGAGGGTCAGGTTGTGCGAGAGAGGTTCAAATTCTAAGGATTTAAAAGAGCGTAGTTGCAAGGTTTTATGTGGGGATTTGGGTCTGTGAACTTTCCTGACTATGAATACTGGATTATGGTCGCAGAGTGCGTTAGGAAGGATACCAGAGATGATGACTCTGTGGGGGTGGGAGGTAAGAACCCAGTCAAGTAGGGAGTGATTTTGTGTCTTGTGGTTGGCGGGCGGGTTCCGATATTAGCTGTGTGAGGTTACGGGCACAGATTTAACTGCGTATTTTAGTTGTTTTTAGTGACAGCCAGTTTAAATTGAAGTCACCTAGGATGTACAGCTCCCCGGAGTGAGAGAGGGCAGTGATGGAAGTTAGGAGGTCAAGAGCAGTAGAGGGCTGGACGTTTGGTAATAATTATATTAGAGATAGAAAAGTGTGTCTAACCTGCATTAATTGCAGCTTAACCATTTGGATGGAAGCCACCATTTTAGGTCCGGGACTTCCAGTAATTAGACCAATAGAACCACTGGGGACCTAAAATGGATCCTGTCCCCAGGGGTCTTGTTGGAAGGAAATTCTGTATTTTTGCAGTTTTATTCAGCTGGCACCCAAATGGACCTGGAGGGGGAGTTCTTACTGTGACTGACAGTGCCTTTAGCCAACCGAACCTTTGGACGGACAAAGGAAATGCCCTGTGTGCCAAGAGACAGTGGATCAGTTAGAGTTACATAGAAACATAGAAGTTGAAGGCAGATAAGTACCGCAAGGTCCATCCGGTCTGCCCATTTCTTTTTCTACCTTACGAATGTGCCATCGGCCTTTGCTCTGTCAATGGCCTAAGTGTGAACAGCTCGAGCTTTTGAGCAGCTGCTCCCAGGAACGTAGGGAAATCAGCGGGAAGAGGCCTAACTTGCCCTCCTGCCACCTTCTCCTGTACTGAATTGCCTGATTGCAGAAGTCAGACTTGTCCGCTCAAAGCCTGGAACTGTGGCAGAGAAGAAGACTGTTAGTGCAACTTGCGATTTGGACCGAACACTTGCTCCTGAAGCGATTGGCCCAGCTTATGTGTGAGATAGACTCGGATCTAAATGTTTGCGCAGCAAAGCTGTTGAGTTGCAACCGGACTGAATCTGAACTGTTTCCAGAAGTAGTTATGAAATTAAATGAGCTGAACGTGTTTTGTGGGTCAAGATTTGGTTCTCCATGAAAGAACCCGTTATGTCAGCTGGAGGCTTCACCAGCAGAAGATCACAAACTTTGCCAGACTGCTCCTGCTGCCTGGGCCCTGCCAATTCAGCCTAGGCTGCTACTCTATCACCAGAGACTGTCACGGCGAGAGAACGGCTCTGAGATCCAGCCCCTGCGCAGCAACACGCAGGCTGCGACCACCTGGAGGAAAGGCCGTGAAGAGGAGGTGTGCTATGTTGGCCCTGTTTTCCCCCACGCTTCCCTGTCATCACCACAAGGTCTCCATATCGCCTGCCCTACTGCAGATTCCTGGTAGCATAAGTACAAATCAGGATAGCTCCCTGCAACAAAAGCTTAAATCATTGTGGTACCATCAAATTGTCTTTATCTATTGGGTTTGCAAAGGACTGAGCCAACCAGCTTGGATTACAAATAATTTGGGTGTTTTGCATGTTAACTGCTTTTCCTTCCATTGGAACAAGAGTCCCATCAGCTGCAATGCCTCTGGCTAGCCAGACTTACCATCCTGGGTACCCAGCGTCGTGTGACTGTTAGGTGGGGACTAATGGTGCATGCAATCACTGAACTAATTCAGATAGCTAATCATTTGCCTAGATTCATGCTCCTTCCTTGTTCGCTGGCCCCAAATAAACCTGATTGTCTTGTTTTATGCTTAACCTGGCTATCGTGTTTATTAGTTGGGTTACAGTATTAAGATTGTACTGCTGCATTGCTAACCTTATTTTTCAGGGGGTCTCCAGGGAAGTTGCTGCAGGTCCAGCCCTGGTGGTAAGTGAGAACGGTGTGATCACATTATTACTGCTTCCCACTGACTGTGAATTCACTACTGTGTTAGATATTAGGCCACTATGAGGGTTGGTGGGTGGTTATAGCTTCTCAGAGGGCTATACCAGAGCAGATAAGCAACCCCAATACCATTTCTCTGTGTGGAGGCACATTGCTACCGAACTCAGGCCCCTTAACCTGTGTACAGCCATACAGGCAGGGATAGTAGCCCTTAGAATACCACCGCCTAGTGGTTACAATTATAAAACTGTTAGAAAAAAACCCTTCATAGCACTAAATCTATTGTAACTGAAATGAGGGACACGGACCCTCAAAAATGAGGGATACATCCTCTGTTTCAACAGGGAGATACAAGCTCAAAACACTGTGGGAACCATGTGCTCATTTGTGCAAAGTTTATTTTGATTTAGCATCTCGCAATATTAAGTTCTGCTTTACGGTCTGAATTGACAACCCATTCTCTTGGTGGGCAGCACCTTTTTCATGGGGGACAGAGAAATTTTGATGGGTAAATAAATGAGGGACATCCATCATAATCAGGAACAGTCAAGACTCAAGAGTTATGTAAACCACTGGATTTTGCTTTTTCGAAATTTGTAACAGTGCTGTAAAACTGGAGCCCAGATACCGGATCGATGCCGGGCAGTGGCGCAAGCCTGGGCGCAGCGCAACTGGGATGCGCGGGGGCCAGGCGATATTCAATGGTGATGCAGCATGGTGCAGCACCATTCAATATGGCAAGGTCGGTGCACATACTGCACATGGTGCAGTGGCACTGCACTGGTGCAAGACACAGATAGGGAGCACGGGGATCCACCAGTGCAAGTGCAGCTGCACTAGGCACATCACCCGCGATATTCAGCTGGGGGCATGCAAATGAGGCCATAAAATATGCAAGATGCAAATGGGGCCATTTGCATGTCATTATGACCCCATTTGCATGCCTTGCGCAGGGCAGCCCGGTGACCTGCACCTGGTGCCCTGCACAACATGACGTGGGCAGTAGTCTAGTGGTCCCCCCCACCCGATCAATGTCAGTATGACCGTTCCTAGTGGCCCAAATGTTGCCGCAATCGTGGTAAAATCCGTAATGAAATGCCTTGGTGATCCACTTGCCCCCCCACCACACACAGAGCCCCACCCCACTTCCACCACTGCGCCCCCATCTTCAGCGGGCAGCAGCATCCCCGCCCAGCCATCCGCTTCGAATAACCAGGTACAGTATGGCTTGCAGGGCATTAGATTAGACAGTCCCAAATCTGTGAATTCACAGATTTGGGATCTGTCTAGTACAGTATGCCCTGTGCTCCATTGGCCCACACTGGGGACCAATGGGCTTACAGCCCATACTGAACCTGTCATTCAGTGGGCAGCTGGGCAGTAGAGCAGCCAGCCTGTGGGAGGCCAAGATTGGTTCCTACTTTTCCAGGGCTCAACTTTGAGCCCCCCCCCCAATCATCATCATGCAGTGCTGCACCAGCATATGCGCGGCACATCCCAGGCTGAATATCAAGATGTGCCATATATACACGGGCACGCCTCTTGCATCTGCGCCCCATATGATTACATTGCGCCCAGGTGAAGCGGGATTTGCACTTTGCCGGGCAGCCCTTTCAATATGCGGGCCTCGGTGTCAAAAATAGGCAAAAAAAAATCACACTATGATGGCTGTTGTGGTCGTCTTATCTGCTACAGTTGTGCGCTTTCCTTCTGTGAACTAGCTCACATTACTCACCAGTGGCGGTTGGATAACGCAGCCACGCGAAATAAGAATAAGAACCTAAGCAAGTAGACCGCAGACCCGGAAAGCAATTTTAATCTATATCCAGGTAAAACTTTCAGTTCGAATGAGGCCTAAACTAATTTCGGGAAAGCAGGACACAGCAAGTATAGTTCTAAACTTCCTTTGCTTCTTACGTTTTGAAATTAACCACGTTTCGGGCTGCAGCCTTTGCGTCTCGCACTTTTCCTGCGTCCCGCTACACAGTCTTGGATTGGAGCACAAGCGTCCTTGCGTCGTCACGCTTCTTCCGCACTTCCGGCGGGGGCGGCCATCTTGGAACTTCGCGGCAGTTGACGGAAAGCATTCATTCGTTTTCGTAAAAAAACTGCTCAGCGGAACATCATTGCTAGCTGAAACCGTTGCCCGTTTTATTAAAATAATTTTGTTTATTTTTTTTAATTTAGCTAAATTTATAAAGCCGTTCACATGGAGCTGTGTTAAAACCAGTTGGGTTGACGAAGGAGTGAGCCCCTGGGCCAAAACCCCACAACATGGCTAACAACGCGCTGATAGGAAGTCAGCAACAACAGCAGCACCAGCAGGCCGGCGCGATCTCCAAGCCCGCATCGTCGGGGAAACAGGGCAATGTGCTGCCGCTATGGGGCAACGAGAAGACCATGAACCTCAACCCGATGATCCTCACCAACATCTTATCCTCACCGTATTTCAAGGTGCAACTGTACGAGCTGAAGACCTACCACGAGGTCGTGGACGAAATCTACTTTAAGGTAAAGAGCAACAGACTCCGTTACCGGGGTGGTGTATAGTGCTTGGAAAAGTCGTGGTCGTTCTCCTTTTCTTCATTAACTAAACCAACACGGACAGGACGGGCGCCAGACCTCAAAGTGTTTTCACGACGAGCTGGTTAGGTGGGATTCCGGACTCTGGAACCCCGTCCAGCGGTACCGTGATTACGCGGCAATGTTTATTTAATGACAATTTAAAGATCGCGACTTTCTGTCTATGCTGGCTTGGCTGATCTCCCAGCTGTTAAAGCTCACATTTTCACCAGTCTTGCATCCTGGTAAGAACATGGGGCCACTGACGTAGCGGTGCCCACCCATGAATTTGCATGATGTGCTTGCTGGGTGACTGCTGGCATTCTGTCAGACCTTGTAACTTAAAGTGATTGCGAGGTAGCAAGTTTCACTAACGGGAATTGCTCAGATTATCGTTTTGTATGTCTGCATGTATAGTTGCATAAGTTTGACTCCGATTGTTTCTTTTCTGTCTCCTAAACTGGTCTCCGGGCTTCCTTAATCCGAAGCCCGGAGACCAGCCGTCGGAAAAAGAAAATTTACAGGTATTTAAATTTCGACACTGCAAGTGAAGCTTAGCAGTGCTGGTACACACAGAACTCTATAAGAAACACTGACAGTGGGTCATTCTCCACTAATGTTTGGCCATTTGGTGTCCAGTTATGAAGCTATAGTGTTACCAATTGTGTATGTTTATATACTAGATTATTACTTTCATTTTTATACGTGTTATGCAGTTGTAGAAAATTGGGTTTATATTGTAGATTTTTTAAATAATGGCTAAAATATTATGTCTTTTTTTGTATAAGTGTGACATTCAGATACAGTCCTTCATTGAACGCATTTCCCAATTTAAAGTATGCTGCTAATCACATTTTTTTCTCTCGATTTTGAAAAGCGCACACAACTGTATATTTAGAAAGCAATTACCCACCACAAGGTATGTGGTTACTGGGGATTATACAATGGGTACAAAAAAATGGACAGAATCCTGCATTTTGATTGGCTGGCACCTTTTCAGCATGGTAAATCCTCCAGTGTACCCACTGGAAAAGGTGCCAGCCACCACTCAACCGTATCAGGAACTCCCTGGCAGATCCTTCCGTTCGTCGCAAACGCACCACTGCCAAGCACAAGGACGGACGGCGAGATTACCTAGTCGTTAAGCCGATATCTATACTCTGTCACTAGCCTCAAAACTTCAAAAAACTTGCTGCACCATTCAGGAAAGGCGAGGCACCTCAAAGAAAAAAATGAAAACATGCAGTTCATTCTCTTGACAGCAAAGAAACTGAAAAAATTCGTAACAGTAGTGGCGGCGATCCTCTGGCACATGCGCAGAACTCGAAAAAGATCCAAGCAGTGCGTCCATAGTAAAAAAAAACAAATCAGCAGCAACTTTCAAAATGAACGGACATTGTAAATGTTTGTTTTTGTACAGAGAAAAAAAACAGGGCCTTTGTATAATATCAGTATACCATTCCAGGGAGTGGGTATACTGGAGGATTTACCACTTCTGCTGTGGTTAAGTCCCTCGGCTGCACCTCGTGACCGAACCACACTAACCGTGGTAAATCCTCCAGTATACCCACACCCTGGAGGGGTATATTGCTTTATTAATCAACACCCTAGGTGTGTTGTGAGTCACAAGAGCAAAGCCAGAGTGTCCTGATAGCGCCCAGGGTGTTGATTAATCCTCAGTAAGCACACACCGTGGGGTGGGTTATTTAGCTTATAACATGGGCTACAAAAAGTTTGAAAATATTTAGTTGGAAAATAAAATGTCATTTGTGATTTCGATATCTTGCCACAAAGTAAAGTAGTCCCTCTGTAAGAAAAGCCGCATTTTCTGTTTTCTACACTGTTCAGTGTTATAATCAAGCCTGGTACATGTTTTAAGTTTTTTTTCTAATCTGCAGAACACACACACACACACACACACACACAGTGAAAATTCTCTGCTACCGCTCCCCCTCTCCCAGCTGCTTCTCTGAAGCCACTGCTCTCCGCACTGCTGTTCGCTCCCCCTGTCCCCCAGTCGGTCTGGGGCCTGCTGCTCATGGCTTTGGAAATGCAGCGACTGTGGCCCTTACTTGGGTCGTTCTCTGCACTGCAGCCTGCTCCCCTGTTACCCAGTCCGGGGCCTGCTACTCACGGCTTTGAAATGCAGCGACTCTGGCCCTTGCTCAGGTTGCTCTCCGCACTGCCTTCCACTCCCCTGTCCGGGGTGTAACAGATGTGGCCATCCATTACAGTCAGCCCACCAAAAGAATATGTAAAATATGGGAGGGAGGGGGGTTAGATAGTAGGTAGTTTAGGTAAGTTTTATTTGTTCCTACAGATAGACCTCTTTCATTTAACACTTTATGCTGTGTTAGTATTACAGGGTCGTCTTATGCAGTGAAGAGAGATTTATTACAGAACTATAAATACAAAATCACACATGCCCCCACAATGCAAAGCATCATGGGCTGCATATGCAAATCACCACAGAATGTTATGCTGGTCCAACTTTAAGCAGAATTGCATGGTGCCAAAAGGCCTCTCACAGTATGTTAATGAAAATATCAAAGCTACAGAAATTCAGAATACACATAAGGAGCCAGAAGAACTGTGGGTCACCCTGGAAACAGGTAATGGGACAGCCATAAGAACTGGGGTTGTCTACAGGCCCCCAGACCAGAGGGAGGACATAGACACATTACTGTTAGAAGATATACAAAACATGACAGCTAAAGGAGGTTCTGATAATGGAGACTTCAACATGCCAGATACAGATTGGTCAATACCAGCAGGAACATCTGCCAGAACTAGGACTCATAGTGGATTCCTGCAGGGGAGGGCCTCAAACAACTGGTACAGCAACCCACAGAGACAGGGCTATCCTAGATCTAGTACTGACTAACAAAGAAGGATCACAGATCTCCAGGTAGAAGGTCACCTGGGGGCCAGTGACCATCACATGGTATGGTTCAATTTGGCTACTACATCTAAATCATCCCATTTCCAAGGCAAAATATGGGACTTCAGAGGAGCTGACTTTGATAAGATGGCCAACAGAGTTAAGCTAGCCCTGGCAAAAAAAGAAACACAGGTGAGGAGGTACAGGCAAAGTGGGCAAGCATTAAGGATACAATACTTGAAGCAACATCCCATTGTGTTAGACAGAAAGGAAGTGCAAAGAAGAAGGAAACCACTTTGGTTCTCAAATAGTAGCAGAAAAGGTCAGAGCCAAAAGGCTGGCCTTCAGAAAATATAAGGGAACACAGCGGGATGAAGATAGGGAGGCATACCAAACTGCCCCTAAGGGGAAGCAGGTGGAGGCAGTAGGCAGGCAAAGTCCCAAACTGAAGGAAACACTATACGAACAGTAAAAAGAGGTGACAAGACTTTCTATAGATACATTAGTGAAAGGAGAAAGTCCAGAGAGTGTGCTAAGCTTAATGGAGAAAGGGAGCATGTGAGGAGAGGAGGACCCTGTAAAGGCACTATCCTAAATAGATACTTTGCTCAGCATTTACTGAAGAGAAGGTAGGGCAGGGCCCACAGCTCAGCATCATGGACACAGGGGGAGGAGGGTGAGCACTACTCCCTTCACAAAGAAAGGGTCCTACAAGAGCTGCTAAGCTCAGGGTGGATAAGGCAATGGGACCTGATGGCATACATCCCAGGGTACTTAAGGAGCTAAAGGAAGGAACTAGCAGAGCCATTAGCAGAATTGTTTAGTGAGTCTCTAGAGCACAGGAGAGGTCCCAGAAGACTGGAGAAAGGCTCAGTGATCCCACTCCACAAGAGTGGTAGCAGGAGGAGGCGGGAACTACAGACCGGCCAGTCTTACCTCAGTAGTGGGCAAGATTATGGAGGCACCCTTATGGGAAAGGATAGTGCAACACCTGGAATCCATAGGCACAGGATCCAAGACAGCATGGGTTTACAAAAGGAAGGTCCTGTCAAACCTAATCTCATAGATTTCTTTGATGGCTGGGTAACCAGAGTGGTGGACCAAGGGGAGCAGTTGATGTACGCCTACTTGACTTCAGCAAAGCTTTTGACACTGTTCCACATAGAAGATTGATAAAGTCATTAGGTAGGCTCGGGTGGTCATGAAGTTGGTCAACTGGGTGGCAAAACTGGTTGACTGGCAGAGAAAACAGAGAGTGGTGGTAAATGGTATACAAGTCAGAAGGATGCAAGTCACAAGGTGGGGTACCTCAGGGATCAGTCCTGGGGCCAGTCCTATTCAACATCTCTCTCTACTAGTGACCCCTGCAGATGGACTAGAGGGTAAGGCTTTGTCGTTTGCAGATGACACCAAGATCTGCAACAGAGTAGATGATCCAGATGGTGTGGGCAGAATGAGAAGAGATCTGGATAAACTAGCAGAAATGGTCAGAAGAGTGGCAACTGGGATTTAATGCAAAGAAGTACAAATCATGCACATAGGGAAGAGAAACCCCGGAAGCCACTTATAGGCTGGGAGGGGAATTGCTAGCAGTCACAAAGGAAGAAAGAGACTTGGGCATCATCATCACTGATGACCTAAAATCATCAAAACAGACCTCTAAAGCAGTAGAGTAGGCTAGGGGTGTTAGGTGTATTAGTAGGGTATCACAAGTCGTAAGAGGGAGGTAATAATCCCACTGTACAAGACATTAGTTAGGCCCCATCTGGAGTACTCATGCGTATTGAAGCCACACCTTCACAAGGACATTAACTCAAATTGAGGCAGTCCAGAGAAGGGCAACCAAAATGGTGCAGGGACTGCATCAGAAGACATATAAGGACAGATTAACGGAGCTCAATATGTATACCCTTGAGCAAAGGAGGAGAAGGTGATATGATCGAGACATTTAAACACACTTAAGGGCATAAACAAGGTGAAAGAGTCTAACATGTTTAAATATAAGAAAAATAGCAGGACAAGAGGACACAGCATGAAGATTAGAGGAGGCCGATTAAGGGGAATGAGGAAATTCTTTTTCACAGAAAGGGTGGTAGATGCATGGAATGGCTTACCACAAGAAGGTGGCTATGAATACAGTGCAGGGCTTCAAACAGGCATGGGATAAGACAAGAGAGCAATACAAATGACTATGAATAGATAGGTCACTGACGAGCAAAGCTGATGGACATTTAATATGAGTAGAAAAATGGGCAGACTGGATGGGCCTTGCGGTCCTTATCTGCCGTCAACTTCTATGTTTCTATGTTTCTACAGAACTATGTTTAGTAATGCTCTCTCTGTGCAGATTTGAATGCGGCCTGGTTGGTTATCACTGACTGCCTCCTTGTATGATCAGTTCCTTGTTTTTTATTTTGGAGCTGTTGTACTTTTTTTAATTTGAAATCTTAATAAAGTGTACTCATTTGAAAGAAAAAAAAAAAAGAATATGTAAAATAGAAGGACTTACCTGCCATTGGGTGCCAGGGTAGGAGTCCGGAAGGGTGACACCAAGGTACCTGTAAAGAAAAAAGATGGAAAGGGGTCACAGAGGATCCGCAGCTCTTTATGGGGTCCAGCAGGGCAGAAGGGACAAGATAGAAATAAAAAATATACTTATCTGATAGGTAGGGGCCCTCGTCTTGTCAGACCTGTGGAATAGAAAGAGAAAGGGTGGGGGAAGAAACAGTAAAAAGACAGAAATAGAGGAAAGAGAGTGAGGTTTGTGGAAGAGGGGCTCCACAAAAACCCTTGTGCCCCAGTGGTGACTGAGTGGCTAGTAATATAGTTAGTAGCCCTTTTGTTAAATAAAAATAGCCCAGGTGGCTACTGAGGATCTTGTGGGGCTTGGAAATGCCCTGCGCGGGGGGAGCTGTTGTAAGAAGTGTCCTGGTAGTCTAGTAGGCTAGCTCCCGAGGTGCAGGATGCCAGCGTTCATTTTAAGTAATAAAAAAAAAAAAAACTTTCCCTGGGGTCTGTGGGGGCTTCCCTGCGCCTTTTATGCTGTGAGCACTTTGTGGGTGGTGGCAACAGAGGAGCAAGTTGAGCTGCAGCAGCCTGTATCAGCTCGCCCTTTTCTGAGGAGTGCCTGCTTGCACTGTAGAACTCCCAGCCCACACAGAGCGCAGGCTGTGGCCTACTCTGCACAGGTGGGAGTCAGGGGAGAAATAGTCAGCGGGAGGTGGAGGAGGCAGTATGAAAGTGTTCTCCCCCAACTTCTTTCTTTCCTGATTGCTGTTCTGGTGGCAGTGTTTAATCATTTACGCCCTATGGGGCTTGAGAGGGCAGCCAGAGGAGAGCGGGAGTGCAGAGAAGCAGCAAGGAAGCCGCTATTCAGTAAAAGCCGCCTGCAGCACTAGTGAGAGTCGGGGGGTCTTGAGAGCACTATGCAAGTGGAGTCGCACAGAAGTACACACTCACACACTGTGAAGCCTTGGCGGATCTGAGAGAGAGAAGGAGTGAGAGAGCAGCAGCAAAGCGCAAGCCCCGCAGAAATTAAAAGCTGCTGTGGTTGGATGAATGGCCAAGGGGCCAGTATTTTAAATAAAGCCTGCAGGGCGCAGGCAAAAGGAAGGGCAGGCAGAGTGCTCCCTGAGGGGAGAAATAAGTAAAAGAGCTGCACGGCGGCTATGTGCGAGCCCCGAAGGGCTGTAAATGTAAACTGGGGGGTGGGGGGAACAGAGAGAGAGAAAGCATTTGGGCTATAAGAGCCCTTATTTATTTGCTTTTGTTTACCAGGTAAGCACACTAGACAACCAAGTGCCTCTTTTCAGGTGCAACCCGGGACATTACAAGGCATATTGAAGAACATCAGGCAAAACAAGTACAAGGTACATTCAAGAGCATCAAGCCAGGTAAGGTCAGTACAAGAACAGGGGGTTTACATTGCAAGCAGGAGGTAGATAACAGCATGGTTCAAACATGGAAGGCAGTAATCATCATACCGGGGCAACAACGCCCTAAAGGATGAGGGTAGCAGGTAGATAAGAGTAGTCACAGTTGGGGATTGGAGAGACCTAGGGCAAAATATGAAGATAGAACAGTAACATGTACACGATCAGTGAGCAGTTGGGCCAGAGTGGACCCAACACAATCAGTTATTCTAATAGCTGCAAGCTCGCTAGTGGGTAAGGTGCAGAGAACCCACCACCTTAGGCAGACGATATTTCACAGCAACAAAAGCCAAAAGGGGCTAAAAATAAATATAATTATACATATTTAAAAGAGGTGGCTACCTGGGGGCAGAAGGAAGCTGTCCTCCAGGTAGCATCGGCAGCATGTTGTTTTGGAGCATGAGGGCTGATGCGGACGTCACTAGGACATCCTGACATCAACATAGGAGGCAGGATCAGCCAGCTAAATGAAAATAAATGTGATTGGGGGGGGTTGCATTTCAGTGGCTTCCGACAGGAAAATGATTATATTAAAAAAAAAAAAAAAAAGTGTGTGAAGTGGGGTAACTGGGGAATCGCCAGCCCTATCTACCCACATCATATCTAGGCAGTGTTACCTCAGAAAGGGGGTAACAAAGGGCTTCATAGAAACATAGAAGTTGACGGCAGATAAGGACCGCAGGGCCCATCCAGTCTGCCCATTTCTTTTTCTACCTTATAAATGTGCCATCGGCCTTTGCTCTGTCAGTGACCTATCTATTCATAGTCATTTGTATTGCTCCCTTATGCCTATCCCATGCCTGTTTGAAGCCCTGCACTGTATTCATAGCCACCACTTCTTGTGGTAAGCCATTCCATGCATCTACCACCTTTCTGTGAAAAGAATTTCCTCACATTCCCCTTAATCGGCCTCCTCTAATCTCATGCTGTGTCCTCTTGTCCTGCTATTTTTCTTATATTTAAACATGTTAGACTCTGTCACCTTGTTTATGCCCTTAAGGTGTTTAAATGTCTCGATCATTCACCTCTCTCCTCCTTTGCTCAAGGGTATACATATTGAGCTCCTTAATCTGTCCTCATATGTCTTCTGATGCAGTCCCTGCACCATTTTGGTTGCCTTCTCTGGACTGCCTCAATTTGGTTAATGTCCTGTGAAGGTGTGGCCTCCAATACTGCCGCAGTACTCCAGATGGGGCCTAACCAATGTCTTGTACATAGGGATTATTACCTCCTCTTACGACTTGTGATACCCTACTAATACACCAACACCCCTAGCCTTACCTACTGCTTTAGAGGTCTGCTTGATGATTTTAGGTCATCAGTGATGATGATGCCCAAGTCTCTTTCTTCCTTTGTGACTGCTAGCAACTCCCTCCCAGCCTATAAGTGGCTTCAGGGTTTCTCTTCCTATGTGCATGATTTTGCACTTCTTGCATTAAATCCCAGTTGCCACTCTTCTGACCATTCTGCTAGTTTATCCAGATCTCTTCTCATTCTGCCCACCCCATCTGGATCATCTACTCTGTTGCAGATCTTGGTGTCATCTGCAAACAGACAAGCCTTACCCTCTAGTCCATCTGCGAGGTCACTAATGAAGATGTTGAATAGGACTGGCCCCAGGACTGATCCCTGAGGTACCCCACTTGTGACTTGCATCTCTTCTGACTGTATACCATTTACCACCACTCTCTGTTTTCTGCCAGTCAACCAGTTTGCCACCCAGTTGACCAACTTCTGACCCAACTCGAGCCTACCTAGCTTATTTATCAATCTTCTATGAAATATGTCAAAAGCTTTGCTGAAGTCAAGGTAGGCGACATCAACTGCCCCCTTGGTCCACCACTCTGGTTACCCAGTCAAAGAAATCTATGAGATTAGTTTGACAGGACCTTCCTTTGTAAACCCATGCTGTCTTGGATCCTGTGCCCTATGGATTCCAGGTGTTGCACTATCCTTTCCTTAAGGAGTGCCTCCATAATGTTGCCCACTACTGAGGTAAGACTGACCGTCTGTAGTTCCCCGCCTCCTCCCTGCTACCACTCTTGTGGAGTGGGATCACATGAGCCTTCTCCAGTCTTCTGGGACCTCTCCTGTGCTCAGAGACTCACTAAACAATTCTGCTAATGGCTACACTAGTTCCTCCTTTAGCTCCTTAGAGTACCCTGGGATGTATGCCATCAGGTCCCATTGCCTTATCCGCCCTGAGCTAGCAAGCTCTTGTAGGACCCTTTCTTTTGTAGAGGAATAGTGCTCACCTCCCTCCCCTGTGTCCATGATGCTGAGCTGTGGGCCCTGCCCTACCTTCTCTTCAGTAAATACTGAGCAAAAGTATCTATTTAGGATAGATACCTTTACAGGGTCCTCCTCCTCACATGCTCCCTTTTCTCCATTAAAGCTTAGCAATACCCCTCTGGACTTTCTCCTTTCACTAATGTATCATAGCAAGTCTTGTCACCTTCTTTTACTGTTCGTGCTAGTGTTTCCTCAGTTTGGGACTTTGCCTGCCCTACTGCCTTACCTGCTTCCCTTAGGGCAGTTTGGTATGCCTCCCTATCTTCATCCTGCTGTGTTCCTTTATATTTTCTGAAGGCCAGCCTTTTGGCTCTGACCTTTTCTGCTACTGTGTTTGAGAACCAAAGTGGATTCCTTCTTCTTGCACTTCCTTTTCTGTCTAACACAATGGGATGTTGCTTCAAGTATTGTATCCTTAATGCTTGCCACTTTGCCTGTACCTCCTCACCTGTGTTTCTTTTGCCAGGGCTAGCTTAACTCTGTTGGCCATCTTATCAAAGTCAGCTCCTCTGAAGTCCCATATTTTTGCCTTGGAATGGGATGATTTAGATGTAGTAGCCAAATTGAACCATACCATGTGATGGTCACTGGCCCCAGGTGACCTTCTACCTGGAGATCTGTGATCCCTTCTTTGTTAGTCAGTACTAGATCTAGGATAGCCCTGTCTCTTGTGGGTTGCTGTACCAGTTGTTTGAGGCCCTCCCTGCAGGGAATCCACTATGAGTCTAGTTCTGGCAGATGTTCCTGCTGGTATTGACCAATCTGTATCTGGCATGTTGAAGTCTCCCATTATCAGAACCTCCCTTTAGCTGTCATGTTTTGTATATCTTCTAACAGTAATGTGTCTATGTCCTCCCTCTGGTCTGGGGGCCTGTAGACAACCCCAGTTCTTATGGCTGTCCCATTTCCTGTTTCCAGGGTGACCCACAGTTCTTCTGGCCTTATGTGTATTCTGAATTTCTGTAGCTTTGATATTTTCATTAACATACAGGGCCACTCCTCCCTTTTTGCACCTCTGTCTCTTCTGAACAATACATAGCCAGGTACTGAAGTCTCCCATGTGGTTACTGGTAAACCACGCCTCACTAATTGCTTCTATGTCCAGTTTAGCCTCTGACATTATTGCCTGCAGGTCTGGGATCTTATTTCCCAGGCTGTGAGCATTTGTGTACATGATTTTCCATTGGCCAGATTTTGGTGTGTTAGTTGTTGGGTGAAGTTTGGCATTACCCCTGTGCATCGTATGGGAGACAAACCTTTTTCTTACCTGGTGATGCAAATGAGCGGCAAACACGCTGAATTCCTGTTTGACCACTAGCTGAGGGGAGGGTGTTCTTCCCATTCGACGTAAAGAGCAAAATTCCCTCTCCCCATTTGCTAGTTTAAATATTCTGCAAAGACGTCAAACTTCTGCCCCAATGCACTGACTCCTCTTTAGTCAGATGCAGTCCATCAAATTTAAAGAACTTTCGCTCCCAGAACTGTTGCCAGTTCCCTACAAATCTGTGTCCTTTTTCCTGGCACCAGTCCTTGAGCCACGTGTTTAGCTCCCCTATCTCCCCTTCTCTGACCTTCCGTCCATCTGCTCCCTTCTCCCAGACTGGCAGGATCTCAGAGAAGGAGATGCCGGATGAAATAGATGATAGTTTGTCACCCAGCCTAGTCAGGTGTTCCTTGGTCTCCACAACTGACCGGCTGGCGAGATCATTAGTCCCTATGTGTACTAGGACATCAGTGTTTTCTCCTGCTTTGTGAACAATTTTAGCTTCAAAGTGGGTCAAAGGACAGCAGTTGGGAGGAGCAGCTCGAGACGCTCCGGCCTCTAGGGGAGCTCGAGCTGTCTACTGATTGGCTGCCAGAGGACTTGGCAGCTAAAGGCACCTGTCGGGTTCTGAGTAGGGTGGGCTAAAAGTCTGAGGAGGAGTAGCTCGATGGTCTTTGCTCCTCAAGAAGCTGACAGGAGTACTGTGGGAGGGCTCTGCTACAGACAAGTTCTCTGAGGGGGAAAAAAGTAGGAAAAGTTTAAAGTTAGAGGATAAGACAGGCCTCTACCAAGGTAAGAAAAAGTATTTAGTTAGGAAAAGTTAGATTAATTGAATTACAGAGCTGTTGAGCCCTGACAGTCCAACCAAAGGAGGCATGAGAGGAAGTTCCATTTATTTTTTTTTCAGTTAACTGACAAGGCACTTCAGAGAGTTTATTCAATAGTTTAAAGTTATAGCGAAGGTTCACTTGTCGACAGAGGACCAGAGGTACAGCCCAGTGGAACCAGGACTGAAGAGGACCAAGGGTGCAACAGATTCATCGCGAGACTTCAGGAAGACAATGCCTCATCAATCCCTGGTCAGGTCAGCACATCACATCAAGGAGCTTCATCATCCTCATGGACTTCACCTTTTGGGTTGAGGTATCACACACTGTGGCTAAAATAGACTGCAATGTGTCCAGGACATTTACTGTTCTTTTGGGGGAGGGAGGGTGAAAATGTGTGGTACAAAAAGTTCTAGATGTTTTATCAGGGAAAGAAACTGATACTCATTTGTGCAAATGTTATTTCACTGTTTAGGCTGAGCCATTGCTGAAATAAGAAATGTTATTTATAGTCCGCTAAATAAACTGGCTCAGATTTTTGAAAGATTTCTGCCTCAGCGGTAGTTCCTAGCACTGTTTTTTTTTTATTGTTTAGAATTTTTTTTAATTCCCAGTTAATATCTGCCAGCCTTGTAACTAACCTTCCGTGCAGCTAACCGGACTCCATCACCCAAGTAGGTGAAAACACGGTACAGGCAGGTGTTACAGGGGCCCACTACTGTCTGCCACTGAATCCGCACCTGTTGCCACTGCCGCTCCCATTCTTTGACTGCTCCCTCCTCCACAATCTATCTGGGTGGGTGGGTGGAACCTGCTCCCTGCAGTGACCACCACAGCACGCTGGAAGCCACGTTTGGGGACGGAGCAACCCGCAACGCGCAACTGTTGCTGCTGAAAACAGCCATCAACTGTATTAAAGAGAGGATGGAGTTCGGCAGTTCAGCTACACTGGGGAGGGACTTGCCGCACATCAAGTTCCGACTACCCAATCCATATACCTTACAGCTAGACGTGAGTAGGGATTTCTGATAAGACCTCACTCTGGCTGCTGGTATAACAGAGATTAACGTATGGCCACGCACAGTCAGTCCACCAATGGCCTTACATGTTTTAAGGTGCCCATGTGTTATATATATATATATATATATATATATATATTTTTTTTTTTTTTAATCGTTCTTTAGTCCCCTACCTCCTGCAGACCCGACCCTTCGGGAACGCCAAGGAGTCATCCTCCTGCTTCACTCACCCTACCCAGACCTACCTCTCCAGTCCTCATGTAGCTGTGGCTTCCCCCTCCAAGCGGGGCCAAGGTGGGGCAGGCAAGCACCCCGATACTCGTGTCTCGTCAGAACAGAGGTAACGGGCAGGCGAGGGCATATTGGAGGCACGCTCCGGGCGCTCCTTCTTCCTGGGCATTGCAGGCGGTCCCCCGTTTTGGTGGGGAGTGCATGCACCCACACCAAGGCATCACTGCTGGCATCGCCACTCCCCTGTCCCACTATGCTCTGCACGGATGCCACTGGCTTCCTGCCAGAGGCCAGCCAAGTGCAGACCCCCCTCCCTCCTGGGAGAGGTGAGCTGTCCTCTGGACACTCAATCCTCTGCCGAGCCCGATGGCCCGGGCTTGCTCCCGAACCTGGGTCGCCGGCGTGGCGTGAGCTGTGGCGTCCAGCGCCTCGACCCTCAGCGCCACTGGGCCGGCTGTTGGTGTTTTTTTTTTTTTTTTAAATTTTTTAATGGAACAGATTATATTATAGCGTGACGTGTTTGTCAGTTGTGACACCTTAAAGAAAAAGATCAGAAGTGCCATTTAAAAACGCAGAAAAATTGGAATGTACCATTTTATATTTAACTTAATATCCACAACATGAAATATTGATACGATATTGGGCGTGATTCTGGCAAGGATGCACCCGGGCATCCTCGACTTAAGTATTTGGTGCGATTCTGGTAGGGGCTGATGCTCTGGCGCATCCCCAATGTGCCAATGCATCGCAGATGTGCTGCATACCACTCATAATAATATGCAGCGCATGTGAAGGGGCGTGCCCATGCATATGGAGTGCAGCCCCATTCACAACCCAACTTGGCGCATTCCCAGGGCAAGTACGGAGATGCGTCCCCCAAAGATAAGTCTA
The DNA here is from genome assembly GCA_016271365.2 of Neoceratodus forsteri. Taxonomy (NCBI): domain Eukaryota; kingdom Metazoa; phylum Chordata; order Ceratodontiformes; family Ceratodontidae; genus Neoceratodus; species Neoceratodus forsteri. The sequence goes on from CM028136.1 coordinate 768,171,276, forward strand.
ATTCCAGTAGACTTAAGTGGGTGGCTATCCACAGGCAGGCTGCCTTCCTGCAGACAGCAACAATGTTGTCTGTGCACCCTGGCAGTCCAGTGTGCCCCCACCCGCATCTCTGGAATAGTGACGCTCCTTTGTGGCGCTATAGTGAGAGTGACCCGCACCTCTGTTACGCTGCCGCTCCCTGTGGCGAAGATGTGATACTGGTTGACCACACACACACACACACCTCCGTTACACTGCAGCTCCCTGCAGCGATTAAGTGAAATGTTCAGAACCTCCATCCCCGAGCCGAACGCACCGGCAGTTCAAATGACTCTCCCGTAGCTCAGCAGACCACCCACCAACTCAGGCACTCCCTACCTACCCCTCTGCACCCCACCCCAGCACATTCCCACTGTCGGTGGGCAGCACAATCCACCCTCATACTGCCACGGCTGCCCGACAAAGCTGTCTGAATGACAGCTACTGTACATCCTGCAGCCTATTGGTGGACCTTGTCGACCAATGGGCTTGCAGTGTGTACTGTACACTCATTCACGGCTTTTTTGGATTATGGACTGACTTCTTCCAGTCGGTCTTCAACTGAAGAAAACCTTTTCAGTCACTTTATGTGATGAGTTTGCTCAGTTCTTCTCTTGACAGGGTGTCCTGTATCCAGTCGGGGATCTCCTCAGTGAGGCAAGTATTGCCTCGCAGTTAGCCTGGTATGAGCTGAGGCACTCCAATTGTCTGGGAGGAGTTTAGACCAGTGGAGGTGGCCAAGGATATAGCGGTGATCTCAAAGCTGAGGCACAGTCATTGTGAATTGGACCTGGCCCTGACCCATTTCTTGAGATGCGTTGAGACCTTTGGTCAGTGGTTCGCCGGGATTATCCGGTGTTCGTTGTCAGAGGGAGTCTTTCCTCTTGCCTTGAAGGAGGCATTGGTGAGACCCCCTCTTGAAAAAGCCACCATTCGACCCTGATGTCCCGGCGAATTATTGGCTAATCTCCAACCTTCCATTTTTAGAAAAGGACTTGTTGAGGAAATGGTAGCATAGCTGCATGAGGAGCACCTGTGACCTTTGACATCTATGAGCCATTCCAGTTGGGTTTGAGTGCTAGGCACAGCACTGAAACTGCGTTGGTTAGGTTGCAAAGTGACCACCTCGGTGTTTGAGATGAAAGGGACAGGTCAGTTTATATTCTCCTAGATCTCTCTTCAGCTTGACACTGTGGATCACATTGTGCTACTAGATTGCCATAGAGAACACTGTAGACTCTTTGGTACTGTCAACTGGGTTGAGGCCTATCTCTCGGGCGCAGAGACAGCGCTAACATGCACCAAAAAGGACAAAAGTTGCACCCTGCCCAAAATTGACCCCTCTTTTCTTTGCCAGTGGGTCCAAACTGATGCACCTACTCCATAACAATATCTAAAGGAAGGGAACGTGAACTGTCCAAAATCTGCCACTGATTATGTTTTGACCCAGCAGGTTCCTCTTTAGACCCACACCTTTTACACCAGTGGGTCCAATCCGACCCATGTTTTAAACCCCCCAGTGCTGTCACTGCTCGGGCGGTATACAGTGGGTGGTGATGGGGAATTTCTCCTCCTCCCTGAAGCCCCTGCCCTGTAGAGTGCCTCAGGGCTCAATCTTGTTGCCAGTGTTATTCTGTGTACTTGCTACCCCTGGCTGAGCTCGGTAGGTGTTACAGTTTGGGTTTTCACTGCTGTGCAGATGATACCCAACTATATGTGTCCTTTAGCCCCTGGAACACATGACGCCTTGGAAGTGATTAACAGCTGCCTGTGATCTCAGTGACTGGATGTCCACCAGCTGGTTGAGACTGACCCCAAATAAAACAGAGGCTCTAGTGATTGAGCTGGGTAGCAAGTGTGATGGGAGCACCTCTGGATTGGTTCTGGGGACCAAGCTATTGATGGGTTCCCCTAAGGTGAGAAATCTTGGCGTCATCCTGGATGACAGATTAGCTCTTGACGCTCAGGTGTGATTTGTTGTGCAAAGTGGTTTTTACTATTTAGAGAATGTATTTATTTTTTTTTATTTTAGTCTTTGGTAACCGGGTAAGGCCCACTAGGCACAAGTGCCTGTTTTCAGGGGCGACCTGGAAGCACTGAGTGGTTAAGTGACTTACTCAGAGTCACACAGTATGCAAGTGGAGGTTGAGAATCAAACCCAGGTCTGGTCTGCTGTATGTACCAAGTTTGTTCACAGCCCATTACTCTAACCTCTAGGCTATACTGCCAGCCGGTTATTCTGTCAGTTATAATGTCACCAGGATTAAACCCCTAGTTCTGCCTGAGGATCTCCCATCACTGGTTCATGCCTTTGCTACGTCTAGGTTTGATTACTGTAACATTCTGTACTTCGGGGTCAGTGGAGGGACCCTCTGCTGGCTGCAGCTGGTGCAGAACACAGCGGCCAGTTTACTGATGAGCCTGCCCAGGTCTAGTCATGTAACCCTGGTCCTGCGATCTCTGCACTGGCTACCTGTCAGGTGGAGGATCATCTTCAAGGTGGCCTTGCTCACCTATAAGACCCTATACGGACTGGGCCCTGGCTGATCTCCTGACACCTGCCTCCTCAGTCCACTTCCTCCCCTTTTCCACCAGAGGCCTTCTTGCGGTTCTGAGGGTCCTGTTAAAAACTTCCGGTGACCAAGCCTTTGAAGACACTGGACCGGCCCTCTGGAACTCGATTCCCTGTTTGGGAGGCCCCAATGGTGGAGGATTTTAAAAGGGGTCTAAAGACTCACCTCTTCCTTCTGGCTTTCCTGGACTAATTGGAGCTATAAATTTCTGCTCATTGATTTTAATACTATAGGGTTTTAAATCGCTGGTGTAGCATAGCAAAATGCTAAGCAAAACTGGGTAATGCTAACCATTTTTGGAAATGCTCAGCAGTAGACTGCTGACCATTTTTTTTTTTTTTTGGTGTGTGTCCATGACACAGCACACAACATTAATAAAACTATATAATTTTTTTTGTAATTTTGCTAATCGATTTGTGCCAAGTGCTATGCATTTTCACAGCTGATCAGCACTTTCATGGGTCAAACTGCTAATCGGTGTTTAAGCTTATTTAAAACCCTGTACTATATTGCATGGCAAATATTGTGTATCTTGTGAACATTGGGACTAGTCCTCCACAATTTATTTTATCCTGTCTGCATTTCCCTCCCTGTCCATTTTTATGTAAGGTGCCCAGAGCCTCTGGGATTGGGCGCATAGAAATAAATTTGCCTTGCCTTCGTGCGCAAAAACATTTTGGTTTATTTACCGTTTTACTGTAGTATAGTAGATTGTATCCGACTAATGTTTACTTCTAAGTTGACATTTTCTGTTGTTACAAATCCCAGAGTTCCCTGCAGCTGACAGAGTAATAGCCTGCAGTGCATGTTATAGTTTATGCATACTGTGATCTCTTGTTTGCTGGTCCCACTGTCCTCCCTGTGCCAAATACAGATGGTTGTACTTTGCCTCTGGAGAAATACAGAACTGGAAGATAACTGATTGGAGTTTATAAAAGCTCTAACATGCCCTGCAGGCTATAGAACCTCCCACTGCTGCTTACTGCTCTGATGTCAGCTGCAGGGGATTCTGGGATTTAAAGTAACAGAAGATGGCGGCTTAAAAATAAACAGTCTTTTTATCCTTTAGTTTTTATAGTTTTGTGTTAATAGAATAATTTAAAAATAAGTATAAATACACTATCAGCAGTACATTAAACATGTTTTTATTATTTTTTAATTTTTGTCTTTGGTAACTGGGTAAGGCCCACTAGGCACAAGTGCCTGTTTTCAGGGGTGACCTGGGAGCACTGGGCGGTTAAGTGACTTGCTCAGAGTCGCACAGTAGTATGCAAGTGGAGGTTGTGAGAATCAAACTCTGGTCTGGTCTGCTGGGTGTATCAAGCTCGTTCACACCTTGTTCCTCTAACCTCTAGGCTATACTGCCAGCCCAAAGTATAGTTAGAATTTACATATTACTAAACAATTTTTTTTTTATACAAAAAAACCAAGAGAGTCTATTTTGATGAAAACCAAGTAATAGAATTCTAACATATCCTATGTAAACATGTTAGAGGAAAACGTCATATTCAGATCAGTAGTCCCTTATTCAAATAGTCATTTTTCAATTAACCTAATTACTATAAACAACACTAGTCTGATACTGTTTGACAGTAAATAAACCAAAATTGTATTTTGCTAACAAAGTGAACATTGGGACTAGTCCTACACTTAAGTGTGGGTCCCTTTGTGCAGAGTTTTCTCCTTTAATGGTAGTTTTCAGCAGTAAGTCCAATATTATTTTTTATAGCTGAAGGTTTTTTTGTTAGTTACAGTACCAGGTGAGTAGTGTAGAACATTAATTACTGCACCTGCAGGCTGACATAATTGGTTTTGTTCCACCCTATACATCATCAGCATTGTGACCTCACGGACTGATGTTACAGTACTAGTAACCAAGCATGGAGATCCTGTATATAGAAACTAGAGGGGACATCTTGTGGAGTATAGGGTTTTTCATTCTTCCATATGCAAGTAGCCTATACTTGGTCTTTGGGGAGAATATGCACATGAGTAGAGGGGTCGTGTGATGACCCCTGTAGTTTTTAGTTACTTGTATCCAATTTCTATGTAACCAAGAAAAGCAGCTCTCATGCTACTTGATTTGCTACTAATCGGGCAGCATGGTTTGTGATGTAACACTAACTGAGGCCAAATACTGATGTAATGGGAGGAATGGAACTAGATATGCCATGTAATGCACAGCTTTTTACATCGTGCCCTGATCTGTTGGGCAGAAAAATCATCTGGTGAGCACTCAAAAAAAAACGCTTCAGAAATAAAGCAGCAAGGGACTACCGTTAAAATTTTCTATTTTTGGCGCTACTTGCTCTTTCAAGCTCTCATGGCACTTATCGAAGAATACGGGGGGAGTTTCCCCTGGATCGATGGCCACCATTCCTCTGAACAATAAAACGGGTCCATGTAACCCACCCCATAGTACGCATCTGGAAACGAGGTGTTGCAGATGATATGTGTGTGCCCCCAAAAAAAATTAGGGAACAGACAGATTAGGTTTGTGGTCCCATCATGTTTACTGCCATATTGATGATGCATTCCTTTTGAAGAGCAGGTGTTTGGGGCCTTTTTTTTTTTTCTTTTCCTTCATCATAATGGTTAATACATTTTTTTTTTTTTTTTATTTTATTTTTTTTTTTTGGCGGTGAGGAGTCCCTTGTATGGCATTTGTACCAGTTTTTACTGGCCAAGGGTAAACAGGCAGATTTGGGAACCAATCATGTCTGCTGGCATGAGATGTAGCCATGGCATTTTCTGTTGTCCCTAATTTAGTTGTCAAAGGTTGAGAGGCAGATTTGAAAATTGGGGGATAGCGGTATTATCCGTGGACAGAAGATCTTCTCTTATCAGTGGGACCATGGCTTAGTGCAGTGCAGACCGATACTATATGCAAGACTGTAAGACCTGCTGTAGGATTATGGTCCTCACTGTAACGCAGCTCTGACTGTATGTTTTGGTTCCCCCCAGCTAGCCCTCGGACTGGGAGGGGTGCACCTGTGGTACTGTTTGGCAGTGGCTAAGCTGAGTTGCACATTCCCTGCCCCGTCTCCATTGTTGTCATGCTGAGGATCAGCAGGTGCTACCTGGCAAGTCGCCCATACCTTTGTGGACTCCTCAGGTGATGGATGTGTCCCTTCAGGCAGGTCCAGGTATGCTACAGCAGCGCTAGACTGCTTCCCAACTTAGCGGGCAGCCCCCACCTTGATAGAAACATAGAAATTGATGGCAGATAAGGACTGCTAAGCCCATCCAGTCTGCCCATTTTCCTTGCCTACTGCAAAAGCCGAAGACTACTTGATTTCCGCCTTTACAGTCTCATTCCTATCACTAGGGTTCCCCTATTCCTGTCCCATGCATTTTTGAATCCCTCCACTGTGTTTGCCTCCACCTCCTTCTCTGGGAGTCTATTCCATGCATCCACCACCCTTTCCATGAAGAAATACTTCCTCACGTTAGCCCTTAGTCTACCTCCTTCCAACCTCATGGTATGAAACATAGAAACATAGACTTTGACGGCAGATGAGCACTTGGCCCACCCAGTCTGCCCATTTCCCTACCTACTGGATAAGCTGCAGATTCTAGTTAACCAACAGCCTACTTCCTGCCACCCCCCACTACAATTGCCTTATGTCTGTCCCATGCATGTTTGAATTCCCCCGCTGTTTTAGACCCAACAACCTCCCCAGGAAGGCGGTTCCATGCATCCACCACTCTCTCCGTGAAAAAAAAATTCCTCACATTACCCCAGAGCTGTCACCCCTCCATCTTTAAATTGTGCCCCCTTGTTCTTACACATCTCTTTTTCTGAAAGATGCTACTCTCCTGGACTTTGTTGATTCCCTTGAGGTACTTGAACGTTTCTATCATGTCCCCCTGTCCCTCCTTTCATCAAGGGTATACATATTAAGCTACCTCAGTCTCTCTCTTCATATGGTTTCTGATGCAGACCCCGCACCATTTTACTTGCCCTCCTCTGGACTGCTTCCATCCTGTCCATGTCCTTGCGTAGATGAGGTCTCCAAAACTGCACACAGTACTCCAGATGGGGTCTCACCAACTGTCTGTACAGAGGGATAACCATTTCCCTTTTTCTACTTGTGATGCCCCCTCCTATGCATCCCAGTATCCCCCTGGCTCTCCTTACTGACTTCTCACATTGCTTACCAACCTTTAGATCATTTGATATGACTACCCCCAGGTCCCTTTTTCATTTTTGTTGTTGTTAGTACCTGCCCTGCTATTATGTACTCTTCTCCTGTTTTTTTTTTTTTTCCCCCCAGGTGCATTACTTTGCACTTCTTTGCATTGAATCTAAGTTGCCATATGTCTGACCATTCCTCCAACCTTGCCAAGTCCCTTCTTAGCCTTTCTACCCCCCTTGTGTATCAACTCTTGTTACAGATCTTTGTGTCATCTGCAAAGATGCATACCTTTCCTCAGACCCTCTGCAGTGTCTCCTATAAAGATGTTAAAAAGGACTGGACCCAGTACTGAGCCTTGAGGTACTCCACTAGTAACCTCCCTTTCTTCGGAATGTGTTCCATTCACTATTACCTTCTGTGTCCTGTTGTGCAGCCAGTTTGCTACCCAGGCTACCACCCTGGGACCCACTCCCAGGCTGGCTAACTTGATTATTAATCTTTTGTGTGGGACTGTGTCAAATGCCTTGCTAAAGTCTAGGTAGGCCATCTCCACAGCCCCTCCCTGGTCTATTACTTTAGTCACCCAGCCAAAGAAATCAATTAGATTCGTCTGACATGACCTTCCTGCTGTATATCCATGCTGTTTTGGGTCCTGTGCCCCGCTGGCCTCTAGGTACTCAACAGTTCTGTTTTTCAGAAGTGATGCCATCATTTTCCCTACCACTGAGGTCAAACTTACAGGTCTGTAGTTTCCTGCTTCTGCCTTGCTCCCACTTTTATGACGGGGAATCACATCTGCCCTCCTCCAGTGCTCGGGTACCACCCCATGCTCCCTTGATATGCCGCCTTGTTCCTGAATATTTCCTTTTCTGGAAGATACTACCCTCCAGTACTCTATGCCCTTTAGATATTTGTAGGTAACTATTGTATCTCCCCCGTTTCCCCTCTCCTCTAGGGTGTACATATTGAGGACTCCCAGTCTCTCCTCATATGACTTTTGGTGTAGGCCTTGCACCATCTTTGTTACTCTTCTTTGAACTGCCTCACCCTCCACCTCCAGAACTGGACATAGTACATAGAAACATAGAAGTTGACGGGCAGCAGATAAGGACTGCAAGGCCCATCCAGTCTGCCCATGTTTTCTACCTTATGAATGTGCAGTAGGCCTCTACTCTTGTCAATGGGCTATCTATTCATACTCATCTGTATTGCTTCCTTATGCCTATCCCTTGCCTGTTTGAAGCCCTGCACTGTGTTCATAGCAGCCACTTCCTGAGGTAGGCCGTTCCATGCATCAACCACCCCTTCTGTGAAAAAGAACTTCCTCACAGTACCCCTTAATCTACCTCCCTGTAATCTCATGCTGTCCCCCTGTCCTGCTGTTTTTCTTGTATTGAAACATGTTACTCTTTCACCTGGTTAATGCCCTTAAGATGTTTGAATGTTTTGATCATATCACCTCTCTTCCTCCTTTGCTCAAGGGTATACATACTGAGCTCTGTTAATCTGTCCTCATATGTTTTCTGATGCAGTTCCTGCACCATTTTGATTGTCCTTCTCTGGACTGCCTCAATTTGGTTAGTTATTGTGCAAGTGCGGCCTCCAGTACTGCATGCAGTACTCCAGATGGGGCCTAACCAGCGTCTTGTAAAGAGGGATTATTGCCTCCCTATTACAACTTGTAATACCCATACTAATACACCCCAACATCCCCTGCTTGGATGATTTCAGGTCATCTGTGATGATGATGCCCAAGTCTCTCTCTTCCCTTGTGATTGCCAGCCACTGCCCTCCCATCCTATAGGTAGCTTCAGGGTTTCTCTTTCCTGTGTGCATGAACTTGCACTTCTTTGTGTTAAACCCCATTTGCCACTTTTCTTGACCATTTTGCCAGTTTATCCAGATCTCTTCTCATTCTGTCCACCCCATCTGGATCATCTACTCTGTTGCAGATCTCGGTGTCGTCTGCAATGTCACTGATGAAGATATTGAAGAGGACTGGCCCCAGAACTGATCCCTGAGGTACCCCACTTGTAACTTACATCTCTTCTGACTGTATACCGTTTACCGCCACTCTGTTTTCTGCCCGCCAACCAGTTTGCCACCCAGTTGACCAACCTCTGACCCACCCTGAGCATACCCAGCTTATTAATCAATCTTCTTTGAGGAATAGTATCGAAAGCTTTGCTGAAGTTGAGGTAGGCGACATCAACTGCACTCGCTTGGTCCACCATTCTGGTTATCCAGTCAAAGAAATCTGAGATTAGTTTGACAGGACCTTCCTGTTGTAAACCCATGCTGTCTGGGATCCTGTGCTCCTGTGGAATCCAGGTGTTGCACTGTCCTTTCCTTAAGGCAGGGGTGTACAAATCCTATTGCCCCCTGTCCAGGGCAAGTAAATTTCCATGAAGGGCAAGTACAAAAAGAGAGCAGATTTCATTTTGATGAATAGGGGCAAGTGAAAATTCAGCTACAGTCATGGCTGGGCAAGTCCTAAAAGTTTTGATTTGAGCACCCCTGCCTTAAGGAGTGCCTCCATAATCTTGCCCACTACTGAGGTAACCGACTGACTGGTCTGTAGTTCTCCGTCTCCTCCCACTCTTGTGGAGCAGGATCACATGAGCTCTTCTCCAGTCTCCTTGGACTTCTCTTGTGCTCACAGACTCACTAAACAGTTCTGCTAATGGCTCTGCTAGTTCCACCCTTGGCCCCTTTAGTACCCTGGGATGCATGCCATCTGGTACTATTGCCTTGTCCACCCTGAGCTTAGCAAACTCTTGTAGGACCCTTTCTTTTTTTGAAGGGACTTGTGCACACCTCCCTTCCCCCTGTGTCCATGGTGCTGAGCTGTGAGCCCTGCCCTACCTTCTTAGTAAATACTAAGCAGAAGTATCTATTTAGGATAGATACTTTTCCTTTGTCCTCTTCCACACACTCCCCCTTATCCCCCTTGATCTTGGTGTCCCCTCTGGACTTTCTTCTTTCACTGATGTATCTATAGAAAGTCTTTGAAATATAAAGAACCTCAGTGTACAAACACTGAGGCAAGGGTTACCCCAAAGGGCATTTGGCTGGGAAGCCAAGTTTCAAGAAAATACAAAATCACACATGCCCACACAATGCAAAGCATCATGGGCTGCATATGCAGATCACCACAGAATGTTATGCTGGTTCAACTTTAAGCAGAATTGCATGGTGCCGAAGGGCCTCTCCACACAGTTTAGAGGAGCTGAGTTAGATAAGACAGCCGACAGTATAGAAAGTCTTGTCCCCTTCTTTTACTGTTCATGCTAGTGTTTCCTTGGCTTGGGCCTTTGCTTCCCTTAAGGAAGTTTGCTGTGCCTCCCTGTCTTTGTCCTGCTGCATTCCCTTATATTTCCTGAAGGCCAACCTTTTGGCTCTGATCTTTCCTGCTACTGTTTTTGAGAACCAGAGTGCTTTCTTCCTTCTTTTGCTCTTGTTTTTCTTCCTAACACAGTGGGATTTTGCTTCGAGTATTGCATCCTTAATGCTTGCCCACTTTGCCTGTACCCCCTCGCCTGTATTTCTTCTTGCCAGGGCTAGCTTAACTCTGTCGGATGTCTTATCCAACTCGGCTCCTCTAAAGTTCCATATGTTTGCCTTGCGATGGGATGATTTAGTTCTAGTGGCCAAATTGAACCATACAATGTGATGGTCACTGGCCCCCAGGTGGTGATCTACCTGGAGATCTATGATCCTTTCCCCGTTGGTCAGTACTAGATCTAGGATAGCAAAAAGAAACACAGGTGAGGAGGTACAGGCAAAGTGGGCAAGCATTAAGGATACAATACTTGAAGCAACATCCCATTGTGTTAGACAGAAAAGGAAGTGCAAAAGAAGAAGGAAACCACTTTGGTTCTCAAATACAGTAGCAGAAAAGGTCAGAGCCAAAAGGCTGGCCTTCAGGAAATATAAGGGAACACAGCGGGATGAAGATAGGGAGGCATACCAAACTGCCCTAAGGGAAGCAGGTAAGGCAGTAAGGCAGGCAAAGTCCCAAACTGAGGAAACACTAGCACTAACAGTAAAAGAAGGTGACAAGACTTTCTATAGATACATTAGTGAAAGGAGAAAGTCCAGAGGGGGTATTGCTAAGCTTAATGGAGAAAAGGGAGCATGTGAGGAGGAGGACCCTGTAAAGGCATCTATCCTAATAGATACTTTTGCTCAGTATTTACTGAAGAGAAGGTAGGGCAGGGCCTACAGCTCAGCATCATGGACACAGGGGGGAGGGAGGTGAGCACTACTCCCTTCACAAAAGAAAGGGTCCTACAAGAGCTTGCTAAGCTCAGGGCGGATAAGGCAATGGGACCTGATGGCATACATCCCAGGGTACTTAAGGAGCTAAAGGAGGAACTAGCAGAGCCATTAGCAGAATTGTTTAGTGAGTCTCTGAGCACAGGAGAGGTCCCAGAAGACTGGAGAAGGGCTCATGTGATCCCACTCCACAAGAGTGGTAGCAGGGAGGAGGTGGGAACTCACAGACCGGCCAGTCTCACTCAGTAGTGGGCAAGATTATGGAGGCACTTCTTAAGGAAAGGATAGTGCAACACCTGAATCCATAGGGGCACAGGATCCAAGACAGCATGGGTTTACAAAGGAAGGTCCTGTCAAACTAATCTCATAGATTTCTTTGACTGGGTAACCAGAGTGGTGGACCAAGGGGAGCAGTTGATGTCGCTTACCTTGACTTCAGCAAAGCTTTTGACACTGTTCCATATAGAAGATTGACAAATAAGCTAGGTAGGCTCGGGTGGTCAGAAGTTGGTCAACTGGTGGCAAACTGGTTGACTGGCAGAAAACAGAGAGTGGTGGTAATGGTATACAGTCAGAAGAGATGCAAGTCACAAGTGGGTACTCAGGATCAGTCCTGGGCCAGTCCTATTCAACATCTTCATTAGTGACCTCGAGATGGACTAGAGGGTAAGGCTTGTCTGTTTCATGGATGACACCAAGATCTGCAACAGAGTAGATGATCCAGATGGGTGGGCAGAATGAGAAGAGATCTGGATAAACTAGCAAAATGGTGAGAAGAGTGGCAACTGGGATTTAATGCAAAGAAGTGCAAAATCATGCACATAGGGAAGAGAAACCCTCAGCCACTTATAGGCTGGGAGGGAGTTGCTAGCAGTCACAAAGAAAGAAAGAGACTTGGGCATCATCATCACTGATGACCTAAAATCATCCAAGCAGACCTCTAAAGCAGTAGGTAAGGCTAGGGGTGTTAGGGTGTATTAGTAGGGGTATCAAGTCGAAGAGGGAGGTAATAATCCTCTGTACAAGACATTGGTTAGGCCCCATCTGGAGTACTCTGCAGTATTGGAGGCCACACCTTCACAAGGACATTAACCAAATTGAGGCAGTCCAGAGAAGGGCACCAAAATGGTGCAGGGACTGCATCAGAAGACATATGAGGACAGATTAACGGAGCTCAATGTGTATACCTTGAGCAAAGGAGGGAGAGAGGTGATATGATCGAGACATTTAAACACCTTAAGGGCATAAACAAGGTGACAGAGTCTAACATGTTTAAATATAAGAAAAATAGCAGGACAAGAGGACACAGCATGAGATTAGAGGGAGGCCGATTAAGGGGGAATGTGAGGAAATTCTTTTTCACAGAAAGGGTGGTAGATGCATGGAATGGCTTACCACAAGAAGTGGTGGCTATGAATACAGTGCAGGGCTTCAAACAGGCATGGGATAGGCATAAGGGAGCAATACAAATGACTATGAATAGATAGGTCACTGACAGAGCAAAGGCCGATGGCACATTTATAAGGTAGAAAAAGAAATGGGCAGACTGGATGGGCCTTGTGGTCCTTATCTGCCTTCAACTTCTATGTTTCTATGATTAGCAGGTTTTTTTTTCCCCCCTTGGGACAATACTAACTGTACAGAAATCCTTTATATAGGTTTTCTAGAAGTGTTGTGTTTGTTAAACACAGTGAGTCAAGTGTTGCGCATTTTCACAATGTTTTAGCACTTTTATGAGCAAAACGCTAGTCAATTTTTAGAGTTAAATAAAACTCTGGATAGTCCTGTTTCTTGTGGGTTGTTGTACAAGTTGTTTGAGGCCCTCCCCTGCAGGGAATCCATCATGTGTCTAGTTCTGGCAGATGTTCCTGCTGGTATTGACCAATCTGTATCTGGCATGTTGAAGTCTCCCTTTAGCTGTCATGTTTTGTATGTCTTCTAACAGTAATGTGTCTGTGTCCTCCCCGTGGTCTGGAGGCCTATAGACAACCCCAGTTTGTATGGCTGTTCCATTTCCTGTTTCCATGGTGACCCACAGATCTTGCTTCGAGAGGGCTCTTGTAGTAGGTCTAAGCCATCAGGCGTCAGGACCCCACGAGAAAATCTTCTAGCCAGCCGTCTCTGGCAGGGACTGCCCCCACGTCAGCGCACATCAGTATAAAGGGGTGGTCCCTACACCCGGCTTCCAGTGCTTTCCCACCGTCTGCTTGCGAAAGTACCTCTGGGAAGAACAGTGCTACTAGCATCGCCATTTTGGATGAGTATTTACTTCTCTTCATACTTCTTCGAAGTTTTTGTTACTTAATTGTTTAATATTATCGGCTGTGTATGTTGTCCCCGATGCTATCAGACTCACTTAAAAATAAGTGCGATTTCGTGTGGATCCCAACTCGGATAAGGATGACCACTACCTGTGCCTCTTCTGTCTAGGCCCGGACCACCGCATGGAGGAGTGCGACCACTGCCAGAAGTTCAGTTCGGTCACCCGAAATAGGCGGCAGCAGTCCCTGGAAGCCCATATTGTAAAGATAAAGATTGCCTTCATAGAAAAAGAATTGAAAAAACTCGGGCAGACATCGACCTCTCCCGAAGGCCACCATAAGAAAAAAATGGACAAGGAGAAGCATATGGACAGGGACTCTTCATCCACAGCCCTGCTGACTTCGGCTGGAGTCGCGGTCTTACAGGTATCTTCCCATTGGGGAGACCGTTCTGTGGCGGCCGCTTTGGTGGTGTCAAGCCCCCGGATGGGTTGTACTAGGGCCCGACAGGTGCCTCCGGTGCAAAGGAGGCCTCCACTCCGGTTACAGCCGCTTCTTCCACATGGCCTAATGGTGCGAATGGGTCCGATAAGTCAGGCTCCGGCTCTGCCGTTTCCCGCCTGGACATGGCTGTTAAGTCAACTGGCCCATCCGACGAACGCCCAGCCTGCGATTCCCCCGTCAGGTCCTAATGTTACACCTGACGTTCGGGGGTCGCTGCAGCTGACTCCTGACCATGTGCTGCTGGAGGCCCCTCCTCCGCCACCTCCTCCTTTTGAGTCGGCCCCTACTTCCCAGCTGGGGATGAGGACCAAGGGATGCTTGTCACCGGGGTGCTTCCAAAACGCCAAAGTCTCTGGACACCGATCCGACGATGGGCCCTCCACCTTCGCTTACTGGCTTGCCATTGCCCGACAGCCAACCTTTAGCTTTGCTGTCTGGGCCTGCAGGGCACGTTTTTCTGGACGCTCCTGCAGGGCCTTCGTTCCCACCCCCACTGTCCACCAGGCCGACGCCAGATCCGTCAGGCTTTCTGGTTGGGCATCAGTCAGGACCGTTGGCTTCTTCGGGCCTTCCAGCGCCGGGATACCCTACACCACAGTACCCAACGCCAGTATTCCCTGGTCCAGGCTTCCCACCGTCTGGCTTCGGGTACCAATACTATGGGTTCCCAAGTCCTAACAAAGAAACGGAGAATTTGATGGCAGATGAGGACCGCTTGGCCCACCTAGTCTGCCCATTTCCCTACCTAATGGATAAGCTGCAGATCCTAGTTAACCAACAGCCTACTTCTTCCAACCCCCCACTAGAATTGCCTTATGTCTATCCCATGCATTCTTGAATTCTCCCACTGTTTTTGACTCCACTACCTCCTCAGGAAGGCTGTTCCATGCATCTACAACCCTCTCCGTGAAAAAATACTTCCTCACATTACCTCTGAGCCTTCCCCACTCAATCTTCTAATTGTGCACCCTTGTTCTTGCACATCTCTCTTTCTGAAAGATCCTTCTCCTTCACAGCCGCAGGTGGACTTGAAGATGGTCCTGACCTCTTGGTGGGCTGAAGCCAAATCCCAGCTCACCTCGGAACTGGATAAGTATCAGCCGACACCAGACCCAACACCGGGGCCCCACACATTAGCTGGAGGAGATTCCTCTACCTTTACCAGATGCCAGACCAGAACCTTCAACTGGCTCTCGTTCTAGGGATTCTCTCGCCCCTCTGGATGCTTCCAAAGCGGTCGAACTCCCCCTTCCTGCGATAATTACTTAAAGCTCTTAGGAGTCCTCTGAACCCGAGAGTGACTTCGAACCCTTGAAACCAGGAGACGAGCCTCGTACTCCAGAGCTGCCCAAACCGAATGATTCTCCTAAATCCCTTCTGGAAGATCCTTCCTTCCTGGAGTTATTAAAGAAAATCCAGGTAGCTTATGATTGGGAGACGGTGGAGCAAGATCCCCAACTGCAGAAGTTAGCCGTGCACTTAGATTTGGCTGAATCCTCACCCACAATGATTCCACCCTGGATCGAACCTCACGAGGATCTCGTCTCGACTATTTGGAAACAACCTTCCTCCTTGGCTCCTCTTCCTCGCAAGGCGGATAGGCTCTACCAATCCCCGGCAGGCAAAGATTTTGTTAGCCTTCACCCTAAGGTGGATTCAGTCATCAGTGCCGTCCACGACAGAACTGCTAATCTTAAACACCTGAGCTCTTCTCCCCCGGACAGGGAATCAAAACTTCTGGACCAGTATGGAAAGAAGGTCTTCGCCTCCTCTACCCTGGGTATTAGGGCCCTTAATTACATGGCCTACATGGGGGGATAACCAGCAGTCCATTCTCAGTCAGGTGGAGTCTAAGTTGGATTCTCTTCCAGATTCTGAAACCAAACAAGAACTGGGAAACCTTGTCCACTCGGCGAGATCTGCCTGTAAGCACATGCTCCATGCCACCTATGATGCAGTGGACACGGCTGGCAGATATTCAGCATTCACCGTTGGGTTATGGCGCCATGCCTGGCTTCGCATTTCCGGCTTGGCGCCCGAGGTGCAGACTGCCATCCAGCACACCCCCTTCCTAGGGTTGGTGCTATTCAGCAGTGACATCAGACATAATCACCGACCTACAAGAAAAAGGGCAAGCCTTGATTACCCTGGGCAGGGCTTTCCTCCCTTCAGACAGGATCGAAACTCTGCAACTCCATGCTCGTTTCCTGACCTCTCTAAACAGGGTCTCGGTTCAAAAGGTCCTTCACCTTCTAGGCCTTATGGCAGCAGCCATTCCGACTGTCCGTCTGGTGGGTCAAATAATGGATGCTCGGAAACCGATGTGTTTTTTTTTTTTTTTTTTTGTATGTTATTTCTCAGGAGCTCTGGCCCCCCGCACTCCACCGTTCCTCCGGCGCCATCCCCGGACATGAGACCCCCTCCCTTCAGCACCCCGCGACTTACCCTTCGCGGCAGGGTGGTGGGGAGTGACTCAACCCACCCGAACGGGTCCATGACAGGGAGGCGTCCTCCGGGAATGGCGACGGGGAACGACGTCGTGCTGCCAGGCTCCATTTTTTCGGAATTTTTCTCCTGGCGGGCATGGAGTGCAATGACGCCAGCGACTGAGTGCGCACCAGTCAAGCGTCCGCCACGTCCCGCCTCCCCCCTGTCTCTGCGGCTGCGTGCTGTCGATCCCCAGCCTCCGCTAGTCAGGCAAGCACCGCCGCCTGATCTCTCGCCCGGAGATGGAGCAGTCCTCCGACGCCGCTCCATCTCCTCCCGCCGACCCCCGACAACCCATGCTCGTTCCCGAACCCGGGTCGCTGGCGTGGCGTGAAGTGTAGCGACCAGCGCTTCAACCCTCAGCGCCACCGGGCCGGCTCGGAAACCAATGTTATCGAACCCGGGATGACCTGGATCACGAGGTCCTCATTTCGGACATAATGATCAGGGATCTTCAGAGATGGTTGGTTCAGGAGCACCTCAGTTTAGGGGTTCCATTCTGCTCCACTCTTTCCTCCCAGACTCTGACAGTGGACGCCTCGGGCTGGTTGGGGAGCCCACTTTGGGTTGCACAAGACACAGAGGAACTGGTCCAATATCGAAAAGTGGTTGCACATCAGTGTTCTCAAACTGAGGGCGGTCCTCTATGCTCTTCAGTCTCTCCATCCCTTCATTCTTCTCGGCCAGCTTCTGGTACAGTCAAACAACGTGCATTGTCTGTCTGGTACCTCAACAAACTTTGGGGGGGGGGCCTCTTTCCTATCCCCTGTGCCGGGAGGCAGTGAGGTGTGGTATTGGGCATCACCGCACAACCTACACCTAACAGTGTTCCAAGTGCTGGGTGTACAAAACACTCTGGCAGACGCTCTGTCGTTCATCGGCCAGATCCCACGAGTGAGAAATCAAGCAGGATGTTTTAAAAGACATCTTCACTCAGTGGGGGGCACCACAGGTAGACCTGTTTGCGTCCCCCAACAACACCAAACTTCCCACCTTTTGCTCGCTCACTCCAGGGCGAGACGTTTTCTGTCAGGACACGCTGTCTCTGTGTTGGATGAACAGATTAGTTTATGCTTTCCCTTCAATACCTTTGATTCCGAGAGTTCTGAACAAACTGCGGGTGGAAGGGGCGCACATGATTCTCATCACTCTCTTCTGGCCAAGGCAAATTTGGTTCTCTCTACTGCAACAGTTCTCGGAAGAGCCACCCACCTCTCTTCCGCTGTCACAGGACCTGCTGACCCAGGATCAGGGGACCCTGGTCCATCCAGGTCTCGGATCACTCCATCTGCATGCCTGGCTCCTGCAGATGTAGCTGCTGCTCACGTTGGCGTTTCTTCTCAAGTTGCTGACATCCTAGTGGAGGCCTGAAAGCCTTTCACCAGGTCTACTTATGCCATGAAGTGGAAGCGGTTTTCCATCTGGGTGGGTTCCAAGGATTTGGAACCCTTTTCCTGCCCGGCAGCCAGGATCCTGGATTATCTGAGGTATCTCTGTGACATGGGTCTTGGATACTCCTCGCTGAAAGTACATCTGGCAGCCATTTCAGCCTGCCATCTTGCAGTAGGGGACAAGTTGGTACCTCAGTTAGAGGTCTCCAAGACCTTCCTTTGAAGGGTCCTTCACTTAAAGCCCCCTCTCTGTAATCCTGCCTCCTCCCCCCGGGACCTCCGTTTTCTTTCTGGAGAAGCTCACACTGCCCCCTTTGAGACAGCTGATGCTGATCTGTGTTTCCTTTCCTGGAAGACGCTTTTTCTCATGGCCGTCACGTCTGCTGGAAGGATTTCCAAGCTCCAGACCCTCGTGCAAAATCCCTTGTATGATTTTTCCACAGGGACAGAGTGGCCATACATACTAACTCAAATATCCTTCCTAAAGTGGTGTCTTGAGTTCATCGAGCTCCTCTGGTCATAGTGACTGCCCAGTCTGCACCCTGTCATAACATGTCTGTAAAATAACAGTAATGCCTCTTAGTTCCTGATGCTGCTGTCCAGGGTTTACTGTTTGTTGCTACACTCTGCAATCTCTCTCTCTCTCTCTCTCTCTCTGTGTGTGTGTGTGTGTGTGTGTGTGTGTGTGTGTGTGTGTGTGTCTCTGTCTGTCTGTCTGTCTCATTTAAACACAGCAACAGCTGGGCTCACATTTTGACTTGAGGGGGAGGAGGAAAATGCAGCACAGGCAGTGTCACCATTAATTTTCTGCTGGGTCTTGTGCTAAGCCTCTCCCCTGCCCTTGCTGCTGCTTGCTCCATTTCTTTCTGCATCTCTGTTGTGCTAGCCCCCTGATTGTGCTTGCCACCCCTACCCACACCCCTTGTGGCACCAGGCATCTTTTTAGCCTGTGTAACAGGCCAAACTTACAAAGCAACCAGCACTAGCAGCAGGATCCAAATCCAGAGGATCATAATTGGCCTAGTCAGACACTTGTGAGCAGCACAGAATAGCACATCCCTCCCCCCCAGAGTCCTTAGCAGTCACTTACCAGGCCTTCACACTCAGGGACTGTCACTTCGACTTCTCTTTCATTTTTCTGGCCTCCATCCTCTGGATCACACTCCGGACACGACTCCTGGCCTCTTGCTACTCCCGACTCAATCAGATCGGACACAAAACACAGACTTCTGGTGACCTGAGGCATGATGGCGATAAAACAGAACTTCATGTTCCCTTGCTACTGGCTTCTTCTCATCGGCGGCGACTCCTCTCACGTTATTTGATCTTCATGAGCATTCAAAGCTCACTTAGGCAATTTTTGTCAGCAGCCAAACATCTAGGAGCTCGATTCGGCTATTTTCGGCAGCGGCACCCTAGCGGCAATAATGGGAACTGCACCTCAAGTCGGAACCCTGGAAGCATATTTATACGCTATTATTGTTAAAATGGTTGCATAATTAAGTTTTCAGCCTAAACACGCCTCATACACACAGCTTATCTGGAGCCCTGGCTACAGGAAATGTCATGACTGTGTTACTCTATAAAAGGAGTGTAGCATGGGGTGGTTGGGGATGGGTGTGGGTAGTTGGGCCCTTTCCCTGCTGAAAAAGAACCACAGACGAAAGAAACCAGAAGGTAAAAGCAGAAACCATCAACCAACAACAAATGCAGTAGCCCTGAAAGCTTGGCCTAATGTTAGATAAAACTGTAAAACCTGTAAGCACCACTTGTAACAATTTCTTAGAAGATATACCCTGCAAAAAACACTTTGCTACAGAGAAAAAATAAGCCAGCAACAGAAGATATAACTTGCAAAAAACAATTTGAATCAGAAGATTACAGCAATAATCTGTAAGTCCAAAACGGTAACAAACCTGTAGGTGCACCCTGTAATATTGCAACAGAAAGTATACCCTGCAACAGCAGTTGGAATCGGAGAAAAATAAAGCAGTAAAATGTAAGCAAAAAACAGTAATAAAACGTGTACGCACAAAAGAAAATGGTAACACACAGTAAATCTGCCTGGTCAAAAGAAACCTTAATCTTTTTTCTTTCTCTGATGATGTTGTTCCTTGCTGTGTCCTTACAAGCAAACCTAGAAGAAAAGAGCTTGGGTGAAGCTAGATGACTTTGCAAGCAAACCTAGTCTTCCACCTCAAAAACGCCAATTCAGACTTTGTACTCCAAATGAGGACTCGCTAATGATCTGTACAGTGGCATCACCACCTCTTTTTTTATCTGCAGGTGCTACTAACATACTAAAATGCTAACAGAATAGGCCTAATGGTCCTCTGTGTCTGCTCGTTTGGTCAGCCCTCACTCTGGGAGCCGATCTTGCTGCCCCCCTTGCCCTCTCTGGCTTCTCCCTTCCCAGTCCCGGATATTCTTGCTGCACTGGACTTTGCTTTCAGAACCCTTCCCCTGTACCTGTCCCACCCCCTCTTGAAGCCCTCCACCGTCTCTGCCTCCACCAGCCCCCCTGCAGCGGATTCCATGGCTCCACCACCCTCCTCAGTGAAGCAGCACCTCCTTCTTTCTTCCTGAGTCTCCCCCCCACCAGCTTCTCCATGCCCTCTAGTTGTGCGCCCCCTTCGAGCACACTGATCAAGCTTCTCCCTGTTTACCCCTTCGTGTACCTGAAGACCTCTATCATGTCTCCCCCCACCCCACCCCCGGTCCCTTCTCTCTTCCAGTGTGTACATATTTAGCTCTCCCGAGCCTGTCCCCAAGCCCCCGATCATTTTGGTTGCCCTCCTCTGGACCCTCTCCAGGAGTTCAATGTCCCTTTTTAAGTGTGGCCTCCAAAACTAACATACTAACTTACTAAAATGCCAGCAGAATAGGCCTAACTGTCTTTCATGTCTGCTCGTTTGGTCAGCCCCCACCCTGAGAGCTGACCTTGCTGCCCCCCTCGCCTTCTCTGGCTTCTCCCTTCCCAGTTTCGGATATTCTCGCTGCACTGGATTTTGCTTCCAGAACCCTTCCCCTGTACCTGTCCCACCCCCTCTTGAACCCCTCCACCGTCTCTGCCTCCATCTGCCCCCTAGGCAGCGCATTCCATGGCTCCACCACCCTCTCAGTGAAGTAGCACCTCCTCCTTTCTCCCTGAATCCTCCCTCCAGCTTACACCCATGCCCTAGTGGCCCCCTCCTCTTCCTTCCTTCGAAGCACCCTGACTGTTCCTCCCCTATTTACCCCCTTCATGTACCTGAAGACCTCTATCATGTTCCCCCCGGTCCCTTCTGTCTTCCAATGTGTACATATTTTGCTCTTCGAGCCTCTCCTCATAGGTCCTGTCCCCCAAGCCCCAAATCATTTTGGTTGCCCTCCTCTGGACCCTCCCGAGGAGTTTAATGTCCCTCTTTAAGTGTGGCCTCCAAAACTGCACGCAGTACTTGAGGTGCGGCCTCACCAAGCAGTTATACAGAGGGAGTATCACTTCCCTTCTTCTGGAGGTGACCCCCCTAGCGATGCATCCCAGCATCCTGTTGGCCTTGGCTGCTGCCCTCCTACAAGTCTCCGAGTTGTTCATCTTGACATCCACCACCACCCCCAGGTCCCTCTCAGCCATCGAGACTTGTAGCATCTCCCCCTCCCCCCCAGGGTGTACACTTGGCCCGGGTTTCTGGCCCCCAGGTGCAGTACCTTGCATTTCCCTGCATTGAACCTCAGCTTCCACTTGCACGCAGTACCTGAGGTGTGGCCTCACCAAGCAGTTGTACAGAGGGAATATCACTTCCCTCCTTCTGGAGGTGATCCCCCTAGCGATTCATGACAGCATCCTGTTGGCCTTGGCCTCCTACAAGTTTCCGAGTTGTTCATCTTGACATCCACCACCCCAGGTTCCTCTCAGTCATCGAGACTTGTAGCATTCCCCCCGGGTGTATACTTGGCCTGGGTTTCTGGCTCCCAGGTGCAGTACCTTGCATTTCCCTGCATTGAACCTCAGTTGCCACTTTCTGGACCACTTTTCCAGAGCCTCCAGGTCCCCCTGTAGGGCCACCCTTCCCTCCTCCCCATCCACCACCGCCCCCAGTTTTGAGTCATCCGCAAAGAGACTCATCTCACTCTTGATACCCTTCCTTATGTCAGAGACGTAGGTGTTGAGCAGGAGGGGCCCAAGGACCGATCCCTGAGGGACCCCACTAATGACCCTCCTTGGGGAAGAGACTAGCCCGCCAACCACGACCCTCTGGATCCGGTCCTGGAGCAAATTCCCTATCCATCTGATCATCTGGCTCCCCACCCCCATTTCTCCCAGCTTATCCAACAGGCCCCCATGATGAACAGAGTCAAGCGCCTTGCTGAAGTCAAGAAAGAGGATGTCCACTGGTCTACCCAGGTCCAAGGCACTCGTCACCCATTCATAGAACTCCACAAGATATTTGTCTGACACGATTTCCCCGAGACGAATCCATGCCGTCTATCGTCCAGGCACCCCAACTTTTCCAGTCCCCCTCCCCCCCAGCCTCTCCTTGACAATGCCCTCCATCACCTTGCCCACCACCGATGTCAGGCTGACGGGCCTGTAGTTTCCTGCCACCTCCCTTGACCCCCCCCCCCTTTTGTGGATAGGAACTATGTGCGCCACCTTCCAGTCCTGGGGCACCCACCCTGTCCTCAGAGAGATGCTGAAAGCTCCGCCAGGGTTCTCCAGGACATCCGCCAGTTCCTTCAGCACTCTGGGATGTAATTTATCTGGCCCCAGTGCTTTCTCCATCTTAAGGGACCTGAGGGCTTCCCTCACTCTCTCTGCCGTGATTTCCACCTCTGCTACTCGTCCCCTGCTTTGCGCCCCGCCAATGATGGCCTGCTCCCAGACCGCCCGATGAGTAAGGGTCCCCCCAGTTTCACGATCTCCTCCCATGTTTGATGCAGCCCTCATTTTTCTTGGTAAAAACTAAGGAAGTACTCATTTAGTACCTCCTCCTGCACCCCGGTCTTGTGCCTATCCTCCCTGTTTTAATCCTGCTAATCTGCCGTTTTCACCTTCGTTTTTCCCCAATGTATCTAAAGAACACCTTGTTCCTCTCCTAATTTCCCTGGCCAGGTTCTGCTCCTTCCTTGCCTTAGCCGCCCTCACCACCCTAGTGGCCCTTCTGGCCATCAGCTCGTACTCCCCTCGATCCCTTTCACTCCTTGATCACTTGAAATGCCTGTAGGCCATCTTCTTTCCCCATACCACCTCCTGAACCTCCCTGGTCCACCAGTAGGGTTTTCGGGGCCCTACTGCATTTTCAGCTTAGTCTTGCACAGGTGCTGGTAGCATCCTGCACCCCCCTCCTAATAATTTCCCACCTGCTGTCAGCGTCCATGTCTGGCCCAATCCCATCCAAATGCTCCTTAAGGATCCTTCCCATTTCCTTGAAGTCCGCCCCCGTGAAGTCAGTTACCTCCGTCTTTGTGCAGCCTTCTACCCCTCCTAGATCCAGACAGAACCAGGTCGTGGCATGGTTGCTCCCCGCCAACGGGTCCCTTACCTCCAGGCCCCCAATCTGGTCACTGTCTGCTAGGACCACATCCAGTATCTGCACCTCCCTGGTCAGTTCTCCCACCTGCTGAGTTAGGAACGCGTCCTGAAAGACATCCAGCAACCTCTGTTCCCTGGCCACCAAGGATGTCATAGTCTCCCAGTCCGTTCCTGGCATGTTTAAGTCCCCCAACATCACCACCCTTCCCCTGCCCAATCTTCAGTGTCTCCCAACATCTGCCACCAGACTGTCCTCCAGCTCCTCTGCCAGCACAGGGGGTCTATACACCACTCCTATTTTTACTCTCTCCCCCCCACCCCCGTTATCGAGGTGACCCAAATCGCCTCCACAATTCCTTTTGCCTCTTCCACACCTCCTATGCCAATGCAGTTTTTGACTGTAATTGCTACCCCTCCTCCCCTTCCCTTCCTGAACATGGTGTAACCTTCCAGGTTCAGGTCCCAGTCATGCCCTGCAGTGGCCCAGGTCTCAGTGACCACTGCCACATCCACCTCTCCCTCAGTTAGCATCACCTGGAGCTCAGGCATTTTATTGCCTAAGCTCCTGGCATTTTGCTGGACTACCTTCCATCCCTTCCCTGTACTCCCATTTCCCCTGCTCGTGGTCCCATGGGGATTCCGTCCTCCCCCTGTCTGCACCTTACCAGATGGCCTTTTCCCACATCCCACCAGCTCCCGGGGGAAGGTGGAGACAGAGTCCCTGCTTTATCTGACCCCCCATAGCCTCTTCTCTCATCCCTCCACCCTTCACAAGTTTAAACCCCACCTTTCACCAACGAACCCCTCTATTTTCAACTTAAGCATTTTCCTCCCCTCCAAGTTGAGATGGAGCCTATCCCTAGCATATAGCCCCCAATCCCCCCATCAACCCATACCCTCTGGCCCCACACCACTTCCTGAGCCACTTGTTTATCTCCCTAATCTTCCTCTTGTGTTCCCCTCTAGCCCTCGTCACCAGCAGGATTTCCGAGAAGGAAATCGCGCATCCTATATTGTGACAGACCCTGGGTAGCTCCCTGAACCTCGCCTGCATCTCTAGCTCACTATTTCCCTCAATGTCATTTGTACCCAAGTGAACCAGTATGTCTGGGGAACCTCCACAGTCCTTTGCCAGCTGATATATCTCATGTTTGGCCCTGTGCACCGTTGGTCCAGGGAAGCATTTTGTTTTAACCGGGCTGGCATCCCCCTCCCTATCCCATTTGATCCCCCTGGTCATGGAATCCCTCAACAGGCACACTGTGAGTGCCTCTTTTCCTCCATTCCCGCCCCTTCCATGTCCCTCATCCTTTCTACTGGCTCCTTGCTCCTCCCCCTATCTGGGTGCCACCTGCCACCCTCCATATTTGCCCAGGCTACCTCCTCCCTCCATTCCTATGCCTCTCCTCCTCCAGAGTATCCTTCTGTGCCCAGCTACCCCCAATCACTGCTCGCGACTGTCTCTCCCCTCCCCGCTAAACTAGCCTGGCTCGTCCACCCTTTCTTCCCATTTCCGGTCAGCCCTCCTTGCCTGTCATGCCCCTCTGACCCAAACCTTCAGGACCCTTTAGTGTATCCTCCTTGTACTTCTGGTCCTCCTCCTTGCCTTTTCCTCCCAACTGGTCCTTCTCCTTGTCTCCCTGTACCCCCTCCTTCACCTGCTCTGACCCCCTGCTCCCCCCGTTTTCCCCGCATTCCAAGTTCCCCCTTACTTTTCTGCTTTCGGTCCCTCCTCCTACCCCCTACTTCCTTTCTATCTCTACGCTCCTGTCGTGCTACAACCCCCCCTTCCTCAAGCATAAGTAAAGAATTGAAATGGTTACTGAGCTTAAGGTCCGATCCGCCTCCCCACCTTGCTTCCTTCCTTCTGTCTAGCCCCCAGCCATCTGCCTAATTCCTTGAGAATATCCTCCTTTTGACCCCCTTCTGTGAGGGTCCCCAGTTTACCTGCCTGCTACCTTGGTAGTATACTCCTTTTGGGCCCCCTCTGAGTCCCTGTGCAACCCCAGAGTCCACTCCTTTCCCTATGCCCCCAACCCTCGTGCTTGGTGCATCCCCATGGTGGTACCTGCTTCCTTGGTAGTGCCCTCGTTTTTGGGCCCCCTCTGTCAGGGTCCCCATGAAACCCCAGCTTCCTCTCCTGCACTCCTTTCCCTATGCCCCCGCCCCTAGTGCTTGGTTCATCTCCGTTGGATAGCCCCTGCCGTATTCCCCAAACATACCCCTGCCCCCAGTTAATGGAGGCACTCCTTACAGAAAAGATAGTGCAACACCTGGAATCCATAGGAGCACAGTATCCAAGACAGCATGGGTTTACAAAAGGAAGGTCCTGTCAAACTAATCTCATAGATTTCTTTGACTGGGTAACCAGAGTGGTGGACCAAGGGGGGGAGTAGTTGATGTCGCCTACCTTGACTTCAGCAAAGTTTTTGATACTGTTCCACATAGAAGATTGATAAGCTGGGTAGGCTTGTACTGGATCAGAAGTTGGTTAGCTGGGTGACAAACTGGTTGGCGGGCAGAAAAGAGTGGTGGTAAATGGTATACAGTCAGAAGAGATGCAAGTCACAAGTGGGGTACCTCAGGGTTCAGTCCTAGGGCCGGTCCTCTTGAGTATCTTTATCAGTGACATTGCAGATGGACTGGAGGGTAAGGTTTGCAGATGACACCAAGATCTGCAGCAGAGTAGATGATCTAGATTGGGTGGGCAGAATGAGAAGAGATCTGGATAAACTGGCAAAATGGTCGGCAGAGTGGCAAATGGGGTTTAATGCAAAGAAATGCAAGATCATGCACCTAGGGAAGAGAAACCCTGAAGCCTCCTATAGGTTGGGAGGGGAGTTGCTTGCAATCACAAGGGAAGAAAGAGACTTGGGCATCATCATCACAGATGACCTGAAATCTTCCAAGCAGACCACTAAAGCAGCAGGTAAGGCTAGAGGGATGTTTGGGTGTATTAGTAGGGGTATCACAAGTCTTAAGAGGGAGGTAGTAATCCCTCTTTACAAGACACTGGTTAGGCCCCATCTGGAGTACTGCGTGCAGTACTGGATGCCACTCCTGCACAAGGACATTAACAAAATGTCTGCGCTTCTTACAGACCAATCTCTAGTTTGAACAGAGTATAAAATCTTAACTTCTCTCTTCACCAGGCGGCTACAACAAGTTATACCTCTCCTTATTAATATAGGCCAAACAGGATATTTTCTGTGACATCCGGCGCAGCACAACTTGAGAAGAACCGTCCATATTATAGACCATTTCCATACGACCAGATGCCCAGCAGTGATGTTAATGTTTGGATGCTGAAAAGGCCTTTGATAAGGTTTCATGGGACTTTTTGTGGGGGGTCCTTTCGGGCTTCGAGTTCCCTCCCCAGTTTATACACTTCCTTTTTTAATTTTTACTCTGCACCTTTGGGATGAGTAAGAGCAAATGGTCATATTTCCACGAGGTTCACCTTGGGATGTGGAACTCAGCAGGGCTGCCCGCTTTCCCTTTTGCCCTCTGTAGAGAACCCTTGGGCCAAAGTATATGGTTAAACCCAGATATTTCTGGAATTTCTTTTGGGGGGGTTGGGGTTGAACACAAATTAACCCTGTATGCTGGTGATATGTTGTTCTATTTGACCAGCCCAAATTAATCTATCCCAGCGGTCTTCCGCCAACTCCATAGTTTTTCTGCCTTACCTGGGTATACCCTTAATTCTACTAAAACTGAAGTAGAATTAAGCATTCAGAAAAAATATCCCATGAGATGGGATCTCCCATATATGAAGTATCTCTGGGTACAACTCGGGACACCTTCATCTCAATGTTTCTGTCTGAACTACGCCTCCCTGATAGTTCAACTAAAGCAAGATTTTGCCAGATTGCTCCCGTACCTCTACCTTTATGTGCCCAAGCGCAAGCATTAAAAATGAATGCCGTACCTCAACAGCTCTACTTTTTCCAATGTGTCCCCTGTGTGGTTAAGATACAAGACTTGTACACTTGGCAGTCCTTATTTCTTTAGTTTCTCTGAGGCAATAAACGTTGCAGAGTGCGAAAATGGATACTTTAAATTCCCAAGCAAAAAGGTCTGTCCATCCCATATTTACCTGGCTATTGGGCAGCTGCTCAATTGAGGGTGGCACTTCTCTGGGGCCACCCTTTGTATACATCCCATTGGAGGTCCATTGATCTCTCCATGGCAGCCCAGATGCTGCTTTCGGCGCTTCTTTTTTCTTCTACACGACTGGACTATGTGAAAACTGGTCTTTTCACAGGGACTCTGGCAGTGCTAGAGCATACACAAAACCGCAAAAATGGAACTATAGATGGTGGTCTGAAGACCCATAGTTTTTACCAGCTCACTCAGATCCTTGGTTTAGGTCACCGGCCAGGCAGGGTCTGGTGGCCCCATGGTGGCTTTTACAAGGAAGCTCAGTGATTTCCTTCGAACAAGCTGTCCAGCAATATGGATTGACACCTCTAGATAGATTCAGGTTCTATCACTTGAGGGATTATATTAACAGCCAGATGAGGCCGGCTGGGGGGGAGACTCCAGGCAGCCTCTACTGAGGTATGCCCCCTTCGAGCATATGTGGACTTCTGTGGGGAAAAGGGCAATTTCCTTGCTTTATGCCAATTTTTTGTGAGACCAACCTTTTTCCTTAGAACCAGTTCAGCAGAGCTGGGAATCAGATTTGTTGGTTGCTTTGGAGGAGAAGCAGTGGACTCTGTTCTGTGAGGAGATTTTGCATACTACCTCCTTGCCTACCTGGCTTGAGTTTGTTTGGAAACTCAGAATTCAGTTATTTTTCTTGCTCCTGCTTTTCTTTCAAAGGTTAATTTGAACATCCCCTCCACTTTTTGGACAGCTTGTGGGGAGACGAAGGCGACATGAGCCCATATTTTCTGGACTTGTTCTAGAATTCACACCTTCTGGAGGGAGATTGGCACCCATATTTCTTGGGTGCTCAGGATAACAACCCACTTGGGTCTGGAGCACTTGGTATTAGGTGTTTGTCCCATGATGGGGTTAAGAGGTAAAGAGGCGAAGTACTTGCGGCTCATTGTAGTAGCTGCAGCTGCTAAACCTGTGCCTTGAGGTGGTTTCAGCCTGACCCTCCCTCATTTGCCGATTGGATTTCCATTGTACAACACATTCAGCATTTTGAAAAGCTTACGTTTGGCATGCAGCAAAGAACCCTAGCATATCTGAATCGATGGACCTGTTGGGACATTCATAGTATCTTAGTAAAAGCCAGCAGAATAGGCCCCATGGTCTATCGTGTCTGCTCGGAAGCTAGCCCCCTACCGGGAACTCGCTCCTCCAGCCCCCCGCCCCATTAATTTAGATACAGACTTTTGAATATTTTCAAATTAAATTAAAAGGCCTTGCTTCTATTCACCATTTAATGTGCTTTCTTTCCTCGGTGTCTGTTTTTAATTTTTTTTTTTTTTTTAATAATACCAGATGGTGAAAAATACAGTTTGTTTGGTAAATAATTCAATTCCCCTAAGGCAGTAATTGGTTTAATAAATCCTATATTTCAGTGCTGTAATATATGTAGCTACTGTGTTTGACCCTTGTGATTTTATACTCTTGTTTTACTGTTTTATGATCGTGTTTGTTATATGTGATGTATATTGATTTTTCTGCTACAAGTTTTCAACAAATGAAGTTTAAAAAAAAAAAAACCTGAAAAGGCATATTTGATTACAAATAAAGCTGATATTTCAGGCATGCACATTAATGGTTGCACTGATGCGCATGCCTGCAGTCATGTTTCAGCTCACTATTTCTGTATGTTAGAGCGCTCGTTTTCATTGGTAAGATACTTTGCTAATTTCAGGGGACTGTCCTCTTTCTTAGAAATAACAAAGATCAACATAGCATGGTAAATGAACAACTACTCCTGCATGTGTGAGTGTTCCGGTGGTGGAGCACCATACAGAGAATATCGGATGGGCAACTATGCACAACCAGTGTGTGTTCTGCCACAGATGGGCCCTGATTCCCTCTGACCTTGAGAGCGAAGCTCAAGAGATCCATGGGAATAAGAACCTTGAGGTGGCAGAACACACTGGTTGTTCATAAAGTTGCTCATCTTGTATTTTTTAATAGTGTTATGTGAAATGTGCACACAGCAGTTCTTTGACCTTCAGAATGAAACTGACTTGTGCAGTCTCTAGAGGTTCCAGAATGCTGCTGTACCACAGAAGTGTACAGTCACATTTCATGACCTTTGAACTGTGGTACAACAGCATTTTGAAAGGGATTGAATTCTGTACAGAACAGTTTTCTACTATATTCTATGTAAGCAATAAGACTTGACAGGGTGTGCATTATGGTGAAATAATCTCTCCTCAGGTGCCTTGTTAGGCGTGACGCGCAGCCAAGTGCCGATAAATGCACCTGAGAAGTGCGATTATTTCATCATAATGGCACACGCCTTGAGTGTCTCTTTGCTCTTATAAAATGGTATTTAAATGTATGACTTAAAATGAATGAAAATGAGAAAAAAGTATTTTAAAAATATAAAAATTGGACCTTTCATTGAAATATGTTTCCATTTTAACTCTGAATGCAAAAAAAAAAAAAAAGTCCCTATTCTGGTAACTGGGGGTTAGCTAAAAACATAAACTTTGTGTGGCACACATTTTTATAAGAAAAAAAATTTACCATGCATTTTAAATCAATACAAGTGCTGTTTCTTAAAGAGCAGATTTCTAGATCTTATCTGTGTCAGTCTTCACCATTCATCACAATTGGGTCACTGGCGAGTCATGACCTTGAAACTTTTTTTTGATGGCAGAGTCGACGAGCATCGGCATCAGCTTTGAGGCCGACGAGCGTGGCACTCATGGGTTGGCCATTATGTGCAGTCGACTCTGCCCTCCTGCTAGTTCTTAGTCTCCCGTCGAGGTCACCTCGTGAGAGCTTCGAGATAAGAAAGTGAGGCCTACTTGCTTTGCAGCAAATTTATCCATCGACTCCGTGTCGTTTCTCGGTGCCGTAGTCCGTCGGCTCCCTCCTGCTGGTTCTGTTCTCCACATTCGATGTCACCCAGTAAGATCTTTCCATTACTTTTGTTATACTGCGACGTCGAGTCTTGTTTTGGTGGGGTTTTTTGTCTCAGTTGGAGGGCAAGAAAACTTCAAAGACGGGACGGCCCCCCATGCGGCCGAAAATACTCCCATCACTGACCAGCACGACCGTTGCCTTGCGTGTCTTGGCCCTCTTCACAACATGGATTTGTATGACGCCTGTTTCTCCATGGATCGCCAGGTCATCGAGCAACATGTGTGGAAAGTGGGGCGAGCTTTGCCAACTTTCAGGGGTCGGGCGCGCACACGGGCCAAGCCATCTTCTCTCGGCCTTTCCTCTGTGTCCCCTTCTGGTTCTATACGGGCCAAGGAGGAGGGAACTTCGGCTTCTTGTAGCCTAGCCATGGCCGAGGCTTCTCCCGCGGTGCTGGAGGCCCAGTCCATTTCCTCCAGGAGACGGACAGGAGGCATCGCATTGACAATCACCCCTTCGGGGGCGAAGGCTTCCCCGGTGTCGGACCCGCAGCTCTGAAAGCCCAGGTCGGCGCCGTCCTTGACGCCATCTGTCGGCACTTTTTTCTGGCCTTGGCGCCGTGGGCCCTGACGGAGTCGTCGTCATCGCCGGTCCGTCACTCAGCGCTGTGGCTGCTGTCGCCGCCGATCATGAGCTGATAGTGGGCGCTGTGGAGGTTCTACGGCCCGCCGCCTCAGCGCCCGCCCTCATGTGCCAAGGTTGAGCACAGCACAGTGTCCGGTTCCGGGGTGGTTCGCAGTTCCGGGCTTGGGCATGGCGCCGTTGGTGTTTCGAATCTCTGCTCCAAGAGCGCTGTCGGAGCCATCATCAGCGCAGTTTCGGTTCTTGACACTGCTCGTGGCACCGTGGGATGGGACAGCACCGTGGGGGTTTCTGGCCTCGGCGCTGAGAGCACTGTCGGAGCTGTCTCTGTCCTCGGCGCCGTTCGCAGTGCCGTGGGACGGGACAGCACCGTGTTGGCTTCTGGCTCGGAGACTGCTGCCCTGGTTGGAGCCATGTCTTCTGCCACAATTCGCGATGCAGTGGAGGACACTGGTACCGACTCGGGTATGGTCTCTGTGTCTGGTCCCCTACCTGGTCGAGATGGCAGCAGGCGCCTGCCAACTGTTTGGCACAGAGCTTCGATCTCCACCTCTTCGGAGGAGGAGTCGGACTCTGAGTGAGGCAGGCAGGCAGTTTGGCTCCTTGGAGTTGGCTGTTGGCGTGGGCACCCTCGTAGTGTCCTCAACAAGCCGGAGTCAGCCCCCCTCTGAGGAGCGGGCTGGGGTCAGGGGTTCTGACCAGCAGGCAGCGGTGCAGGCCACCATTGCACTACAGCCCGGCCTCAGAGAGTTCTCTGACCCCTCAGCAGTGGTACCCCCTCAAGTGGTGTGCCTAGATCACCCAATTTTGGGGCCGCTCAGAGCACCCACAGGAGGGGAGAGTGCTGTGCCCTGAATAGCTCCTTTGGGGGACGACCAGGGCTGTCGGTTGCTTAGGCTGGCTGGCTCGAGGAGGAGGGGGGTGCTTTTAGATTTCGAGGGGCATGGGCTCTGTGTGGCGGCCTTTTTCTGGAGTCCACCTGGGCTCTGGGAGAAGCCGTAGCGCGGATCTCCGCTCTTCCCCTTCGGTTTCTTTGAGAGGGCCCCATTCTTTGGAGGTAGGGGGCCGTCCTTCTGGATCTACACAGCCCCGGACACCTCACAGGGGGGATTCTTCTGGGCGCAGCCAAGGCAGTTCCGAAATGGTTGTTCAGCTGTCGGCTGTGGGGTCTTCTGGAGCACCTTCTTCTGCTGGTGCGCTCTCTAGCCCAGGCGGAGGTCAGTCAGTCTCTCTTGTTGGCTCTGCCACATTCTCCGGCACTCCCAGGCATCCTTGGTCCTAGCGGGCCTCTCTCCTGGGAGCAGTTCAGGGCCGTGACTGCTTGATTCCCCGCTTATGTCAGGACAATGGGCAGACAGGTTTTTCAACCTCCCTCTGAGCAGTTGAGGTCCTCCGACTCCTCCTCATCCCCCTCTTCTGAGGGAGAGGAGCCTTCTGTCCACATCTCCTCAGCTGCTAATCTCGCCGAGTATCAACGATTCCTCGTGAGGATGTTGGAAGACCTACATATTACCCCTCCCTCTCAAAGCAATCCAGAGTACTTGGTGCACGCCTTTCTTGGCAACTTCAGCGAGGACACCCTTGTGTTGCCCCCCTGGCCTGCTCCCTTTCAGGAGGCGTCTTTGCATTCCTGTGAGACCCTTCTCCGGAGATCCCGCCCCTAGGGATCTCTGCCAGCGTGATGGCGTCTCTTCCCTCCGGAGTCTCCAGGTTCCATGCCTCATCCTCAGTCAGGATTGATGTAACTGGACACTCCCGATGGGCTTCGCACCCTCCACTGTGACTGGCCCCCAGATCAAGATTCCTTGATTTTTTTTTTTTTAAAACTCTAGTTTATTGACAACAAATGGGTACAAATGCATTTATATCTATCAGACATCATAATCGACTTTATCATGTTATAGTCAACACATTCCACAGCAGTTAATTAATTCCCCTTCTGTATTTTATTTCCTATACTCAGAGAGCTCATTTTTTTTTGTATATTTTGTTTAATTCTGAAATCAAAATTCAGAGTCATAGTTAATCTGGTCCCTTCCACCTCTCGAAAGCCCACCCCAATGCAGCACTCTCCTGGCCCTCTGTCCTCCCTCCACAGCTACTCCACCTCATCACCTTTCATCTTGATTTAAAATGATATTTCTGAATGCGCACCTCTCCACAGGTGCCACCTTGACCATTTTCTTATATATTGATTTGTTTTATGATTCAGTTTAAAGGTTAACTCCTCCGTCTCTGCAATCAAGATTCCTTGGATTTTGACTTCGGGGGGGGGGGACGTTCTACTCGGCACGGTTGCTGCTTTCCATCGCACCACATCAGACCCACTATGCATCCTATGATAGGTTCTTGTGGTCCAGGGTGGGTCAGCTCCTAGCTGCTTTGCCTGACACGGAGCAAACCAGAGATGCCATCGCGCACTTTGCCCGTGGACTGGAGCTAGCAAGGCACCTAGCGAGGGCATCGTACGATGCCAACGAGGTAGCTACCAGTGTCCTAGGGACAGCAATCTGCACTAGGCGGGTGGCATGGCTACGTCTTTCCCGGTTGTCACCCTTGGCCCGGCGTAGGGTGATTAACTCCGCTCACCAGAGAACCTATCTCTTCTCCCGTAGAGCGAGATGGCGTTTGTCTGGGCAACTTCATTCCCCTTAAGGGGGGTTCCCGTCTCACTCTCCCCACACTCTGGCCTCCCCGGGCCCTGAAGGGTTCTCCCTCTTACTGTGTCACCCACTGAGAGCTAAGGGACACTGTCCTTTAGGGTTAAAACCCTCTTCAGGGGGCTCGGCACTCACCCAAATGTGATGAATGGTGAAGATTGACACAGATAAGATATGACAATTACGTACCTACTGTAGTTATGGTCTTTCTGTGTATCTTCACCATTAGTCATCAAAATCTCGCCCACCATACCCCTGGGGCCTCAGTCTCTGGGTCCTCCTCCCTCTCTGTGTCCACCCTTGCCCCCCTCCTTTCTTTGTCAGGAGTGGAATAAACAGTGGCACATAGGGGGATTATATTTCTAGGAGAGAGTGGTCAACGTGGGGGGCATTCCTTCTCCAGTGCTTTGGCTCCACCCCTATGGGGTGGGAGTTGGCAGTTGCCCTTCATTCTCTACTCTTCCTTTGTTCCCATCAATCCTTAATTTTCTTTGTCTGTTGGACAGATCCTTCCTTATTTAAAAAATAAATACATTTTGTTACACCAAAAATCCTTTCCCCTGCGGTGGGGAGAATCCCTTTGTCCTGTCTTTCTCCAGAATAACCGTTTTCTGCCTTTTGGAGTTATTGCCAGTAATTCCGTGCCTTGAATTCTGTCATTAAGCTTTTTGGCTACTCCTTGCAGTTCCTATACAATCTGGAGGCAAGTCAAGGTCCAGGGTATGGTTGCTACCTTCTGTCTCCCTCCCCCCAAAAGCACACCCTAAATTCCTCCTCTCTCCTTTTACCTATTTCAGAGATTGGGGCCCCTACCCAATCCCTTAGTTTCATTCTTCTTTTCTGTCCTCTTAGTCGCTTTATTTTTCCTTTTGGTTTATATATCTTTTCTTTGTCTGTCCTTGGACTTCCTTGTCCCACCCTCCCATCCCTTTTCCTCGCCTCTCTGGTGACTCAGAACTGGCGGGAGGGCGGAGTCGACTGCCCATGACGGTCAACCCATGAGCGCCACACAGTGCGCCGGCCTCGAAGGAGGCGCCGATGCAGCGTCGACTCCACCCATCCAAAAAAAAAAGCTCCCGTGGGGTCGTGACCTCTGGCCAGTAACCCAATTGTGATGAATGGTGAAGATACACAGAAAGATCATAATTACGGTAGGGACATAATTTTCATTTCCTGCTCCCCCAAACAAAATGTACAGCTCGCCTGTCCCTGAAGTGGTGGCTATACATAATTCCCTTTATTTAGTTTTTTATTTTGCAGGTTTTAGGTTATTCCACTTGTAAAATTCCCCCCGTCCACCATAGCCAAAAACGAAGGCATTTCCTGAAGGTGCTGACACACTTCTACTTAGGCACACGCCGCCTGTTTTGTGATTTCAAAATCAATGCTCAGTGCTCATAGAAATCAGTGGGGTGTGCAATGCTGTTCTTTTTTGTGACATCACAAAACAGGGCTGCATGTGCCTACATTAGGGGCATGTCAGCAGCTTCAGGAAGTGCCTTCGTTTTGGCTGTAGGCTAGGGGGAATTTTACGAGTGGAATACCTTTTTAAAACCTGCAGAAAAAAGGGAGTTATGTATAGCCACCAACTCTGGGACAGGTGAGCTGTACATTTTGTTTGGGGAAGCAGGAATTTATAAAACTCAACCTGCTGTTTAATGGAAATGTGCTCAAAACTTTAAACCTGTCAGGTTGCCCTTTTTTGGATGTTTTGGGTTGGGGGGGGGGAGAGTAGATTTCACCTAAAAATATCCATGTATGATTCAAGTGTGTGTTTTTATAAACTTCAGGAATGTATTTCAGTAGTATGGATCTGCCTGTACTTATGTAACTGGGTGTTCCCCTTTTGCTCTTTGTTGTTGAAGTATTATTATCTACTTTCTTCACCCTATGTTTGTTTTTTTGTTTGTTTTTTTAACCTCGGTCTTACCCCACATTGAAGATATGGAATGTTTGCCATGGAATACAGGGATTCAGAATTCTGCTCAGTTCACTGGCAGAATATTAGAATATTCTCTCCTAACATACACATACGTGTACACACACACACACTCACACTCACTTAAAGGCCTTTTCTAGAGCCACAGATTCTATCATCTCACTGTCAGGGAAAGTAGAAGAGATTTCTTTGATAAGCAGTTCGACAGAGGGAGGATTTTTCATTGTCAGCAAAGAAACAGTTAGTGTATGGCGGAACGTTGTTGTTATGCTGCATTAGCTACTTCATCATAGCTGTTGTGCTGCACTAGCTACGTAGCTAGTGCAGCATAACACTTAGAAGGTTGGTGCGCATGCGCAACTGGGCGACTGGCAATCCTCTGTGAATGTCCGTGCCGGCGAAACAGGCCAGAGGAGGCGAATATCACCACAAAAAAAACAGCAAGAAAGTAAGCGTGTCTTTGTATGAGCACGATACACTATGAACGACTGTGTATGATCATTCATACACAAGGGTATTTTTCAGCTCTCAGGGTTTCCATGGTAACGAGATCTCTCGAGCTGCGCTCTCAAGGTCTCCAGTTATCATGGAAACATTCTCTGTTACGAAAACTATGAACAATACTTAATGTTTCTAATGTGTTTGTGTGTAAGTAGTGTGTAATGATCAGGGAAACATTTAATTAATTTGTTTTATTATTTATTTAAGGTAGTTTTATTTTTAGGGCCCAACTGAAGTTTCCTTACACTGTAAAGGTAGCAGCCATGTTTGTGATGGAAGATCAGTTCTGGTTGTAGGGGGACTGATGGGAGATAGTTCTGGTTGTAAGGGGACTGATTTGCTCATTTTATGATGTGGTTTAGGATCAGGATGACTATGCAGTATGCTTGAATACTCAACAGTAACCTGACTGGTGTTAACCAATTAAAGTTCTTTGATTTTTAGACCCATTTTATAAATTGAAATAATGAATGCGTGTCCATGCCTGACTGTGGCCAAAGAGTCATGTCACTCTTAACTGAATTTTCTTTAACAAAAAAAAATGCAATACATCAAAAGCTGGGGCACACTATACTCTCTATTAGCACATACATAGTAACACCACCATCGTGACCTATTACCAAAATAATCCCCCTTCCCCAAAGCTGACGGTGTCCCTTTTTAACTTTTTATTAGCTTATTAAAGATATTGGGCAGGATTCACAAAAGAGATGCACTTGCTCACAACCGCGATTCAGCAAGGGCACTGATGCACCGGCGCATCGCAGATGCATCACATACCACCCAAAATGTTACGCGATGCATCTGGAGGGGTAGTGCAGGGGGCATGCCCATGCATATGGTGCACAGCTCCATTCACAACCCAACCAATAATGATCCACTTATGTGGAGGACAATATTTATAGGCACTTGTCTTCTTTTGTCCTATAAACCAAGTAACCAAGTAACTTGGAGGAGCATGTCTGGAGCAAGTCCAGAGATGCGCCTCCAAAAGATGTCTACAACAAGTAGACTTAAGTGGATGTCCACCCACAGGCAGGCTGTTTTACTGCAGCCGGCAACATAGCAGCCTGCCAACCCTGGCAGTCCAGTGATTCCCCTTTGCATCCCCGGTAGAATGCCATTCGGTGCGGCAATATTCCTGTTGTAATATCAGAACCCCCACCCCCCCCGATCTGATCGCAACATCAAATGGAGTCGCGATTACTCCCTGGTGGTCGAGCAGACCCCCTACCCACTCAGGTACCCCACCTGCTCCCCCAGTCCCAGCACGGTCCTGTCGTTGGCGGTTAGCTCAAACCACCCGCATGACGCCATGGCTGCCTGCCGACAGAGCTGTCTGTGAATGACAGCTACTGTACAACTGGAAGCCTGTTGGTTGACCCTGCTGACCAATGGGCTTGTGGTTTGTACTGTACTGTCATTCACAACAAATGACAAAGTACAGTACACACTGCAAGCCCATTGGTCAGCAGGGCCACTAATAGGCTTCCAGGTGTACAGTAACTGTCATTCACAGACAGCTCTGTCAGCAGGCAGCCATGGCGGCATGCGAGTGGGTTGAGTTCCCCGCTGAAGATAGGACCATGCCGGTATGGGGGGAGCAGTAAACAGCAAAATCTGACAGCAGCGCCCTGTAGGATAAGGGTAGTAGACACATCAGGAAGGTGCAAGGGGGGATAGGAGAGGCCAGTGGCAAGCACTCGGTAGAATCATCTGTCATGCTCCAGAGCACGATTCGTCAGTCTGTCTGAACGATTACTCAGGTTATTTTACTACATGTAATTATTATTTGAGGACAGAGGTGTTTAGCTTCGACATCTTATTAGTCTGTTTTCTAATGAACCATGCAACTGTCAACCTTCAGAGTTCAGTATTTGTCTCATTTTTAAAGTTTGTTCATCGTAGTCTGGGGGGATGGTGTCAGCGCCTAATCTTAAACCCTTATAACAAAGAGCAGCTGATGCCATTAGGAGAACTTAAACAAAATGCAGTATTTACACAGTTGTGCTTGTGTTTCACATTAGTTCTGTAGTTCTCCTCCCCATTAATTATTGAGATCATTGGCATGAAAACAGGATCTTTGCTCCTGAAGAGTTTTGTGTATTTCTTATACTTCAAACAACATGAAGTCTTGCTGTATTCTGACAATATGCAGTTAGCCCCAGCACTTGAACTGCCCCGGAGAGTAAAGAGTTAACTCTATGCAGAAGCATAGAACGTTGAGCTAGAGTTCGGTTTTCAAATCTCTGTCTCTGGTACTTATTAGTGTAACCTCAGATTCTTTACTGTGAAGTCACTCCAGAGAGTTCTCCTTCGCTCGGGTCAGTAAAGTTTCAAAAAAGCATACATGTCTACAGTACAGGTAGTATTGTAGATAAGTAGTGATAATTTTATGAGGAAATTGTTTTTTCTGTGTTTTTCGGTCGGTCCAGTTGGAAATCGACCTTTTGTTTATGTTTGTATTTTCTGGGATTTAGTAGTGGTGTTCCGGTTTCTATCGGTTTCAAAAAAAAAAAAACTGACTTTTTCTATTTTTTTCCACAGCCCGTAACACAGTTGGTAACAGATAGGCAGGGCCCCTAGTGCTCTGCGGCAGCATTTTCTGATTTCTGTGGCAGGTTGCCTAGGCTTCTGCGGCAGCATTTTCTGATTTCTGCAGCATGATTTATTCATTTCTGTGGCAGAATGCAGTCCTGCCATTGGCTAAAATATGATGTGGTGTCATTGATGATATCACATGGCAAGCATAGTCAGGGGGGCTTCAGGATAAAAAAGATTGGTACGGGAACCTGGAAATATGGAAAAACTGAATATCTGAATGAAAATTCACCAAAAGAAAGAATTCCGTGACACTGTATGAATTCTCATGCATGACATAAATTCTATGGAAAATTAAATCGAGAATTCCATGGGCTCACCGATAGGGAGTATTACCTAGCTTGAAGCTGTAAAGGGTAATTTGTTAGTGTGGCCATGTCTAAGAAACCCAAGAAGAAAAAAAAAAACAGTCCCACTGGGTTTCAACACTGTTCCGAGTGTGGGGGAGGCCTTTGCCAAGGCTGACCCCCACCTCATCTGTGCTTGTCTGGGATTTGACTACCTCAAAACAGACTGCCAGATTTGTAAATATTTTCCTAAAGCCACTCTGGAAAAAAGGTTGAGTAGGCTGATGGAAAGAGAGGCTGAGAAGTCCGCTGATCCGGATGGCCAGCCCGGTTCAGTTGCAGCAGAACCGGAGGAGGTGCCCACTGACCTAGGCGATACCTCCTCGGGCAAAAGGAGATCAGACTCGGAGGGGTCGGTTCTGGCAAAAAGGAAAAAGTCAGCCAATTCGGATCCAGCACCACACACTCCAACCGCTGACGAAACAGCCGAAACGATCAGTATAGTTGTCGGATCCGACTCCACTGGATTGCGATCCGGATGCTTATTCTGATGTGGAGTGGAAGGGAGATGAAGAGTATCCCTTCGATTATGATAATGGCCTTGAAGGCCTGGATGTGCCTATTGAACTGGACATCCCCTCAGACAGGCCTTCCAATGTCTCCCCTCTTAGGCTTTCTGAGTCCCCTTCACACTATTTGTTTTACAAAAAAAGTAGCTGAAACCCTCCAGCTCCCAGTGGTAGAAGCTGCTGAGGAGGAAGAGGAGCCTGATTTTTGTTGAGATGATGGACATCCCAGAGACCAAAAGATTGTCTATCCCTCTTCATAAATCCTTGGGGAAATGGACAAAAATGATATTGCAAACACCTAACTCCTTGCGTCTTATAGATAAGAGAAAGGACAGGAGGTATATGTTCTAGGGCAACAGTTCTCAAACTTTGTCACAGTGAGCCTCCCCTAAGACATGAAAAAGATCTTGAGCCTCCCCTAAAATACTGAAATATTTTTGGGCCTCCCCATAGAAAAATAGCCTACTCTTCACAGTACATCAGGAATAAATTGAAACCTCATGGCATAGCTTGCTTTCATGTTATTAAGCTTATTGTACCCCCACCTCCCAGAAGGACAACCTACTTTCTCCAATATTTTGACTCTCAAACCATTGCTACCCCTTGCTGCCATACCTTCATGGGTCAGACTGCTTTTTCTGTTTCTCCACTAACTGGAATAACCTTCCTGCCGACCTCTGCCTCTCCCCCCCCCCACCCTGCTCTTATTCCTACTACCTGTATGGTTAACTCTTGTATTTGGACAGTTCTGCTGCCAGTCTAATTAATCATTGTTCCTTGCGTTGTTGGTTTATTGTTACGTAATTTGTTTGCACTTTACTTTCATTCATTTTCTATTGCTTGAGTGTTTTGCAGTTACATTTTGAATTGTATTCTCTCACTACCCTTCCTGGTACACCTGAAATAAGCCATGGCTCAGTGTACAGTACTTTCCCTGGTCACAGACTTGTGAATAAATACATACATTCACCTACTTTTATCCTCTTTCAGTTTGCCTTATCCTTCACTCAAACTCTATAAAGTTCAAAATTTAAATACAGTACTTTTCAAGACTTGCTTGAGCCTCCCTAGAACAGGTTGGGGCCTCCCCAGGAGGCTGGCCTCACCATTTGAGAACCCCTGTTCTAGGGACATGGATATGTTGTTCATCCACACTGTCTGGCAGGTTCCTTGCCACTTTAAATCTTGCGGAAGGTCTTCAAGCTGGCTCCTCCCACCCCGGGTGGTAAAACTCGGCTCTGCCCGCATGCGCAGATCTTCCTTACCGCTTGGAAGCTCAGGTTCCCTCCTTAACGCTCTGCGTGATAGACTGGATCCTAATTCTTGGTTAGATCCGAAACTCATTTAAAATTTTCAAGACTTAGGTCTTCCTTTTCCCTACGTGGCTGCAATGGACAAATCGACTCCGGTTTTGGCGGGCCTTTGTAGGCAGATGTCGTCCAGGATGGACCCGCTCCACGTGCATCTACTGCCTCGGCCTGGGAACACGACCCGAGCCCTGCAGTCGTGCTGTTGGATCAGCCAACATCCCGGAGGACCCGCTGCCCGGTTAAAGCTAAGGCGCCGAGCGCTACCTGCTGGTAAAGTCGAAGGAGGGCGTTGGGTGGTTACCGTGGCGGCTGGCTCAGCTGAGCAGCTCGAGCAGATGATCGCCCTCGAGGAGGAGGCAGCCCAGGCCGCATCTTCCTCCTCCTCGGTCGCGGCATTTATCCCGCTCTCTTTGGGTACCTCGTATTCAGCTTCGTTCAAGGAGCTTTGCCAGTCCTTTTCCACGAAGGGAGAGGGGTCATCGGGACATTCCTCTTGGTCCAAAAAGAAGGATTCTAAGGGTAAGTCCCATAGTCGGCATTCGTGGGAAGCGGAGAAGGTCCCCTTCCCGGACAGCCGGCTGTCGACTTCGGTCGAGGTTGTAGCTAAGGCCACTGGCTTCACGGCGTCCCTGTCAGGCCAGCCGGCCGAGACACCCGTCGATGCGGTCGAGATTTTTCTCTACCCGTCTGACGGGCTGTCGACTGGTGAAGCCAACAACCCTTCTTCGCCAGTTCCCCCGGTGGAGACCGAGGGTCTGCCTGCGCCTCCAGTGCAGCAGTCCCCGGTTAAGGTGTCCGAGCCGAGGGAAGAGTGGGTGTCCCCTGCTCCTTCCCAGGCCCGTCCTCAGAAACACAGCGGATCTCTGTCTCGGCACCGAGGTAAGCGGCGCCGCCGCTCGTCCTCGTCTTCCTCCTCGGAAGAGGAGAGGCTTTGGCGCAGATTGCGTCGACGCTACGAGGACCTGATGTGGCAGCAGTTACTTTTGTCCGGGAGCAAGCCGACGCCGTCCCCAGCCATCAAGTGGCTGTCACCCGAACAGCCAAAACAACCCTTCGCTGCAGTCGAGATGCCCAAGCCTGGGCTGGTTGTTCGGCCGAAACCAGCTTCCCCACCAATTGTGGTGGAACCTCCGCCTCCACAACCGAAATCGGGGGCGCCGACCAAGGACTCTCGGTCAGGTCAAGGCCTGCCCCACAGGTTGTTGGTCACCCTCACCTCCGACTGTCCTCGGCAGGTGGAGGGTGGCTGAGGCCCTAGGCAGCTCTTTGCGGACTCCTCTGAGTCCGACTCATCCCTGTTCTCCAGGCTGGTTGACCTGGAGTCCTCTGGGGGTCAGTCACTGGACGAAAGCTCATCGTCCTTCATGGGTTTGCTTCGGCTCATCTCGAGCCCGTATCCAAACGGGCCAAGTATCCCCTGACAGAGATACTGGACCGAGGGGATTCATTCATGGAGGCCTTTCCGGTGGCTGAGGCCATCGTAGGCCCAGCCTTGGAGCTTTGGCAGCGGCCTGCTTCCTGTCCTGCACCCTCAGCCAGGATGACCAGGAGTATCACGGTCCCTACGGCTCTTTGCCGGGTTTCGAACACCCTCTGCGAGGGTGGTCATCTACAGCGTTTTCCGGCGTTCGGGAATGCTAGGGGCGTGGACAAGCCCCGACAAGGGTCCAAAAGATGGACTACGCCCGGGCAAAGTGTCGCTTCTGTCCTCCCTTGGTCTCCGCCAGGCCAGCTCAGCCGTGCTGATGGCACACTTCTCCCACGCCCTCGTGGGCTCGCTGGATGAGGTGATCCCTCATCTCCCGGCCAACCTGCAGACCATAGTCTGGCAGGTTCGGGACCAGGGTAGGGCGGTGGCGAAGCAGCAGCTCCAAACAGCTCTGGACATAGGAGACTCCTGTGCCAGATCGGTTGCAGCCACGGTGGCCATGCGCCGCAGAGCATGGCTGAGGATATCCACCTTCACGGCGGATACCCAGCACAAATTGGCGGACGTCCCCTTCTTGGGGACCGACCTCTTCAGCCCTGGAGTGGAAGGTCACTTCCAGTGGATCGAGAAGTCCATTGCCACTCTGGACTCTGTCACCTCCGCCCAGAAAGACAAAGGCCGCCGACAGCAGCAGCAGAAGTCTTTTTGCCCTTCTGCGCCTGCGGCACGTCCGGCCCAGCAGGCTCGCGCTTGGCATCCCAAACCCAAGCCCGTGGCTTCCTCTAGTAGGAAGCAGGGAGGTAAAGGCCCAGGAGGTCCCTCGGCCGGTCCCTCCTCCAAGCCTGCCCAGTGACAGGTTGAGAGGTGTCGCCCCCAGCCTCGTCGCCCCCGGTTCCCCCCCATGGGGCGGCTCTGCCACTTCCCTTTCCGCTTGGTCCGCTATCACCACGGACCGCTGGGTGTGGAGGTGGTGGAAAGGGCCTGCCTCTGGAGTTCGAGCAGGCTTCACCCTTTTGAGCGTCGCCCTCGGGGCCAGGGGTCCGCAGCCTCGCTGGCCGGACCGCCGAACCGATATTGCCCTGCTCCTCGAAAAGAGGTGATCAGGAAGGTGGCGGATCCCCTCCAGACCCGGGGTTTGTGTCCAGGTATTTCCTGGTCCCAAAACGGACAGGGGGCTGGTGCCCCATTCTCGACCTGCACGACCTGAACAGGTTTCTAAGGTCTTGGACCTTCAGGATGGTCACTCTGGCTCAGATTATCCCATCCTTGGAGCGAGGCTTGTGATTCTGTTCCCTGGACCTTCAGGACGTGTTCTTTCACGTCCCAATCCATCCGTCACATCAGAGATTCCTCCGCTTCAGAGCAGAGGGATCCCTCTACATGTTCTGGGCCATGCCCTTCGGCCTCTCCCAGGGTCTTCACCAAATGCATGGCAGTGGTGACAGCATTCCTGCGGCGCCGGAGGGTCCAGATGTACCCCTACCTGGACGACTGGCTGATTGCATCCCCCTCCGGAGTGGAGGTGGAGTGGTCCAGAGATCTGGCCCTCCAGGTTTGCTCTCAGATTGGCCTCCTTATCAACGAGGCCAAGTTGGAATTCGTGCCAAAGCAGGTGATACATTTCATCGGGGCAGAGCTTGACTCTCTTTGAGCCAGAGCACGGCTCCCGGCGGACAGAGCCGAGGTTCTTTCCTCCTTTGCCCAATCATTTCAGGTTGGGCAGTTGCGCCCTGCCCGGGACTTCCTGCACCTCCTGGGCCTCATGGCAGCCTGCACCAGCGTGGTCCATTGGGCCCGCTGGTACATACATCCCCTTCAGTGGGGACTGGCCAGCCAGTGGTCACAGCATTTCGATCCACTGAATCAGCTAGTGACAGTGA
Organism: Neoceratodus forsteri; assembly: GCA_016271365.2. NCBI lineage: Eukaryota > Metazoa > Chordata > Ceratodontiformes > Ceratodontidae > Neoceratodus > Neoceratodus forsteri. The sequence continues at coordinate 768,215,265 of CM028136.1, forward strand.
CCCAGGGAATGTGGAATGCTCTCCAGTGGTGGACCGTTCCGGCACATCTGCAGGAGGGCATCCTGTTTGTCCGTCTCGAGCCGACGGTCTGTCGACCGATGCCTCTCTGATGGGTTGAGGTGCCCATCTGGGGGAGCACAGAGCGCACGGCCTCTGGTCCCATCGGGAGTCGATGCCACATCAACCTGCTGGAGCTTGGCGGTTCATTTAGCTCTCACCGCCTTACTCCGTTTTCTCTGGGTCAAATGGTTCCAGGTCCAGACGGACAATACCACGACCATGTACTACCTAAACGCCAGAGGCGGGGCCGCTCCATGCCTTTGTGCAGGAAGCTCTCCGCATTTGGTGTCTCATACTCAGCCTGGAGGCGAATCGCCTCGCCATTCACGTGACAGGAGCCTCCAACACCCTGGCCGATGCCCTAAGCCGGATAGGGGCTGCATCTCACGAGTGGTCTCTCTTGCCGGAGGTAGTACAAGATCTGTTCTCCCACTGGGGCACGCCTCAGGCGGACCTGTTTGCCTCCAGGGAGAATGCGAAGCTGAGACAGTTTCATGCCCACCCCCTCAGCAGGGCTTGCTGCAGGGGGATGCCTTCTCGAGGCCGTGGACCCCGGGCCTCTTCTGCCTTTCCCCCATTTCCCTTGATCCACAAGGTGCTTCTCAAGGCGAGGAGGGACAAGGCGCAGGTGATTCTGGTAGCCCCAGACTGGCCCCGCCAGTTCTGGTATCCAGATCTCCTCAGTCTCGGCTCCAGGCTCCCGAGGCGGCTTCCAGCCCACCCCAACCGGAACTGATCTCAGTCAATCAGGGTAAGGTATGCCATCCGGACCTTCAATCCCTGCACCTGACGGCCTGGTTTCTGAGCGGCTTGAGTTCCAGGCTTGGGTTTTTCCGACGAGGACCTCAATGTCATTGAGGCATCCAGTAAAGAGTCGACCAGAAAATGCTACGCCTTCAAATGGAAGAGATTCTCCATTTGGTGTCAGGGCAAGGGCCTGGACCCTTCCTCCTGTTCCTTGGCAAGCATTCTGGACTACCTGTGGTCCCTTTCTCAGCTAGGGCTTCGGTCGACGACCCTTAAGGTGTACCTGACAACCATCTCTGCTTACCAGGCATGGGCCGGGAAGCAGTCATTGGCGCAGGAGAAGGTGGTCGGGTGCTTTTTCAAAGGCCTTGATCACATATCCCCTTCGGTGCGAGAACCTCCACCTCTGTGGGATCTACTGCTGGTATTGACTAAGCTCATGGGCAAGCCATTCGAACCGATGCACAGGTGTGACATCTCTCACCTGTCGTGGAAGACAGCCTTCTTGGTGGCTATCACATCAGCCAGAAGGATGGGAGAGCTCCAGGCGCTTTCCATCAGTCTCATATCTGGTCTTCCACAGGGACAAGGTTGTCTGCACCCCCACCTGAAATTCCTTCCGAAGGTGGTATCGGAGTTTCACCTTAACCAGGTGTTGACTCTGCGGTGTTCTACCCAGTCACACCTCGGAGGCGAACATAGGCTCCATACTTTGGACCCTAGAAGGCGCTTGCTTATTACAAGGAGCATTGGCTGAAGTTCGGGGAGGATTCGTCAGCTGTTTGTCACCTACACTGAAGCAGCAACTGGCAGACCTGCGTAAGCGGACGATAGGCAGGTGGGTCACCTCCTGCATAAATCTCTGCTATAGGTTGGCGGGCATAGAGGCCTCCCAGAGGATAAGGCTCATTCTACCCGCCATACCGCTGCATCGGTGGCTGCTTCAGGGATGTCCCTATCCAGAAATCTGCAGGGCTGCTACCTGAAAGTCAGCACACACCTTCATCACCCACTACCACATCGACCTTGAGTCACGCCGGGATGCTGGTTTTGGGGCCTCAGTTCTCCAGTCTCTATTTCCCAAATAGGGGTGTGCGCCTTGCCTCCCTCCTCCCGGAGAACTGCTAGGAGTCTGCCAGACAGTGTGGATGAACAACATATCCATGTCCCTAGAAATACAGGTTACTCACCTGTAACAGGAGTTCTAGGAATGGTATATGTTCATCCACACGACCCACCCAACCTCCCCGGCTTCGACGCACAACCTGGCTTCCAGCGGGCTAGATCTGGCGTCATGGGGCGGAGCCGAGAGTTTTACCACCCGGGTTGGTGGGAGGAGCCAGCTTGAAGACCTTCTGGCAAGATTTAAAGCGGCAAGGAAACTGCCAGACAGTGTGGATGAACAACATATACCATTCCTAGAACTCCTGTTACACGTGAGTAACCTGTATTTATCAGGCTCAAGTATGGAGTTGTTATATAGTCATTGCAGCCATGTTGGGGTAGTGCAGGCTGCAGCCTGTAACAGGGCTAACATTCCTTTGGCGTCACACACCCCTGACAAAGACTCCAGGAAGGTAGATGCCATGGCCAGAAAACGATATTTGGCATCCTCCTTGGGACACAGGCAGGCTAAGTATATGGCCTGCACAGCCAGGCACCAGAATTCCAGGTGGTATACAGTTCTGGAACTGGCTAAACAGGCCTCCCCTCAGCTGGCCAAAGAGCTGGAGGAGGTGGCTGCTGATGGAATTGAGGCATCCAAGGTACAATTCCATGCTGCTGTGGACTCCAGTGATGTGGCATCAAGAGTCATGGCTACATCTGTGTCTCTCAGAAGACATGCTTGGCTCAGATGTACTAGCCTTTCCCAGAATACTCAGGCTAAGGTCGTGGATTTCCCGGTGTTGGGCAGCTCTCTCTGGGGAGCAGACCGAGGCTTATATGAAGAAAATGGATGAGTATAGGACCACCTACAGGAGTGCACAGGCCAAAGAAAGGCAAGCCACTCCTCAAGAGCAGCAGTGCAGGGGCAGGCCTTTTTACCAAGCCCAGGCTTCCTCCTCTCTTCCACAGAGGGGGTTCTTTCGAGGGAGAGGTAGGAGGGGGATGAGCAGGGCTGCATCCTCTTCCCAGTCCAAGGCTCCTGCTGAACAGACACCCTGATGTGTTAGCCCGGGTCGACTCCCCTATTCTAGTAGGAGGCAGGCTGGCTTACTACTTCCAGGCCTGGAAGTCTGTTACCTCAGACAAGTGAGTCCTGGAGGTAGTAAGCCAGGGACTGGCCCTCAGTTTCAAAAAGTTTCCAAAAATGAGCGTTGGGTCCTTGCCACCTGCAACCATCTCGGAAGCCATTGCTCTAGAGGCAGAGGTTTCTTCTCTACTGGTTCTCAGAGCTGTAGAGAAAGTTCCTACTCAACACATGGCAAAGGTCTGTACTCCAGATATTTCCTTACCCCGAAAAAGACAGGGGAGTGGCGACCCATCCTAGATTTAAGGTATTTGAGCAATCACATCACAAAATCAAAATGGTGACTCTGGGAATAATTCTACCCTCTCTAAGGCCCGGGGATTGGCTAGCATCACTGGACCTCAAGGATGCCTATTTCCACATTCCTGTCAGGTGCTCCCACAGAAAATACCTCAGGTTCGAGTTGCCTTCAGGCCATTATCAGTTCAGGGACATGCCCTTCGCCTAACATCAGCTCTAAGGGTGTTTACAAAGTGCCTTGCAGTAGTAGTTGCCTCAAAAGGCAGGGTATATCCATCTTCCCCTACCTGGACAACTGGCTCATTGTGGGTAAGTCCTCCGACCAAATCAAGTCAGCTCTGAAAACCACTCAAAACTTGCTCCGTTCTCTGGGGTTCCTCCTCAGTCTTCCAAAGTCAGTTTTTGAACCAGTACAACTTCTGACTTTCATACGAATAGAGTTCGATACTGTTCAAGCAAAGGCCTTCTTCCCACTAGCAAGTGTAAAGGCCCTTACAGATCTCACTTCCTCATTTTGACCTCTGGTATCTCGTCCAGCAAGACATGTTCTTCAGCTCCTAGGCCACATGGCAGCTTCCACTGCAGTGGTACAAGGAGCCAGGTTTCAGATGAGGGACATTCAGTTCCACCTAAGGTCCTTTTGTTCTCAGAAAAAAGTCCCTCTCACATATTGGTTCCAGTGACTTTGACTCTGGTCCAAGCTCTCCAGTGGTTGCTGGATCAGGACAATCTCAGACAAGGGGTCCCATTCCTCAGTCAGGCTCCCTCAGTGGTCCTAACCATGGATGCTTCTCTCCTAGGCTGGGGAGCCCTCACAGCGCAGGGTGTTTGGTGTCCACAAGAGTCCTTCCTTCATATCAATTCCCTGGAACTCAGGGCAGTTTTCCTAGCCCTTCAGGCTTTCTCGGACTCGGTCAGAGACAAGGTGGTGCAGGTCAGGACAGACAACACGCACCACAGTGTGGTACATCAACAAGCAAGGGGGCACTCTGTCCACGGCCTTGTGCACAGAGGCCATGAAATTGTGGCCTCTAGCCTACTCCCTTCAGGCTTCCCTGACAGCAGTCCATCTCCCAGGGAAGGACAATGTGCTAGCAGATGCTTTGAGCAGAATCTCCCAGGGCCATCACGAATGGTCTCTGGATCCTCTCATCCTGAAAGTAATCTTCACCAGATGGGGCACTCCAGAGAGAGATCTCTTTGCAGCTCCGGACAGTCACCAACTCCCCCTGTTCGGCTGCAGACCTCCAGTCCTAGGGACTGTTCCTCTGGATGCTCTCTTATTGGATTGGAAGGGCAGGTTTCTCTATGCCTTTCTTCCCTTCTCACTATTGTTCAGAGTTCTAGTCATGATCAGATCTCAACCCTGTACTGTGATACTGGTGGCTCCAGACTGGGTCAGACAACCTTGGTACCCTCTGCTGTTGTCCCTGGCAGTGTCACTCCGCCTGTTTCTTCTCAAGAGGCACAATCTCCTAACTTCCTCTTGGGGGAGAATTTGGTACCACAGTCTCTCAGTCTCAAGGCCTGGCTCTTGGAAGAGTTAGAATATGCAGGCCTGCATCTTTCTCAGGGAGTTCTGGATATTCTCAAGGTCTCCAGGAAACCTACCAGAACAACTTACAATTCCAAATGGAAAAGATTCAGTATTTGGTGTTATCAGAAAGGCATTCTGCAAGATACTGCGAACATTGCTACAGCCTTAGATTATCTGGTTCACCTTAATGGCCTAGGCCTTAGGCCTGCAACTCTGAAGGTTCACCTAGCAGCTGTGTCTGCATTCCTTTCAGCAGGGAAGGGCTCTTCCCTGGCATCTCATCCTGTTTTCAGAAAGTTCTTCAAAAGTCTGGTTCATATCAACCCTCCCTTTAGAGAGCCTACTCCAGCTTGGGATCTGAATGTCTGCATTGCTCAGCTTATGCAGCCACCCTTTGAGCCTCTGGCTTCGGCTGAGCTTAAGTACTTGACCTGGAAAACTGTGTTCCTGGTAGCTATCAGTTCTGCCAGGCGGATTAGTGAATTACAGGCCCTGTCAGTTGAACCTGACTTTATCTCCTTCCCTGGGCTGGCCCTTACCATTCTGGGCCCCTGTGCAGACTCCTGTCGGGCCCCACCACTTCATTCCCTGTGCCCCCCCCCCCCAATCCAACATTTACACCTAGCTAACCCTCCTGTCCTGTATTAATTTTATTTATTTATTGAAATGTTTCACCAGGAGGGCACACCGAGCAACAATTTGCTTGCCGCACGGTGCGCTCTGGGGGAAGGGGGTTACATAGGGTTGTGAAGGATGGTCAGTTATACAATAGTATGTAGGTAGTACAAACAGTTCAACAATGTAAGATTAAGCAACAGTTGAAACACAAGGTAAAGTACAATAAACAGTAGTGGAACTTGGGTAAATTACAATTCATATCCAAAAATATACAAAAGAACCTATAAACATACAAAACAGTAATAAAGTGACAGAACCATTTATAGTGCATGAGTATAACAGGAGCAGGCTCGAGGTAGTACACAAGTGCTGTTGGAGTAAAAAGGATGTGCTAGGGTGTGCTCACGGATGACCCAGAAAGGCAGGTGGAGAAGAGAGGAGAGGCAAGACGCGAATATGAGGAGAGGGGTAGCCATTTCCTGATTACCCCTACCAGATGTTGAGAACCCTGCCGGGGGGGTTATGGTAGGAAGGCAGAAACTGGGGGTAGGTATTAAGGAGAGTTAAAGCAGGAACAGCTGAGGAAAAGGTAATTGTGCAGGGCTGAGGTAAAGGAGTATCTGGAGGAGGAGTGTCGTATTTCAGAGGGTAAATCGTGTCAGACAAACCGTCCTCTATCTTGACTTCAGCAAGGCATTTGACTCTTTTCCTCGAGGGGGCCTGTTGGATATGCTGGGAGAAATGGAGTGGGGAACCAGATGATCAGATGTATAGGCAGTTGGCTCCAGGACCGGACCCAGATGGTTGTGGTTACCGGGATAGTCTCATCCCCAAGGAGGGTCATTAGTGGGATCCCTCAGGGATCGGTCCTTGGGCCCCTCCTGTTCAACGCCTACGTCTCTGACATAAGGAAGGGTATCAGGAGTGAGATGAGTCTCTTTGCAGATTACTCAAAACTGGGGGCGGTGGTGGATGGGGAGGAGGGGACGGTGGCCCTACAGGGGGACCTGGAGGCTCTGGAAAGGTGGTCTAGAAAGTGGAAGCTGAGGTTCAATGAAGGGAAATACAAGGTACTGCACTTGGGAGCCAGAAACCTGGGCCAAATATACACCAGGGGGAAGGGGAATGCTACAAGTCTCGATGACTGAGAGGGACCTGGTGGTGGTGGTGGATGTCAAGATGAACAACTCTGAGACTTGTAGGAGGGCAACGGCCAAGGCCAACAGGATGCTGGGATGCATCGCTAGGAGGGTCACCTCCAGAAAGAGGGAAGTGATACTCCCTCTGTGTAACTGCTTGGTGAGGCCGCACCTTGAGTACTGCATGCAATTTTGGAGGCCACACTTAGAGGGACATTGAACTCCTGGAGAGGGCCCAGAGGAGGGCAACCAAAATTAACTGGGGCTTGGGGGACAGGACCTATAGGGAGAGGCTCGAAGAGCTAAATATGTACAAATTGGAAGAGAGAAGGGACCGGGGGGACATGATGGAGGTTTTCAGGTATATGAAGGTGGTAAATAGGGGAGGAGCAGTCAGGGTGCTGTGAAGGAAGGGGGGCAACTAGAGGGCATGGGTGGAAGCTGGAGGGGGGATTCAGGGGAGAAAGGAGGAGGTGCTACTTCACTGAGAGGGTGGTGGAGCCATGGAATGTGCTGCCCAGGGGGCTGGTGGCAGAAGAGACAGTGGAAGGGTTCAAGAGGGGGTGGGACAGGTACAGGGGAAGGGTTCTGGAAGCAAAGTCCAGTGCAGCGAGAATATCCAGGACTGGGAAGGGAGAAGCCAGAGAGGGCAAGGGGAGCAGCAAGGTCAGCTCCCAGGGTGGGGGCTGGCCAAACGAGCAGACACGAAAGACTGTTAGGCCTATTCTGCTGGCATTTTAGTATGTTAGTTCCAGATTTTATGGAAATGATGGGCAAAACCAGTCTGACCGGTGAGGGTGGAGCGGTGAGGGACCATCAAGGTGCGGGTGTCATTTAATCTGAGAGAGTGGGTGGGGGAGGTGGAGTGGAGAGAGAGGATGAGAGATAAGTGGGGAGCACTTCTAACCAGAATTTGGAGGTTAGTTTGGCACAGTGTGAGGTGCGTCTGTGAGACAGTGGAAGGAAGGTAAGAGAGCGATAGAGATCACAGTGGCGAGAGTCAAGAGAGTGGCAGAAGGAGTTGGTGTCCAACATGGTATGGGAAGATTTGGGAGCAGCACCATAAACTGCGTCACAGTAGTCCGAGATGGGAAGTATCATCTTCTGGACAATTTCGCGCCTCACAATCAGCGGGATGCAACTACGATTCCTGTACAGAGCAGCAAGCTTGGTGCGCAGTTTCTTCAGGATAGCATCGATATGCACAGAGATGTTGAGGTGCTGGTCCAGCCAAAGCCCCGGATATCTAAATGAGGAGGTGTCCTCCAGGATGGTCCCATCAAGGATGTGGAAAGTGGGTAGGGCTGGGAGCCTAGAGAGTCTCTGCCTGGTGCCAAAAGTCATTGAGACTGTCTTTTTTAGCATTTAGAAAAAGCTGGTGAGAAGCAAACCAGAGCTGAACTTACATAGAAACATAGAATTTGACGGCAGATGAGGACCGCTTAGCCCACCTAGTTTGCCCATTTCCCTACCTGATGGATAAGCTGCAGATTCTAGTTAATCAAAAGCTTACTTCCTCCTGTCCCCCACTAGAATTGCCTTATGCCTGTCCCATGCATTCTTGAATTCTCCCACTGTTCCTGACTCCACAACCTCCTCAGGAAGGCTGTTCCATGCATCCACAACCCTCTCTGTGAAAAAAATACTTTCTAACATTACCTCTGAGCCGTCCCCCCTTGATCTTCAGATTGTGCCCCCTTGTTCTTGCACATCTCTTCTTCTGAAGGATACTACCCTCTTGTACTTTAATTCGCTGGAGATACTTGAACGTTTCTATCATGTCCCCCCTCTCCCTCATTTCCTCAAGGGTATCCATATTAAGCTGCTTTAGTCTCTCGTATGTCTTCTGGTGCAGACCCTGCACCATTTTGGTTGCCCTCCTCTGAACAGTCTCCACTCTATGTCTTTGCGGAGATGGGGTCTCCAGAATTGCACGCAGTACTCCAGATGGGGTCTCACTAACTGTCTGTACAGAGGAATAACAACTTCCTGTTTTCTACTGTTGATGCCTCTCCCTATGCTTCCCAGTATCCCTCCAGCCCTCCTTACTGCCTTTTCACATTGCTTGCCCACCTTTAGGTCATCTGATATATAATTACTCCTAGGTCTCTTTCGATTTTAGTTGTTATTAACTCAACCCCCATTGTGTACTCTTCCCCTGGGTTTTTGTTTCCCAGATGCATTATCTTGTACTTCTTTGCACTGAATCTGAGCTGCCACATATTTGACCATTCCTCCAACCTTGCCAAGTCCCTTTTCATTCTTTCCACCCCACTTTGTTTATCAACCCTGTTGCAGATCTTTGTGTCATCTGCCAAGAGACGCACCTTTCCTTCCAGGTGCTGTCCAATGTCACTGATAAAGACATTCAAAAGGACCGGTCCCAGTACCGAACCCTGCAGTACCCCGCTAGATACCCTCCTTTCTTCACTGCGGACTCCGTTTACTATTACCCTTTGCGTCCTGTTGTTCAGCCATTTTTTTTATCCAGGCTACCACATTGGGACCCACTCCAAGGCTGTCTAACTTGTATATTAATCTTTTCTGTGCGACTGTGTCAGATGCCTTGCTAAAATCTAGGTAGGCCATATCCACAGCCCCTCCCTGGTCTACTGCTTTGATCGCCCAGTCAAAGAAATCTATTAGGTTTGTCTGACATGACCTTCCTGCTGTGAAACCATGCTGCCTTGGGTCCTGTGCCCCACTGGCCTCTAGGTACTCAACAGTTCTTTCCTTCAGAAGTGATTATCCATCATTTTCCCTACCACTGAAGTCAAACTAACTGGTCTGTAGTTTCCTGCCTCTGCCCTGCTCCCACTTTTGTGAAGTGGAATCACATTTGCCCTCCTCCAGTCCTCTGGTACCACCCCATCCTCCCATGATCTGTTAGAGTAGTCAGTGGTGTTATTAGTTCTACTCTTAACTCTTTTAGAATTCTTGGGTGAGTCCCATCAGGCCCCATTGCTTTGTCCACCCTCAGTTTCAAGACTTCTTTCAAAACCCTTTCTTCTGTGAATGGACTGGTATCGACCCCCCTATTCAGAGTTTCTCTCTTGTTTGGTTTGGGTACCTCCCCCTCCTCTTCCGTTGTGAATACTGAGCAGAAATATTTGGTCAGTATCCCTGCTTTTTCACTGTCGCCCTCTGCCCACATTCCTTCTCCTTTATTAAGTCTCTGGTTTCCCTCCCTTGGTCTTTCTTCGCTCCCTAATGTACCTATAAAAGGTTTTATTCCCTTCTTAACAGAGTTGACTATCTTTTCCTCAGTTTGTGCCTTTGCTATTCTGACTGCCTTCCCTGCCGCTTTCTGCTTTAACAGATAAAGTTCTCTGTCCTGCTCCTTCTGTGTTTCCTTATGTATCCTGAATGCTACCTTTTTCTCCTTAACTGTCCCTACCACCTCTTTTGAGAACCATAGTGTTTTTTCCTTAGTTTTGTTTTGTTGACTTGCTTTACACCAAGGCTTGTTGCCTCTGCAATGACTGTTTTGATGATTCCCCATTGTTCCTCCGCCCCTCCTTCTTGCTCGTTTGCTAGTGCTTTTCTGAGGCACTCTCTCATTTTCCCAAAGTCAGCCTTCCTGAAGTCCAGTACTCTTGTTTGTGTATGGCTTGACTCTATGGCTGTGTTTTATTGTGAACCACACTGTTTGGTGGTCACTTGCTCCCAGATGCCTACCCACTTCTGAATCTGAGATCCTTTCTCCTTCCCCAATTTAGAGTACCAGGTGTAAGATTGCTCCCTCCCGAGTGGGTTCCAACACTAGCTGTCTGAGGCATGCCCCCCCTCCCCCGTAGGGTATCAAGAGTGACCCTGCTCTTGGATGTGCCTGCAGCAAAGGTACTCCAGCTAACATCTGGCATATTCAGGTCCCCCATCAACAATATCTCCCCTTTTTCTGCCATTTTAAGGATGCCTTCTATCATTTCCTTGTCCATTTCCTCCCCCTGAGATGGGGGTCTGTACACAACCCCCATGCAGTTTGTATGCCATTTCCTGTCTCCAGGGTGACCCATAGTGACTCATCAACTTCCTGTTTACTCTTTAGTTCTGTTGCTTTAATCCCTTCCCTTATATACACTACCGGTCAAAAGTTTTAGAACACCCCCATTTTTCCAGTTTTTATTGAAATTTAAGCAATTCAAGTCCAGTGAATAACCTGAAATGGTACAAAGGTAAGCGGTAAACTGCTAGAGGTTAAAAAAAAAGTTTAGGTTAACAAAAACTGCTGTAGAGAAATTGCAAAGAAAGCCAAGGTGTCCAGTGAGTACAGTTTCCTACACCATCAAAGAGCGCTTGAAACTGGAGGAAACTCTGACAGGAAGAGGTCTGTGCAGACCCAAAGCCACAACAGAATCAGAAGACAAGTTTCTGAGAGTCAACAGCTTGCGTGATGGCAGGCTCACAGGACAACAGCACAGAGTGACTGGCACCCTGACCCAAAGGGCTACCACAGCATTTGCAGTGCCATGCAGTACCCTCTGGTCTCGCCCTAGTTGGTCAGGGGTTCATCCTACAGCAAGATAATGACCCAAAACATACCTCCAGGCTATGTCAGAACTACCTTCGAGGAAAAGAACAAGAGCGGTAGGCTTCAAATCATGGAATATGCGCACAGTCTCGAGTTAAACCCCATCGAGCTGGTTTGGGATGAACTGGACAGAAGGGTGAAAGCAAAGCAACCTAAAAGTGCAACACATTTGTGGGAACTTCTGCAACAGTGTTAGGAAGAACTTCCGAACAATATTTGATGTCCATTGTAGGAAGAATGCCACGAGTGTGTTGGATTTACAGTATATCTGCAAAGGTGGCTACTTTGATGAGTCAAAATTTAGATTAAATTTTGTTAAACAAAATGATTCTATGATTTCTTTTTTATTTCCAATTGTTTATTTGTTCTATGCTTTAATTTCAGAGTACATTGAGACATTAACCTGCGTAAATTTCAATAAAAACTGGAAAAATGGGGGCATTCTAAAACTTTTGACTGGTAGTGTAGAGAGCTACTCCTCCTCCTCTTTTACCCACCCTATCCCTCCTGTAGACTGTGTATCCTGGTATGTTGACATCCCAGTCATGGTTCTCTGTGTACCATGTTTCAGTGACTGCCACAATATCCAGGCATCCCTCTTCCATCAAGGCCGCTAGTTGAGGGAGTTTGTTGCACAGACTGCGGGCATTGGTACTCATCACCTTCCATTTATTTTTTATGGCCTTACCCCTTTTAGCCCCATCCCTGTCCTTACTGCCGCCTTCTGCATTTATCCCTGTCCTGCTCCCTACAGCTTCTCTACCTTAGTGTGCACGCTGTTGTGTTTTGGGGGCTGAGTTTCTCACTCTTTCAGTCCCCCTGGCTAGTTTAAATGCTTGCCAGTGAAGCATTTAAACCTGTCACCTAGGATCTTGGCCCCCCAGACAGATGCAGACCATCGCGCCAGTATAAGCCTGCATCCCTCCAGGTGGCTCCCCAGTTCCCAATGAAGCCAAAACCCTGAGCTCCACACCAGTTTTTCAACCATTCATTGAATCCCATGGTGCGGAATACCCTAGCATCATCCTTGCCAAAGACAGGCAGCACCTCCGAGAAGGTTACCGTACATGCTACTTATCTAAGGCCCCTCCCCAACTCCACAAACTCCTCTTGCACCGCACTGATCCCAATCACAGCCAGGTCATTTGTCCCTAGGTGGACAATAACATCCAGCTCCCTCCCTCATGCACCTGCTACCGCGATCCTGAGGATTCGCTTCCTGTCCCTCCGAGTCGTGGCGCCAGGCAGGCACCTTCCCTCCCTATCCCTTCCTCCCACTTCTACCCCCAATGATCGAGTCCCCAACAGTTGTTTCCTTCACCTGTGGGGTCTCTTACTCACCCTCCTGTGGCTAACGTTAAAATTGGTTAGTCATGCTGTAAGCTGGTTTCCACAGCAGCAGGGTTTTTGCCGGAACTGTATAAAACAGCATCAGCATACATGTGGGTAGATGAGGATGAGCAGGCTGTGGTAAGATCATATTATTAATAATAATATAATTATAGTAATCTGTATTTCTATGGCACTTTTTAAGAACCAAGACGTCTAACAAATATAAAATGACATATACCAGCATACTAAAAGCCAGCAAAATAGGCCTAACGGTCTTTCATGTCTGCTCAGTAGCCAGCCCCTATTGGGCGCTAGCTCCTCCACCCCTCCAGCCCCCAAGTGGGTCAGCTTCGGTTTCAGTATACCCATGCACCTGTCCCACTCCCTATTAAAGCCTTCCACTGTGCCCACCTCCACCAGAATCCCGGGCAGTACATTCCATGGCCCCACAACTCTCTCAGTGAAGTAATGCCTTCTCGTTTCTCCCTGTAGTCCCCCTGAACTTCCACTCATGCCCCTGGTTTGCCCCCTTTCTTTAGCCTGAACATTTCATTGGGTCTGCCCTGTTTATCCCTTTCACATATTTGAAGACCTCCATCATATCCTCCCTGTCTCTCCTCTCTTCCAGCTTTTCTTCATAGGTCCTTTCACTCATTCCCCGGATCATCCTGGTTGCCCTCCTCTAAACCCTCTCCAGCAGTGCTATGTCCTTCCTAAGGTGAGGTCTCCAGAACTGCATGCAGTACTCAAGATGTGGCCTGACCAAGGCATTATACAGAGGGAGGATCACCTCCCTACTCCTGGATGTAATTCCCCAGGCTGTGCAGCCCAGAGTCTTGTTTGCCTTTGGCACAGATCTTCTACAATTTTCAGTGTTCTTCATTTTGGTGTCAACTACCACCCCCGGTCCCTTTCACTTGTTGTGGCTTGCAGTGAGACCCTCCCAGGGTGTATACATGACCTGGGTTTCTGACCCCAAGATGCAGCACCTTACACTTCCCTGGATTTAACCTCAGTCCCCACCTTCCTGACTAATCCTCCAGGGTATCCAGATCCTTCTGGACTGTGTCTCTCGCTTCCTTCCCGTCTGCCTGTGCTCCCGGTTTTGAGTCATCTGCCAAGAGGGTCATCCTACCCCTAGCCCCGCACCCTGTATTGGAGACATAGGCATTGAACAGGAGTGGCCCCAGTACCGAACCCTGGGGAACCCCACTGAAGACCTTCCTAGGGGAGGAGACTATCCCACCAGCCACTACCCTCCTTGTTCTTTCCATTCGCCAATGTTCTACCCATCTCAGCAACTGTCCTCCCACTCCCATCCCCCCCCCTCAACTTTGTCAACAACCCGATGTGGGGTACTGAGTCAAACACCTTACTGAAATTCAGATATAGGACGTCAGCCGGTCTTTGGTGGTCCAGGTTCCCCGTCACCCAGTCGTAAAAATCTATGAGGTTGGTCAGGCACGATCTCTCCGGGACAAAACTGTACTGTTTGCCATCAGTGTGCCCCAACCTTTCCAGTTGCCTCCCGAGCTTCTGCTTGATGAAGCCCTCCATTAGTTTTCCTACCACAGACGTTAGGCTGACAGGCCTGTAATTTCCCATCTCCTCGCTTGAACACCCCTTTGAGGATAGGCACCACATGAGCCACCCTCCAGTCTTGAGGCACCCATCCTGTCTGCAGGGAGTCGTTTAAAAGTGCAGCTAGTGGAGCTGCTAGTTGTCTGCCAGTTCCTTCAGAACTCTTGGACGCAGCCCATCTGGTCCCGGTGCCTTATCAGTTTTCAGCGCCCATAGGGCTTCCCTCATGCTGTCCTCTGTGATTTCTCCCTCCTAACCCCCAACAAAGCACCCATCCTTTTTAGGCCTGGCTCACCTTGTGCCCCAGCCTCTTCTGGTCCTCTCATCTCCATTTGAACTCTCGCTCAGCTGTCTCTCTCTCCCCACTTCTGGCTGAATGGATCCCCTATCTCCTTCCATAAGTAGCGAGGCAAAGTACTTATTTAGTACCTCTGCCTGCTCCCCCGCCTCCTGAGCCCATCCCTCCCCAGTCCTAATCCTGGAAATCTGTGCTGTCCCTTTTATCTCCTCCCCTATGTATCTATAAAATCCCTTTCTAGGGACATGGATATGTTGTTCATCCACACTTATTGGCAGGTTCCTTGCCGCTTTAAATCTTGTCGGAAGGTCTTCAGGCTGGCTCCTCCCACCCACCCGGCTGGTAAAACTCCGGCTCCGCCCCATGGCGTAGATCTTCCTTACTTGAGCTCAGGTTCCTCCTTAGCGCTCTGCGTATAAGACTGGTTCCTAACTCTTGGTTTTCAAAATTAAACTCCTAGGTTTCTAGAACTTGGTCAACTTTTTCCCTCGTGAGCTGCGATGGACAAATCAACTCCAGTTTCGAGAGATGCCCATGCGAACAGAAGATGTCTCGGACGGATCCGCACTCACGTGTGTCTACTGCTTGGGCCTTGAGCACGACCCGCGGGCTTCGACCTGTGCTCTTCTTTCTCGGCCTATGTCCTGGAAGACCGTGCTGCCCGTCTGCAACCCGGCGTCAGCGTTACCCTCAGGTAAAGTCGAAAGAGGCCCGGTTGGTGGTTTCCGCCGCGGCGGGCTCGGTGGATCAGCTAGAGCAGATGATCGCCCTCGAAGAGGAGGCGGCGCGGATCGCATCTTCCTCGGCCACGGCATTTCTCCCGCTCTCCCTGGGATCCTCATATTCTGCTTTCTTTAAGGAGCTTTGTCTGTCTCTCTCCACCAAGGGAAAGGGACCTTCATCTTCGGAACCTTCTTCTCGGTCCAAAAAGAAGGACAAGGGTAAGTCCATCCGTCGACGCTCTTGGGAGCGGGAGAGGTCCCCCTCCCCGGGCGGTCTACCATCTACTTGGTCGATCCTTTGGCTGGCCACTGGCTTCCACAGTGTCCCGTTAGGTCAGTTGACCGAGACTCCTGTCGATGCAGTCGAGATTTTCTCGACCCGTTGAACTGAGTTGTCCACGGGCTAAATCCTCTCTCCCCCTGGTTTCCCGGTGGCGGTTGAGGATCCCGTGGGCTTGCCAGTGCCTCGGTTCGGGCCATCGGTGTTCCTTCCGAGCAGGGAGGCGGGTTTCCCCGCTCCTTTCCTGCACCCTCCTCGGAAAATCCGAGGTTCGCGGTCTCGGTCTCGGACTTCTTCGCGGCCCAGCCAATCCCGTCACCATAGGCGGTCTCGGCAAGCGGCGCCGCCGCTCGTCCTCAGACGAAGGGAGGCTTCGGCGCAAGTTGCGTCGACGATATGAGGACCTGATGTGGCAACAGCTTCTGTTGGCCGGGAATAAGCCGGCGACGTCGCCTTCCCCGGCCATTAAGTGGCTGTCGCCGAAGCAACCCCTCGCTTTAGCTGAGGCGCCTGTTTCCAGGCCTGTTGCTCAGCCGAAACCAGCTGCTCCACCGATTTTATGGTGGAACCTCCGCCTCCACAGCCGTTGTTTGGGGCTCCGACCAAGAACTCTCGGTTGGCTCAGGGTTTACCCCATAGGCTGTCGGTCACCCTCACTCCCGATCGCCCTCGGCAGGTGGAGGGTGGCTTAGGCCCGAGGCAGCTCTTTGCGGACTCTTCCGAGTCCGATTCCTCCCTTTTCTCCAGGCGAGTGGACTTGGAGTCCTCTGGGGGTCAGTCGCTGGACGATAGCCCTTCGTCCTTTCTGGGTTTGCTTAGGCTCACCTCGGAGTCCACCGGGATGCAGCTCGAGCCCGTATCCAAGCGGGCCAAGTATCCCCTCACGGAGATATTGGACCAGGGGATTCCCCTACGGAGGCCTTTCCTGTGGCCGAAGCCATTGTGGGCCCGGCCTTGGAGCTCTGGCAGCGTCCTGCTTCCTGCCCTGCGCCTTCGGCCAGGATGGCCAGGAAGTATGCGGTCCCTACCAGTTCCTTGTCCAGTTTCTCGGAACATCCCTCAGCCGAGGGGTTAGTTACCGACAGCATTTTCCGGCGTGCCGGAAATGCTAGGGACGTGGACAAACCTCTCAACAAGGAATCCAAGAAATTGGACTATGCCGGGCGAAAAGTCTATGCTGCGTCCTCCCTTGGCCTTCGTCAGGCCAGCTCGGCCGTGCTTATGGCACATTTCTCCCATGCCCTGTTGGGCTCCCTGGACGAGGTAGTCCCTCATCTCCTGGCTGACCTGCAGACTACGGTTAGGCAGGTGCGGGACCAGGGCAGGGCGGTGGCAAAGCAGCAACTTCAGACTGCTTTGGACATTGGAGACTCATGCACCAGGTCAGTCACGGCCGCAGTGGCTATCCGCCGTCGGGCATGGCTGAGGATATCCACCTTCACAGCAGATACCCAGCACAAATTGGCGGATGTCCCCTTCCTGGGGACCGACCTCTTTGGCCCTGGAGCGGAAGGCCACCTCCAGAGGATCGAAAAGTCCAATGCCACTTTGGAATCGGTCTCATCCGCTCAGAGGGACAAGGGCCGCAGACCGCAACCCAAGCCCTTTCGTCCGTCTGCACCCTCGGCACATCTGGCCCAGCAACATCAGGGCCAGCAGGCTCGCACTTGGCGTCCCAAACCCAAGCCTGCGGCTTCTTCCTCCAGGAAGCAGGGAGGTAAAGGCCCAGGAGGTCCCTCAGCCAGTCCCTCCTCCATGCCTACACAGTGACGGGTTGAGGGGTGTCGCCCCCAACCTCGTCACCTCACCCCAGGTGCCCCCCGTGGGGGGACGGCTCCGGTACTTCCTTTCCGCCTGGTCTGCTATCACCACAGACCGGTGGGTGTTGGAAGTGGTTGGAAAGGGCCTGCCTCTGGAGTTCGAGCAGGCTCCGCCCTTCAGAGCAGTCGCCCTCAGGGGGGCCTCGGTGTCCGCAGCCTCGCTGTCGGCTCGCCGAGCCGACATCGCTCTGCTCCTCGAGAAGGAAGTGATCAGAGAGGCGGTGGACCCTCCCTCAGACCCGGGGTTTGTGTCCAGGTACTTCCTGGTCCCAAAACGGACGGGGGGCTGGCGCCCCATTCTCGACCTACATGACCTAAACAAGTTCCTAAGGTCTCGGACCTTCAGGATGGTCACTCTGGCTCAGATAATACCATCCTTGGAGCAGGTGTGGTTCTGCAGGGCGCATTTTTCACGTCCCTATCCGTCCGTCTCACCAAAGATTCCTTCGCTTTCGAGCGGAAGGATCCCTTTTCGAGTTCCGAGCCATGCCCTTCGGCCTGTCTCCTGCACCCAGGGTCTTCACCAAATGCATGGCAGTGGTGACAGCATTCCTGTGGCGCCGAGGGATCCGGGTGTACCCTTACCTGGACGATTGGCTGATAGCAGTCCCCTCCAGACAGGAGGTGGAGCGGTCCAGAGATCTGGCCCTCCAGGTTTGCTCTTAAATCGGCCTCCTCATCAACAAGGCCAAGTCAGAACTCGAACTGAAGCAGGTGATTCTCTTCATTGGGGCAGAGCTCAACTCTCTTCGAGCCAGAGCACGGCTCCCGGCGGACAGGGCCGAGGTTCTTTCCTCCTTTGCCCGATCATTTCTGGTTGGGCAATTGCGCCCTGCCCGGGACTTCCTGCGCTTCCTGGGTCTCATGGCGGCCTGCACCAGCGTGGTCCGTTGGGCCCGCTGGAACATGCACCCCCTTCAGTGGGGACTGGCCAGCCAGTGGTCTCAACGCTGCGATCCATTGGACCAGCTAGTGACGGTGACCCAGGGGTTGTGGAACGCTCTCCAGTGGTGGATCGTTCCAGCTCATCTGCAGGAGGGCATCCCGTTTGTCCGCCCCGAGCCGACGGTCTCTCTGTCGACCGACGCCTCTCTGATGGGTTGGGGTGCCCATCTGAGGGAGCACAAGTGCACGGCCTCTGGTCCCGCAGAGTCCCGATGCCATATCAACCTGCTGGAGCTCTGAAGCGTCCGCCCTAGCTCTCACTGCCTGCTCCGTTTTCTCACGGGTCAAGTGGTTCAGGTCCAGGCGGACAATACCACGACCATGTGCCTCACGTAAACCGCCAGGGCGGAAGCGCTCCATGCCTCTGTGCAAGGAAGCTCTCCGCATTTGGTCACTTCGTGCGCAGCCTGGAGGCGGATCTCTAGCCATTCATGTGGCAGGAGCCTCCAACACCCTGGCCGATGCCCTAAGCCGGATAGGGGCTGTATCCCACGAGTGGTCTCTCCTGCCAGAGGTAGTACAAGATCTGTTCTCCCATTGGGGCACACCTCAGGTGGATCTGTTTGCCTCCAGGAGAATGCGAGCTGAGGCTGTTCCATGCCGCCCC
This sequence comes from Neoceratodus forsteri, assembly GCA_016271365.2. Classification (NCBI taxonomy): domain Eukaryota; kingdom Metazoa; phylum Chordata; order Ceratodontiformes; family Ceratodontidae; genus Neoceratodus; species Neoceratodus forsteri. The sequence continues at coordinate 768,233,973 of CM028136.1, forward strand.
CTCAGCGAGGGCTTGCTGCGGGGATGCCTTCTCGGGGCCGTGGACCCCGGGCCTCTTCTCGCCCCTTTCCCCATTTCCCTTGATCCACAAGGTGCTTCTCAAGGCGAGGAGGGACAAGGCGCAGGTGATTCCGGTAGCCCCAGAGTGGCCCCGCCAATACTGGTATCCAGATCTCCTCAGCTTCAGCTCCAGGCTCCCGAGGCAGCTTCCAGCTCGCCCGGACCTGCTTTCAGTCAGTCAGGGGAAGGTGTTCCATCCGGACCTTCAATCCCTGCACGTGACGGCCAGGTTCATGAGCGGCTAGAGTTCCAGGCCTTAGGTCTTTCCGACGAGGTCCTCAACATCGTTGAGGCGTCCCGTAAGGAGTCGACCAGGAAATGCTATACCTTCAAATGGAAAAGGTTTTCCATTTTGTGTCAGGGCAAGGGCCTGGACCCTTCCTCCTGTTCCTTGGCAAGCATCTTGGACTGTTTATGGTCCCTTTCTCAGCAAGGGCTTAGGTCGACGACCCTAAGGGTGCACCTGGCAGCCATCTCTGCTTACTGGGTGCGGGCCGGGAAGCAGTCAGTGGCGCAGGAGAAGGTGGTCTGGCGCTTTTTCAAAGGCCTTGATCACATTTCCCCTCCGGTGCGAGAACCTCCACCTCCGTGGGATCTACTGCTGGTACTGGCAAAGCTCATGGGCAAGCCATTCGAACCAATGCACAGGTGTGATCTCTCTCACCTGCCGTGGAAGACCACCTTCTTGGTGGCTGTTACGTCAGCCAGAAGGATGGGAGAGCTCCAGGTGCTTTCCGTCAAGTCTCCTTACTTGGTCTTCCACAGGGACAAGGTTGTCCTGCGCCCCCACCCGAAATTCCTTCCGAAGGTGGTGTCGGAGTTTCAACTTAGCCAGGTGTTGACTCTGCCGGTGTTCTACCCCAATCACCCCTCGGAGGCCGAATATAGGCTCCATACTTTGGACCCTAGAAGGGTGCTCGCTTACAATAAGGAGCACACGGCTGAAATTCCGGGAGAGGTTCACCAGCTGTTTGTCACCTACGCTGAAGCCGCATCTGGCAGACCTGCAGCCAAGCGGACGATAAAGCAGGTGGGTCACCTCCTGCATAGATCTCTGCTATAAGTTGGCGGGCATGGAGCCTCCCAGAGGGATAAGAGCTCATTCTACCCGCCATACTGCTGCATCGGTGGCTGCTTCCAGGGACGTCCCTATCCAGGAAATCTGCGGGGCTGCTACCTGGATGTCAGCACACACCTTCATCACCCATTACCACATCGACCTTGAGTCACGCCGGGATGCTGGTTTTGGGGCCTCGGTTCTCCAGTCTCTTTCCCTAAGTAGGGGGTGTCGCCTTGCCTCCCTCCTCCCGGAAACTGCTAGAGTCTGCTAATAAGTGTGGATGAACAACATATCCATGTCCCTAGAAATACAGGTTACTCACCTGTAACAGGAGTTCTAGGAATGGTATATGTTGTTCATCCTACGACCACCAGCTTGACGACAACCTGAGCTTCCAGCGGCCAGATCTGCGTCATGGGGCGGAGCCGAGAGTTTTACCACCCGGGTGGGTGGGAGGAGCCAGCTTGAAGACCTTCCGGCAAGATTTAAAGCAGCAAGGAACCTGCCAATAAGTGTGGATGAACAACATATACCATTCCTAGAACTCCTGTTACAGGTGAGTAACCTGTATTTCCACCCCTCCAGATATCCCTAGCCAGGTTTTGCTCCATCCTCGCCATGGCTTCCCTCACCACTCTGGTGACTCTCCTTGCTGTCATCTCGTAGTCTTTTCTCTCCCATGTCCCCCTTGAGTGCTTAAAACATGCATAGGCAGCCTTTTTATTCCTCACTGCCTCTTGCACCTCCCTGGTCCACCAGCACGGCTTTTTGGCTCTACCATTTTTATGCCTTACCCTTGTACATGAGCTAGTAGCCCCCTGCCCCCCTTTTTTAATGGTCTCCCACAAGTTACCAACATCCACGTCTGGTCTAATCTTGTTCAAGCTCCCCCTTAGAATCCTGCCCATGCCCACGAAGTCTGCCCCCTGAAGTCCACTACTACTATATTTGAGCGTTGCCCCCCCCCAAACACAGCATAAACCAGACCGTGGCATGGTCTCCCCTGCCATTGGGCAACACCTCCAGACCCCTTATCTGGTCTCTGTCTGCAAGGACAACATCCAGTATCCTCCCCTCCTTAGTAGGTTCCCCCACATATCAGACAGTCCAACATTTTGAAAAATAAAACCGCTAATACAGTTAAAAAAACAAAACAAAAATCTGTCACCAAACGCCTGGTACCACAAATATGTCTTTAGTGCCTGTTTAAATTCCTCCACAGTCGTGCACTCCCATAACCGACTGGGTAGAGAATTCCAAACGGTTGGGGCCGCATGCATGAATGCATGGTCCCCAGAACATTTCAGGCACACCCTAGGAATCTCTAGCATCCCCTTGTCAGCTGAGCAGAGCAATCGCCCAGTGCAGTAAGGAACCAGGAGCTCTTTCAGGTAGTCTGGGCCAGTCCATGTAGGGCTTTAAAAGTCAATAAACCGACTTTAAAGGTGATCCGCCACTGTACTGGCAGCCAGTGCAGTCCACACAGCACTGCCAAAATATGACAGGACTGAGAAGTCCCTGTCAAGAGCCAGGCCACAGCATTCTGCACTAGCTGCAGGTGGCAGATTTCCACCCCATGTAGCCCTAGGTAAAGGGAGTTGCAATAGTCCAAACACGAGGTCACAAAGGCATGGACCAGCGTAGGAAGATCGCTGAAAGGAACAAAGTGCATAATCCTGGAGATAATCCTCAGATGGTAAAAAGAGGACTTAACGACTGCTGACACCTGCAAATGCAGAGTTAGCCCTTCATCAAAAATTACCCCCAGGTTTCGCACCCGTTCAGAGGTTGGGAGTGGTAAGCCACCAAGAAAAAGCCTGGAGGGTGAACCAGCCCCCGGCGCGCCGGATCCACAACCAGCACCTGTCTTTTCCGATTTCAACTTCAGCCAGCTCAAGTCCATACAGTCCTGGATTTCTGCAAGGCAGTTGTTAAAGACCGAGAGAGCTCCATCCTGGTCAGGTGCAAAAGAAAGGCAGAGCTGGGTATCATCAGCATAGCAGTGAAACCTCAGCCCATACCTTCTTACAATGTCTCCGAGGGGCAGCATGTGCACTACGAACAACATGGGAGACAACACTGAACCGTGAAGAACCCCACATGACAGAGAAACTAGATCTGAAGAATGAACTCCGGACACTACTCTCTGAGTTCTTCCGCTGAGAAAAGATGTAAACCACCCGAGGACTGCACCCGACAGTCGGCAGATGGACCATAAGCGATCAAGTAGGACCCCGTGTTCCACAGTGTTGGATGCTGATGAGAGATCTAGAAGAACCAAGATGGAACGTTTTTTCCGATCTCTAGCCATCAGGAGATCATTGAGCACCCGAACCAGCACTGTCTCAGTACTATGCCTCTTCCAAAAACTGGACTGGAGGTATTCGTAGATGTCATGGATGGTCAAATGGTTCACTAGCTGTATGGCCACTTCTTTCTCAATCACCTTCCCCAAAAAAGGGGAGGTCAGAGATTGGTGTTTAGTTCGCATGGCAGTTGGGGTCCAAAGAAGCTTTTTTCAAGAAGGGTGTTACCACTGCCTCCTCCAGGGAGCTAGGAAACTCTCCTGTTTCCAAGGAGCACCAGATTATCCGTGCTAGGACCGGACCAATGGAATCAATACAACCCAAAATCAAGGAAGTTGGTCCTGGGTCCAAACTACAGCACATAGGGCACGCACCCAGGACAATCCGCATGACATCCATGAACTCCGGTCGGTCGAAGGTACCCCAGGAACGCTGAGAGAGGCAGTGACCATGCGCTTGTTGAAAGCACACCCATAGAGCGTGCCGGTTGGAGAACTGCCTTGATGTCAGCCACCTTAGTCGCAAAGAATCGAGCAAGTTCATCGCACTCTACCTGTGAAAAAGCTTTCCGAACTTGTAGACAGGCTGGGTTGCATAGTCTGTCTACAGTGCGAAAAAGCTGAGCTGGTCAATTCTGAGCAGCCGCAATCTCCCCAGACAGGAACTCTGCCTTCTTAAGGGTGATTGCAGATTGATAGACACGATAATGATCCATCAATCTAAGGTGACCGACATCAAGGGCAAATTTCTGCCAGCAACGCTCTAACCTTCGTCCTAGTCGCCGCATCTCCTGCAAAGTCCCATCAGTCCATGGGGATTGAGAGCGAAGGGAGAGAGGATGAACACGGACAGGAGCAATGACATCCAGGGCCGCCGAAATGGCCATATGTAGGCCACCACATGGGCCTCTGGGTCACTGTTTGCCTCTGGAAGGGACGATAGGTCAGGCAATCACTAGGGGCCTTCAGAGCTAACATCTCTTAAAGGGCGATGCCTGACCATCTCCACAGGGGTAGGCCTGCTAAGGGGGTGCTAAAACTAAATCCCACAGTGCAGTGATCAGACCATCCAACTGGTTCCACCCTCAAGTCTTGAGGCTTCGATCCCCAGGAGGAAGACTAAGTTGAGAGAGTGACCATGTCTATGGGTAGCAGAGGTAACTATCTGTGTAAGACCCAGAGATTAAGGAAAATGGAGAAGAGTAGGGAGCCAAGCGCTGAACCCTGAGGGACACCAGTGTTGATGGGGAGTGGAGGGGAGATGGGTTCACAGCGGAAAGGTCATGTCAGACGAATCTAATAGATTTCTTTGACTGGGTGACCAGTAGTAGACTAGGGAGGGGCTGTGGACATGGCCTACCTAGACTTTAGCAAGGCATTTGACGCAGTCCCACACAAAAGCTTAATAGTCAAATTAACCAGCCTGGGAGTGGGTCCCAGGGTGGTAGCCTGGGTAAAACATTGGCTGGACAGCAGGACACAGAAGGTAATTGTAAATGGAGTCCACTCTGAAGAAAGAGGGGTTACTAGTGGGGTACCGCAGGGTTCAGTATTGGGTCCAGTCCTTTTTAATGTCTTCATAAGTGACATTGCAGAGGGACTGGAAGGAAAAGTATGCCTCTTTGCAGATGATACACAAGGAGGCGTGGAAAGGATGAGAAGGGACTTGGCAAGGTTGGAGGAATCATCAGAAATATGGCAGCTAGGATTCAATGCAAAGAAGTGCAAAATAATGCACCTGGGAAACAAGAACCCAGGGGAAGTATACACAATGGGGGGAGGTAGTAACAACAACAAAAAAGGAAAGGGACCTGGGGGTAATCATATCAGATGACCTTAAGGTTAGCAAGCAGTGTGAGAATGCAGTAGGGAGGGCTGGGGGTATACTGGGACACATAGGGAGAGGCATCAGCAGCAGAAAACAGGAAGTTGTTATTCCTCTGTACAGACAGTTGGTGAGACCCCATCTGGAGTACTGTGTCCAGTTCTGGAGACCCCATCTCCGCAAGGACATAGACAGGATAGAGGCAGTCCAGAGGAGGGCAACTAAAATGGTGCAGGGTCTGCAAGAGAAGCCATATGAGGAGAGACTAAAGGAGCTTAATATGTATACCCTTGTGGAAAGAAAGGAGAGGGGGGACATGATAGAAACTTTTAAGTACCTCAGTGGAATCAACAAAGTCCAAGAGGGTAGCGTCTTTCAGAAAAAGAGACGTGCAAGAACAAGGGGACACAATGTAAAGATGGGGGGGGGTGGTGGTTCAGGGGCAATGTGAGGAAGTATTATTTCACAGAGAGGGTAGTGGATGCATGGAACAGCCTTCCTGAGGAGGTTGAGGGGTCTAAAACTGTGGGAGAATTCAAGAATGCATGGGACAGACATAAGGCAATTCTTGTGGGGGGTAGGAAGAAATAGAAGAAATAGGCTGTTGGTTAACTAGGATCTGTGGCCTATCCTATAGGTAGGGAAATGGGCAGACTAGATGGGCCAAGCAGTCCTTATCTGCCGTCAAAGTCTATGTTTCTATGAGTCAAGGATTCTCACTGATTGGGTCCTGCCAGTGAGGTATGATTTTAAACCAGTTGGTGGCTGACTGAGCAAGGCCTGCTAAGGGGCGGGAATCAATGTTGAAAACTTTGGCTAGGTTGACAAAGATGGACGAGGTGATCAGGCCATCATCCATCCCTGAGAGGATGGAGTCAGTAAGCCTGAGGAGGGGGAGGTGGTTGTAGAGTGGTTCTTCCGAAAACCAGACTGGAAAGGGGTGAAGGAGAAGTCTGAGAGGAAGGGTGATAGTTGAGAGAGAGAGAACTAAATGTTCTTGAAATTTGGCAAAGGTGGGAAGGAGGGAAATGGGGAGATAGTTGCCAGGGGAGGATGTGTCGCCACCCTTGGGGGGAGGAAGGACTACAGCATGTTTCCAGGAAGAGGGTACTTGGGCAGAAATAAAGGAGAGATTAAAGATTAGGGAGATAGGATAAGCAATTGCAGGAGCAGAAAGGTAGAGAAGTTTAGGATCAAGCTCATCTGGTGAGGAGCCTTTAGAGGGGTTGAGGGATAGGAGGGCACTAAGAGCATCAGAGGAGATAGCAGAAAAGGAAAAACCGGGCGTAGTAGGCGCTGGCTGAGGTGAAGGGCTGAAGTTAGTAGGTGGCAAAGGAGAGGGGGAATTTAGAAGAGATGTGGCACACGAGGTGTAGTAGGCATTAAATTAATTTACCGCAGAGCCAGGGTCGGAAACTAGGGTGTTATTTATTTTGAGAACTGGATGGGGAGGGGGGAGAAAATAGGGCGTGAACTACTCTCCAGAATTTAGATGGAGAGTTAATTTTAGACAGAATGAGGAGTTGAAATATTCAGACTTAGCCAATCTAGTAGCTTTAGTACAGGAATTGCGTAACATTCTGTCCTTGGCATAGCCATTTGGATGTTTTATAGTTTTGTGTTTCCTCCAGGCCCGGTCACGCTCCCTGAAGCAGGCTAGTAGTTCAGGGGTGATCCGGGAGGGGGGTTGAAGCCCACAGATTCTGGTCTTTCTGAATGGAGCAAAGGCATTCCAGGTAACAATGAATTTATCCTTAAAATAGTCAAGGGCTTGGTCAACAGAAATAGCAGTGGAGAGGGGGGGCCCAATTGGTGGAAGCAAGTGCAGAGCTGAGTAGGGTTAGGTCAAGGGATTTAAAGGACTGGAGCTGTATGATTTTAGGGGGAGGTTTGGGGTGATGGACCTTCTGTACGACGAAGACGGGGTTGTGATCACTAAGGGCATCAGGGAGGAGACCAGATTTAATGACTCAGTGCGGGTGGGTTGTGAGTGCCCAGTCAAGCAGGGTGTGGTTTTGTGTTTTCGGATCAGGCCGTGTAGGCTGGAGTATAAGTTGAGTGAGGTTTAGAGCAGTGACGTCATTTTGTAGCTTGTTTGTCTTGGGAGGCAACCAATTTAGATTCACGTTACCCATTATAAACTGTTCACCAGATTGCGAAAGGGAGGTGAAGTTGGCTAAGAGTTCAGTCGTGACTGAGGGTTGAATGCTTGGGCGGCAATAGATGCCGGCCTCAAAGATTGGGATTGAGACAGGAAGGGTAATACGGGTGACGAGGGCTTCGTAGGTAGCTGAGATGGAGGTAGAAAGGGTGGTAATAAACTACAGTGAGGACAGGATATACATGGCCACTCCCCCTCCGCGACCTGATCGATCTTGTCTGGAGAGGGAATACCCAGGGATAGCAATGGCATTGTCAGGGATGCTTTTTTTGGAGCCATGTCTCGGTAATAATTAGGATGTCAGGGGTGTGTGAAATCACAAGAGTTTGTAGGAGATCAGTTTTGGGTAGCAGGCTGCAGATGTTCATGTGGAGGAGCATCAACCCATTAGGAAGGGTTGAAGTGGAAGTGGGGTTAGGAGACATGTTGTTTGGGTTAGGAGCCAGGGTAGGAAAGAAATAGGGCCAGGGTTGGGGTGGATATTCCCTAATCAAAGGAGGAGGAGGACAAAAATGAAATAGTGAAGCTAGGACTTTTATAATGAGAGTAGGAGATACGGAATGGAGGGGAAAAGGGAGGAAGGAGTGGAGAGAAGGAGATGGGGAAACAGAAAGGCAAAGTGACTAGAAAGGGAAAACAGAGGCTGGAGGGTAGTAGGGAAAATGGGGTCTATTTACAAGAGGAGCTGTGGGAGTGATTGACGGATGAAGGAGGTATTTGGAAGGGAAGAGGACACAGAAGTGGCAGTAGGTACGAAGGGGAGACTGGGATAAGGATAAGAACAAGGAAGGGTGTGATTTGGAGGGGTAGGGTAGTAGAGGGTTTGTACAGACTTAAAGATTCAGATACCGCCACTGAATGATGGGACATAGGTAATTTGCTATAGGTATGAAGGACCCAAGACTAGAAGGTTAAGGAAAGCAGTGGGAAAAGGGTTGCAACCTTCATGACTTGTTACCCTCTAGTGGCTTTGCAGTATAATCTGCAAATGGAAAAGTAGACACACACACACACACACACACACACACAAAAGCAGTACCAGGTCTACTAGTTTAACCAGCATCTTTTAATTAATGTCATTGATTGTATTGAATTATTTGACTTCTTCATTGGAAATAAATCTGACCAAGCCTGGAGCCAGAACTTAAAGGGCCCCATCTGTCACCCCCCCCCCAATTTCTGCCCTTCCTCCCCCCTTGGGTATCACCCCCTCTTTTTCTTAGTAAATACCAAGCAGAAGTAATCATTTAGCTGCTTGCCTCATCACCCCCTGCTTCCACCCAGCCCCCCTCCTTCCTAATCCTTACTGTATGGTCCCTACAGTTCCTTTTCTCCCTGATGTACCTGAAGAAGTCCTTCTCCTCGTTCTTAATGCCTTGCGCCAGCCTAAGCTCCATAGATGCCTTGTCTCTCTCTACTGCCCGTGTCACCTCCTTTGATTCCTTCAGGTACTCCTCCCTGTCCTCCTCCCTCCTCGTTTTCTTGTACCTCCTAAAGGCCGCTCTTTTCCTCCTTACCTTTTCCATGACCTCCTTGCTCATCCTATCTGTTTCCTTCAGAAAAATCACTGTTAGCGCCGTAGGAGGTAACGGTCCCGACCTCACTGTGCTTCCGGGATGTGGGTTAGTTTCTGACGGACCGAATGTCCAAATATTTTTGCAAAAAAATAGAAAATCAGCCAAAAGGCTATAAATTCATACATGTAGGGGCATTGTGGAATGCATGTAGGATAGATCTGTGCCAAGAGCCACACTGCTCACTTTACTTAAAAAAAACAAAGGGGCAAAGCTGACAGTGCCCCTTTCAGCTTTACCCCCTCGTCTTTGTTTATATCTGTGCAGCGTGCCTTTTGGCACACACCTAAGTAATTTGCAATGCAGAATAACCCCATAGACCTAGAAGTTCAGCACAAACACCTGCTTTATAAATATTTAGCAAAGTTTGTCTTTTCCTCGGGCCGTCCATAACTCCATTGAGGACGTGCGCCAGGAACGAGCGCAGTCACGAAGTGGCATTTTACGCCAAGCTTGCTTTAGTAACATACTGCCCATGTAAACTACTAAATCGCGAATGGCTCCTGGTACTTTAGATTTAAAACCGAGCCCTATGTGGCTTGTAATACTTCTTAAAACCAGTGAAATCTTCGCAGCATGCCGGATCTCCACACATCTTTACTCCACGTATGCACAGGATTACAGCACCAGTTTTGAAGTAAATTATGCAGCCCACAGGGCTCTGTTTTAATTCTAAAGTATCGAGCCGCTTGCATTTAGCAGTTTATGGGCAGTATGTTACTAACGCGAGGCTTGCGTAAATGTCACTTTTGTGACTGCGCTTGGTCCCGGCGCATGCAGCCTCAATGGGGGTGAGGTTTCCGGTGTCGGTGGATTTATGGATGCCAAGGGAAAGGTGAATTTTGCTAAATATTCATAAAACTGGCATGATATCTTTGCTAAACTTCTACATTTATGGGGTTATTCTGCATTGCAAATTACTTAGGTGTGTGCCAAAAGGCACACTGCGCAGATATTGCCAGTTATTTAGATTAGGGGATACATGGTGCCCCTGTTTTGGAATTCAGCGGATTACAGTACTAGGTCCTCCAAACGGCGTCACTGAGCTCCGCCCCCATTCACACGTCAGTTCTCCCCGCCCCCAAACACACGTCTTGCAATCAGCCAAATCCGATTTCTCCATGCCCATTAAATTTTTTTTTTTATATATTTTGAACGCGTTATTGAACTGACTAAATTGCAAAAGCAGTCATTAAACACAGTTTTCTCTGTGCCAACCAACTACAACCTCTGGGAAAGAAGAGGGATAGCGTCACTGCCAAGGCTGTGGTGCAAAGGAAAGGGTCCCCGGGTCCAGGAATGTATTATTATGAGAGCGGTAAATTGTGCTGTTACTAGTAAAATAATTAAATAACTACACATTTTGTTTTCGAGTAGCGACTGCCTTATGTTTGTTCTGTGGGGGTGCTCCCCCCAATCACACCCCCTGGGTCCAGGAATGTATTATCATGAAAGTGATAAATTATGCTGTTACTAGTAAAATAATTAAATAACTACTCATTTCGTTTTCGATTACTTTAGTTTGCGATAGCCTTATGTTTGTTCTGTGGGGGCGTGACATATCAGTGACTGCAATGCGCATGCAGCCGTATTTCTCACTCAGCGCACTCGCTTCCCAGGTGTGTCCCCTAAAGTAAATAAATGCCCAGATATTAACAAAAACGAGGGTGTAAGGCTGACAGTGCCCCTTTAAGTAAGCACAATGCTACTATCATATTAATTTCTGTAAGGACATGGACATCATCACTGGACACTCACACCTTCAATAATCCGATTTTGCAAACAAGTTAAACAACTTAAAACTTTTCTGGGGATGTGAGTGAGAGTGAATAGAGAGGATTCATGGGGCACCAGTAAGGTTGCCGCCTGTCAGGTTTTTTACCTGGTGACCAGGTTTTCAGGGTCCTTATCAGGAAATCTGGTTTTGCTCTGTGCCGGTCAGATTTTTGGGCTATTTTGAGTGCTCACATACTTTTGAAACAGATTTTGTCACATTCATTGTTTCAGCTACATGTCCAGGTTACAGACAAGTTCTCTTGTCAGTATAGCCCTTTGTTTGGGAAAGCAGTCAACCTGGGAGGTGTAACGTATGGCTATTAACACCATTAGCACTTACTTAACCTAATCTTCTCAACTGCCTCTTAAAGTGGTACAGCAACAAAGCTGCTCCCACCTTTTTTTAACAGTAACAGAGCCAGTTGTCTTCCACTTTCATCATCTTTAACAGAATTGAGGCATTTTTAAATTACTTTATTCTTTTTTTCCTCAAGAAAAAAGTATGGACCCCCAAGGTGCTGGGGCACAGCTCGCACCTAGCTAAGGCCGGCCCTGCTCCTTCCATAGAGATAAGGTGATCCTGAGAAATAAACAGGAGGTCCTCGCACTCACAGGTGTGTCTTCGCTCCACCCTATGGAACCACCTTAAACTTTCTTCGGCTTGTGGCTGCCCCAAACCCCCGTAAACTGATTCATCACAGCACTCCTCTGCCCTGGAGGTCTTCCTGGACAAAAGACCTAACTCCATGAGGTCGCTAAGCTGTATATAGTGTCATGTCTGAAGTATCTCTAAACTGTACCTCCGGTACTGCTCTTAGTTGCTACAAGGTGTTTATTTTGTTGTGTACATGCTGTATAAATCTATGCCTTACTACGTTTTGTATGCTGTTTTGAACCTGTAATCATACTGTCCTCACATGTACTGTAACATGCCTGATTTGTACAGTGTTTTATGTACTTCAGTCTGTTATTCCTGTACTCTCCCGGGTCGTACCTGAAAATAGGCAGTTGTCTAGTGTACTTACCTGGTTAACAAAAGCTAAATAAATAAATAAAGTGGTATCACATTTTCATCTGAACCAATCTGTGTCTCTACCTGTGTTTTTCACTGATAATTCTTCTTCGGGTGAAAGAAGATTACACTGTTTGGATGTTAAAAGGGCACTTAGCTACTACATAGAGCATACTAAGGCACACAGAAATGACTGTCTTCAATTATTTCTCACTTATGGTGAAGTGGGAAAAGGTAAGCCTGCTATTAAAAGAACTATTGCCAGGTGGATTGTCTCTGCTATGACAGTTGGGCAAAGCACCCCTTCAGGCCTGAGGGCTCACTCGACTAGGGGCAAAGCTGCTTCTCTGGCTCCTGCCAGAGATATACCCTTGGTAGAAATCTGTAAAGCAGCCACCTAGAAAACAGTCCATACATTCACCAAGCATTACTCTCTGGACAGTCAGGCTAGGAGTGATGCTAGGTTTGGTACAGCAGTACTGCAGAGCCTGTTCCCAAAGTAGGTTCTGTATTACCTCCTCCTGAGGGGTACTGCTTGGTAGTCTGCATATTGTCAGAATACAGCAAGACTTCATGTTTGAAGAAAAAATTACCATAGTAATGTTGTTTCTTCTAATGGGGTCTTGCTGTATTCTGACCACCTCCCTGCCTCCCCTCTCAGAACCTAGTTTTTGGGAAGTGGGCTGGCAGATGCAGTGTTGCACCTCAGGGGTGTACCTCTTAAGGGTGAGATAGTTGTTTTATTGTTGTTTGTTTATATATTTTTTACTACCTTTTTTATCTTGGGTTCTCGACTTGAGTCTTTTGGACCCAAATTGTTGCCTTTTGGCTTAAAGTTAAACAATTTCCATACTTAAGTAGTTAGTTTGCTCGTAAGAATCTGACAGTTACACTAATAAGTACCAGAGACAGAGGTTTGAAAACCAAGCTCGAGCTCAACATTCTGTGCTTCTGCATAGAGTTAACTCTTTCCTCTCTGGGGCAGTTCAAATGCTGGGGCTAACTGCATATTGTTAGAATACAGCAAGACTCCATTAGAAGAAACAACATTGCTATGGTGAGTAATTTTTTCTTTCTCCCTACCTGAGGTCATAATGCACTGCTTGTGATATCAAAGTTACTTCCATGGCAACTGATTGCGATGTCACAACAAAGGATTATGACATGAAGTAGGGAGTAAGCTGAAGAGGCAGATGAACTCTTACGGATACAGAGCATATTTTCTTCAAAATTTCCTCAGTAATGGGAGGAGAAATCTCTACAATACATATAGAATGCAAGTTAAATTGTACCTAAACATTATGTTTTTCAAAGTTTTTGTTGCGGCGTCAGCAGCTCTTTAAATGAAAAAGGCAGAAAAAGGTTCTATTCTGGTAGGAAACGATAGAACCTGTGGATTTCATCATTTTAAATTGGTCTACATTTTGTGCTGATGGCAGAAAGATCGTCTTAATTTGGGGATTGTTATGTAAGTTCACAAGTTAATAACTTTCCAGCCATTTAATCGATTTACACTAAACATACCCAAAAATGAGCCCCTAGTTCTTGGAAGGTGCGCACTAAATTTTGCAGTCTCGGGGGCTTAGATGCTGAGATCCCAGTTGTCAAAAGGAAACAAGTTTTTGACACACATAAATTCAGCCGTAACGTATATACAGCACATACATTGTGGCTATTTCAGTCAAGTGGCATATTGATCATATTCCAGTTTATTTATTGGCATAAAACGGGCACGTGACAGATTCTGTCATTGCTGTGTGGAACCTCCCGTTTTCCTTAACACTTGGAAAAGTTGTAACGTTATCTTATACGACTTCGGTTGCCCTATGAACTTCCAACATTGGATGCCAGATGAATCATATGGGTTGCATTAGATTCCTAAGGGTCTCAACCACACCTGGGTCACCCATAAATGAGGCCGCTGCTGTTTTCTTCAAGTAAGATACTGTGAAGACCTTGAAACCTTTTGTGTAAGTTATTTATATCCTGTTCACAGTGAGCTTGTCTGTTGTTTTTTTTTTTTTTCCCCTTCTGTTTATCCCTCCCTACTGCCTGCTGGCTCCGAGCCCTCGGGGTATCCAAGGAGTCATCCACGCCATGCCCACCCGGACTCGTCCCTCCATGTAGCTTGACTTTCCCCGGCGGGGGCCTTGGTGGGGGGCATTCACCCTCGTAATCCTTCATCTCATCAGGTCAAGTGATGGTCCTGTGAGCGGGGCATATCGAGGCATGCTCCGGAAACCAGTCTTCCCGGAGCCAGCAGGTGTGTTTCCTCTTTTCCTCCCTCCCCTACAGCATGCAATCCCTGCCGTCAAGGCGCCAGCGTCCACGCTGTGAGGCGGCCACTCATGCCCCGCGATTGGGGCTTGCAGTACTCCGAGCCTCCGCTCAGTCAGGCAAGTGCGTGGACTGTGGTGGCAGCCCTTCCCGGAGAAGTCGAGCTGCCATCGGACGCTCAAGCCCATCTTCCCCCGGCCGACCCACCAGCGACCTGAGTCCACACCCGAACCCGGGTCACCGGCGTGGAGCGAGGTGTGGCGTCCAGCGCCACCTGACCGGCTATTGAGCTTGTTTTTGTTTGTTACTGGGGGTAGAAACCTAGAAATTGTAGGCAGATAAGGACCACCAGGCCCATCCAGTCTGCCCGTATGCCCTACACTTGTTTACGGCCTCTGACCTCATGGTCAGTGGCTTATCACCTCTCCTTTCCACCTTTATGGTTCCCTTATGCCCGCCCCAGGCATTTTTAAATCCCTCCACTGTGCTTGCTCCCACCACCACCTCCTGTGGCAGACTATTCCATATGTCTACCACCCTCTCCTTGAAGAAAAACATCCTCACATTTCCTTTCAACCTGCCCCCTTCCAAATATCATGCCCCCTCGTTCGTGAACTCCTATATTGGAAGATGTCTCCCCCATGCACCTTGTTAATGCCCTTGAGATACTTAAAAGTTTCTGTCATGTCCTCCCTCCTTTCCTCCAGCGAGTACATACTGTATTGAGACCCCTTAATCTTTCCTCATATGTTTTCTGGTGCAAGCCCTGTGCTATCTTAGTTGTCCTCCTCTGGACCGCCTCCACCCTGTCGATGTCCTTGCAAAGGTGCGGCCTCCAGAATTGCACACAGTACTCTAGGTGAGGCCTCACTAGTGTTTTATACAATGGCATCACCACCTCCTGCTGTTCTGCTAGTGGTACCTTTATCTTTGCACCCCAGCATGCCACTGGCCCTCCCTGCAGCCTTTGTGCTCTGCTTGGACACCTATAGGTCATCTGAAATAACCCTAAGGTCCCTTTCTTCCCTTGCGATCGTCAGCAAGTGTCCCCCCCCCCAAAAAATACTGTAGCTCTCCCCAGGGTTCCTTCGTTCCAGGTGCATTATTTTGCACTTCTTCGAATTAAACCTCAGTTGCCACAACTCGGACCATTTTTCAAGCATCCCCAGGTCCCTCCTCATTTTCTCCAGCCAGTCTGGAGTATCCACCCTGTTGCAGATCTTGGTGTCATCTGCAAACAGGCAAAACTTTCCTACAATCCTTCCTAATGTCACTAATGAAGACCTCAAAAGGACTGGTCCAGGGACTGATCCTGCGGTACCCCGCTGGTCATCTCCCCCGCCCCCAGATTGGATTCCATTTACCACTGACTCCGTCCATTAGACAATTTTCCTAACCTAGTTTACCATCTTGTTCCCCATGCCCAGGCTACCCATCCTGTTAACCAGCCTTTTATGTGGGATAGTGTCGATGGCCTTACTTGAAGTCAAGGTAGGTGATGTCCAAGCCCCCTCACCCCCCCCCCGATTTACATACTGTACTTCGTCACCCAATCAAACAAATCAATCCGATTCATCTGTCACCAGCTTCCTGCTGCAAATCATGTTTCCTTAGATCCTGGGCACTGTTGGATTCCAAGTGTGCCACTATTCTTTCTTTAAAAAGTGCCTCCTTGATCTTACTTGCTACTGAGGTGAGGCTGACCGGCATATAGTTCCCTGCCTCCTCTCTAATGCTTTTGTGTAGAGGGACCACATAGGCCCTCCTCCAGTCCTCCATAACCACTCCTGTGTTGAATGACTTTGTGAACAGAGCTGCCAGAGAAGCTGCTAGCTCTCTTTGTAGCCCCCTTAATATTCTTGGATGTATGCCATCTGGGTGTTCTGAATTTTATTTTCTACCCTGCCACAAGTTATGTGGACTGAACAAAGTGGAGCAGTGGAACACTCATGATTCCAACATTTCTTAAAGCTGTAGCTGTACAAGTGAGCCACGGATTGGGGTGCACGTTACCCATGAACAATATTGGAGCTAACGGAAAAATAAATTACATTAAGTCTGATAGAAATTCTTTTATTTTTTCTAGGATGGTGATGAAATTCATTAACATTTATGGCAGAGTTGATCACCTGTTATTACAGAGTCAGTTTTTTCCCTTGTTCTTAAAGGTTTCACATATTGAACCATGGGAAAAAGGAAGCAGAAAAACTGCAGGTCAGACAGGAATGTGCGGAGGGGTAAGTAGAAGTACGTGCTTTTTAAGGTTTTACGGTTTTTAACCTGTTTTTGTTAGAGCATCATTATCATTTGTGGCAATATTAGAAAATGCGAGCATATTAGTTTCAGTTGTGCAGGTTCATTTGATTTCCCTGTATAGAGTGGATGAAATTACCTGCTAAGCT
Source organism: Neoceratodus forsteri (assembly GCA_016271365.2). Lineage (NCBI taxonomy): Eukaryota > Metazoa > Chordata > Ceratodontiformes > Ceratodontidae > Neoceratodus > Neoceratodus forsteri. Next base: position 768,250,424 of record CM028136.1, read on the forward strand.
CACATGCTATTGTTAGGATAAGCATGTTCAAAAAGTCATTAACAGATCTCTGCCCTGCAGTGGTTCTCTGGGATAATATTGAGGACGTAAGGTGGATGGGGCTTCTTAGGAATGGGAACCACTACAGAAAATTCTCTTATCCCCACAAAATTTAGCCAACAGAGGGAAACGCTCTGCAGCTCCAGGTCCCTGGAATGATGGTTCTACCAGAATGGCAGGGGGTCAGCAGCTCATGAAGAAATGTTCACTTTTTTGATGTGCGGTAAAACTGTATGCTGTAACCAAAAAAAAAAAAAAAATGAAACATGGGCAACCACGCCCAACTCTGCTCGTTTTCCATCTCTGGGATGAGATGATGACATGGATCTCTGGAGCTTCGCTCTCAAGTTCCATGTGATGTCATTTCAGCCCCTCGCTGGAAACAGTTTCACTGTGCATGGTTGCCTATATATTTATTGTGTCTATTAAAGGGGAACTGTCCATAATAAAAGCCTCACACCCAAGTGTGATGCTGATCCCAATTTGCACTTTGTGTACAAAAACATTTTTTTTTTTTTTTTTTTTACTTACTGTTTACTGCACCATAGTGGAATGTACTAGGCTAATTTTGCTGACTTCTAAGATGCCATTTTGTGTAACCAGACATCCCAGAATCTCCTGCTGCTGACATCAACGGAGAATTGCTGAGCTGGGAGATTCAGTTGCCTTCAGTAGCGTGCAGTATACATGTTAAAGATTTTGTAAGCTAAAATCAGATGTTTGCTGGTCCTGCTGTGCTCATACGGCTTAGTGCAGTCCTCTGTGACTGTACCTAGTGCCAGGAGAACAGCAGTCCAGCAAACTGAAGTTTACAGCTTACAAAAAACTCTGACATTCACTGCAGGCTGTTGAAGGTAATTGAATCTCCCAGCTCTGCAGTTCTCCTCTGATGTCAGCAGCAGGGGATTCTGGGATATCTGGTTGCATGAAATGGTTTCTTACAAGTCAATGAAATTAGCCTGACTTATTTATTACACTGCAGTAATCCGTAAGTAAATAAGTGTTGCTGGATACAAAGGGCTAATTAGGATAAGCCTCACACTTGGGTATGAGACTCTTATTGCTGACAGTTCCCCTTTAATACCACCATGGAGACCACTCTTACGGTTGTAAGATTGATCTTGTGCGCATTCTTAGGGTACGAGAACCACGAACCAAAGGTGAGCAGTTCATACCCTGAGAACTTAAAGATCAAATGCACATATTTCATAAAATGCACAAATTCACTTGAATTCATGTCCCTGTGTCATGATTAGTGGTTCCTGAAAATATCATGCTGTTTGGTTTTGTGGTTTTCTTTAAATCGGCATCTGCCAATGTGCTCTGCAGTAACTGAAAACAGTGAATATGTTTCTGTCCCTATCAGTGAGCGATGACATTCTTATCTAGCTTGTTGCTTCAGCAATTAAGTCCCTGATTGACTGAATAAGCTGTTGCAGTTCCTAGTCAGAGCAGTCTGTAGAGCTGATTGTTTTCACTCAGAGTTTGTTACTCACCCATCTGGTTTGTGTTTAGATAGATTAGTTTCATTCTGTTCACATAAAAAGTGGATTATTTGGGGTTCAGTGCTGAACTGAAGTGATATGAATGAATGTCTGAGAAATTACTTTGTATCACAGCTGTGAGTTCTTTATCAAAACTCTGCACGGGGTTGTTTAATGGATATAAAATAAATCTAAATTGTTTAATTCATAGAAGCAGTGTCTTTTATGTAGCCTCCATAAACAGGCTGTTGTGAGAACAATTTTGTTTTTATGTCGGATTGACACACGTGTCTGCCACACTCCATTTCAAGAACATGTACTGTAGGAACTCATAAAATTCAGTTCTTTGAGGGTTTCTGTGTGAAAATACATAATGTATGTGTATAACTAAAAAAAAAATATCGTATCCTGATGCCCCTGTCTCCTGTCTGACAGTTGAGGCAGCAGCTTTCTGCTTCCCCCTTTCCTCTGCCCCATAATCCCCCCGTCTCCTTCCCCCATTTGAGGCTGCTATACCCCGCTGTCTACTGTCTTCTCCACATAGTTAGGGCTACTGCATCTTGCTACCTTGTGCACAAACAATTGAGGCTGCTGCACCCTGCATCCCTCTGTCCCTGACCCCCACAGTCGAGGCCAATGCACCCTGTTGCTCCCTGTTCCTGTCTCCAGAGTTGGGGCTGCTTTGCTGTGCTAAGCCCTAGAGTCCCAGGTCCCCTGCGAAGGCTAGGAACCTCTGCACCACAATGGCCAGAGAAATGAGGGGTAAGTTTTACCACAACCAATTTGACCATACAGCCAAATGCTCCTCAAAATTCTGGAATTTAATTAAAGACATTGAAGGTCATCCCTCCAGTGCCACCTTGCCATCACAAATTTCGACTGGGGCCAATATTCTCACCGATAAACCCTTCATTCTCGATGCCTTCAACAATCACTTTGCCACTGCAGGCCTCGCCTTCGACACTTCCCCAGCAAGTTCACTCCGCTTGCAGCTGGGAGTCACTAATCAAGATACCTCCTCCTCCTCAAACACATCCTTCTCATTCCAACCCACAACCCTGAATGAAGTCGAAGACCTTCTGCTCCAGTTAGATGTTAGGAAAAGCGCTGGTGCAGACCTTATTGAGCCCTATCTCCTAAAGTTGGGCTTCCATGTCCTTGCAGTGTCCATCTCCCATTTGTTCAACTTATCCCTCTCACAGGGTGACCTTCCCACTATTTGGAAGACAGCACATGTTATCCCTCTGTTCAAGTCAGGAGTCCCCAGTGACCTGAATAATTACAGTCCAATCTCCATACTACCAACTCTGTCCAAACTACTAGAAAAAATCGTGAACTCTCAGCTCAGAAACTATCTGGAATCAGCAAATTTGCTTAGTCCACTACAGTCAGGCTTTAGAGCGCAACATAGTACTATCTCGGCCCTGGCTAAGGTCACAAACGACTGGCAGTGTGAATTGGACAGGAAGAATTTTGTATGTGTAGTGTTCTTGCATCTAAGCAAAGCCTTCGATGCCGTTGATCACGACCTGCTCCTCTCAGCCCTCCGGTATATTGGTCTGGACTCTCTAGCTGCTTGTTGGTTTGAGAACTACCTCACAGGCCGCTACCAGCAGGTAAAAGTGGAAGGTGAAGTCTCTCCCTTAAAAGCCCTCCTGAGGGGCGTACCTCAAGTTTCCATCCTGGGACCACTGCTATTCACTATATAAACAGAAAAGATGCCACCATCAAAAAAGCCCAAATACACCTCTTTGCGGATGACACTGTGCTCTTTGCCAGTGCCCCGTCACCAGAGGTGTGCATTCACAACCCTCCAAGTCGCTAACTTGTTTGCAACACCAGCTCCTGAATCAAAGTTGCTTTTGAACGCCAAGAAAACAAAAGCTATGCTCTTCTCACACTTTCCCAACGTACCCAACCCAGCCTCGGCTGGGTCTGTCTCCTCAATATCCACTGCCCTGGGCAAACAGTTAGAGTACGTGACTCACTTCAAATACCTGGGTGTATGGCTTGACAAGAGACTCTCTTTCATAGAGCATATAGAACAATTGACAAAGAAGCTTCGTCAAAGGCTTGGTCTATTCTATAGGATAAAAAATCTCCCATCAGATGCAAGGACGAGACTAGTCAGACTACCTTCCTACCCCTAATAGACTATGCAGACTTCCTATATAGCCATGGACCAATAGGCGCTCTTTCAAAACTTGACACGCTCTATCATAGCGCTCCAAGGTTCATAACAGATTTTCCTTACTCCACCCACCACTGTTTGTTGTATACTGCTGTAGGTTGATCTTCTCTTACCCTCAGACGACAAACGCCACCACCTGGACATACAAAGCTATTGCCAATAAACTACCTGACTACATCTCGGTCTGCCTGTCACCTTGTACCCTAAGCAGATATGCACTGAGAAGTGCCTCCTTTATTACCTTAAAGGTAAAAAAAGGTCCGATCTCGATTTGGCTGGGCATCCATTAGCCTTTCACTTCCCCAGCTATGGAATAACCTGCAAAAAACCCTGAAATTAAAATCTAAACTCGGCATCTCGGCCTTCAAAGCACTCTATCTTCAGCACAATAAGGAATCCTGTGTTTGCTAACCTTGACTAAACCACCCCCTTTCCATTCTTGTCTTTGCTCATCCTAGATTCTGATATGAGCTGGTGCATGCCCCAAAATTCCCTCTTCTGTTTCCTCTCTCCTTTCTACCCCCGGTCCTTTGCTGATCCCAGCCTCTCTGGCCCTCTCCCTTCCACTTCATCCTCGCTTCTCTCCTATTTCGGCTGTCCACTGCTCTTGTCCCATTAGTATACCCACTCTCCTCTCCCCGTGCATCCCCTGTCCATTCGTCAGATTCCTCAGTTACCTTTGCACCCCTGGTTCATACTCCCCTCTATTTGCCTCCAATCTGTTCGTCTTCCTCCCTCTTCCCACCCTACTGCCCAGCTGTATCTCCCGACCTGTGCTCTAGGTCCCATTTGTTCTCCATAATGCTTCAGGGTCCCCAGTCCCTTCCCTTTGGCTTCTGTCACCCCATCCTTTCACTGTTACTGACTTATCTGTGTTACTGTTGTTAGCCCAACTGCTTATCTGAAAACATTTATAGCACTTATCCTGCACTTTTCCTTACAATATATTATCCATGTTTTTGTTTTTGATCATGCCTGTGTATCATTATTTCTGTGTATTACCCTGTTATCTTGTATCTGTGTTCACCCAGGTCCACCTTGAAAAGGAGCTCTGCTCAATGGTGTTCGCCTGGTTAAATAAAGATTTTGATTGATTGAGTTGGGGATGTTGCATAATGCTGCCCCAGGCCACCAGAGGTGGGGTATTTGCTGCACCTGTTAGCCACTTCCATTGCCCCAAATGGGCAAGGCTGCTGCATCCTGCGCCTGTCTACACAGACAAGGCTGCTGTGCCCTAGAGCCCCATGCATCCACAGGGCTGTTGCTCCACTCTGCCACTTGCCATAAGACAGGGTAGGGCATGTGCTGCACCCTGTCCTTTGCCACCACAGTTGGGACAGTTTCTCCCTGCCACCAGAGTCAGATCCTTTGCTACATCCTGCTGCCCTTGTCCTTTGTCACAAACAGGTGTGTTTGCTGCACCCTGTCCCACAGTTTGAGATTCTGTATCCTGATGCCTCCTCTGTCTCCTTCCCGAACAGTTAGGGCTGCTGCACCCTGCTACCCTCTGTCCCCCACCCTATGACATAAGATGAAAGTATTTCTTGTTTCTTTCTAGCAGTTTGGGCAGTGTACCAAAGGAACTGACCTTGGTGGCAGAGAGCAGCATGGTGCAGTAGCGCTAACTGTGGAGGGAATATGATCCGAGGTGCCGCAGGGCACAGTGGTGACAGAGACCAGCATGGTGCAGAAGCCTTGACTGTGGTGCAGGACAGAGGGGGGCATCGGGGTACAACAGCCCTGACTGTGAGACGCAGTGCACGTGGTGCCGTGACCCTGCCCATTTGGGACAATGGAAGTGGGTAGCAGGGTCCAGCAAAAAGCGCCACCTTTGGTGGCCTGGGGCCGCATGGTACAGCAGCCCCAACTGTGGAGGCAGAGGCCCTAGGACTTGGCAGAGCACAGGCAGCAGCCCTGTGTGTGGAGACAGGAACAGGGGCAAAAGAGTGCATTTGCCCTGACTGTGGGGGTGGGGGACTGAGGGAATCAGGGTGCAGCAGCCTCAACTAAGAGACAGGAGACATGGACAACAGGATGCCATATAGTATTTCTGGTTGTACGCATACATGATGTATTTTCACACAGAAACCCTAAAAAAATTGAATTTTATGAGTTCATACAGTACATGTTCCTGAAAAGCATTGTATGGCAGACACATGTTCGTCAATCTGACATGAAAACAAAATTGTTCTCACATGAATCTATTTATGGAGGCTACATGAGACACATTGCTTCTATGAAGTAACAAAATTTAGATATATGTTATATCCATTAAATAACCATGTGTTATATAACCAGAATAGAATGCAGAATTTTGATGAACTCACAGCTGTGATACAGACAAGATAATTTCTCACAGACATTCAGTCATACCACTTCAGTTCAGCACTGAACCCCAAATGATCAACTTTTTATGAAAACAGAAGCATAGATTGCTAATCTATCTAAACACAAACCAAATGGGTTAGTAACACACTTTGAGTGAAAACAATTGGCTCTACAGACTGTTCTGACTGGGAACTGCAACAGCTTCTTCAGTCAATCAGGGACTTAACTGCTGAAGCAGCAGGCTAGACAAGAGTGATGTCATCGATCACTGACAGTGACAGAAACATCTTCACTGTTTCTTCAGTTTTCAGTTACTGCAGAGCACATTAATGGATGCTGATTCAAAGAAGACCACAAAACCAAACAGCATTATATTTTCAGGAAACACTAATCATGACACAGGGATATGAAATCAAGGGAATTCAAGCTTTTTATGAAATATGTGCATTTGATCTTTAAGTGAGACCACTCTTAAAGCTATTAGAGTGGTCTCTGGTTATCAGTTGCACTTGATCAGTAATATATAATGTCCCAAAATGTGCCAGTTTCCAGGGAATCTGTGTGTGAGACACTCACAGAATGAGTGTGTCACACGCAGAGGAAAGGCGCACGCCCTTGATCTGTGATCTTTGTCATACAATTTGCATCATTTCAGCTCGGAAGTGTTGACCTAGGGATACAATTTCAGAATGTTATGAGTTGAATTGCACTCGTCTAAACTAAATCTTGTAGAGGAAAATAGCCATCAAAACTCTGCATTCTCTCCAGCACCTCCTTGACAAAGCCTCTAGGTGGCTGCCCCCCCTCTCCTGCTCCACCCCTCACCCCTTTTCCAACATATGACTTCAGACCACTCCTCCCTAACTTCAGGCTTGACTACTTGAGGCCTTCTTTTAAGACTTAATATATATTAAACCACTTACCAAATGCACTACTTGTACCTGTACAACTTAGGAAATGCTAAGACTACTTGCCTACATGTACAGCCTGTCAGTATTCTGTTCAAACAACATGAAGTCTTGCTATATTATGACAATTGCAGTTTGTCCCACCATTGGAACTGCTCCGGAGGTGAAAGAGTTAACTCCCATTCTAAGAATGGAACTTGGAGCGCGAGCTCGGTTAGAGAAGCTCTGTCTGGGTTATTTCAAACCCAAACTGTCAGATTCTTTACTCCGCCTCACTGAACAGTCGCTCCGGAGATTTCTCCTACTGCTCGGTTCATTTCTCGGTTTAAACAGTGTTTTCTCGGTTCAAATCAACCGAGAATATTATTATTTTAACACGAAAACCGATCGGTTCAAGCTCTGTCTGTGGTATCGTAAGTAATTACAGTTTATTTTCTGTGTGGAACTTGTAAATGTTATCGGTTCGGTTTTGAACCGATCAGCTTGATTAAAACTTGAAATTGAAGGTTTTAGAGTGCGGTTCGGTTCTTATCAGTTCTAAAAAGCGGATTTCATTACGTTTTCCAAGACTCGTGATAATGTTAGGAACGATAAGGGTGTCTTGCTTGGCACTGCCGCTTAAAAGGGCAAGTTTTTTGGTTAGGCTGGCATTATGTCTGAGAAACCCAAAGAAAAACCGGCCCACTGGGTTTCAACACTGTGATGTCTGTGGGAAGTCTTTGCCAAGGCTGACCCACACACCGCATGTGTATATTGTCTGAGGTTTGACCACCTCAATTCAGACTGCCAGATTTGTAAAAAATTTCCCTGCAGCCACCCTGGATAAGAGAGTTGGCAGGCTCGGGGAACGAGAGGCCAAAAAGTCTGCTGACCCGGATGGCCAGCCTGGTTCGGTGCCAACCGAACCGGAGGGAGTGCCTTCTGACCACGGCGAGACTTCCTCGGGCAAACGTAAAGCTGGCTTGGAGGGGCCAGTTCCAGTAAAGAAAACAAGAAAATCAGCAGGTGTGGAGCCCAAAATTCCTTCTCCAACTGCTGCAGAGATAGCAAGAGCTATTCAGATTGTCCAGTCACTTTCTCCGATTCCGTCCGAACCGCCACTGTCTGGTAAAAGGTCGGTTCGGTCAGTTCCACCGGTTCAGGAATATGATGTTGAAGAGTTTTATGAACCAGAGGAGGGGGAGGATGATTATGAACAGTATGAATGTGACTTGGAGGGTCTGGGTGTGCCCATTGAACCGGACATCTCCCCAGAAAAGACCTTTTGAATCTCCCCCTTCGCTTTCTGAGTCCCCCTCTCACTTTATGTTTTACAAAAAAGTTGCTGAAACCCTCCAGCTCCCATTGGAGGAAGCTGTGGATGAGCAAGAGGAACCTGATTTTGTAGAAATGATGGATATTCCAGAGTCTAGGAGGTTGTCTATTCCCTTGCATAAATCATTTAGGAAACAAACAATAAAAATTTTAAAAACTCCTAATTCTGTGCCTCCTGTGGACAAAAAGATGGACAGGAGGTACACTCTGTCAGGTCCTGATACAGAATTCCTTTCACAGCAATGCAGTCACGTTGGTGTGATTCAGGCTGCAGCCTGTGATAAAGCTAATATTCCCTTGGCTTCACATCCTCCTGACAAGGATTCCAGGAAGATTGATGCCATGGCTAAAAAACAATACATGGCAGCGTCCTTGGGAATCAGGCAAGCAAATTACATGGCTTATGTAGCAAGGTATCAAAATCTAGATGGGACACTGTCATGGCTTTGGCCAAACAGGCCTCTGGCCAGCTTGCTAATGAGCTGGAACAGGTGGCTGCTGATGGCATTGAGGCATCTAAGGTGCAGTTTCATGCTGCTGTGGATTTTAATGATGTATCCTCTAGAGTCATGGCTACGTCTGTAGCTTTTCGTAGGTTGGCCTGGCTCAGGTGTACTAGCTTGTCACAGGATACCCAGACTAAGGCTATGGATTTTCCTGTGGTTGGAAATTCTCTGTTTGGGGAGCAGACAGAGAATTATATGAAGAAAATGGATGAATATAGGACTACCTATAAGAGTGCTCAGGCTAAGGAGCGGCAAGTCACTCCTCAGAGGCAGAACCCCAGGGGTAGAGGTAGGCCTTTTCACAGACCTTTTTACCAAACCCAGGCCGCCTCTGCTTATGCTCAGAGGGGGTTCTTCAGAGGGAGAGGCAGACGCGGTGTGGGCAGGCCTGCTCCCACCCCTCAGCCTAAAGCACCTGCCAAACAAGACACCCTGATGGGGTGCCCAGGGCCGATTCTCCTTTACCTGTAGGGGCAGGTTGGCTTACTTCGCTCAGAACTGGGTGTCTCTTAACTTCAGACAAGTGGGTCCTGGAAGTAGTAGGCCAGGGTCTGGTTCTCAGCTTCAAAAAGTTCCCAAAGATGAGAATCATATCTTTCCCACCTGCAAACTCTTTAGAGACCTTTACTTTAGAAACAGAAGTCTCAACCCTCCTGGCTCTCAGAGCTGTAGAAAGGGTTTCTCCCCTACACCAGGGCAAGGGTCTGTACTCCAGATATTTCCTTACCCCAAAAAGACAGGAGAATGGCGGCCCATTTTAGACCTGAGATATCTGAACAAACACCTTTTGAAACCAAAGTTCAGAATGGTAACCTGGCAATGATTTTACCCTCTAAGGCCAGGGACTGGCTAGCCTCCTGGACCTCAAGGATGCCTATTTTCACGTCCTAATCAGAAGCTCCCACCGAAAGTACCTCAGATTCAAACTGCCCTCAGGTGACTACCAGTTCAGAGCAATGCCCTTCGGCCTTACCTCTGCCCCAAGGGTATTCACAAAATGTCTGGCAGTAGCAGTTGCTCATTTAAGAAGGCAAAGGATTGCTGTCTTTCCCTATCTGGACGACTGGCTCATTGTAGGCCAGTCCCCAGAACAGGTAAAATCTCACCTGCAAGTTACCCAGCAGCTGCTCACCTCCCTGGGCTTCTTGCTCAATCTTCCAAAGTCAGTTCTGGAACCAGTTCAGGTGCTCACCTTCATAGGTGCAGAATTGGACACAAAGCAGGCCAGAGCCTTCCTACCCTAGAGAGGTAAGGAACTTGGTGGCTCTGGCCCTCCTTCACTCTGCAGGTCTCGACCAGCAAGACACTTTTTGCAGCTCCTGGGGCACATGGCTGCGTCCACAGCTGTAGTGCAAGGAGCAAGATTTCAGATGAGGGACATTCAGTTTCACTTGAGAGCCTTTTGGTCTCAGAGAAGAGAACCCCTTTCCAAGTTGGTCCCAGTGACCCGAACCCTGATCCAGGCCCTCCAGTGGTGGCAGGATCAGAGCAGTTTAAGACTGGAGGTCCCCTTCATTCCTCTGTCTCACTCCTTGACCCTCACTACGGATGCTTCCCTCCTGGGGTGGGGAGCCCACATGGGCGACCTCTCCACTCAGGGAGTGTGGTCCCCTCAGGAATCTCTGCTCCACATCGATTTGCTGGAACTCAGAGCTGTCTTTTTAGCACTGCAAGTGTTTTCTGCGTCTGTTCAGAACAAAGTGGTACAAGTCAGAACAGACAACACCACAACAATGTGGTACATCAGCAAGCAGGGGGGCACTCTGTCTTCGGCCTTGTGCACCGAGGCAATGAAGTTGTGGTCTCCGGCCTATTCGCTGAACACTTCCCTCATAGCAGTTCACCTTCCAGGAAAGGACAATGTCCTAGCAGATGCTCTCAGCAGGATTTCCCAGGGCCATCACGAATGGTCTCTGGATCCTCAAGTACTGGGGATAGTTTTTGCCAGATGGGGCACCCCTCAGATAGATCTTTTTGCAGCCCCAGACAATCACCAACTTCCACTGTTCTGTTGCAGGCCCCCAGTGTTGGGCTCAGTCCCCCTGGATGCCTTTCTCCTAGATTGGGAAGGGAAGTTTCTTTATGCCTTTCCCTTCCCTCTCCTATTCAAGGTGCTAGTCAAAATCAGATCCCAGCCTTGCAGGGTGATTCTGATTGCCTCAGATTGGGCGAGGCAGCCCTGGTACCCACTCCTTCTGTCCCTAGCAGTCCATCTTCCCCTATGTCTCCCCAGGAATCACAACCTGTTAACCTGTGCCCAGGGGAGAGTTTGGTATCCGAACCTCAAATCCCTCAACCTCAAGGCCTGGCTCTTGAGGAGTTAGAATTTGCTGACCTACACCTTTCTCAGGGTGTTCTTGAAATCCTAAAGGCTTCTAGGAAGCCTTCCACTAGGGCTATTTATAATTCTAAGTGGAAAAGGTTTTCCATTTGGTGTTCTGGGAAACATATTTCCCGGAATCTGCTGATTTGCCTATTGTTTTGGACTATATGGTCCATCTTAATTCTTTGGGCTTGAGACCAGCTACCCTGAAAGTACATTTGGCAGCTGTCTCTGCTTTTGTGTCAGCAGGAAAGCCCTCCTCTCTTTCCGCTCACCCTGTATTTTCCAAGTTTTTTAAGGGATTACTTCATACTAATCCACCTTTTAGGGATCCGGCCCCTGCTTGGGACCTTAATGTTTGCATTTCCCAGTTAATGCAACCCCATTTTGAGCCTCTGTCTTCTGCAGAGCTTAAGTACTTAACTTGGAAAACTGTTTTCCTAGTGGCTATCACTTCTGCCAGGCGCATAAGTGAGTTGCAAGCCTTGTCAGTAGAAACTATTTCTTTCCACAGGGATAAGGTAGTCCTCAGGACTAACAGGAAGTTTTTGCCTAAGGTGGTTTCAGATTTCCATCTTAATCAATCTATCTCCCTTCCAGTGTTTTTCACTGAACATTCCTCCTCTGGCGAGAGGAGACTGCACAGTTTAGATGTTAAGAGGGCCTTAAGTTACTATGTAGAACGTACCAAGGGTCACAGGTTCGAATCCCTCCAACTTTTTCTTACGGTGAGGTTGGAAAAGGGAGACCTGCCACTAAGAGATCAGTTGCCAGATGGATTGTCTCTTGTATCCAATTTTGTTATCAGAAACTGGGGAAAGTTCCCCCCTTTGGCCTGAGGGCTCATTCTACCAGAAGGTACAGCCGTGTCTCTAGCTGCTGCCAGAGACATCCCTATCTTAGAGATATGTCAAGCAGCTACCTGGAAAGCGTACACACTTTCACAAGCATTACTCCTGGATGTCAGGCCAGGAGAGATGCTCAGTTGCCTACAGCTGTGCTTCAGAACCTATTCCTAAGTAGGTTCTGTCCCTCCTCTATGGAGGTACTGCTGTGTAGTCTGCAATTGTCATAATATAGCAAGACTTCATGTTGTTTGAAGAAAAAATTACTTACCTTAGTAATGTTGTTTCTTCTAATGAAGTCTTGCTATATTATGACCTCCCCCCCCCAGCCTGCCCTTCTCAGAACTTCTACTTGGGTATGGGGTGGGCAGCCTAGTGTGGGCGCTAGTTATGCCCATTGTATGTTTTCCACCCCTTCTTGGGGTTTTGGGGTGTGGTGTTTTTATTTTATCTTATATTATTGCTATATTATATCATTACTTCTGGTCCCTGACTTGAGTCTTTGTGTTGGGACCAGGAATATGTGTTAATAGTCAGGTAGCCAGTTGGCTAGTGTAGGTTACAGCTTCCACACAGACCTTAGTGAGTTTTGCTCGTAAAGATCTGACAGTTTGGGTTTGAAATAACCCAGACAGAGCTTCTCTAACCGAGCTTGAGCTCCAAGTTCCATTCTTAGAATGGGAGTTAACTCTTTCACCTCCGGAGCAGTTCTAATGGTGGGACAAACTGCAATTGTCATAAAATAGCAAGACTCCATTAAAAGAAACAACATTACTAAGGTGAGTAATTTTTTCTTATCAGCAATTAACATCAGCAATGTCCATCAAACTGCCACTGTATTCTTGTCTCTTTCTCTAATGGAATGTAACCTTGGAAATTGTTTGTCTGTCTGTTATATCTGACATGGAACCTTTGTAAAAGAGCCTGTTGGCTCAAAGATGTTAATCTGCACATGAAATAAATAAGTAAATAAATAAAAAAAAAAGAGGAAAATAACCATTTTGCGAAGGTGCCCCTCATACTTGACTGGTGACTATTTTTGATTAGCAATCCCTGTAGATCACATTTGCTAAACTAATTTATCCCTTTTATCAGTATACCATCAAAGATGGACAACGTTTGGCTACTTTTAGCAGCAGCGACGTGTTGACCTGAGTCCACCAGTAGCCGCTCTGTTTTGCTAGGATTTAGATCCAGCCATTTGGAGGCCATCCAGTCCTTAATTTCCACCAGGCACTTTTAAAAGCACCATGGAGCGACCACCCTGGCTAGGCACAAAGGAGAGGTACAGTTAGGTGTCTGTAGTATAGCAGTGATCGCCCATATGGTACTTCGTCATCTCCTTTAACCGTTACACAGTGAACAGCACTGGGGAAAGGTCTGACCCATGCGAAAACACAGCAGTCAAGAACATCTCGATACTACTGCAAAGAACTCGTCACTACTGCCTGCTTGCCAGGAAAGTCCAGAACCATGACAACACAGGTCCAGACAATACCTCGTATTTACAGAGACTGGTAGGTAGGTAAGGTAAACTTTATATGGTGCCTGTCACAAACACGCTCCGCAGGTCAGTCCCTCTGCTCCCACAGTGCCAACCTCGAAGTGTGATAGTGTGAACAGGGGACAAACAGGGTAACCGCTCTGTCTGTTTTGGGTCCGAATCACCTACTAGCCTCGAGTCATGGTAGTCAAATGTGAATCTTATGCTAGCACATCCAGTTAACAGGCTCAGATATGTACCCTCTTCGAAAATGCAGTACAATCCTTCACCCAGGGGCACCCAGCCAGGTTTTCAAAATGTACCCTTACGACTGCGTATGAGACCTAGGTATATTCTTACCTTTTAACAAGATTAGTAACACATTCAAGCCTTTAACAGCTGTCAGAATTAACCACTGATTTGGCATCCACATGCAAAAGAAAACTGAGAACAGGCAGTATTTCAAGGAAAATATTGTTTACTAAAAATTGTAAATTAGGTAAAATATCAAACACAGAACAAATATATCGTAACATAGTCGCATAAAATAAATCGGAAGTTACAGAAAACAAAATATACCTACCACAAATACTTAAGTTCCAGTTGAATTATTTTTCTAAAAGTGCCTAGTTACCAGTCCACAGGATGTCTTTTATTTTCAGAGAGTCCTTCTGCACAAACTTGTCGGAGTGCAGCACAATTCAAAAGTCAGTTTTCTCCACCTCCTGGTGATGCCACCGATGAGGTCACAGTTGGATCTGTGATAAATCTGTAATCTGAGTATGTATAGTCACAAGGATGTACATTATTACAGTGAAAAATCAGCAACCACAATTTCCCCAAGTGAGTCTTAGATCAAACATTTCTCTGAGGTTTTATAACCCCACAATCTGTCACTAGTTCTCTGCTAGGTGAGAAAACCGTAAAAAGTCAGCCAGATAACTTCCCTTTCTGCTAGGGTCATAAAATTCATATTTGTTTCCCAGCTTCAAAAGCAGGAGCAGGTTATAAGGGTAATAAACTGTCCCTCTGGAAGGAAAGCATTTACTGTAATTAGGTTTCCCTGATCTTTTTTCTCACATCCTGCTGCTCTAGCCACACTGACTCCTGAGGTCAAAGGTCAAGCTTACTTGCTGACTGGAGTGTTAGGCAGACCATCACATACCATTTATTTATAATACAAATATCCATAAGCAGGGGGGCAGAGCATCACAGTCCACCCCACCTAGACTGAATTTGGGGGCTCTATCCCCTTCGTGGGATGAGATCCCCAAATTGGTTCATTGCTCATACTGACACGACACTCCATCGACATTTTCGTTGGCTGCCCCGGCCCTGTGTGAGACAGTCATGTCATACCCTTTCAAGGCAAGGCTCCATCTTAGTAACCTACTATTTGTTTTACCCATTTGTGCTAGCCAAACCAGGGGGTTGTGTATTCAGCTTGAACCAAGTCTTAGCACCAAAAGTGATTACCGTTTGTCACACTGTATTCTTCTTTGTACCAGCCTGTGTGTGCCCAAAGCGAAACCTCTATGTTGTAATAATCTGTTATGTTTTGTAATGCACCTCTTTGTGACATGGAACCTTTGTAAATGAGTCCTTGACTCAAAGGTGCTTCTGAATTTCTCAGTAAATAAATAAAATTGCACCTCAGAATGCTGCCCGTATATGTATGGCTCTAACTTCTTTAGTGCCCACACCATGGCAAGACACTTTTTCCACAGTAGAGTAAGCCTGCTCTTTGGGAAGTAACTTTTTACTGAGGTACACTATGGGGTGATCTTTCCCTTGGTTACTTGGATGTCTGTCTCAGCACTGCCCCAATACCCACTTCTAACCCCAGTAATGCTCAGGATATTCATAACTTTATGCAGTTAGCCTGGAGGGTTGGACTACCCGGAGAGATGGAACACATGCAAATGAGTAGAATTATTTGCACGTGAGCACCTTTCAAATACTGCCTCTACCAGCTGTAGTGTTCTGACCTCTTCAGATTTTTCTCTCTCCGCCTGAAAGTCATCGCGTGGAGTGGTCATCTTACTCTTTCGCGTGAAAGAAGATTCAAAACCTTAAACTTGAGTATTTTCTGTTTCTTTTATTGCCTCTACTGATTGTTAGTGTAAATCTTGTTTATTGCTTAAGTTACGTATTTTTTCCGGTTCCTTGCGGTTCGGCATAACTGTGGGGGGAACCGGGTTAGTTTTTAATTATCGGTGTTCTTTGATTAAAGGGCCTTGTTTTTGTCTTAGTTTAGTTTTTTTAGTGTATTTTATTGTTTTTGTAACTGCTTTTTATCGGTTACGGAACCGCTGATCCGGTTCATCTGTCATCTCCTGGGTACGGTTCCTATCGGTTACAGAACCGACCGCAAAAAAAAAAAAAAAAAGTATAACTTTTAAATAATCACACTTTATTCTTTACTTAGTGGTTAGTGTTTCTTCTTGTTTTTAGACATTACCATGTTGGAGAAACCCAAAAAGAGAACCGGAGAACCCGGTTTCAAGAATTGTTTAAAATGTGGAGATGTATTTGCTAAAGCAGACAAGCTCACCTTATGTGAGGCTAGTCTGGGATTCGAACATCTGGATCAGGATTGTGAAGTCTGTAAAACTTTCCTGGAAAAACGCCTGGAAAGACTAAACAAAAAATTTCCTAGGGGTCCCTCCGACTCTGACCAGCTAACACCCCAATCTGTTATGGCTGAACCCACAAGTTTGCGTATTACCCCTGCCCCCTGATATGGGCAAAAGAGGGAAAGAACCAGCTGACTACCCGGTTCCCTCAAAGAAACTCAAAGAAAAAAAACATGCATGCAGAATCCTCCCCTGCTAAACCAGGAACTTCTGCGCAGATGCCTGCTATGCCTCATCTGGTTCAAGGTCAGTTGGCATTCATCTGTATCCCCCTCCCCCGGGTCATGCCTGAAAATAGGCAGGATTTGTCTAGTGCACTTACCCGGTCAACAAAAACTAAATAAATAAATGCCCTCGGCTCGAGAGACAGCCTAGGCTTTTAAAATTATCCAAGCACTGCAAAACATTGTTCCCCAGCAGCCTGCCCCTACCCAGGGTCCCCAGGCCAGCAGTGGTGTGTTGCCCTCTTTACAGGAGGAGCAGTATTATGAAGAGGAAGATGATCCTTTTCAGGATGATTAACCAATTCCTCCAGATGTATCTCCTGAGGAAGATTTTAGTTCTCCTCCCAAGGTGTCCGAGGATTACTCCCCACATTTTACATTTGTAAAGAGAATGGCAGATGCTCTGGATATTGCTACCACAGAGCAGATTGAGGATGAGGATGAAATTGAATATTTAAATATGATGGGTTTTACACCCACAAAAGCGTCACACTAAAGCTTCTACAGACCAATAATTCTGTTCCTCCTATTGATAGAATAGATGAAAAGTATCAGTTGGACAGGACGGGAGCTGATTTCCTTTTCTCCAATCCTGACCATCAAGGGGTTATACAGCAGGCAGCCTGCGACAAAGCCAGAGTCCCCCTGTCCTCCCACCCTCCGGACAAGGACTCCAGAAAAATGGATAGCATGGCCAAAAAGGATTACTTATCAGCCTCTTTGGCCATGAGACAGGCTACTTTTCAAGCTTATGCTGCCCAGTATCAAAAATTCCTGTGGCAGTCGGTACTGGACATGTCCATGAAAGCCCCCTCACCCTTGTCTGAAGACCTGGCTGAAACTACCAGGTTTGGGCTGGAGGCGGCTAAGTACCAGTTCCAGATGGCTGCTGATTCTAATGACACTGCGGAAGATGGATGGCTAATGCTGTGGCACAGAGAAGGTTTGCTTGGCTTAGGGCCACTAACCTTACTCAGGATACCTAATCAATGCCCTGGATTTTCCTTTAGAGGGAAACTCTCTCTTTGGGGAATCCACGGTTGCATACATGAAAAAAGTGGATGAGTATAAGACAACCTATAGAAGCAACTCTGCCAAAGAGTATGCTTCTCCATCCACTAGGCCTTATTGGGGCGCAGAGAAGGTCTTTTATGACCAGACCCTTTTTCCAGCCAGTAGCCGTGCCCCAGTACCAGCAGTATCCACAACAGGGATACTCTAGGGGTGGGGGTAGAAGGGACTCTAGGAGGGGCTCTCAAACCCAACCTCGGCCCCAACCAAAGCAAAACCCCTGAGGCTCAGGCTGCCTCCTTCCTCCCCTACTTCTTCCAGGCTTGGCTAAGCATCACCACAGACAAGTGGGTGCTGGAGGTAGTGGGTCGGGGTCTGTTTCTGGACTTCAAATCTTTTCCTCCACAGAAGACCAGAGTTTACTGCTCACCTCCTTTAGCAGAGAGGACATTGCTAGAAGCAGAGGTTCAGAAATTGTTACATCTCAGAGCAGTGGAATTAGTTCCTACCACTCTGCGAGGAAAAGGCTTTTACTCCAGGTACTTCCTAACGACAAAGAAAAGTGGGGAGTGGCGGCCAATATTGGATCTCAGAGCTTTGAACAAGCATCTGAAAAAAAGTTCAAAACTGTAACTTCGGCTCGAATATTGCCAACAATCCAAAAAGGGGACTGGCTGGCATCACTGGACTTGAAAGACACCTATTTCCACATCCCATAAAGGAATCTTACAGAAAATACCTCCCATTCAGACTCCCTTCAGGCCACTGTCAGTTTTCAACTCTTCCTTTTGGCCTCTCCTGACCACCAAGGGTATTCACAAATGACTAGTTGCTGTAGTGGCATATCTAAGAAGACAGGGAGTGACCGTCTTCCCTTACCTAGACGACTGGCTGGTGGTGGGAAACTCACCAGACCAAGTAAGGAGCTCCCTAAGAATCACCCAAGTCCTCTTAGAGTCTCTGGGTTTCATAATAAACCAAAAGAAATCGGTTCTAACCCCTGCTCAAACTTCGCAGTTTATAGGGACAGAAATCAACACGCTTCAGGGCAGAGCCTTTTTACCCTTAGACAGGGTGCAAAGTCTTCAGTCAATAGCAAACTCCTTTATCCTAAACAGGTCAAAAACTGCAGGACAGTTTCTGCAGCTACTAGGCCATATGGCTGCATCCACAGGCACAGTTCAAGGATCCAGATTCCATATGCGAGACATCCAGTTTCATCTCAGGGCTCACTGGAGTCAGAAAAAAGACCCTTTTTCAAAGCTTATACCAGTGACAAGGCCACTATTAAGGACCCTCTTGTGGTGGAAACGGGAATCCAATTTAAGGCAGGGAGTGCCTTTCCAGAGAGAACCCCTCTCTGGTACTCGCAACAGATGCATCCCTATTGGGCTGGGGTGCCCACTAAGGAAAGCACACGACTCGGGGAATCTGGTCAGCAGCAGAGTCCCTTCAGCACATAAACTTAATGGAGCTAAGAGCAGTGTTACTAGCCCTAAAGGCTTTTTCTTCACTGATAATGGGTAGGGTGGTTCAGATCAGAAGACAATACCACCACAATGTATTACATAAACAGGGAGGCACCAGGTCAGACCTCCTCTGCACAGAGTCCATGAAGATTTGGACACTGGCGTACTCTCTGAAGGTCTCTTTACAAGCAATTCACTTGCCAGGAAAGGACAATACTTTGGCAGGTGCACTAAACTGCATCAACCAGGCCCATTATGAATGGACTCTGAACAAGCAGGTGGTACGTTATTTTCAGAAGGTGGGGAACTCCAGAGATAGACTTGTTTGCATCCCACCAGAACCACCAGCTACCTTAATATTGCTTCAGTCCACCAGCACAGGGCACAGTTCCTCTGGATGCCCTGATTCTGGATTGGACAGGCAGGCACCTGTATGCTTCCCCCTTTCCCTCTGGTTTCCAGGGTGTTAATAAA
Source organism: Neoceratodus forsteri (assembly GCA_016271365.2). NCBI lineage: Eukaryota > Metazoa > Chordata > Ceratodontiformes > Ceratodontidae > Neoceratodus > Neoceratodus forsteri. Next base: position 768,269,659 of record CM028136.1, read on the forward strand.
GCTAAAATCCCTCTCGGCATCTCTGATCTTGATAGCTCCGGATTGGCCCAGGCAGCCATGGTACTCTCTTCTGCTCTCCATGTCTGTCAGCAAACCAATACAATTGCCCCTCAGACGCAATCTCCTGACTTCCAGTCAGGGAACATTGTTGTACCCGAATCTCAAGTCCCTTCATCTCAAAGCATGGCTCTTGAGGAATTAGAGTATGCAGATTTAAATCTTTCAGAAGCTGTCCTAAATATTTTAAAATGTTATAGAAAACCCTCAACACAGAAAACTTATTCTTCCAAATGGAAGAGATTTTTTTCTCTGGTGTTCCAGCATGAACCTTATGCCACAAAAGACTAGAGTTTCAGTTATCCTGGACTATCTCACTCATTTGCACTCACAAGGTTTGCAACCCAGTTCCCTTAAGGTTCATTTAGCAGCGGTGTCTGCCTACCTTTCTGTGGGGACCACGGTGTCAATAGCATCTGATAAACTTTTCAAAAGATTTTTTAAAGTACTGATACATTTACACCCACCTCACAGGGCACCAGTGCCTGCTTGGGATTTGAATGTGTGCATGGCCAAGCTCATGGGCCCTCCATTTGAGCCCATGGCTACTGCCCACTTGAAATACCTTACTTGGAAAACAGTCTTCCTAGTGGCTATTACTTCTGCAAGGAGAATTGGTGAGCTCCAGGCTCTCTGCATTGACCAGGACTATATCTCATTTCACAGAGATAAGGTAGTCCTCAGAACTAACAGACAGTTTCTTCCTAAAGTGGTTTCAGATTTTCATCTGAGCCAATCAGTCACTGTACCTGTCTTTTTCACAGACCATACCAGTTCTGGTGAAAGAAGATTACACAGTCTGAACGTGAAAAGGGCTATCGGCTATTACATGACAGCCACTAAAGACCATAGGGGGAATGGAAAGTAAATTTTCCTTACATATGGGATGTGGGAAAAGGTAAGCCAGCCTCAGAAAGATCCATTTCTCGGTGGATAGTCCAGTGTATTCAGTTCTGCTACACTAAGGCAGGTAAAGAGCCCCCAACTGAATTGAGGGCGCGTTCTACAAGAGGAACTGCTGCTACCCTTGCAGCTGCCAGGGAGGTTCCCTTGGTGGACATTTGGAAAGCAGCTACTTGGAAACAGTACACACCTTTACAAAACACTACAACCTGGATATGTTATCCAGTGGTGATGCCAGGTTTGGCACAGCAGTTCTGCAGAGCCTGTTTCTAAAATAAGTTCTTTGCCCACTTCCAGTGGTACTGCTTGGTAGTCTGTATAAAGTTATGAATAACTTGAGCATTACTGGGGTTAGACGAAAAAATTACTTACCATAGTAATCTTATTTCTTCCAAGTGATGCCCAGATATTCATAACTTCCCTCCCTTCCTCCCCTTCCAGAAATTCAGCCTCTGCACTCCACATGCTGGTGCCATCAAGCCATATTATTTTGTTGAATTTCTCTGTTGTAATCATTTTTAAACTGGAGTTTTATTTGATATGGTTTTGTCAAAAGTTATCCTCCCTTTAGAGTTTTTTTCTCAATTCTATGCTTTAATTAGGGGAACCTCTCTCTTTATAGAATATTAGTTCTAGGGACTTGGATATGTTGTTCAATCCACACTAATTGGCAGGTTCCTTGCCGCTTTAAATCTTGCCGGAAGGTCTTCAAGCTGGCTCCTCCCACCCACCCGGGTGATGAAACTCTCGGCTCCGCCCCATGACTCCAGATCTTTCTTACCGCTTGGAAGCTCAGGTTCCCTCCTTAGCGCTCTGCGTTTTAGGCCTGGATCCAAACTCGTCGGTTAAACCGAAACTCATACTTAAATTTAGTAGACTTCGGTCTTTTTCTTCTTCGCGGCTGCGATGGACAACTCGACTCCCGGATTTTGGCAGTGCCTTTGCGGGCAGAAGATGTCTCTGACCGATCCACACTCCACATGCGTTTACTGCCTTGGGCTCGATCATGATCCGCAGACCTGCGAGTTGTGTAAGTCCTTCTCGGTCAACGTTCTCGAAGACTGTGCTGCCAGACTTCAACTTGGGCGCCCCGAGAGACATATTCCTCTGGTGAAGTCGAAGGAGGCCCGTTGGGCGGTGTTCGTGGCGGCGGGCTCGGCTGAGCAACTTGAGCAGATGATCGCCCTCGAGGAGGAGGGGGTGGCCCAGGCCACATCATCATCTTATTCCTCGGTCGCGGCGTTTATCCTGCTCTCTTTGGGCTCCCTATACGGCTTCTTTCAAGTAGCTTTGTCAGTTCCTCTCTACTAAGGGAGAGGGGCCATTAGGACATTCCTCTCAGTCCAAGAAGAAGGACTCAAAAGGTAAGTCCCACCGTCGACTTTCGTGGGAGCGGGAGAGGTCTCCTTCCCTGGATAGTCGACACTCTACTTCAGTCGAGGTTGCGGCTGAGGCCGCTGGCTTCTGATGTCCACGTCAGGCCAGCGGCCGAGACACCCATCGATGCAGTCGAGATTTTTCTCGCCCGTCGGATGGGCTGTCAACTGAGAAGCAGACAACCCTTCTTCACCGTTCCCCGGTGGAAACAGAGAGACTTGCCTGTGCCTCCTGTGCCGGAGTCCCTGGTTAAGGTTCCGAGCCGAGGAGGAACGGGTTTCCCGCGCCCTCCCAGACCCACCCTGGAAACACCAATGGTCTCAGTCTCGGACCTCTTCTCGGTCCAGCCGATCCCGCCGACATTGGCGGTCTCTGTCTTGGCACCAAGGAAACCGGCGGCGGCGCTCATCCTCGTCTTCGTCCTCCTCTGAGGAGAGGCTCCGGCGCAAATTACGTCGGCGCTATGAGGACCTGATGTGGCAGCAGCTCCTTTTGACTGGGAACAAGCCGACCCCGTCACCTTCCCTGGCCATTAAGTGGCTGTCACCTGAGCGGCCGAAACAACCCCTCGTGGTCATCGAGGAGCTGAAGCCGGCAGCCAGTTGTTCGGCCAGAACCAGCTGCACCACCCATTGTGGTGGAACCCTCGCCTCCACAACCTAAAACTGGGGCTCCAACCAAGGATTCTCGGTCGGGTCAGGGGTTGCCCCATCGTTTGTCGGTCACCCTCACTCCCAATCGGCCTCGGCAGGTGGAGTGTGCCTCGTGCCCTCGACGGTTGTTTGCAGACTCCTCGGAGTCTGATGATGACTCTTCCCTGTTCTCCAGGCCCCTCGACCTGGAGTCCACTGGGGGACAGTCAGTGGACGAGAGCCCATCCTCGGTCATGGGTATGCTTCGGGTTATCTCAGAATCTACTGAGATGAAGCTCGAACCCGTGTCAAAGCAGGCCAAGTATTCCCTCACGGAGATGCTGGACCGAGGGGATTCTCCTAAGGAGGCCTTTCCGGTGGCTGAAGCCATTGTTGGCCCGGCTCTGGAGTTATGGCAGCAGCCGGCTTCTTTTCCAGCTCCTTCGGCCAGAATGGCCAGGAAGTATGCGGTCCCCACCGGATCACTCTCCGGATTCTCTGAGCACCCCTCTGTGGAGGGGCTCATGACCGACAGTGTTTTCCGGCATTCCAGAAACGCTCGGGACGTGGACAAGCTTCCCGATAGTCCAAAAAACTGGACTATGCCGGGCGTAAGGTCTACGCTGCGCCCTCCTTAGGCCTTCGTCAGGCCAGTTCGTCCGTACTGATGGCACACTTTTCCCACACCCTTTTGGGCTCCCTGGATGAGGTGATTTCCTCATCTCCCGGCTGACCTTCAGACTACGGTCAAGCAAGTGCGAGATCAGGGAAGGGCGGTGGCAAAGCAGCAGCTCCAAACTGCTCTTGACATTGGAGACTCTTGTGCCCGGTCAGTAGCAGCCGCAGTGGCCATGCGCCGCAGAGCTTGGCTGCGGATCTCCACCTTCACGGCGGATACCCAGCACAAGCTGGCAGATGTGCCCTTCCTGGGTACCGACTTGTTCGGTCCCAGGGTGGAGGATCATTTGCAGAAGATCAAGAAGTCAAGTGCCACTTTGGACTCTGTCATGTCTGCCCAGAAGGACAAAGGCTGCCAGCAGCAGCGTAAGCCCATTAGGCCTTCTGCCCCTGCGGCACGTCTGGCCCAGCAACACCAGCATCAGGGCCAGCAGGCTTGCACTTGGCACCCCAAAGCCAAGCCTGCAGCTTTCTCCAGCAGGAAGCCGGGAGGAAAAGGCCCAGAAGGTCCCTCGGCCGGTCCTTCCTCCCAGCCTTGTCACTCCCCCCTGGGTTCCACCCGTGGGGGGACGGCTCTGCCACTTCCTTTCCTCCTGGTCCGCTATCACCACGGACCGCTGGGTGTTGGAAGTGATAGGAAGGGGTCTGCCTCTGGACTTCGAGCAGGCCCTGCCCTATCGAGCCATCGCCCTACGGGGTCTGTGGCCTCTCTGTCGGCTCATCGAGCCGACATTGCCCTGCTCCTCCAGAAGGAGGTGATCAGGGGAGGTGGCAGTCCCTCCACCAGACCCAGGGTTTGTGTCCAGGTATTTCCTGGTCCCTAAACAGACGCGGGGGCTGGTGCCCCATTCTAGATCTACACGACCTGAACAAGTTCCTAAGGTCTCGAACCTTCAGGATGGTCACTCTGGAACAGATCATTCCATCCTTGGAATGAGGCGTGTGGGTCTGTTCTCTGGACCTCCAGGACGCATTCTTTCACGTCCCAATCCGTCCTTCTCACCAGCGATTCCTCCGCTTCAGAGCGGAGGGGTCCCTTTACGAGTTCTGGACCATGCCCTTTGGCCTGTCACCAGCTCCCAGGGTCTTCAAAAAATGCATGGCAGTGGTGACAGCATTCCTGCGGCACTGAAGGATCCAGGTGTACCCTTACCTGGACGACTGGCTGATAGCAGCCCCCTCCAGGCTGGAGGTGGAGCCTTTCTGGGATCTGGCCCTCCAGGTCTGCTCTCAGATTGGCCTCATCAACGAGGCCAAATCGGAAATCATGCCAACGCAGGTGATTCAATTCATCGGGGCAGAGCTCGACTCTTCGAGCCAGAGCACGGCTCCCGGCAGACAGGGCCGAGGTTCTTTGCTCCTTTGCCCAGTCATTTCTGATTGGGCAATTATGCCCTGCCCATGACTTCCTGGGCCTCATGGTGGCCTGCACCAGCATGGTTCATTGGGCCCACTGGCACATGCGTCCCCTGCAATGGGGACTGGCTGGCCAATGGTCACGCGTTCCGGTCCTCTGGACCAGCCAGTGGCAGTGACCCAGGAGGTGTGAAACGCTCTCCAGTGGTGGATCGTTCCAGCTCATCTGCAGGAGGGCATCCAGTTTGTCCGCTCCGAGCCGATGGTCACTCTAACGACCGATGCCTCTCTGATGGGTTGGGGTGCCCATCTGGGTGAGCACAGAGCGCTTGGCCTCTGGTCCCCTCAGGAGTCTCGATGCTACATCAACCTGCTGGAGCTTCGAGCGGTCCGACTAGCCCTCACCGCCTTCGCTCCGTTTGTACGGGGTCAAGTGGTCCAGGTACAGATGGACAATACCACGACCATGTACTACCTGAACCACCGGGGCCGGACGCGCTCCTTGCCCTTATGCAAGGAAGCTCTCAGCACTTGGTCCCTCGTGAGCAGACTGGAGGCGGATCTTCTAGCCATCCATGTGGCGGGAGCCTCCAACACTGTGGCCGATGCCCTAAGCCGGATAGGTGCTGCATCTCATGAGTGATCTCTCCTGCCGGAGGTAGTACACGATCTGTTCTCCCACTGGGGCACACCTCAGGTGGTCTTGTTTGCCTCCAGGGAGAATGCGAAGCTGAGGCCGCCGTTTCATGCCCGCCCCCCCTCAGCAGGGGTCGCTGCAGGGGGATGCCTTCTCGAGGCCGTGGACCCCAGGCCTCTTCTATGCCTTTCCCCCATTTCCCTTGATCCACAAGGTGCTTCTCGAGGCAAGGAGGGACAAGGCGCAAGTGATTCTGGTAGCCCCACACTGGCCCTGCCACTTCTGGTATCCAGATCTCCTCAGCCTCAGCTCCAGGCTCCCGAGGCGGTTTCCAGTCCACCCGGACCTGATCTCAGTCAACCAGGGGAAGGTTCTCCACCCGGACCTTCAATCCCTGCACCTGACGGCCAGGTTCCTGAGCAGCTAGAGTTCCAGGCCTTGGGTCTTTCTGACGAGGTCCTCAACGTTGTTGAGGCTTCCCGTAAGAAGTCGACGAGGAAATGCTATGCCTTCAAATGGAAGAGATTCTCCATTTGGTGTCAGGATAAGGGGTTGGACCCTTCCTCCTGTTCCTTGGCCAGCAGTTTGGACTACCTGTGGTCCCTTTCTCAGCTAGGGCTTCGGTCGACTACCCTTAAGGTGCACCTGGCAGCCATCTCTGCTTACCGGGCGCAGGCCAGCAAGTAGTCGGTGGCGCAGGAGAAGGTGGTCGGTCACTTTTTCAAAGGCCTTGATCACATATCCCCTCCAGTGCGAGAACCTCCACCTCCATGGGATCTACTGCTGATACTGGCTAAGCTCATGGGCAAGCCATTCAAACCGATGCACAGGTGTGACATCTCTCACCTGTTGTGGAAGACCGCCTTCTTGGTGGCTGTCACGTCAGCCAGAAGGATGGGAGAGCTCCAGGCGCTTTCCATCAAGTCTCCCTATCTGGTCTTCCACAGGGACAAGGTTGTCCTGCGCCCCCACTCGAAATTCCTTCCGAAGGTGGTGTCGGAGTTTCACCTTAACCAGGTGGTGACTCTGCCAGTGTTCTACCCCAGTCACACCTCTGAGGCCGAATATAGGCTCCATACTTTGGACCCAAGAAGAGCGCTCTCTTATTATAAGGAGCAGATGGCTGAAGTTCGGGGAGAGGTTCACCAGCTGTTTGTCACCTACGCTGAAGCCACACCTGGCAGACCTGCAGCCAAGTGGACGATAGGCAGGTGGGTCACCTCCTGCATAGATCTCTGCTATAGGTTGGCGGGCATGGAGCCTCCCAAAGGGATAAGAGCTCATTCTACCCGTCATACAGCTGCTTGGTGGCTGCTTCAGGGGCGTCCCTATCCAAGAAATCTGCAGGGCTGCTACCTGGAAGTCAGCAACACCTTCATTACCCACTACTACATCGACCTTGAGTCACGCTGGGATGCTGGTTTTGGGACCTCGGTTCTCCAGTCCTTGTTTCCTAAATAGGGGGTGTGCGCCTTTCCTCCCTCCTCCCGGAGAACTGCTAGGAGTCTGTCAGTAAGTGTGGATTGAACAACATATCCATGTTCCTAGAAATACAGGTTACTCACCTGTAACAGGAATTCTAGGAATGGTGTATGTTGTTCATCCACACAGCCCATCCGACCTCCTGGGCTTCGACACACAACCTGGCTTCCAGCAGGCTAGATCTGGGGTCATGGGGCGGAGCTGAGAGTTTTATCACCCGGGTGGGTGGGAGTAGCCAGCTTGAAGATCTTCCGGCAAGATTTAAAGCAGCAAGGAACCAGCCAATAAGTGTGGATGAACAACATATACCATTCCTAGAACTCCTGTTACAGGTGAGTAACCTGTATTTACATTAGTTTCCTAATGCCTGACTTCCAGGCTTATCACAAATCTGAAAAGGTTAGAACACTATAGTTGGTAGAGGCAGTATTTGAAAGATGCTCACATGCAAAGAATTCTACTCATTTGCATGTGTTCCATCTATCTGGGCATTTCAACTCTCCAGGCTTACTGCATAAAGTTATGAATATCTGAGCATCACTGGGAAGAAATGAGATTACTATGGTAATTTTTATCATCTGAGGCGTCAGTCTGGACTACAGAGGGTCTGCTATAGTCTGGACTTGTCAATACAGGAGCACTTCACAGTGTCACAAACCCATTCAGCAGATCAGCCCTCTACTCCCAAAATGCCAACCTCTGAGCGCAGTCTTGTGAAGAGTTTAACAGAACAAGGTAACCCTCTTGTCTGTTTTTGTGGGTTCTAATCAACCTTTGGTCTCAAGTCTTGGAGGGATTCAAACTGTGAACCTCTTGCTAGCGTACCCAATGCATAGACTCAGATATATCTGTCTTTGGGGGCCAGATATCTTTGCCTACAGGCACCTAACCAGATGTACAAAAATGAACCCTTAAACTTTAATATAGACCTCAAATTATTCTTGCCTTTTTCCAGTTTGGTATCACCATTCAAGCTTATGCCTAGCGTCTGCTGTAACAATATATACTCTACTTGTAAAGGAAATAAATCAAAGACAGACCAAGTAAGCTCTAAAAAGATTTTTTTACTAAAATAGATATGTAAAATATACAATACAGAACTATTATATCACAAGACATACAAATCTTTTAAAAGAACAAGGTTTTAAACAGTGCAGTTCCTACTATAGTAATTAGATTTGTTTCTTTCTAAATACCTGTTTAAAGTGCTCACTGATGTTTCTTGTCAGAGTCTAGAAAAGTGTCTCTGAAGTAAAACAGAATAATGTTTAAAAGCTGGTTTTCCCCACCTATTTTGCATGAGGTCACCTAGCTCCTCCGTGTCTGAATGTACAGTATATAAAAAATATCTCTATAAAAACAGGATGTCTTTTCCAAGTATTAAATTCTGCAACCTCAGCATAACTCGTGTTCTTCAAATAACATTTCTTTGATCTTAATCAGTAACACCTCTCACACAGGCATCAAAGGAACATTTACAACTTCGCACCAGTTTGCTAAACCTGGTTTCCCCCTCTAATGTCATAAACTTTTTTATGATTTCCCTCTTAACAACTACAGCTATAATTAACTTAGAAAAGCCAGTAATTATCTTCTGGCCTGCCATAACACCTTGTATCTAAAACCTGTGTGTGTGTGTGTGTGTGTGTGTGTGATCTCACATGCTGTTTCAGTCTTTCTCATGGGAGACAGTCCATACACATTTTTTTGTATTACAAAAAATGATCATACAGCACTCAGAACTGGCTGTCCACGTCACAGTCCTCCCCACCTAGACTGAATTTGGGGGCTCTATCCCCTGCATGGGATGAGCTTCCCAAATCGGTTCACTCCTCATAGACCCTAGACAGCCCATCTGAGTTCTGGTTTTTGGCTCTAGCCCTATGTACGATTGTCAGATCATACCCTTGCAAAGCAAGACTCCATCTTAGCAATCTACCATTGTTTTTCCCCATCTGCGTCAGCCAAACCAAGGGGTTGTGGTCAGTCTGCACCACAAAATGCTCCCCATATAAGTATGGCTGTAGCTTCTTTAGGGCCCACACTATGGCAAGACATTCTTTTTCCACCATGGAGTATGCTTGCTCTCTGGGAAGTAACTTCTTACTCAGGTACACTACTGGGTGATCTGTCCCTTGGCTGGACGTTTGACTCGGTACTGCCCCAATACCCACGTCTGAGGCGTCAGTATGAACTGTAAAGGTTTTGCTATAGTCAGGACTTGTCAAAACAGGAGCACTGCCCAGTGCCTCGTTTAGTCTGGTAAAGGCTTCCTCACAGGCTGGGCCCCATGTAATTTTCTTTGGCATCCTTTTCTTTGTCAGGTCAGATGGGGAACAGCCAGGGCACTGTAATTGGGTACAAATTTTCTGTAGTACCCTGCTGCCCTAGAAAACTCCTGACCTGCTTCTGGGTTTCTGGTCTAGGCCACGCCTGGATCACCTCTATCTTTATTTGATTAGGACAGAGCTGTCCCCGGCCTACCACATGCCCGAGGTATGCCACTTCTCCCATGGCCACCTGGCACTTCCCGGCTTTCACAGTGAGCCCGGCCCTCTGTAGCCTGCCCAGCACTTCCCTAAGGTGGGATAGGTGTTCCTCCCAGCTGGTACTAAAGATGGCAATGTCATCCAGGTACTTCCTGATACTCCTCCTGCCATTTAACACCTGGTTCACAACCTTTGAAAGTGGCGTGCGTTCTTCATTCGAAGGCATTACTTTAAACTCAAATAAGCCTATTGGGTGATGAAGGCCAGCCTCTCCCTAGCTCTGCCTGTCGACTCTACCTGCCAATACCCCTTGGTCAGGTCAATGGTCATAAGCTAGGTCGCCCCTCCCAACTAGTCCACCCGTCCGTCCGGGGCATCAGGTGGGCATCTGACTACGTAACTGCATTCAGTCCACGATAGTCCACACAGAAATGAGTAGAGCCATCTGGCTTAGGCACAAGGACTGCAGTTGAGGCCCAGGGGCTGTGGGATCTCTGGATTACCCCTAAATCCATCATCTCCTCCACTTCCCTACTAATGTCCTTTTGGACAGCCTCTGACACCCGATATGCTGTCCGTCGTAAGGGCGTCTGTGTCTGTGTCCCTGTCTCCACATCGTGTCACTAAGGGTGGTAGTCCAGGCTTGGCGCTAAACAGGGCAAAGTCTGCTAAAACCTCTTACTTTCTGGACCTGATCCGGGGCCAGCTGGGGAGACAATTTTACTGCCTCCACCGAGGACTCCTGCTTACTCTCTTCCAGCAAATCCAGAAGGGGGTCTCCTTCGTCCGTCCTCTCCCCATGACTACACTGCAAACACCATGTCAGCCTGTTTGCATATGGCTTCATCATGTTGACATGGTACATCGCTTCTGTCTGTTTTGGTCAGGTAACTCCACAAATGTAGTTCACGTCATTTTACCTTCCTAACCACTTTATCGGTCCTGCCCACTCAAGCTTGTAGCTTGTTTTCGGACGAATGAGGACCATGACTTCCTGACCCACCATGTACGATACTGACGGCGCTTTAGCGGTCGCATTTGGCACACTTTTTGTGTCTGTTGGGCAGCTGCCAGGTTGCTCTGGGCTGTCCCATATGCTCCTTCAGCCTTTCCCTAAACCTAAGGACATAATCCACAATGGAGATCTTACTTGAGAGGGCTCTTGCGTGAGGTAATTACATATAGGACTGATGCCGGCCGGTGGCAGGACCCCACGGAAAAATTTCTAGCTAGCAGTCCCTGGCGAGGGACTGCCCCCACGTCAGGTGACCGGCGTCAGACGACGTCGGTATAAAGGAGCGGTCCCGGACGCCCGCCTTCCATTTCTTTCCCGCCATCAGCTCGTGCAGCGTCTCGCGGTGAAGTTCCTATCGCTCAGTCCTGTTACTTCGGCGGTTTTTCCGAAAAGTTTTCAGTATTTTGTATTTTCTATCGTCAGGTGAACGTCGGTATATGTCGTCCCCTTCAAAAAATAAGTGCGACTCATGCGGCGCCCAACTGCCTCACAAAGACAGTCACTCCCTCTGCCTTTTCTGTTTAGGCCCCGACCACGCAGTCGACTAGTGTCTGAACTGCCTTCATTTCACCGCGGCCACCCGCAGACGACGCCAGCAGTCTCTCAAAGTCCATCTCCTCAAGAAGAAGATGTCCGCGATGGAGAAGGAGTTGAAGAAACTTCTGCAGGCGTCGACCTCCCTTGAAGGGCATAAGAAGCGGGACAAGGAAAGGCACCGGGAGAAGGCCTCCTCCTCAGCGACTCCGGCCGGAGTGCGGGCAAAATATCCTCGGGATCGCCTGGCGGCAGCCTCAAGGCTTTGGAGGAGGCGTCGGCCCGCCCGTCGGGTTCGCATTCGAGCCCGCCGGGTGCCTCCGGGCAAAAGGAGGCTCCAGCCCCCAGTACCGTCGCAGGCTTGCGGCCTACTGGTGCAGGTGCCTCCCATAAGCCGGACGTCAGCTCCTCCGACGTCCGCCGGGAGAAGGCCGCTAAGACACCTGACCCTTCGGGGCGGCACGCGGCAGTGTCTCCGTCGGACCGGGCCTCTTCTCATCCTCAGTCCGTCTCCAAGAGACCCTAAGTCAGCCGTGGCTCCTCTGCGTCCGACTGGGACTGCCCCTAAGTCACCGTCGGCTCCTCCGGCGTGTGCCGGGTCGAGCCTACGGGCAGACCCTGCTTGCCTGTTGTCCCAGGCTTCCCGCAGCCGCTGCTGTCAGAGACCAAGTCCCCTGCCCGAGCCCGGTTTTTCTCCCTCCGTCCCCGAGCAGGGCTCGGGATCCTGGGCTACCATCCGATCCTCTTCCTACAGAGCCAGATCTGACGTCGGCTCCGACACCGGCCCCTCCGACGCCAGCGGGGGATATTCCTCTTCCATCGGGCCCTCCACCCCACAGGCGTATCACCGTTGATCCGCCCGTGGAGTTCCCGGCTAGGCCGTCTGTTCCGGCAGCTCCTCCGGTGCTTGGGTATCCGCCGTCCTATCCGACACCAGTTTTCCCAGGTCCACAGTATCCTGTGCCGCAGTACCCGGCACCAACTCCACCGACGCCACAGTACCCTGCTCCGGTATTCCCGCAGCCGGGTTACAGATACTCTCCTTACGGATTTCATCCATACAACTATCCCCCTCCTCCTCCTCCACCTCCCCCTAGGCCGCCGGTGGATCTCCAGGAGACTCTGGCCTCCTGGTGGGCTGAGGCCAAGGCTCAGCTCACCAAGGAAGTCGAGAGCCGTCTTACGGTGATGGTGCCGCCCGGCTCCCGTACGCCCCAGACGGCACACTCCCTCTCCGCCTCCGGATTCCCGGGCTCTGCCCTCAGGATCCAGGGAGGGCAGGACATGCATTCGGGGATCCCCCCTAAGGAATCCGTTCCTCCCCCTAGACGAGTCAGGGAGTCCTACTCTGCTTCGAATTCTTCCTCTTCTTCTCTCTGGACTCCTCTGGGGCCTTGATGGGTGTTCGAGAACGCAGGCTGCGCTCTCCGTCCAAGCTGACTGAGACCCTCAGTCTCCTCCGAGATCCTTCCTTCACAGAGTTGCTCAGGAAGATCCAGGAAGTCCATCAGTGGCATTCCTTAGAGCCAGATCCTCAGCGGGTTAAACTGGCGAACATCTGGACATCCCCTTACGGCTCCTACTTTAATGCCACCCTGGATCGAGCCTCCACGCCCACCTTGTTTCCACTATTTGGAAACAACCGTCTGCTTTAGCCCCACTTCCTCGGAAGTCCAACAGGCTATACTAGGCTCCGGAGGCTGTAGATTTTTTAGACTCTCACCCCTGTGCGGACTCGGTTGTGATTAGCGCCGCTCTCAGCCGGTCAGCACATCCGAAACATTTGAGCTTGTCTCCCCCGGATAAGGAATCCGCCCTTCTGGATCAGTATGGAGGAAGATCTATGCTTCTTCCACACTGGGATTAGGGCCCTAAATTATGCTTTGCACATATGGGGATTACCAGAAGGCGGTCCCACCCAGGCAGAATCTAAGATTGACCCTGCCTGACTCCCAAGTCAAGCAGGAGTTAGTGACCTGGTCCGGTTTTGCTCGTTTCGCCAGTTGTCATATTCTGAGGACGACTCTACGATGCAGTGGGACACGACGCGAGACTGGAGCTTCATGCTCACTGTAAGTTTTCACGCGCCATGCATGGCTCCGTGTGTCCGGGTCTGGTCCCAGAGGTGCAGTCTGCAATTCAAGAAGCACCTTTCAGGGGTTCTATGCTTTTCGGCGGTGTTGTCAAGGACATCATCACTGACTTGCAGGAGAAGGGGACGGCCCTTAAATCTGTTGATTCAATGTCCCGTCCCCATCCCCCACAGCGCCGTCCCTTTCACAGATGCAGCCGGCCTCAAGCGAAACCTCAGGGAAGGCGGGCCACTAAACATCGGGCCCCCACAGCGGCCAGGCCCCCGCCGCCCAAAAGCAACGGAGCCCCAGCTGCGGTGCTGCCTCACACCACCTGACTCCTTCCTCTCCCACCACCTCCGGACGCCCAGAGGAACCGTAGAGGGAGATTCTCCTCCACCTTCCGGGTTGGGAGAGGATAACATCGGATTCAAGGAGTGCTTCAGATCATAGCAGAGGGCACTCCATAGAGTTTCTGCAGAAAGCTCCACGCCAACCCCCCTGAACTCCTCTACTCAAGGGACCATCTTCCTTTGGTCAGGGAAGAAATCTCTGCTCTCCTTGTGAAGCAGGCTATAGAGACCGTCCCCCCTCACCTCCACGGGAGGGGTTACTATTCCCATTTCTTCCTTGTACCAAAGAAGACGGGAGATCTCAGACCCATTCTCGATCTCAGCTCCCTGAACCTATATGTGGAATACAAACTTAGAAACATAGAATGTGACGGCAGATAAGGACCGCTTGGCCCACCCAGTCTGCCCATTTCCCTACCTACTGGATAAGCTGCAGATCCTAGTTAACCAGCAGCCTACTTCTTCCTACCCCCACCCCCCAGAATTGCCTTATGACTATCCCATGCATGCTTGAATTCCACCACTGATTTTTTGACTCACACCCCTCCGGAAGGCCATTCCATGCATCCACAACCCTCTGTGAAAAAATACTTCCTTAAATTACCTCTGAGCTCTACTCTATCTTCAAATTGTGCCTCTTGTTCTGCACTAATCTTTTTGAAAGATGCTGCCCTTTGACTTTGTTGATTCCTTATGTACTTGAAAGTTTCTATCATGTCCCCCTCTCCTCCTTTCCTCGAGGCTATACATATTAAGCTCCTAAGTCTCTCTTTCATATGTCCTCCGTGCAGACCGTGCACCATTTTAGTTGCCCTCCTCTGGACAGCTTCCATTCTGTCTATGTCTTTGGGAGATTGGGCTCCAGAACTGCACACAGTACTCCAGATGGGGTCTCACCAGCTGTCTGTACAGAGGATAATAACTTCCTGTTTTCACTGGTGATGCCTCTCCCTATGCATCCCAGTATCCCCCAGCCCTCCTTGCTGCCTTCTCACATTGCTTGCCCACCTTTAGGTCATCTGATATGACTACCCCCAGGTCCCTTTCCATTTTTGTTGTTGTTAGTATCTCACCTCCCATTATGTACTCTTCCCCTTGGTTTTTGTTTCCCAGGTGCATTACCTTGCACTTCTTAGCATTGAATCTAAGCTGCCATACATTTGACCATTCCTCTAACCTTGCCAAGTCCCTTCTCATCCTTTCCACCCCACCTCTGTGCATCAACTCTGTTGCAGATCTTAGTGTCATCTGCAAAGAGACATACTTTTCCTTCCAGTCCTTCTGCAATGTCGCTTATAAAGACATTGAAGAGGACTGGTCCTAATACTGAACCCTGCGGTACCCCGCTAGTAACCCTCCTTTCTTCTGAGTGGACTCCATTTACTATTACTCTCTGTGTCCTATTCCTCAGCCAATTCTTTACCCAGGCTGTCATCTTGGGACCCACCCCAGGCTGGCTAACTTATATATTAATCTTTTGTGTGGGACTGTCACAATGCTAAAGTCTAGGTAGGCCATGTCCACAGCCCTCCTGATCTACTACTTTGGTCACCCAGTCAAAAGAAATCTATCAGATTAGGTCGGCATGACCTTCCGCTGTGAATCCATGCTGCCTAGGGGTCCTGTGCCCTTTCTGGCCTCCAGATGCGTACTAATTCTTTCCTTTAGAAGTGATTCCATCATTTTCCCTATCACTGAGGTTAAACTAACAGGTCTATAGTTTCCTGCTTCTGCCTTGCTCCCACTTTTTGTGAAGGGAAATCACATCTCTCTCCTCCAGTCCTCGGGTACCACCCCATCCTCCCATGATTTGTTAAAGAGGGTAGTCAGTGGTGTCACTAGTTCTACCTTTAGTTCTTTAGAATTCTGGGATGAATCCCATCAGAGCCCCATTGCTTTGTCCACCTTCAGTTTTAAGAGTTCTTTCAGAACCCTTTCTTCTGTAAATGGGCTGGTATCAACTTCTGTATCCAGAGTGTTACTACTGTTTGTTTTATGTACCTCCCCTCTTCCTTTGTAAATACTTAGCAAAATATTTGTTTAGTATCTCTGCCTTTTCACATTCTCCCTCTGCCCACCCTCCCTCCCCTTTATTAAGCCTCACTATCCCTCCCTTGGTCTTCCTTTGCTCCTGATGTACCTATAAAAGGTTTTATTCCCCTTCTTAACTGAGTTGGCTATCTTTTCCTCGGTTTGGGCCTTTGCTGTTCTGACTGCCTTCCCAGCCTCCTTTTGCTTTAACTGATACAGTTCTCTGTCCTGCTCCTGCATGCGATTCCTTTGTACTTCCTGAATGCTTTCTTTCTCTTGAACCTTCACTGCCACTTCCTTTGAGAACCATAGTGGTTTCTTACATCGTCTTGTTTTGTTTATTTGCTTCACACAAAGGCTCAGTTACTTCTGTGATGGCAGTTTTATTATTCCCCATTGTTCTTCCACCTCTCCTTCCCGCCCATTTGCTAGTGCATTCCTTAGGCACTCACCCATTTTAGCAAAGTCAGCCCTCCTAAAGTCCAGTACTTTTGTCTTTGTATGGCTTGACCTCTATTGCTGTGTTATTGTGAACCATACTGTTCGATGGTCGCTAGTTCCCAGATGGCTACCCACTTCTACATCTGTGATCCTCTCTCTATCTCCATTTGAGAGTATCAAGTTACATTGCTCCCTCTCGAGTGGGCTCCAGTACTAGTTGTTCAAGGCATGCCCCTGTAGGCATCTAGAATAACTGCACTCTTCAAGTGGCAGCTGCAACTGCGCTCCAGTTAACATCTGCATATTCAGATCACCCATCAGCAATATCTCCTTTTTCTGCCATTCTAAGTATACTTTCTATCATTTCCTTGTCCACTTCCTCCCTGAGAGGTCTGTATACTAACCCCTGTGCGTGTTGGTGCCATTGCCTGTCTCCAAATTTACCCACAGTGCTTTCTCCTCCCTGTTTAACCTTTGTTCTGTTGCTTTTATTCCTTCCTTATGTAACGAACTACTCCTCCCCCTTTTACCCTCCCTGTCCTCCTGTAGATAGTGTATCCTGGTATGTTTACGTCCCAGTCATGGTTTTTGTGTACTATGTTTCTGTGACTGCCACGATATCCAGATGTTCCTCCTCCATCAGGGCCACTAATTCAGGAAGCTTGTTACCTAGACTATGGGCATTGGTACTCATTGCTCTCCATTTTTGATGGCCTTACCTTCTGTTGCAGCATCCCCACTGACCGTTTCTACCTTGGTCTTTTCTCATTTAGTACCCTGTTTTGTAGGGAGAGGCTGGGATTTTTCTGCTGCTTGTCAGTGCTTCCCCATTGACTAGTTTAAAAGCTTGCCAATGAAGCATTTAAACCAATTGCTCAAAGACTTGTTCCCTCCTGGACAGATGCAGACCATCCTGCCAGTATAGGCTGGAAGAGTTCAGGATGCTCTCTCCTTCAAACCCTCCTGCCCCTGCTTCGGCCGGGCCAGTGGCTTTGTGCACTGGGTATGCAGGATGCGTACTACATCCCATTCGCCCAAGTATCTCAGGTTTCCGCTCCAGGGGACTGCCACCACTCCGGGCGCTCCTTTGGTCTTTCCTCTGCTCCCCGAGTCTTTACCAGATGCCTGGCGGTGGTAGCTGCCCACCTGCGTACTTTGGGAGTTCAGGTTTTTCTCTACCTGGACGACTGGCTCCTGGCGACCCCGTCCAGGGAGGAACTCCTGCATTTCCTCTCCCTCACCCAGCAGGTTTTCGCTGGCCTGAGTATTACCATCAACCATTCCAAGTCCCACCTGGATCCTTCTCAGAGACTCCAGTTCATCGGGGCAATCCCTCGATACGTACAATATGCAGGGGCCTTCCCTGCCTCCGGACGGGGCCTCCTCCAGTCCCAGATTTCCTCCCATCGGAATACAGGAGGGTTCCGCCAGGTCAGTGCTCCGCCTACTGGGGCTTATGGTGGCAGCCATCCCAACGGTTCCGCGCACGCGCCTCCACATGAGAATCTCTTAGTGGACTCTCCGTTCTCAGTGGGATCAACGAGTAGACGACATAGATCATCTGGTTCTGATCTCCTCGCCGATGGTAAGAGACTGGCAATGGTGGATGGTTCGAGAGAACCTATTCCAGGGGGTCCCCTTTTTTCATCCTCCCCCCGATCAGACTCTGACCACGGACGCTTCAGGTGAAGGTTGGGGAGCCCATCTGGGTCCTCACATCAACCCAGGACCTATGGTCAAAATCGAGTTCTCCATGATCAGCGTGCTCAAGCTTCAAGCAGTGCTGTATGCTCCAGGCCCTTCACCAATACATCCTTCCCGGTCACCTAGCTGTCCAAACGGACAACATGTGCATGGTGTGGTACATCAACAAGCAGGGAAGGACTCGGTCCTACCTGCTGTGCAGGGAAGCGATGAGGGTTTGGGAATGGGCAACGCTTCACAACCGTCACCTCACGGCGATCCATGTTCTGGGAGTTGACAATGTCCTGGCAGACAGGCTAAGTCGCTCGTCGGCTCTACCACACGAGTGGGAACTGGACGAAAAAGATCTAAAAAGCATCTTCCAGATTTGGGGGACTCCTCAGATAGACCTGTTCGCCTCTTCCCTAAACGTAAAGCTTCCAAACTTTTGCTCGCTCGCTCCAGAGCGAGACGCTTTCTGGAGCGACACTCTATCTCTAAGCTGGAAGGACAGATTCGTCTATGCTTTTCCCCAGTTCCTCTGGTCCCTCGTGGTGCTGTAGTAACTTGCTTGGAAGGAGCGAGAATGATTCTGATCGCCTCCTTTCTGGCCCAGGCAAATCTTGTTCTCTTCTACAACAATACTCAGAGGTTCTTCCTCTTCCTTTATCTCCAGGATTGCTGAACCAGGATCAGGGACCATGGTCCATCCGGGGACTCAAGTTCTTTCAACTTCATGCATGGCTCCTGCAGACCTAGCTCAATCTGCTTGGCATTTCTCCTAGGTGGCCGAGATTCTGGTGGAGGCTAGAAACCCTCCACTAGGTCCACCTGCGCCATGAAATGGAAAAGATTTTCCATCTGGGCTCGCCCAGGAACGTGGAGCCCTTTTCCTGTCCGAGACCATTCTCCTTGATTACATGCGTCATCTCTTCGACCTGGGTCTCGGTCACTCCTCTTTGAAAGTCCATATCCCGGCTATTTCAGCCTACCATGTCCCTTTCATTGATAAGGCATTTGCCCAACTGGAGGTATCTAAAACTTTTCTCAGAGGGGTCCTTCATCTCAGGCCCCCTGTCCGGACTCCAGCTCCCCCTTGGGACTTAAACTTTGTCCTCGAGAAAACTCTCTTCCTCCCTTTGAGCTCCTGCGGCTTCCGTGAGACTTGAAGTTTTATCGTGGAAGACATTCTTCTGGTGGCCATTACTTCCGTCAGGAATTTCTCGAGCTTCAGACCCCTGATGTGCAAAATCCTTTATCTGATTTTTCACAAAGAACGAGTCGCCTTCAGACAAATCCTAAGTTCCTCCCAAGGTGGTAGTGGAATCTACCTTAAATCAGTCTATTGAATTACCTGCCTTTTTCACGCAGTACTCCAACCAAGGAGAATACTTGCTCCACACCATGGATGTTCACAGGATTCTGAGATACTACACCGATAGGGACGAAGCATCTCAGAAAGACTGATCAGTTGTTCGCCCTTTGTTCACAAAAGAGAAGGCAATGCTGTTTCTAAGCAATGCCTATCAAAATGGTTGGCCCATTGCATCACTTTCTGTTATGACAAGTACAACAAGACCCTACCGGGTCAAGTCAGAGGTCACTCCACTCGTGGAGTAGCAGTCTCTGCAGCTTGTTTCAAGAACGTGTCTGCGGCAGACATCTGTGCTGCTGCCACTTGGACTTCTGTCCACACCTTCACTAAACATTACAGTTTGGACATTGCCTCTCGCCGTAGAGCAGGCTTCGGGTTAGCGGTCTTGCAAGGCCTCCTTTCTTGAGGCTTGCAAGGTTTTTCTTTGCTACTTCTTGGAGTAGTACCTCCTCCTGGCGAATTTCTTTTGTTCCAGACTGCTTGGGATTCTGTCCTGTATGTAATTACCTACTGCAAGAGCCCTCTCGAAGTAAGATAGTACAGTTACGTAAGAACTTACCATAACAGTAGATCTTCGAGAGAGGCTCTTGCGTAGGTACACCTTCCCCTCCCATACCACTAGGCTTTTTCAGGCTCCTTTTCCATTGAGGAAAATATCTGCTTCTCTCATCTGGACCTTCCGGCCTGTGGCGGAAAGAACTGGAAGCCGGGCACCTGGGAGCGCCCTTTATACCAGCGTCGTCTGACACACGGTCCACCCTGGCGTGGGGCGGTCCCTCGCCAAGGAACTGCTAGCTAGAAATTTTTCCAGGGTCCCATGTCATGCGCACAGTCTTATATGTAATTACCTACTGCAAGAGCCTCTCTTAAGATCTACTGTTACGGTAAGTTCTTTCGTAACTGTACTTTCCCTGGGTGGCGGATTGCCTTCCCAGTCTTCCCTGATCAAGTCTAGGGCCATGTACCCAGTGTCCATATAAGAGTTTGAAGAGGGAAAATCCTGTCTACTCCTGGGCACCTCCTGTATGCAAACAAATGGGGAAGGTATTTCTCCCAGTCCTCCCATGCTGTTCAGCAAACGCCTGGGCATTGACTTTAGGGTACCATTGAAGCATTCCACAAGTCCATTGGCTTGTGGGTGATACAGTGTCATGCATCTCTGCACCACCCCACACTTCTCCCATAAACATTTCATTAGGTCCGATATGAAGGAACTCCCTCGATGGGTGATTACCTCTTCGGAAACCAAACACGGGAGAAAGAATACCAAGTAAGGCATCTGCCACTTTGTCCTCCGTGAGGTAGGGCGACTGCCTCTTGGTACCGGGTGGCATAATCCACCACAGTCAGGATGAATCAATCAATCAAGTCTTTATTTAACCAGGCGTTCACCGTTGAGCAGAAGCTCATTTGCAAGATGGACCTGGGTAGAGCATGAACAATTGTATATACAGGTCAACACAGGTATTTACAAGGCAATACAGATAATACTCTTTACAGAGAGGAAGAAAAAGAAGTTAATATGTACATAGAATTATACAGATATTGTACAGATTACACGGTATTTGCATACATAGAAGTGTCTATAGGAAGATAAAGCAGGTTATCTAAGGTTGCAGGAGGAAGTAACTGAAGAAAAAAAATAAAATATACACCAAATAGAGGTGAGGGAGGGAGGTAGGGGAGAAAGGCTAGGAGGGCATGGTGCACAGAAAGGAGTCACGTAAAACGGGATGTAGAGAAAGTGGATGGAGAAAAGGAGATGTGTGAGCTCTGGATTGAATGCTATAAAGTACGGGCATGGTAGGATGTCACAACCCAGGGTAGTGAGCTCCTATCCGAGGTTGGGAAAGGAAGAATAAGGGGATGGATGGTCCTAGTGTTGATAAGACAGGGGGATAAGAGAGAGAACAATTAGGCTGGTGAGGAGCAAGATGGGGGGCCAGTACTTAAAATTGGGTCTAGGCGTGGCTATATACCAGTGCAGACACCGGTACTGGGTCTGAGTGGGTGAAGCGGTTACATACTTCTCTGATTGTACGGAAATAAAGCGTCTTGAAGGCATTTATACCGATTAGAGTGCTTAATTTGAGGGGTTTTGTAGATCGCTCCATAAGGTAGGTAGCACGAGTTTATGGCTGCCCCTGCAAGCGTGGATTTTGCTTTGGTTCACCAACCTTGGAAAGTGGCTGCATGCTCTTCATTCCGAAAGGCATTACTTTAAACTCAACTAAGCCTATTGGAGTGATGAAGGCCAGCTCTCCTAGCTCTGCTCTGTCGACTCTACCTGCCAACACCCCTGGGTCAGGCTCACTGGCCTAAGCCAGTTGCCGCCCCAACTAGGGTCCACCCGTCTGGCCCGTGGGCATCAGGTGGGCATCTGGATCATTTAATCTGCATTCAGTCCACGATAGTCCACACAGAAATGAGTAGAGCCATCTGGCTTTAGGCACAAGGACTGCAGTTGAGGCCCAGGGGCTGTGGGATCTCTGGATTACCCCTAAATCCATCATTCCTCCACTTCCCTACTAATGTCCTTTTTGACAGCCTCTGACACCCGATATGCTGTCCGTCGGAAGGGCTGCCTGTAGTCTGTGTCCCTGTCTCCACATCGTGTCACTTAAGGGTGGTAGTCCAGGCTTGGCTTAAACAGGGCAAAGTCTGCTAAAACCTCTTACTTTCTGGACCTGATCCGGGGCCAGCTGGGGAGACACTTACTGCCTCCACCGAGGACTCCTGCTTACTCTCTTCCAGCAAATCCAGAAGGGGGTCTCCTTCGTTCTGTCCCTCTCCCATGACTACATTGCAAAACACCATGTCAGCCCTGTTTGCATATGGCTTCACTATGTTGACATGGTACATCGCTTTGTCTGTTTTGGTCAGGTAACTCCACAATGTAGTTCACGCCATTTTACCTTCCTAACCACTTTGTATGGTCCTGCCCACTCAAGCTTGTAGCTTGTTTTTCTCCGGACCGAATGAGGACCATGACTTCCTGATCTACCATGTACGAGGGAGCTCGCTCCATGGTCGCATTTGGCCACTTTTTGTGTCTGTTGGGCAGCTGCCAGGTTGCTCTGGGCTGTCCCATATGCTCCTTCAGCCTTTCCCTAAACCTGATGGGACATAATCCAATGGAGATCTTACTTTAGAGGGCTCTTTGTAGGTAATTACATATAGGACTGATGCCGCCGTGGCAGGACCCCACGAAAATTCTCTAGCTAGCAGTCCCTGGCGAGGGACTGCCCCATCGTCAGGTGACCGGCGCCAGACGACGTCGGTATAAAGGAGCGGTCCCGGACGCCCGCCTTCCATTTCTTTCCCGCCATCAGCTCGTGCAGCGCCTCGCGGTGAAGTTCCTATCGCCAGTCCTGTTATTTTCGGCGGTTTTTCCGGAAAGTTTTCAGTATTTTGTATTTTCTATCGCTGTGGGTGAACGCTGGTATATGTCGCCCTTCAAAAATAAGTGCGACTCATGCGGCGCCTCAACTGCCTCATTACAAAGACAGTCACTCCCTCTGCCTTTCTGTTTAGGCCCCACCACGCAGTCGACAAGTGTCTGAACTGCCTTCATTTCACCGCTGCCACCCGCAGACGACGCCAGCAATTTCTCAAAGTCCATCTCCTCAAGAAGAAGATGTCCGCGGGAGAAGGAGTTGAAGAAACTTGCAGGCGCTGACTCCCTTTGAAGGGCATAGGGCATGGACAAGGAAAGGCACCCGGAGAAGGCCTTCTCTCCGCGCCGCCGGAGTCGCTGGCTAGGTAACATCCCTCTGGGATCGCTTCGACGGCAGCCTCCAATGCTCTTGGAGGAGGCGCCGGCCCGCCTGGCTGGGTTCGTGATTCGAGCCCGCCGGGTGCCCTCTCGGGCGAAGGAGGCTCCCAGCCCCCAGTACTGGCCCAGGCTTGCGCCTACTGGGTGCAGGTGCTCCCATAAGCCGGATCGCCAGCTCCTCCGGGACCGGCCGGAGAAGGCCGAGACACCTGACCTGGGCGGCACACACGGCAGTGTCTCCGCCGGACCGGGCCTCTTCATCCTCAGTCTGGCCTCCAAGAGACCCTGTCAGACGCCGGCCTCTGTCTGCTCCACTGACTTCGCTCAAGTCACATCGCCGGGCTCCTCCGACGTGTGCCGGGCCTCGGAGCCTACGGCAGACCCTGCTTCGTCTGTTGTCCCAGGCTTCCCGCAGCTTTCGCTGCTGTCAGGGGAGCCAGAGTCCCCCCTGCCCGACCCCGGGGATTTTTCTCCTCCGTCCCCGAACGAGGCTCGGGATCCTGGGCTACCATCCGATCCTCTTCCTACAGAGCCAGATCTGACGTCGGCTCCGACACCGGCCCCTCCGACGCCAGCGGGGGATATTCCTCTTCCATCGGGCCCTCCACCCCACAGGCGTATCACCGCTGATCCGCCTGCGGAGCTCCCGGGCCAGGCCGCCTGTTCCGCAGCTCCTCCGTGCTTGGGTATCCGCCGGCCTCATCCAGCCACCAGTTTTCCCTAGGTCCACAGTATCCTGTGCCGCAGTACCCGGCACCAACTCCACCGACGCCACAGTACCCTGCTCCGGTATTCCCGCAGCCGGGTTACAGATACTCTCCTTACGGATTTCATCCATACAACTATCCCCCTCCTCCTCCTCCACCTCCCCCTAGGCCGCCGGTGGATCTCCAGGAGACTCTGGCCTCCTGGTGGGCTGAGGCCAAGGCTCTGCTCACTCATGAAGTCGAGAGCCGTCTTACGGCGATGGTGCCGCCTTGCCTCAGAGCGCCCAGACGCACACTCCCTCTCCGGCCCTGGATTCCCCGGCTCTGCCCCTCAGGATCCAGGAGGGCAGGACATGCATTCTGGGATCCTCTAAGGAACTGCTCCTCCCTAGACGAGTCAGGAGTCCTACTCTGCTCTCAATTCTTCCTCTTCTCTCCTCGACTCTCTGAGGCCTTCGATGGGTGTTCCGAGAAAGACGAGCTGCGCCTCCGTCCCGCTTCCCGGCTGAGGACCCTCCGAAGTCTCCTCCGGAGGATCCTTCCTTCACAGAGTTGCTCAGGAAGATCCAGGAAGTCCATCAGTGGCATTCCTTAGAGCCAGATCCTCAACGGGTTAAACTCGCCGAACATCTGGACATCCCCTTACGGCTCTACTTTAATGCCACCTTTGGATCGAGCCTCACGCCTCTCTCTTGTTTCCACTATTTGGAAACAACTGTCTGCTTTAGCCCCACTTCCTGGAAGTCCAACAGGCTATACTAGGGTCTGAGGCTGTAGATTTTTAGACTCTCACCCTCAGAGGGACTCTCGGGTTGTGATTAGCGCCGCCTCAGCCGGGTCAGCACATCCGAAACATTTGAGCTTGTCTCCGGATAAGGAATCCTCTTCTGGCTCAGTATGGAAGGAAGATCTATGCTTCTTCCACACTGGGGATTAGGCCCCAAATTATGTAGCACATGGGGGATTACCAGAAGGCGGTCCTTACCCAGGCAGAATCTAAGATTGACTCCTGCCTGACCCCAAGTCAAGCAGGAGTTACTGACCTGGTCCGCCTGCGCTCGTCTCGGCCAGTCGTCATATTCTGGGAGGACGACTCTACGATGCAGTGGGAGGACTGCGAGACTGGAGCTTCATGCTCACTGTAAAAGTTTTCACAAGCACATGCATGGCTCCGTGTGTCCTGGGTCTGGTCCCAGAGGTGCAGTCTGCAATTCAAGAAGCACCTTTCAGGGTTCTATGCCTTGCGGTGTTGTCATGACATCATCACTGACTTGCAGGAGAAGGGACGGCCTCAAATCTGTTGATTCAATGTCCTGGCCCCATCCCCTACCAGCGCCCGCCCCTTTCACAGATGCAGCCGGCCTCAAGCGAAAACCTCAGGGAAGGCGGGGCTACTAAACATCGGGCCCCACAGTGCCAGGCCCCGCCCGCCCAAAAGCAACGGAGCCCCAGCTGCGGTGCTGCCTCACACCACCTGACTCCTTCCTCTCCCACCACCTCCGGACGCCCCAGAGGAACCGGTAGGAGGGAGATTCTCCCTCCACCTTCCGGGTTGGGAGAGGATAACATCGGATTCATGAGTGCTTCAGATCATAGCAGAGGGGCACTCCATAGAGTTTCTGCAGAAAGCTCCACGTCAACCCCCTCTGAACTCCTCTTACTCAAGGGACCATCTTCCTTTGGTCAGGGAAGAAATCTCTGCTCTCCTTGTGAAGCAGGCTATAGAGACCGTCCCCCCTCACCTCCACGGGACGGGTTACTATTCCCATTTCTTCCTTGTACCAAAGAAGACGGGAGATCTCAGACCCATTCTCGATCTCAGCTCCCTGAACCTATATGTGGAATACAAACTTAGAAACATAGAATGTGACGGCAGATAAGGACCGCTTGGCCCACCCAGTCTGCCCATTTCCCTACTCACTGGATAAGCTGCAGATCCTAGTTAACCAGCAGCCTACTTCTTCCTACCCCCCACCCCCAGAATTGCCTTTATGACTATCCCATGCATGCTTGAATTCCACCACTGATTTTGACTCACAACCTCCTCCGGAAGGCCATTCCATGCATCCACAACCCTCTGTGAAAAAATACTTCCTTAAATTACCTCTGAGCCTCCTTCTATCTTCAAATTGTGCCTCTTGTTCTTGCATACTTCTTTTTGAAGATGCTGCCTCTTGACTTTGTTGATTCCTAATGTACTTGAAAGTTTCTATCATGTCCCCCTCTCCCTCCTTTCTCGAGGCTATACATATTAAGCTCCTTAAGTCTCTCTTTCATATGTCCTCCGTGCAGACCGTGCACCATTTTAGTTGCCTCCTCTGGACAGCTTCCATTCTGTCTATGTCTTTATGGAGATTGGGTCTCCAGAACTGCACACAGTACTCCAGATGGGGTCTCACCAGCTGTCTGTACAGAGGGATAATAACTTCCTGTTTTCTACTGGTGATGCCTCCCTATGCATCCCAGTATCCCCCAGCCCTCCTTGCTGCCCTCTCACATTGCTTGCCCACCTTTAGGTCATCTGATATGACTACCCCCAGGTCCCTTTCCATTTTTGTTGTTGTTAGTATCTCACCTCCCATTATGTACTCTTCCCCTGGGTTTTTGTTTCCCAGGTGCATTACCTTGCACTTCTTAGCATTGAATCTAAGCTGCCATACATTTGACCATTCCTCTAACCTTGCCAAGTCCCTTCTCATCCTTTCCACCCCACCTCTGTGCATCAACTCTGTTGCAGATCTTAGTGTCATCTGCAAAGAGACATACTTTTCCTTCCAGTCCTTCTGCAATGTCTATAAAAGACATTGAAGAGGACTGGTCCTAATATGAACCCCGCGGTACCCCGCTAGTAACCCTCCTTTCTTCTGAGTGGACTCCATTTCTATTACTCTCTGTGTCCTATTCCTCAGCCAATTCTTTACCCAGGCTGTCATCTTGGGACCCATTCCCAGGCTGGCTAACTTATATATTAATCTTTGTGTGGGACTGTGTCAATGCACTTGTAAAGTCTAGGTAGGCCATGTCCACAGCCCTCCCTGATCTACTACTTTGGTCACCCAGTCAAAGAAATCTATCAGATTTGCCTGGCATGACCTTCCCGCTGTGAATCCATGCTGCCTAGGGTCCTGTGCCCTTCTGGCTCCAGATACGCGACAATTCTTTCCTTTAGAAGTGATTCCATCATTTTCCTATCACTGAGGTTAAACTACCAGGTCTATAGCTTCCTGCTTCTGCCTTGCTCCCACTCTTGTGAAGGGAATCACATCTGCCCTCCTCCAGTCCTCGGGTACCACCCCATCCTCCCATGATTTGTTAAAGAGGGTAGTCAGTGGTGTCACTAGTTCTACCTTTAGTTCTTTTAGAATTCTGGGATGAATCCCATCAGGCCTCCATTGCTTTGTCCACCTTCAGTTTTGCAGAGTTCTTTCAGAACCCTTTCTTCTGTAAATGGGCTGGTATCAACTTCTGTATCCAGAGTGTTACTACTGTTTGTTTTATGTACCTCCCCTCTTCCTTTGTAAATACTTAGCAAAATATTTGTTTAGTATCTCTGCCTTTTCACATTCTCCCTCTGCCCACCCTCCCTCCCCTTTATTAAGCCTCACTATCCCTCCCTTGGTCTTCCTTTGCTCCTGATGTACCTATAAAGGTTTTATTCCCCTTCTTAACTGAGTTGGCTATCTTTTCCTCGGTTTGGGCTTTGCTGTTCTGACTGCCTTCCCAGCCTCCTTTTGCTTTAACTGATACAGTTCTCTGTCCTGCTCCTGCTATGATTCCTTGTACTTCCTGCATGCTTTTTCTCTTGAACCTTCACTGCCACTTCCTTTGAGAACCATAGTGGTTTCTTACATCGTCTTGTTTTGTTTATTTGCTTCACACAAAGGCTCAGTTACTTCTGTGATGGCAGTTTTATTATTCCCCATTGTTCTTCCACCCTTCCTTCCCGCCCATTTGCTAGTGCATTCCTTAGGCACTCACCTATTTTGACAAAGTCAGCCTCCTAAAGTCCAGTACTTTTGTCTTTGTATGGCTTGACCTCTATTGCTGTGTTTATTAGAACTATACTGTTCGATGGTCGCTAGTTCCCAGATGGCTACCCACTTCTACATCTGGATCCTCTCTCTATCTCCATTTGAGAGTATCAAGTCTAATTATTGCTCCCTCTAGAGTGGGCTCCAGTACTAGTTGTCTAAGGCATGCCCCTGTAGGCATCTAGAATAACTGCACTCTTCAAGTGGCAGCTGCAACTGCGCTCCAGTTAACATCTGGCATATTCAGATCACCCATCAGCAATATCTCCCTTTTTCTGCCATTCTAGTATACTTTCTATCATTTCCTTGTCCACTTCCTCCCTGAGAAGGGTCTGTATACAACCCTGTGCGTGATGTGGTGCCATTGCCTGTCTCCAAATTTACCCACAGTGCTTCTTCTCCTCCCTGTTTAACCTTTTGTTCTGTTGCTTTTATTCCTTCCCTTATGTAACGAACTACTCCTCCCCCTCTTTTACCCTCCCTGTCTCTCCTGTAGATAGTGTATCCTGGTATGTTTACGTCCCAGTCATGGTTTTGTGTGTACCATGTTTCTGTGACTGCCACGATATCCAGATGTTCCTCCTCCATCAGGGCCACTAATTCAGGAAGCTTGTTACCTAGACTATGGGCATTGGTACTCATTGCTCTCCATTTTTTGATGGCCTTACCTTCTGTTGCAGCATCCCCCACTGACCGTTCTACCTTGGTCTTTTTCTCATTTAGTACCCTGTTTTGTAGGGAGAGGCTGGGATTTTTCTGCTGCTTGTCAGTGCCTCCCCCATTGACTAGTTTAAAAGCTTGCCAATGAAGCATTTAAACCAATTGCTCAAAAGACTTGTTCCCTTCCTGGACAGATGCAGACCATCCTGCCAGTATAGGCTGGAAGAGGTTCAGGATGCTCTCCCTTCAAACCCTCCTGCCCCTGCTTCGGCCGGGCCAGTGGCTTTGTGCACTGGGTATGCAGGATGCGTACCTGCACATCCCCATTCGCCCCGGAAGTATCTCAGGTTTCCGTTCCAGGGGACCGCTACCACCCGGGCGCCCCTTTGGTCTTTCCTCTGCTCCCAGTCTTTACCAGATGCCTGGCGTGGTAGCTGCCCACCATGCACTTTGGGAGTTCAGGTTTTCTCTCACCTGGACGACTGGCTCCTGCGACCCGTCCCAGGGAGGAACTCCTGCATTTCCTCTCCCTCACCCAGCAGGTTTTCGCTGGCCTGAGTATTACCATCAACCATTCCAAGTCCCACCTGGATCCTTCTCAGAGACTCCAGTTCATCGGGGCAATCCTCGATACGACAATATGCAGGGCCTTCCTGCCTCCGGGATCGGGGCCTCCTCCAGTCCCAGATTTCCTCCCATCGGAATACAGGAGGGTTCCGCGAGGTCAGTGTCTGCCTACTGGGGCTTATGGTGGCAGCCATCCTACGGTTCCACGGACGCTCTCACATGAGAATCTCTTAGTGGACTCTCCGCTCAGTGGATCAACGAGTAGACGATATAGATCATCTGGTTCTGATCTCCTCGCCGATGGTAAGAGACTGGCAATGGTGGATGGTTCGAGAGAACCTTTTCCAGGGGGTCCCCTTTTTTCATCCTCCCCCCGATCAGACTCTGACCACGGACGCTTCAGGTGAAGGTTGGGGAGCCCATCTGGGTCCTCACCGAACCCAGGACCTATGGTCAAAATCGGAGTTCTCCACATCAGCGTGCTCAAGCTTCAAGCAGTGCTGTATGCTCTCCAGGCCCTTCACCAATACATCCTTCCCGGTCACCTAGCTGTCCAAACGGACAACATGTGCATGGTGTGGTACATCAACAAGCAGGGAAGGACTCGGTCCTACCTGCTGTGCAGGGAAGCGATGAGGGTTTGGGAATGGGCAACGCTTCACAACCGTCACCTCACGGCGATCCATGTTCTGGGAGTTGACAATGTCCTGGCAGACAGGCTAAGTCGCTCGTCGGCTCTACCACACGAGTGGGAACTGGACTAAAAGATCTAAAAGCATCTTCCAGATTTGGGGACTCTCAGATAGACCTGCTCGCTTCTTCCCAAACGTAAAGCTTCCAACTTTTACTGCTGCCCAGAGCGTAGACGCTTTCTGGAGCGACACTCTATCTCTAAGCTGGAAGGACAGATTCGTCTATGCTTTTCCCCCAGTTCCTCTGGTCCCTCGTGTGCTGCAGAAACTTGCTTTGGAAGGAGCGAGAATGATTCTGATCGCTCCTTTCTGGCCCAGGCAAATCTTGTTCTCTCTTCTACAACAATACTCAGAGGTTCTTCCTCTTCCTTTATCTCCAGGATTGCTGAACCAGGATCAGGGGACCATGGTCCATCCGGGACTCAAGTTCTTTCAACTTCATGCATGGCTCCTGCAGACCTAGCTCAATCTCGCTTTGGCATTTCTCCTAAGGTGGCCGAGATTCTGGTGGAGGCTAGAAAACCCTCCACTAGGTCCACCTGCGCCATGAAATGGAAAAGATTTTCCATCTGGGCTGCGTCCAGGAACGTGGAGCCCTTTTCCTGTCCTGTGACCATTCTCCTTGATTACATGCGTCATCTCTTCGACCTGGGTCTCGGTCACTCCTCTTTGAAAGTCCATATCCCGGCTATTTCAGCCTACCATGTCCCTTTCATTGATAAGGCATTTGCCCAACTGGAGGTATCTAAAACTTTTCTCAGAGGGGGTCCTTCATCTCAGGCCCCCTGTCCGGACTCCAGCTCCCCCTTGGGACTTAAACTTTGTCCTCGAGAAACTTACCTCTTCCTCCCTTTGAGCCCTGCGGCTCGCGAGGCTCAAGTTTTATCGTGGAAGACATTCTTCTGTGGCCATTACTTCCGTCAAGAGAATTCTCCGAGCTTCAGACCCCTGATGCAAAATCCTTTATCTGATTTTTCACAAAGAACGAGTCGCCTTTCAGACAAATCCTAAGTTCCTCCTCAAGGTGGTAGTGGAATCTACCTTAAATCAGTCTATTGAATTACCTGCCTTTTTCCACGCAGTACTCCAACCAAGGAGAATACTTGCTCCACACCATGGATGTTCACAGGATTCTGAGATACTACACCGATAGGACGAAGCATCTCAGAAAGACTGATCAGTTGTTCGTCTCTTTTGCTCACAAAAGAGAAGGCAATGCTGTTTCTAAGCAATGCCTATCAAAATGGTTGGCCCATTGCATCACTTTCTGTTATGACAAGTACAACAAGACCCTACCGGGTCAAGTCAGAGGTCACTCCACTCGTGGAGTAGCAGTCTCTGCAGCTTGTTTCAAGAACGTGTCTGCGGCAGACATCTGTGCTGCTGCCACTTGGACTTCTGTCCACACCTTCACTAAACATTACAGTTTGGACATTGCCTCTCGCCGTAGAGCAGGCTTCGGGTTAGCGGTCTTGCAAGGCCTCCTTTCTTGAGGCTTGCAAGGTTTTTCTTGCTACTTCTTGGAGTAGTACCTCCTCCTTGCCTTTTCTTTTGTTCCAGACTGCTTGGGATTCTGTCCTGTATGTAATTACTTTACTGCAAGAGCCCTCTCTAGTAAGATAGTACAGCTTACGTAAGAACTTACCATAACAGTAGATCTTCTAGAGAGGCTCTTGGTGGTACACCTTCCGCCTCCATACCACTAGGCTTTTTCTAGCTCCTTTTCCATTGAGGAAAATATCTGCTTCTCTCATCTGGACCTTCCGGCCTGTGGCGGAAAGAATGAAGGCGGGCACCTGGGGCGCCCTTTATACCAGCGTCGTCTGACACCGGTCACCTGGCGTGGGGCGGTCCCTCGCCAGGAACTGCTAGCTAGAAATTTTTCCTCAGGTCCCATGTCACTGCGCGACAGTCTTATATGTAATTACCTACTGCAAGAGCCTCTCTCTAAGATCTACTGTTACGGTAAGTTCTTTCGTAACTGTACTTTCCCTGGGTGGCGTGATTGCCTTCCCAGTCTTCCCTGATCAAGTCTAGGGGCCCATGTACCCAGTGTCCATATAAGAGTTTGAAGAGGGAAAATCCTGTCTACTCCTGGGGCACCTCCCTGTATGCAAACAAATGGGGAAGGTATTTCTCCCAGTCCCTCCCATGCTGTTCAGCAAACGCCCGGAGCATTGACTTTAGGGTACCATTGAAGCATTCCACAAGTCCATTGGCTTGTGGGTGATACAGTGTCATGCATCTCTGCACCACCCCACACTTCTCCCATAAACATTTCATTAGGTCCGATATGAAGGAACTCCCTCGATCGGTGATTACCTCCTTCGGAAACCAAACACGGGAGAAAATACCAAGTAAGGCATCTGCCACTTTGTCCTCCGTGAGGGTAGGGCGACTGCCTCTTGGTACCGGGTGGCATAATCCACCACAGTCAGGATGAATCAATCAATCAAGTCTTTATTTAACCAGGCGTTCACCGTTGAGCAGAAGCTCATTTGCAAGATGGACCTGGGTAGAGCATGAACAATTGTATATACAGGTCAACACAGGTATTTACAAGGCAATACAGATAATACTTTACAGAGAGGAAGAAAAGAAGTTAATATGTACATAGAATTATACAGATATTGTACAGATTACACGGTATTTGCATACATAGAAGTGTCTATAGGAAGATAAAGCAGGTTATCTAAGGTTGCAGGAGGAAGTAACTGAAGAAAAAAATAAAAATATACACCAAATAGAGGTGAAGGGAGGGAGGTAGGGGGAGAAAGGCTAGGAGGGCATGGTGCACAGAAAGGAGTCGGTAAAACGGGATGTAGAGAAAGTGGATGGAGAAAAGGGAGTATGTGTGAGCCCCGGGATTGAATGCTATAAAGTACGGGGCATGGTAGGATGTCACAACCCAGGGTAGTGAGCTCCTATCCGAGGTTGGGAAAGGAAGAATAAGGGGATGGATGGTCCTAGTGTTGATAAGACAGGGGGATAAGAGAGAGAACAATTAGGCTGGTGAGGAGCAAGATGGGGGGCCAGTACTTAAAATTGGGTCTAGGCGTGGCTATATACCAGTGCAGACACCGGTACTGGGTCTGAGTGGGTGAAGCGGTTACATACTTCTCTGATTGTACGGAAATAAAGCGTCTTGAAGGCATTTATACCGATTAGAGTGCTTAATTTGAGGGGTTTTTGTAGATCGCTCCATAAGGTAGGTAGCACGGTTTATGGCTGCCCTGTCAAGCGGATTTTGCTTTGGGTACTTTAAGTGTAATAGCTGAGTAACTTCTTAACGCGTATTTCCCAATTATACTCGGGAAGACAGCAGGAGATATAGTAAGGCAGCTTATTAGAGATGGCTCTATAGGTCCAGAGAGCAGCGTTTCTGTGGTGCCTGAACTTTAGTGATGTCCACCCCACTGCCGCATATAGGATGCAGTGATGCGTGTCGAAGGGGAGTCCCATTATAAACCTCAGTGCTCAATGGTAGAGTGTGTCCAGTTTAGCCATGTAAGAGTTGGGGCATTGGCTGTAGAGGAAGTCAGCGTAATCAACCAATGATAGGAAAATGGATTGGACCAGTTGTTTCTTGGCAACTCTGGTGAGAAATTGGTTGATTCTAAAAAACAGTCCAAGCCTTTGCCGAAGTCGTTTTAGCAAGTCCTCGATATGTTCAATGAAGGAGAGTCTTTGGTCTATCCAAACTCCCAGATACTTGAATTTTGTAACAAATTCTAGTTTTTCACCTAGAATCTGTGGTAATTTGGGGAACTGTCCCACTGGACACAGGGTTAGCTGTACGGATAAAAGGGGAGAGGACCATCGCTTTAGTTTTTTTGGCATTAAGGAGTAGCTTTTTTTGGAGGAGTTGGCTTTGCAAAAGGTTGAATTCTGACTGTAGGTCATTGCAGGCAGCTTCAGGTGTTGGGCGACTCATGAGAACTGTATCATCTGCAAACAGATGGATGTTGGCTTCTTTTATACAGTAGTCGATGTTATTAATGTAGATTGCAAAAAGTAAGGGCCCTAATATAGAACCTTGAGGTACCCCTCTTTGCAGAGTTTTTAAGGGGGACAGGTCTTCTTCGGCTTTAACTTGTTGAAGGTGCCCTGTGAGATAGTCAGTAAACCAACGCAGAGAGGAGGGGTCCATATCTATGGTTTGAAGGGAGGAGAGGAGCAGACTATGGTCAACGGTGTCAAAAGCCTTGCTTAGATCAAGGAAAACAGCACAAATAAAGTTTTTGCTCTCAAGATTCAGCTGCCAGTCGTTAGTAACTTCAAGCAGGGCTGAGATAGTGCTATGTTTAGCTCTGAATCCGGACTGCATAGGATTTAGCAGTTCCTAGACTCAAGGTGAGTCCTCAGCTGTGCATTTACAATTTCTCTAGGAGCTTGGACAGGACCGGAAGGAGGGAAATTGGCCTGTAGTTATTGAGATCGCCAGGGTCGCCTTATTTGAACAGTGGTATGACATGCTGTCTTCCATATAGGTGGTAAGGTGCCCTGAGACAGGGATAAGTTAAAAAGGTGGGTGACGGGTATTGCTAGTACGTGGTAGGCAATTTTTAGGAAGTAAGGGTCAAGGGTGTCGGCTCCAGCACTTTTTCTAGTATCCAACTGAAGCAAAAGGTCTTCTACCTCTTTCAGTGGGGCAGGTTGAAGCGAGAAAGGCAGCGAAGCTATCGGAGTTTCAGGCAGTTTGCTGGCAGTCTGGGAGCGAAGTATGTTTGCAGGGGAGTTATCAAATGCCATGCCTGCAGTAGCAAAGTGGTTATTGAATGCGTCAAGTATATCCATCTTTTCGGTTATAGTCAAGTTGCCAGAGGTAATCTTCCCTGAGGAGCTGGGGATATTAAAGGCCACACAATATCCATTCCCACCCTCTGGAATGGCTCCTCCACTATGGGCAAGGGAATCAGGGCAGCTTGGGTTTTCTTGCCCACCTTCCCTATTTCTTGGCACTGGTGACAAGACCTGCAATACTCCTTCACCTGCTGGGTAAAGTTAGGCCAGTAGAAATTCTGGGCTAGCGGCTGCATAGTGCGCGCGATTCCCAGATGACCAGACAAGGGAATATCATGTGCAGTCTTGAGCAACTGCTCACGTTACCCTTGGAGAACGACAAGCTGCCTGGCTAGCATCCCTCCCTACCTCTGTCTGTACTGTCTGAGTATACATAAGTCCATTTTCCCAATAAACCTTATGTTTACCGTCACCTCCCTGTGCACTGTCCGAGTCTGCCCAAGCACTCAGCTTCTCTAGACTAGGGTCACTTCTCTGAGCAGCTGCAAACCCCTCACACATTCCCAAGGCATGGGACAGGTCCCCTTCAGTCGCTAAACTAGGGTCCCTAGCATTAGTGCCGGGGCCCTCAGGATCACTGTCAATACTAGCCCTCTGACAATAGGTCACCCCTCCCTCTTCGGAGTAACCCTGTGTAGCTGTGTGGTTACTTGCTACTGGGAAAATTTCTAGCCCCTCTTCATTAATCTCCATATTAGGGAAGACACGCTGGGGAACCAGCCTCTCAGTGGTTTTCACAGTGGCTTCTGTGGGGTGCAGGGAACTACAGTTTTCCCTCGCCGCTTGGCTACGGGTAACTGCACATACCATCCTCTGTTTTAGATTGTTGCCCAGGATCACATCCACTGCTGAGGTTTGGGCTACAGCTACCTGT
This sequence comes from Neoceratodus forsteri, assembly GCA_016271365.2. Lineage (NCBI taxonomy): Eukaryota > Metazoa > Chordata > Ceratodontiformes > Ceratodontidae > Neoceratodus > Neoceratodus forsteri. The sequence continues at coordinate 768,304,883 of CM028136.1, forward strand.
TGCACAGTTCCCCGTTTCACCCCAGTCTAAGAGAACACTAGCGAGGGGTAATGTTTTCTCCCCTCCCGCAAAGTCCTGTACAGTGACATATATATTGGGTATAAGCTGACCAGGCTGTACCAGATCCCCTTTTACTAATTTCAGGGATGCACGTGTCCCTTAACCCTTGCGTCTGTACACCATTCACCATGACTGGGTGCATGTGTTCCCTCATGTTCACTGCCATGCTTCCAGGGACATACAAACAACCCACTTCTTTTCTAGCACCCCCTTGAATATTATTGCTCGCCATTTTGGGACACAGTCTGGCAATATGCCCAGTTTCTTTACACAACCAACATTCATTTCTTCTCTCAGATAAATCTTTTCTCTGAAACCTGGGGCTAACTGGTTTTGGTGGAGGCAGTGAGGGTTTTAGTTGCCCTGAAGGCGCGCTTTTCCCTTTTTGCGCTGCCACACCCGCCCCATTCACTCTCAGAGCAGGTCTGCTCTTGGCATAGTGGTCCAAAAGTTCAGCAGCCTCTTGCACTGTTTTGGGATCTCGGTCCTCTAGCCAGGTTTTTAGCTCTGCTGGGCATGCCCAATAAAACTGTTCTAATAAAATCAGATTTTCAATTTTATCAACAGAGTTTGCCTCAATTCCTTCCCACCAACATTTTAAAAACTGACGTCGGTTCATGGCTAGCTCTTCATAGCTCATATCAGGACTTCTCCTGAGCTTACGGAATTTAGCTCTGTATGATTCAGCAGTTAAGTCAAACTTTAACAGTGCAGCTTTTAGTTTGCTGTAATTATTACTGTCCTCATTGTCCATTTGACCCAATGCATCCCGAGCTTTCCCAGTAAGTAGCGGGGATAGCTGGAAGCTCCAGCGCACTCTAGGAATTTTAGCCTGAATACAAACTTTTTCAAAAGAATTTAAAAAGGCATCCATATCCTCCCCCTCTTTAAATTCGGCTATTAATTTGGAATTCAGTTTGTAACCCAGTCCTGCAGTCCCAGTTAAACCCAAGCCACTTACCTGCTGTGGTGCTGCTGGTCGGAGTTGTATCTTCTCCAGTTCATGTTGCTTCTTGCGCTCCTGCTCCTTACGGTCTGCATCTCGGCGTTCTTGCTTCCTCTTCTCCTCCTCCTCTGCAGCTCGCTGGCGCTCACGCTCCTCACGGTCTGCGTCTCTCTCTGTTCTCACTCCGCCTAGCATTGTTCCCGCTCTCTCTCCTCCTGGAACTCCAGCTCCATCCTGCGCAACTCAGTTTGCAGCCTGAGTACCTCTGAATTTAGGAAGCTGGTGACCTTCCCCTGCTGCTGTGGCCCTTCACTGACAGTGGCCCTGTTGCCCTCCTCATCGGATCTGGACACTGCACTGGCTGCTAGCCCTGCCACACTCTAGGTTTGGTCCTTTCCAGTCACGGTCCGTGACTCGCTGCTCTGGGCTTCTGCTACCATCGGAGCATCTATGAGGTTCTGCTTTTTGGCTGTCACATCAAATGGGACTCCTCTGTCCCCACACAACTGCTTTAAGTAATCTACAGTGTGCCTGCTGTAGTCGGAAGCCACCTTCTTCCTTGACTACTGCTACTCTGACTTGCACTTTAGGGAAAAAAAAAAAACGGGTAGAAACTTGACTGTACGTCAAGTGATATAGTTCTGTTTCCTTTTTAAAAAAAAAAAAACTCTGCCTTTTTCTTTCTTCGCAAGTGAGCTAACTGCCTCAAGCTGACACGCTGAACAATAAAAGCTTGTGATACCAAAATTATGCCGCTGCTGCCAGCCAGTCTCACAAACCCACTCATCAGGTCAGTACTCTACTCCCAAAGTGCCAGCCTCCAAACGTAGGCTTGTGAACAGTTTAACAGAACAAGGTAATCCTCTTGTCTGTTTTTGTGGGTTCGAATCAACCTTTGGTTTCAAATCTTGGAGGGATTCAAACTGCGTACCCAATGCACAGGCTCAGATATATCTCTCTTCAGGGGCCAGATATTTTTGCCTACGGGCACCTAACCAGGGATACAAAAATGAACCCTTAAACTTTAATAAAGACCTTAGATTATTCTTACCTTTTTTCCAATTTGGTATCACCATTCAAGCTTATGCCCACTGTCTGCTGTAACCATATATACTCTACTTGTGAAGGAAAGAAATCAAAGACAGACCAAGTAAGCTCTAAAAAGAGTTTTTTACTAAAATAGATAATATGTAAAACATACAACACAGAACTATTATATCACAAGACATACAAATCTTTTAAAAGAACAAAGTTTTAAACAATGCAATTCCTACTACAGTAATTAGATTTGTCTCTCTTTCTAAATACCTGTTTAAAGTGCTCACAGATGTTTCTTTGTCAGTCTAGAAAAAAGTGTATCTGAAGTAAAACAGAATAATGTTTAAAAGCTGGTTTCCCCCACCTAGTTTGCATGAGGTCACCTAGCTGCTCCCTGTCAGAATATATAAAAAAATATATCTATATAAAAACAGGATGTCTTTTCCAAGTATTAAATGCTGCAACCTCAGCATACCTCATGTTCTTCAAATTAAATTTCTTTGCTCTTAATCAGTATCCTGTCTCTCACAGGCATCAAAGGAACATTTACAACTCCGCACCAGTTTGCTAATCCTGGTTTCCCCCTCTAACGTCATAAACTTTTTTATGATTTCCCTCTTAACAACTACAGCTATAATTAATTTAGAAAAGTCTGTAATTAGCTTCTGGCCTGCCATGTAACACCTTGTATCTGAAACCTGTGTGTGTGTGATCTCACATGCTGTTTCAGCCTTTCTCATGGGAGACAGTCCATACACATTTTTTTGTATTACAAAAAATGATCATACAGCACTCAGAACTGGCTGTCCGACTCACACACAGTGCCTCCTTCAGTCTTGCAAAGGCTTGTGCACAGGCTGGTTCCCAGGTAATTTTCTTAGGCATCCTTTTCTTTAACAGGCTAGATAGGAGACTGGCCAGGGCACTGTAATTTGGTACAGATTTCCTATAGTACCTTGCTGTCCCCAGAAAACTCATGACCTGCTTCTGTGTTTCCGGTCTGGACCATGCCTTGATTGCCTCTATTTTCATTTGGTTAGGACGGAGCTGTCCCCGGCCTACAACGTGCCCGAGGTAGGCCGCCTCAGCCATGGCCACCTGGCACTTCTCAGCTTTGACAGTGAGCCCAGCCCTCTGTATCCTGTCCAGCACTTCCCTAAGGTGGGACGGGTGTTCCTCCCAGCTGGTACTAAAGATGGCAGTGTCATCCAGGTACGCCACAGCATACTTCAGCACCATTTAACACCGGATTCCCTAACCTTTGGAAAGTGGCCGGGGCGTTCTTCATTGCAAAAGGCATTACTTTAAATTCAGATAACCCTTTTTTATTTATTTCTAGGAAGTACATTTGAGGCAAAGGCTCTTTTACAGAGGTTCCATGTTGTAGTAATACATGGGCATTACATCATTTACGATGGTTACAAGTACATAAGCAGATACAAGGTGGTTCCATGCCTAGAAAGACATGAGTACGTCAGGTTACATAATTACAATAACAAGGAGTACAGAAGTAAAAATATACAGACACATAATTTAAAGCAGGCTAAACTGACAGGTTAAGTGAACAACTTGAGATTATACAGGATATAGAGTGAATCAGGTAGGGAGCAGAGGATGATATAGTCTGTAAAATAATTAACTAATACTATACGCAAGGAGGCGAGAACTTGATGGGCAGCAGTTCTTTTGTCATAAGTGCTAAAGAGTGTAGTCATAAAGGAGGGCTAGACTCACTGGGGTGGGAAGTGCTGCGGCAGGGACCTGGAGCCTACTATGGGAGTATTAGCAAGAAGAGGAGAGGCAAGGGTGCAGGTTAGAATGAGGGTAGCAGGAAAGAGGGGAGAGTGTGGGGGAGTTCAGGTCTCACAGTCACAGTTCCTGTTTGTGGCGAGGGCCACTCGGAGTTTATCTTTAAAGGGGCCTATTTTGTCCTCTTTTGTGATGCCTAGGTCAAGCGCATTAAGCCAAAATGGTGCCGATATTCGTAGGACCGTTGGCCTTGTGTGGTTCTGCGTAAAGGGATGCAGAGAGCTGAGTTGTTTTTACCTCTAGTGCATCTGATGGAATTAGGTCAGCTAAGGAGGCTTTGCAGGCCTGGGGTGGTAAGTCCTAACATAGACTTCTTGGCGAGCATGTATACTGGAGGCGACTGTCAAGGTTGAGCCATTTTGTTTGAGTGTACAACTCGCAGGTGTGAGTGAGATGGGGTACACCTAGGACTAAACGACACGCTTTATTTAGTGTTGTTTTGATACGTTTCAAAGCAGTTTGGGAGGCAGCCCCATATACTGCTAGACCATAGTCTATCACTGAGAGGACTGAGCTATTTACAGCAGTTTTGAGTGCCTCAGAAGTCAGGCCTTTTTGGTGTCTGTACAGTAAGCCTAGTTTTGCATTTGATGACTTTGCGACTGCGTCTTTGTGTTGGTTAAACGAGAGGGTGCAATCCAGTGTCAATCCTATGTATTTAAATGTTTGAATCACCTTCAGGGAAGTATTCTGATTGTTCTGAATGCAAAGTTGGTGAGTGCGGTGTTTATGTGATGATGTGAATAACATAGACTTCGTCTTTTAATAATTGAGGAGCAGCTTTGATTGAAGGAACCAGTGCTCAGAAACATAGAAACATAGAATTTGACGGCAGATAAGGACCGCTTGGCCCACCCAGTCTGCCCGTTTCCCTACCTACTGGATAAGCTGCAGATCCTAATTAACCAGCAGCCTACTTCTTCCTACCCCCACCCCCCAGAACTGCCTTACGACTATCCCATGCATGCTTGAATTCCACCACTGATTTTGACTTCACAACCTCCTTCGGAAGGCCGTTCCATGCATCCACAACCCTCTCTGTAAAAAAATACCTTAAATTACCTCTGAGCCGCCTCTATTTTCAAATTGTGCCCTCTTGTTCTTGCACACCTCTTTTTGAAAGATGCTACCCTCTTGGACTTTGTTGATTCCCTTGAGGTACTTGAACGTTTCTATCATGTCCCCCCTCTCCTTCTTTCCTCAAGGCTATACATATTAAGCTCCTTAAGTCTCTCTTCATATGTCTTCCGGTGCAGACCCTGCACCATTTTAGTTGCCCTCCTCTGGACAGCTTCCATCCTGTCTATGTCTTTATGGAGATTGGGTCTCCAGAACTGCACACAATACTCCAGATGGGGTCTCACCAGCTGTCTGTACAGAGGGATAATAACTTCTGTTTTCTACTGGTGATGCCTCTCCCATGCATCCAGTATCCCCCAGCCCTCCTTGCTGCCCTCTCAGATTGCTTGCCCACCTTTAGGTCATCTGATATGACTACCCCCAGGTCCCTTTCCATTTTTGTTGTTGTTAGTATCTCACCTCCCATTGTGTACTCTTCCCCTGGGTTTTTGTTTCCCAGGTGCATTACCTTGCTACTTTAGCATTGAATCTAAGCTGCCATACATTTGACCATTCCTCTAACCTTGCCAAGTCCCTTCTCATCCTTTCCACCCCACTCTGTGCATCAACTCTGTTGCAGATCTTAGTGTCATCTGCAAAGAGACTATTTCCCTTCCAGTCCTTCTGCAATGTCGCTATAAAGACATTGAAGAGGACCGTCCTAATACTGAACCTCTGGTACCCCACTAGTAACCTTCCTTTCTTCTGAGTGGACTCCATTTACTATTACCTCTGTGTCCTATTCTCCAGCCAATTCTTTACCCAGGCTGTCATCTTGGGACCCACTCCCAGGCTGGCTAACTTGCATATTAATCTTTTTGTGTGGGACTGTGTCAAATGCCTTGCTAAAGTCTAGGTAGGCCATGTCCACAGCCCCTCCCTGATCTACTACTTTGGTCACCCAGTCAAAGAAATCTATCGGATTGTCTGGCATGACCTTCCCTGGCCAGAATCCATGCTGCCTAGGGTCCTGTGCCCTCTGGCCTCTAGATACTCGACAATTCTTTCCTTTAGAAGTGATTCCATCATTTTCCCTATCACTGAGGTTAAACTAACAGGTCTATAGTTTCCGCTTCTGCCTTGCTCCCACTTTTGTGAAGGGAATCACATCTGCCCTCCTCCAGTCCTCGGGTACCACCCCATCCTCTCATGATTTGTTAAAAGGGTAGTCAGTGGTGTCACTAGTTCTACCTTAGTTCTTTAGAATTCTGGGATGAATCCCATCAGGCCCCATTGCTTTGTCCACCTTCAGTTTTGAGAGTTCTTTAGAACCCTTTGTTCTGTAAATGGGCCGGTATCAACTTCTGTATCCAGAGTGTTACTACTGTTTGTTTTATGTACCTCCCCTCTTCCTTTGTAAATACTGAGCAAAAATATTTGTTTAGTATCTCTGCCTTTTCACAGTCTCCCTCTGCCCACCCTCCCTCCCTTTATTAAGCCTCACTATCCCTCCCTTGGTCTTCCTTCGCTCCTGATGTACCTATAAAGGTTTTATCCCCTTCTTAACTGAGTTGGCTATCTTTTCCTCGGTTTGGGCCTTTGCTGTTCTGACTGCCTTCCAGCCTCCTTTTGCTTTAACTTGATACAATTCTCTGTCCTGCTCCTTCTCGATTCCTTGTACTTCCAGATGCTTTCTTTTTCTCTTGAACCTTCACTGCCACTTCCTTTGAGAACCATAGTGGTTTCTTACATCGTCTTGTTTTGTTTATTTGCTTCACACAAGGCTCGTTACCTCTGTGATGGCAGTTTTATTATTCCCATTGTTCTTCCACCCCTCCTTCCTGCCCATTTGCTGATCGTTCCTTAGCACTCACCCATTTTGGCAAAAGTCAGCCCTCCTAAAGTCCAGTACTTTTGTCTTTGTATGGCTTGACTCTATTGCTGTGTTTGTTGTGAACCATACTGTTCGATGGTCGCTAGTTCCCAGATGGCTACCCACTTCTACATCTGTAATCCTCTCACCATCTCCATTTGGAGAATCAAGTCTAATATTGCTCTCTCGAGTGGGCTCCAGTACTAGTTGTCTCAGGCATGCCCCTGTAGGGCATCAAGAATAACTGCACTCTTGAAGTGGCAGCTGCACTCAGTTAACATCTGGCATATTCAGATCACCATCAGCAATATCTCCTTTTCTGCCATTCTAAGTATACTTTCTATCATTTCCTGTCCATTTCCTCCCCTGAGAAGGGGTCTGCTGATCAACCCTATAAGGATTGTGGTGCCATTGCCTGTCTCCAAATTTACCCACAGTGCTTCTTCTCCTCCTGTGTACCTTTTTGTTCTGTTGCTTTTATTCCTTCCCTATGTAAAGAACTCCTCCTCCTCCTCTTTACCCTCCCTGTCCCTCCTGTACACAGTGTATCCTGGTATGTTTATGTCCCAGTCATGGTTTTGTGTGTACCATGTTTCTGTGACTGCCACGATATCCAGATGTTCTTCCTCCATCAAGGCCACTAATTCAGGAAGCTTGTTACCCAGACTACGGACATTAGTACTCATTGTTCTCCATTTTTTGATGGCTTTACCTTCCAGTGCAGCATCCCCCACTGACCGTTCAACCTCTGTCTTTTTCTCATTTAGTACCCTGTTTTGTAGGGAGAGGCTGGGATTTTCCTGCTGCTTGTCAGTGCCTCCCCCTTTGACTAGTTTAAAAGCTTGTCAGTGAAGCATTTAAACCGATTGCTCAAAGACTTGTTCCTTCCTGGACAGATGCAGACCATCCTGCCAGTATAGGCTGGTGTCCTTCCAGGTGGAACCCTCAGTCCCAATGAAGTTAAAACCCTGTGTTCGCACCATTTTTCAACCATTCATTAAACTGCATGGTGCCAATTACCCTCGCCTCCCCATGCTTTTGACAGGCAGCACCTCTGAGAAGGAAACTGTGTGTGCTACTGGTCTTGGGTCCTTCCCAACTCTGCAATGTCCTCCTGCACTGCTCTAATCTCATGATGAGCCAAGTCATTTGTCCCTAGGTGGACAATTACGTCCAGCTCGGAATCCCTTGCAGCTGTTCTCGTGATCCTGAGGATGCTTCCTGTCCCTCCAAGCCATGGCACCAGGCAGGCACCTTACTTCATTTTTCTCATCTCCCCCCAGTTCTATACCCCTAATAATTGAGTCCCCCACCAGGAGCTGCTTCCTTTCCCTTTGGTGTCCTCTGCCTCCTTTCTGTGGGCCTCCCTTGTGACAGTTATCATCATCTTCTCTGCGGGTACACCCATAGGGGAGCTATGCTATGGTGAAATTAGCTTGCATTTGCTTTTCCAGTTTGTAGGGGTCAGAATTACATGAATATAGGACCGCATCGTCTGCATACAGTAGTAGCTGGTTGTTTACCGAATGAGGGAGGTTGTTTAAGAACAGGCTGAACAGTAGAGGGCCAGGGATAGAGCCTCGAGGAACGCCTGAGTTAACACTAAGGATGTCGGAGAAGGTGTCCAGGATTTTCACTTTTTGGACCCTCCCAGAGAGATAGCTTCTATCGGAGTGATGAAGGCTGACCTCTCCCTAGCTCTGGCAGTTCACTCTACTTGCCAGTACCCCTTTGACAGGTCAGTAGATGTAAGATATGTCACCCCACCACCACCAACTTGTCCAGGAGTTCATCCGTCTGTGGCATCGGTTGGGCGTCTGGCTTCGTGACTGCATTGAGTCCACGATGGTCAACACAACAAAAACGAGTAGAGCCATCTGGCTTGGGAACAAGGACTACATGTGAGGCCCATGGGTTGTGGGATTTCTGGATTACCCCTAAATCCAGCATTTCCTCCACCTCCCTCCTGATGTCCTTTTGGACAGCCTCTGACACCCAATGTGCTGTCCGCCATATGGGCACCTGTGTCCCTGTCTCCACATCATGTGTCGCTAAAGGGGTTAGTCCAGGCTTGGCTCTAAACAGTGGGGCAAAGTCTGCTAAAACTTCCCTTACTTCCTGGATCTGGTTCGGGGTCAACTGGGTGACATTTTAATTGCCTCCACAGAGGACTCCCGCTTGCTTTCTTCCAGCAAGTCCAGAAGGGGGGGGCTCCTTTGTCTGTCCCCTCCCCTGGACTACAAACTGCAAACACCACGTCAGCCCTGTTAGCATATGGCTTCATCATGTTGACATGGTACGTTCTTTGTGTATGTCTTCTGTCAGGTAGCTCTGTAATGTAGTTTGCGCCATTTACCCGTCTGTCTACTTTGTATGGTCCTGCCCACTCGGCCTGCAGCTTTTCTTTCCGGACCGGGATTAGGACCATGACTTCCTGACCCACAGTGTTTGAGCGAGCTCTGGCTCTGCTGTCGTACCACACCTTTTGTTTTTGTTGGGCAGCTGCCAGGTTGCTCTGGGCTGTCCCCATAAGCTCCTTCAGCCTTTCCCTAAACCTAAGGACGTAATCTACTATGGGAGTTCCCTGGGTGGCGTGCTTGCCTTCCCAGTCCTCCCAGATCAAGTCTAGGGGCTCACGTACCCTGCGTCCATATAAGAGCTCGAAGGGGGGGAAACCCCAACATACTAATTGCCGGCAGATTAGGTCTTGCGGTCTGTCAAGTGTGCTCGAACTTCAGGTCCTTGTTGGGAACCAAGCCCCCGTGTTCGATGCTTCCCTTTCTGTATCTGTCCGCCCTCTCTTGAAGTCCTCCACCATGGAAATCTGGACCAGCTCACCAGGCAGCGTGTTCCAAGGTTCCACCACCCTCTCAGTGAAAAACCTCCTCCTCTTTCTACCACCCCCTCATCCTTCCACATTCAACCCATGTCTTCTGGTGATAACGCCCCCGCTTTAGTCTAAAGATCCCCTCCATGTTTACCCTATTTATTCCGTTGAAGTATTTGAAGACCTCGATCATGCCCCCCCCCCCCGTCTCTCCTCTCCTCCAATGAGAACAGGCCAAGCTCCTCAAGTTTGTCCTCATAAATCAACTCTCCAGTCCTCTAATCATCCTGGTAGCACTCCTTTGTACCCTCTTCAGGTGTGGTCTCCAGCAGGGTGCGAAATTCCTATACCTTAGGTGCCCCAGGGCAGGCACTTTTACCTCTGGACACCTACTGCTGGTTTGTACTGCCCACTGGGGCACCTAGGTATTTTATGGTGCAGAGCTCCATTTTTCGTTTTTTTTTTTTTACCTAGTGATTTTTATTTTCAGAAGGGCGGGGAGGCCTTTGGAGGAGTGAAGGCGTCGATCCACGAGGTGTGCCTTTGTAACTGTCAGCTGACAGTACAGTAATGAAACGCCCCTGATTTGACTGGCACAGTCATCAGCCAGCCGCCTGCCTAGGTCCGTCGCATCGGTCGCTCACTGCACCAGGCGTGAACCAATTGGAGTGACTGTGTTTCAGAGTTCGCCCGCCCCCTTAACTTGCCGTTATGCTGGAATGCAGCTCAGCGTGCCATTCTGTCAGCGATTTAGGAGACAGAGGTCCGTGCATGAGTGCAGTAGCTGTAGACTTGAGTTTGCTGCTGTAATTGGCATTTCTATTAAAAAAAAAGACCCAAAAGCTCTTTTTAAGAGCTCTTTATACAGTCAGAGAAGTGGAGGTGTGGAGCGTTTATAGGCAGGGAGGGATTTGGGAGTGAGAGGAGGCAGAGGGTGAGCGTCAGACCGTGAAGGTGTCTGTAAGGTCTCGGAGGAATCGGGAATCGTTTAAGAGGAGACAAAGAATAGAAGCAGACTCAGTAAAGTCAAGAACAGGACTTTTTAAAGTCCGCAGACAGTGCTCAGTTTTCAGCATTGCAGTCTACTGAGTTTAACCTGTGGGGAGCTATTCAAATTAGATAAAGCCATCCAGCTAGTGCCTGATACTAATTATCTGTTTGGGTGTGTTAACAATTTAAAGCAGGAGAGGCAGATAGTAGGAAAAAAAACAGAACCAACTGCAGCAAAGAGGAGGAGGACCTATTCTGTGATCTCTGCAGCCACAGTTGCTGTCAGCTAAACTTGCTAAGTTTGCAGGGGGAACTGAATTTAAAACCTATAATAAACTATCTCTATCTAACTGAAGCTAACTATTAAAGATCAGCAGCCTATACTGATATAAACAGTTCACTGCTCGAAGTACTAAATCCTGTGTGAGGACTAGCAGCAAGTCAGTAGTCAACTCATCACTAGTGTGTCTATATTCAGTTACTGGCTGGGAAGGGAACTGAATTGAGGCAAAGAAAAAAAAACTCTACCTAACTAAACCATATAAAAAAAAAAAAGCTCATTATAGTTTTACAAACTTAGTGTGTTAAAAGAATCTCTTAACAAGCTTTAATAAGCTTGTATGCTGTGTATTGCATAAAATCTAATAGGGAATATATAAGGAATTGTTGGATTCTAAAAGCGTTTTTTTAAAAGCTACTTGGACCACCTAAAATCTGTGGTGGAGTACCTAAACTCTAAATACAAAGGGATCTGCAAACTAAGAAAATCTAATTAAAAGTAATTGTTAATTAAAGTTCTAAAAGCTTTTGTGAACTTGTTGGAACACCTAAAACTTAGGGGGATCTACTATTATTCTACTAGCTAAAGCTACTTTAGGTGAAGTTGACTATCTCAGTCAAATCTAAATACTGTTATTAAAAAAAACTTTCATTGGACTATCTAAAATCTGTATACAGTTATAAAAAAATCTGTTAAGTATTTCACAGGCTCTATGCTGTGGTTTTGGACTGTCTAAAATCTGAATACTATTATAAAAAATCTCTAGCTTTTTACAGGCTACAGTACACTGTGGACTATCTAAAATCTGAATACCCGTTATAATATCTGTTATAATAAATAATCAGACAACACAGTGTCAGGTTTTCTTGTTAAGTTTATTATAAAAATAAAGACAAGACACACTTTTTTCCTTATTGCATTTATTAATACTGAGTAATACAAATAAATTCTTAAAATCATTATTCACAAATTCAACTCCGAACAGCCAGGCAGACACCATGAGCCTTTTTAAATTTGGATTTAAGAGAAAGCGTTCTGATGAGACTGCGGGAGCTGACTCGGATACCCTAACACAAAGTACTAGTACCACTACAGGCACAGCTATAACCCCACCATCTCCTTGCCCAGACAGTGAAACTGTTGTGACCACTGAAGTTTCCTCAAGTGCTACTGTTTGTACTGAAAGCCAAGTTAGGGCCCCGAAAGTTAGAAAATTTCAGGAATCCTGGAAAAAGGGCAGGAAGTGGCTCACGTATGACACAGATAAATGTGCCATGTTCTGTACATGGTGTCAGAGTTATGATAAAAGCCAAAGCAAAAATAATTTCAGAACTGGATGCAGAACTTCTAGAGTGCACATTATCTCAGCGCATGAAGTGTCCATAGCACACGCAAATGCTGAGATGGCATACATTGCAAATAAAACAAAAGTTGGAGAAAGACCAATAGAGAAATCCATACAATTCATGGAACAAAAAGAAATGGATCAAATTTGTAAATTGTTCTGTACTGCATATTACGTTGCTAGGACCGAAAGGCCTTTCAGGGATTTTCCTGGTTGATAGATTTACAAAGAAGAAATCATGGGGATGATGCTATGAGTCACAGTTACAGTAGTGACAAGCAATGCCGTGTCTTCATTCGCTATATTGCCCAAGATAGTCAAAGCACTACTGCTAGTCTACTACAAGACAATGACTTCTTTTCTTTTCTTGTTGATTCCTGCACAGATAAAAGTGTGACTGAGGAGGAAGGCATTTATGTACGTGTTTTTGAAAATGGCCTACCTGTAACAAGATTTCTTGCACTGAAACCAGTCAGTGTCCCTAATTCAGAAAGCATTTTAAATACTGTGATTAATGCTTTAGAGGGTGAAGGTGGTTTAAAGGATGGTGGTTGGAAACATAAGCTGATAAGTGCAGCATCTGATGGTCCTGCTGTAATGTTGGGGAGCACTTCAGGTGTCCTTAGTCGAATAAAGCAAGATTTCCAGTGCCCACACCTCTTTGACATACACTGCTGTGCACATCGTTTAGAGCTTGCTGTTAAGGATTCTGCTCAGAGACTGTCCCTTTTACAAGTCATTAGAACAACTTCTGCTGAACATTTAGTCGTTTTACCACAGGTCACCAAAAAGTTGGAAAGGCCTACAGGAAACGGGATCCCTTTTAAATATTAATGTGGTCAAACCAGTTAACACTGGTGGCACTAGGTGGCTTGCACACAGAGAACGGGCCATTTCTGCCCTTGAAAGGAACTGGGCTGCATTAGTGCCTCAACTCGAACATGTGTCACTGACAAACAAGCAGGATCATGGCCAGAAAGCACTAGGAATACTTAAAGTGCTTAAGACTTTAAAATGTGTTATATACATGAACTTTCTGAAGGTGTTTTTTGGTTACTTATCTGCTCTTAGTTTGTGCTTTCAGCAAGAGGATGCCACTGTTGAAAAAGTTCACAGCAGAGTAGAAAGCACAATTCAAAAACTAAATGGTCTCTCGAATCAAGAAACTCTTCACCGCATAACACTTACATCTGTAAATGAGAACCTAACTCAGTACAACAGTGTTGACTTAACTAGTGAAACTAGCAGGCACAGATCAGGTTCTCCTTCAGACATTGTAGAAGCCACAATTTCAGAGATCAAAAAACTTCTTCAGAAAACGTCACAGCACATTGAATCTCGCTTTCAGTCCTTCACGACCAATAAAGTGCTACTAGCTGCAAGAGCTTTAAATTTTCAGTCCTGGCCAACATCCACAGAAGCACTTCAAACATATGGAGAGCAAGCAATTCAAACAATTGTTGATCACTATAAAGTGGTCCTAGAGTCTCGTGGAGTTGATGTTTCTTTGGTACTGCTGGAGTGGCTAGACTTAAAAAAGCTCGTACTCCACTTGCTGTCTGTTGAAAATTGTAAGTCTCTGAAATTGTGGCAGAAAGTGATTCTTGCGGATGTGCTGGATCAACAATTTCAAATGTGCTGGCCATTGTCAGAATCATCCTCCTGATTCCTGTTCACACTGCTGCAGAGCGAGGCTTCTCTCTGATGGGAAGAATAAAAATGACTGGAGGGTTGGATTACGCCCAGACACCCTACGACCTAATGTCTATATCTCTGAATGGGCCCCAACTTAGTGACTATAACCCTGAAGGTGCCATATCACTGTGGTGGAAAAATGGCAAAAGGCCCACTACCAAAGCTTATGGCTCCAGAACACTGTCAGTGCATGCTGCTTCTGCCAGCGCTAGTGGTGGTGATGAAAACGAAAGTGCTTGGTCCAGTGAAGATGACGTGTAAAATTATGCAAACTAAGGGGCAGCATGTGAATAGTTTGTTGGGCTTGTACATTTTCTTCTTACATGCTCAAGTGGGCATGTACTTTTTTTCACGAATTTCATACCCTGGTCTCCAGTACTGTATGCAGTACTCGAGGTCTGGTCTAACCAGTCCATTGTACAGCGGCAGAATCACTTCCCTGCTCCTAGAGGTGATCCCCCTTACAGTGCATCCCAATATCCTGTTTGCTTTGCTAGCCACTCTCCTGCACTGCTCAGTTATTCATACATGCATCCACCATGACCCCTAGGTCTTTTTCCCCAGCAGAGGCCTCCAGCGCCTCCCCTGCCAGGGTGTACCTGTGTTTAGGGTTTCCCCACCCAAGATGTAACACCTTGTACTTGATGGTATTGAAAGTTAATTTCCGTGTGCGAGTCCACCTTTCCAGGGTGTCCAGTTCCCCTTGCAGGGCCAACCTCCCCTCTTCCCCCTCAACTACTGCTCCCATCTTGGAGTCGTCAGCGAAGATACTCAACTCACACCCTATACCCACCCTGATGTCAGATATGTATGTATGTATTAAACTGGATCGGACCCAGGATCGAGCCCTGCGGTACCCCACTACCGACCTTTCTAGGGTTCGAGAGCTCCCCACCGACCACTGCTGTCTGTGTGCGTCCAGCTAGCCAGTTTCCTATTGATCTGGCCATCAGAGAGCCCACTCCCAACCCCGTCAATTTTCCCACCAGTCCATTGTGGGGGACCGAGTCAAATGCCGTGCTGAAGTCCAAGAATAGTACATCCACAGGCTTACCCCTGTCCAGTTCCGATGTTACCCATTCGTAGAATGCAACAAGGTTGGTTTGACACGATCTGCCTGGCACAAACCCATGTTGTTGTCTATCCAGCCCTCCCTCCTCCTTCAAGAATACCCCCAACCGTTCCTTCAGTATACTCTCTATTAATTTTCCCACCACCGAGGTCAAACTGATGGGTCTATAGTTACCTGGTATTTCCCTCAACAACCCCCCCCCATGGATTGGCACCACATTCGCCTCACGCCAATCCCTAGGAACCCTCCCTGTCTCAAGCGACCTGTTGAACAGCTCCGCCAGGGGTGCGGCCAGTACGTCTGCCAACTCCCACAGTACTCTCGGATGAATGCCATCCGGCCCAGGAGATTTATCCGTCAGTGCCTTAAGAGCTTGCCACACCCGTTCGGTGGAGATGGCATCATTCGTCACCCCCCCACCACCGCCACCTTGTTGGCCTTTCTATCCTTGTCCTGGTGTGAAACCCCAGGGATGCCTCTCCCTCCCTTGTGCACCATATCGGTTGGTCCCCCGATCCCACACACTATCACTTCGATCCCCCTCGTGTCTTGCTTTGTAAATATCCCATCCCCCTCCCTAGTGAACACTGAGGCGAAGTACTCATTCTAGGAGCGTGGATATGTTGTTCATCCACACTGTTTGGCATTGTCCCCTTCCACTTTAAATCTGCCAGAAGTCTTCAGGCTGGCTCTTTCCACCCACCCGGGTGGTATATATCTCGGCTCTGGCCCGTGATACCAGATCTTCCTTTCCGCTGGAAGATGCAGGTTGCCTCCCTTGTGCTTTCGCCTTTCGTAGGCCCTGGCTTTCAAACCGTCTGTTTTACCGAAATTGAAACTTGTTTGAGTTAGCGATCGAGCTTTTACAGCATCGATCATGGAGTAGAAATCTTCCCCAGGATTTTGCCGGTGTCCCTGCGGCCAAAAGATATTGCGCACTCATCCTCACCTCACGTGTGTCTACTGCCTAGATGTCGGCTATGGCACCTCATCCTGCATTTATTATTTGGCCTTCCATCCCAACGTCCTGGATGACCGCAAGGCACGCCTGAAGCTGGGGAGACCGGAAAAGAGGAACCCTGCGATGAAGTCAAAGGAGGCTAGGTGGGCGGTTTCCGCGGCCGCGTGCTCTGCCGAGCAGCTGGAACTCATGCAGGCGTTCAAGGAGGAAGCCGCTCGTGCTTCGGCCAGTCGAAGCTTCTTTGTTCCTCTGAATCTAGGCTCCACCTTTACAGGTTCTTTTAAGGAGTTGTGCCAGTCTCTTCCCCACCCGGGTCGAGACGCCCTCGGGCTCGCACTCCTCCCGCTCTCGGAAGAGAGAAAAAGAACCGTTGTCTTCGTCTCGACGAAGACATTCTTGGGACCGAGAGAGAGGTCCTAGTCCCAAGAACACGCGGTCTCTGTCAAGAGCGCATCCTCGGCCGCCTGCTTCACGGATCTTCCGTCTGGCCCGGGGACCGAGGAAATGGCCGAGGTCGAGATGATCCTCTACACGAGCGACCCTTTGTTGCCGGCTGTGGCCGACGATTCCTTAGAACGGACTCCGATCCTGGTATTTCCTGATGAGGAATCCCAGCCTGCTGGTGTCCCCATCAAGGACCCAGTTCCGGATCCTCTGGTTTCACCGATCCCACCGGTGTCTCCTGATCGACAGAGTCTGCCTTCCCGATCTCGGTCTAGGTCTAGGTCTAGGATCCCCTCGGCCAAATGACCGAGGAAGAGCCATAAGTGCTCTAAGAAAAGGCGATAACACAGGTCATCCTCAAACGAGGAGAGGCTCTGGCAGAAACTCCGTCGGCACTATGAGGACCTTATGTGGCAACAGCTGATCTTAACCGGGCAGAAGCCGGTTCCGCCGCCTACCCCGGCCATTCCTTGGCTCTTTCCTCCCAGATCGAAGCCACTAGTTCTTCCGCCCGCAGGGACGGCCTATCCCCTGATTTGGCCTATTCCGGGGTCTCCACCCATTCGGGTGGAACAGTCGCCTAAGCAGCCTGCGGGAGGGGCTCGCTCGAAAGAGGACCGACTGGACGCCGGACTTCCCTGGCATCTGTCTGTTACAGTCAGTCCAGACCTCTCTCTGCGGATCGAGGTAGATTTAGGCGGTAGAACGCTGTATCCCAACTCCTCGGACTCTTGATGTCACCGGGCTCCACTCTCATCCTGGGGATGATGATGAGTCCATTGGAACAGGGATGGAGGGAAGGCCCTTCCTCCTTCCAAGGGATTCTCCATCTCATTTCCGACTCCAGTGGAATGCCCCTGGAATCCATCCAGAAAAAGGCAGAGTGCCCTCTCAGAGACATTCTAAAGAGAGGGGATACCCCGACGGAAACCTTTCCAGTGGCCGAAGTCATCATTGGCCCGGCTTTTGAACTTTGGCAGCATCCTGCCTCATGCCCAGCTCCATCTGCCTGCATGGCCTGCAAGTACGCGGTGCCCATGGGGTCCCTTGAGGGGTTCACAGCGCACCCTTCGGCCGAGAGCCTGGTGACCGCCTCTGTGTTCAGGCATACTGGCAGTTCAGCCAACACTGACCAACCTCCGGACAAAGAGTCCAAAAATATGGACCACACTGCCCGAAAGGTCTATGCGGCCTCTTCTTTGGGCCTTCATCAGGCCAGCTCGGCTGTCGTCATGGCACTTCTCTCATGCCCTGCTCGAGTCATTAGGTGAGGTCCTGCCTCATCTCCCCATGGGCATGCAGACCACGGTCAAACAGGTCCGTGACCAGGGCCGTGCTGTTGCCAAACAGCAACTTCAGATGGCCTTGGACATCAGGGTCCAGCCGTCAGGTCCCTGACAAGGCTTTCCTGCACTTCCTGGGTCACATAGTGCCACCCATGCCTGTGGGGATGCTGCCTGAGTATCCTACTCTGACGCCTGGGGGTCTGACGCCAGCCTACCCAATGCCCGAGGGCCCGGAGCATGCTTACCGATAGCCTGTGCCTGTGGGACCCCTGCCGGTCTGTAACTACCCAACACCTGGGGGATGGGCACTAGCACCCATGGGTTACCATGGCTTGAATCCTGGTCTGTGGGCTTTCACGCATTCACAGGACCCTTCTCCTGGCAGGTCGAACCTGCCACACCCCCAATGGCCTCCTTGGGACCCACTGGCTCCGACCCACCCAGGCCTGAGCGCTCCTTTGACGCCTAAGCGCCCTAGTGATGTGGGCAGCCCTGTTCACCCAGACGAGTGCCAGCCTGGTAACGGTGGGGACGATATCTCAGTCACCGTTGACAGTTCTGAATCTTCCTCCATTCTTGCACACTCCTCAGGAGATGAAGGGGAGCCCGGTAATGTCCTCAAATCCCTCCCCCCCACCGATGGTCCCACATTCATGGACATCATGAGGCTTATTCAAGCCACTATGGGGTGAGAGACTGAAGAACAGGACCTGGAGCACTGCTGCTTGGCAGTCTGCCTTCGCCAGCATGATGCTTTCCCTTGGCGCCCCCCCCCCCCAATTGAGTCTTATGAGGACTTTACTAAGGCCTCGTGGGACCACCCCCATACGGTTTCAGTGGTGTCCAAGAAGGCTCACCAGCTTTACCATGCCCCAGCTGGCAAACCCTACTTTGGCAAGCAACCAAAAACTGATTCGGTGTTCATTATCGCGGCCCACGACTGTACCAAGAGGCCGAAGCACCTCAGTGCCCTCACTCCAGATAGGGAGTGCCACCAGCTAGACCAAATGAGCAAGCGGGCCTTTGCATCTGCCATCTGGGCTATTAGCTATGTGGGCCATATTGTGCAATACCAGAACCTCTTGTGGGACCAGGCTAGGGAGGCAGTCATGGCCATGCTAGAGGACTCCTCGAAGCAGCAAATCTTTCAGGCCCTTAACTCATTGTATCCAGTAGCTCCGAATGAAGTCCGAACCATCCATTGACTCTCCTGATACAGAATGGCTGCCCAGGGTATAATGAGTTGAGTCTGGGCCAGACGTTGGTACCCACATCCTCAGGGTGGTCTGCAATGCCGTGAA
Organism: Neoceratodus forsteri; assembly: GCA_016271365.2. Classification (NCBI taxonomy): domain Eukaryota; kingdom Metazoa; phylum Chordata; order Ceratodontiformes; family Ceratodontidae; genus Neoceratodus; species Neoceratodus forsteri. The sequence continues at coordinate 768,323,869 of CM028136.1, forward strand.
TGCCTCAGGCCGGGGTAGCAGCCATTGGCATCAGTATGAGATGCCATGCTTGGCTCAGAGTCTCTGGCTTCACTCCAGACATCCAGTCTGGTATTGTGGATGGTCCCTTTCGGGGTCCCAAGCTGTCTGGGGGTAGATGTTCAAGACATTATCTCAGAGCTCCAAACTTCCAGGCGAGCCTTTAAAGGAAAACTGTCATTTGCAGGGGCTCCCACCCCTGCAAAGCTTACCCTTCGGTTTAGTTTTAGAGAGAAAAGCAGCTTTTTTCTCGCGCCACAAAGTAATATAATTTAATTACGAAAAGTCTGCTAGCCGGAAGTATGGCAAACGCTGGGGCGGCTCCATTAACTGTAAAGGTGCAGTGCGGCACCGTGCCCTTCAGTGTATTTGTATTGAAGCACATGGTGCGGTGCCACATCTTTACAGTTAATAGGGCCACCCCAGCATCCGCCATGCTTCCGGGTAGCGGACTTTTCGTAATTAAATGACACTACTTTGTGGCGCGAGAAAAAAAGACGATTTTCTCTCTGAAGCCAAACCAGAGGGTAAGCTTTGAAGGGGCAGGAGCCCCTGCAAATGACAGTTTTCCTTTAAGTCAGTCTACTCCATGTACTGCACCCATCTAGAGTTGGGACAGAGGGCCCCCTTTCTCCTCCCCTCCTGTAGACAGGCCTGGCCTCCTCCCAAGCCCACAGCAAGCGCAAGGCCAGTGTTACCCTCCCTGCTCAAGCCCCAGCCACTTCCCAAGGTGCTAGAGGTGCAACCACAGCCCAGCTAGGGGCTGCCTACACCTCCTGGGTCCTTGCCAGACACTCCCCTTCCCAGATATTCAGGAGGCAGTGGTCTGGGGTGGTTTAATTATATATCCAGAAAGTAGTTTTACAGTCTTAAGAGTAATTCAACCCTGGAATAAACTCCAGTGAATATTGTAATAAGTGAAACTAAAAATGAATTTAAGAGGAAATTAGATACTTTCGTAACTTCTGGTAACACTCTGGCATATTACTCTCTGTGAATTATGAGTTCGTATAGGAGCATTTCTATGCTGCATAAGCCTTCTCGCTCCTTATTTTCCTTAGTAGTTTCTCCCTCCACTTAGGTGGTGAGAGGTCACTACAAACAGTTGGGTGCTGCAGCTCGTCGAGTATAGCCACACTCTAGAGTTCTTGGAGTGGCTTCCAGAAAATAATCCAGGTCTGTCAGCATATCCGCCAGGTCACATTCCTTTCATATGGGCAGAGATTCAGATCTTTTGTTCACCCCTGGAAAGGAGGGCTGCCCGATGTCTAAATGGTTAGTCAGTTGCATTGTGTATTGTTACCAGAAGTACGTAAGGAACTTTCTAAAGGGGTTAAAGGCCATTCCACAAGAGGTATGGCCGCATCAGTGACTTGCTTCCATAAAGTGTCAGCTGCGGACAACTGCATGGCTACCGCCTGGAGTACTGTCCACACCTTTACAGTCTGGACATCACCTCTCGGCATAGGGCCAGCTTCGGCCTAGATGTCCTCCAAGGCTTCCTTTCTTAGGCTGCTTTTTCTTTTGCCTACCACCTGGACTGTCTACCTTTTCTGCCAGAACTGCTTGGGACTCTGTCCTACCAGTGATGACCTGCTGCAAGAGATACCCTCATAGTAAGATAATACAGTTACATAAGAACTTACTGTAACAGTAGATCTTTGAGAGGAGCTCTTGCAGCAGACCTTGCTTTCCCTCTCTCCTTCCCCCTTCTCGTGTGTGTCTTACCCCTTGCATGGGAGTGAGCATGCTGCTTTTACTTTTTCTTTGCTATTGGCTTACCTCGGAGTCCTCTTTGGTTCCCCTTCTGGCATCCTGCTTATGGAGAACTGAGGAGGATGTGGGGGTCGCCCACCTTGTATAGGATAGGCTGACATCGGCCGCTGATGTTGGAGGTGGGCGTGCCCCTCTGGTAGACTGCTAGCTAGAAGGGTTTCTGTGTGGTCATGGCACCTGATGGCTTGCTGCAAGAGATCATGTCGAAAATCTACTGTTACGGTAAGTGCTCACGTAGTTGTACTTTCCATTTGGCCCAACCTTAAAATCCCGTCTCCCTCTCTCCCGTTTCAAAATTGATGCAACTCTGCGTGCTTTGCTCTAAAATTTGGCACAAAATATTTTATGCAAAAGATTGGTAATACATGGGAGTTCTGTACAGCAGTTTGGCACAAAGTTGGGGGTGTTGCGGGTCAGAAGGGACTCCAGGGAGTGGGGACCAACAAGTATACTACGTAAATATGTACTGGTTCATAGGGATTCGTACTACTCTGTATACATAGTGATTCACCTGCTACGAACCTGGTGTGTACAAGTGATATTACAAACTTGTGCACAGAGGTGACATGTTTCAGTAGAAAAAAACACCTACATCATAGAGTATGGGGGCAGATGAACACATGGACTAAATGTAATAAGGGCATCCAGGCATCATGAGAGGGACATGTCAAGAGACAAAGAAATGTTTCTGTTGCATCAGTTGACAGAGGATGGCTAAGGACAGATTAGGGGTGCTAAGCATAGAAAATGGGGAGTGGTCTACGTCAGGTACATACAGATGCCTTGGTTGCAAATCAGAATTGGATGCTTGTAGCACCATTGATATCATCGCTAGCTTGGTTGCTGTACAACTAGGTAAGCTAAAGGTGAATACATTACATTGGCCAGATGGTATGCATCATGTGCCTGTAAACGGCACCAGACAAAAAACACTACTGATGTATGTATGTATGGAATGGTGGGTTATTCTTGCCATCTTATGTTTGTCTGTGAATTCTTTTCTATTAGCAAATGCTTATCCTTGTTCTTATTGCAACATCTTTAGTTCCTCCAGTGTACATAGCTATGTGGAAGTAATATGCATGGTGTTTTTTTTTTGTTGTTTGTTTTTTAGGTGCGGGGTGTCGGCACTGGAGGCATTGTATCTACAGCTTTTTGCCTGCTGTATAAGTTGTTCACCCTAAAACTTACCCGTAAACAAGTGATGGGCCTTATAACGCACACTGATTCTCCATATATACGGGGTCTTGGATTTATGTATATTAGGTATGTAGCTGAATGTAGCATTCCTTGGGGTTCTTTTCAGTAGTTTGTTTTCTTTTCTAAAAGTTATGAAATACTTTATTTATTTTCAATCAAAGGTACACACAGCCTCCTACAGACTTATGGGACTGGTTTGAACCCTACCTTGATGATGAGGAGGTATGTCCACAAGGGTAATAATTTTTTCTTTTACTTTATAACATCTGGTTGTTTGCAGAGATAGCATTGGACAGTACTTGTTAATCTGGTGGTATACATAGAGGTATACCTCTCAGCCGTTTTGCCACTTAAATGAGGGATGCCGACCTTAACTCATTGAGTCCTGGTGGCCATTTTGGGTCAGGTTCTGTAGTGGATGGTTCCAGCACCATATGGCATCTACTGGACCCAATGAGCTAAAGAACTACAGTCAACATTTACAAAAAAAAAAAAAATACTTTGTGCAAAGTGTGGGTTTTTTTTTTTTTTTAGCTACCATTTTCTCCCCTGCCTCCTGGTTGGCTGTACATACCAGCCATCCTCCTGGCACACACCCCGATATCAGGCCAACTTGACCTGTATCCCCCATGGCTTGCTGTCTGTGGCAGGTTGGTGAGGAGCCCCCTAAACTCAATTCATCTTGAATGGATCCAGACTGGGAGAAGCGCCATTCGGGGTCGGGCCGCGGAGGACGGAAGCTCATGCTGCCCAACCAAGAGACCTTTTTCTTTGTTCTGCTTGGTCCCCAGAGGCAGAGCGTGCAATGACGCTAGCGATGGCACCGCACAGGCTCATCGGGAGTCTGGCCCACCTCTGCCCCTGTAGATGCAGCGGCAGTGTGCCCGCTCCCGGCCACCAATTGGGGGGCCAGGCATGCACCGACATCTGGTCTCACACACCCCCCCACCCCACCCCCGGAGGAGAGCTGTCCCTGGGATGCTCTCTTTCTTCTCCCCTGCCGAGCCCTGGAGTGGTGCGAGGTGTGGTGTCCAGTGCCACTGGGCTGGCTTGTGCAGAGTGTTTTGATTTGTGTATGTAATCCTAGTGTGTTGCTTGCTGTTAGGGTTTTTTTGTTTGTTTGTTTTGTTTTTGTTTTTGCCTACTTGTTTCTTGGTCCTGGGGATCTCCATGTCTGTAAGTTGTCTTGCTTTTCCTTTTTCTGCAGTGTCTCCTGCCCCATCTGACAGTGATGCATCAGAGACCATTAACTCAGTAAGGGCTGGTTTACTGTTCAGTTTTCAGCAGTAGAACTGTGATTTGTAAGTGCGTCTCCATATCCAGTGAGTACTAATTAAACAATAAGCCACGAGGGGGTGTGGGTTGTCAGGGGATTGACCACAGCTGGAATGGTTTGCCCACGAGGTGCAGCCTAGTGGGTAAATCCTCGCCAGCTGTGGTAAATCCCCAGATAACCCACATCCTCTGAGGGGGTTTATTGCGATTATACCAAGGTAAATTTTTTTTTTTTTACTATAATAAAATACAACTTTTAAAGAGGTTGATTTTTTTTTTATTGTATTTATTCCTGTGCTGCAGATACTATAGATTATATACTCATCAACAGAAGTTGGTTATCAGAGGATTTACAACGGTGGTAAACTGCCAGTCTATTTCATTGGCTGTTCACTTATGTCCATGGTATAATAAAAATAAAATCACAGTTTGGCAAACACCTGAGAGATAATTGAGTGGGGCTGTTCGTTAAGGAAAAAAACTGTAGTCTTCACTAAAAATAGAATTGATGACCGGAGGGGGGAGGATTTGTGTGCCTTTTTTATGACTGTGTGAGGTTTGATCAAAAGAAAAAAATGTAAAAATGGCACATTCTCTCCTGCTGGCTAGACCTGGACATACACATTGAAAATAAAAAGATTGAATTAGAACGTTATTATAAAATTTGAGGCCAGAATAACAAGACTCCTGATAGCACAGTGCTGTTGCAGAATCAACAGTAAGGAATTGCTCCCTGAATCTTTGGTCTTGGGTACATCACTGTCACATTGGACAGGAGGTTTGTATGGAAAAGCAAAGCCAATAAAACATACAAATATGGCGATTCCCAGGGGTCATAAAACAATGTCAGATCTAGAAAAAAACTCTCAACAGCAAACAAAGGAAAGAACGCACTAGGACTACACACACATAACACATTCTGTGCAACATTTATTTTTCATAGATTCTGACTGTAGATCTACTTTAAAACTGTAAGATCCCGGAGTTAAACTTGTAAAACTATGGAAATTGCTTTGATGCATAAGGCCAGTAGCTGTGTCGTAATAGTGCTAAGAAAGTCTTAGTGCCAGAATTGAGATAGTGTAGCATTGTCAGCAAGTACCATTTCAACTTTGCACAATGCCCCCGAGGTAGCAGGCTTTTTGACTTGATTTAATTAATAGACTATAAAATGTATATGGAACCTTCGGTTCTGTGCATCATTTAAAAATATATACATATATTTTTTAATTTTATTTTTGTTTTTTAAACTTGGGTGACTAGGCTGGCGCACTCCACCAAGGCTGAATCCAGACATGATCCAGAATGGAATGGAATCTTAGCGAAACATCATAGATTAATTTATTCCTGTAAATCTTTTTATTGTAGGGCAGCACCCTCTCAGTGCAAGACAAAGAAGTTGCGTGGTTTAAAACAATAGGGAAGGAGAGGTCTTTAGCTAAACGACGACTGAGCAACATGTGTGAAAACCAGTGATTAGTATAAATGGCTAGATACTAACTTGATCATTTGAATAGCATGGTTTTTATCTTCTGGGTTTTAAGGTTTTGAAGTAATTAACATTGTTTGCTTTACAATTTATGAAGCTTGGTTGGGAAACTCATATTTGGGATTATACTTTTTGACTCTCCTTCCATATCAGTCCATATGTACCTTTTTTTGTCCATTTTGTATCAGTTTGATTCACTGTTGCTGGAAAAGGGGATGGACAGTATCCACATTTTAATTCTGTCCCCCCATGAGCTCCTTTTAGAAATGTTTCTCTTCAGTTGCTTTGAGTATGCAGTTGGCATCTAAAGAGCACTTTGTATTAAACAAAAATATTTTCTCTGACACAAGTGATGAATTAAAATGTAACTGCCAAAGAAACTCATCCAAAGTTTCATTTTTATCAGGTACTTTACAGTTAATGTATCATTTAATGAGCTGCAGACCCATAACACTTCTGGCTTAACTCATTAAGCAGACACACTGCCAGTCCCGAGCTGGCCAGTTGTTAACTAAACTGGCGTAGAGATGTTGACAATACCTAAAACATGATTTTTTTTTAACCCATCTCTTTAAGAGTTTAGTTAACTATTAAAGAACATTGATTATAGTATCTTATGGATTCTAACCCTAGTAATACTCTGGTATTCCTAAGTTCTGCAGTGTCCCTTTAAGAGAGAGCTGCCCGGAGAGGTGGAACATATGCAAATGATGGAATCTTTTGCACATGCCACTGTTTCAAATGCTTCTTTCCAACAACTGTCTTGGTTCTAAACCCCTCAGATTTTTCTCTTCGCTTTTCAAGACCTAGACTCTTGGGGATCCTCTCCTCATCATCTTTTTCTGCGTAAGAAAACTTGCAAAAAAAAATATACATATATATATACACACACACACACACACGTATTCTTTTACATTTGCTGCCTTTTCACTTTTTGTCATTTTAAGTTGAGCCATAGGTTTAGTGTTTAAAGTGCAAGTTTTCTCAGTTTCTCCCGGTTCGGTATAACCGGGGATAAACCAGTGTTTATTTTATATTTATCGGAGTTTTCTGACTAAAGAACTTAGTTATGTTTAATTTTATTAATTTTACTTGTTTTTAGAACCGCTAATACTGGTTCCTCAACCAATAGTCTCGGTTCACTTTTACCTCGGTTCCCAATTTACGATCGGTTCTTCATTGATTGTTGGAACCGACCGCAATCGTTAAATAAACTTTAAATTTAAAACATTTTTTAGTGGGTGCAACTTTTGTCGCTTTTACATTGCTATAAAGCCTGACAACCCCTGAAGAAATTGCACAGGCCTTTAAGGTCATTCAGGCTTACAAGGGCTGCCTGCCTCGCGGCGGCAGATCCCTGCAAAGCACATTGCTGCCTCCTGCTCAGTCTTCCAATTATTTAAGAGGAAGAATATGAAGGAAGGGGAACCTATTGAACCTGCGGTGTTCCCGGAACAGGAGTTTGGCATTCCCCAGAGGTTTATTCCTCACATTTCACATTTGTGAGAAGAATGGTGGCTGCTTTAGACATCACCACCAGTGAAGTGATTGAGGATGAGGAGAAAGCTGAATACTTGGACGTGATGGGGCTGACACCCACTAAAAAACTTCTCCTTGTAAATAAATTCTTCAAGAAAGCTACTTTAAAGATTTTACAAACTCCAAGCTATGTTCCCTTTCTTGATAAGAGGCTGGATAAATATCAGCTGGACAGTGAGGGAGCTGAATTTTTATTCTCCCACCCTGTCCACCAAGGAGTGGTACAAGTGGCAGCCTGTGACAAGGCAAAGGTACCCCTGGCATCCTAGCCTCCTGACAAGGATTCCAGGAAAATTGACAGCATGGCCAAAAAAAAAGGATATTTATCAGCTTCCTTGGCCATTATGCAGACAAACTTTAAAGCCTATGCAGCTCAATAATAAAAGTCACTATGACAGTCTGTCCTTGCTAAGGCAGTCAAAGTCTAGACTCCCCGTCAGATAATCTGAAACAGGTAAATTTGGTTTGGAAGCAACCAAATACCAGTTTCAAATGGCTGCTGACTCTGAGACTGCTGCCAGATGGACGGCAGATACAGTGGTTCAGAAGTGGTTTGCCTGGCTGTGAGCCACAAACCTTGCAAAGGATACCCAAACCAAGGTGAAAAAGGTGGGTGAATACAAAACCACCTACAGAAGTAATTCTGCAAAAGAAAGGGCTTCCCCATCCACTAAAACCTATGGATGGGGAGGGAGAGTAGATCATTTCACAGCAAGCCTTTTTTATTGGGCCAGGGCTGCGCCTCAGTATCAGCAGTACCCATAGCAGGGATACTTCAGGGACAGGGGCATAAGAGTTCCAGGCATGGTTCCCAGTCCCGGGGCCCAGCCTCAAACAAAGCAGACACCCTGGCGTGTCTCCCCAGGCTGCCTCACATTTTCCAATCTTGGCAAACCATCACCACAGACAAGTGGGCTCTGGATGTAGTGAGTCAGGGATTGTCTCTGAGTTTCAAATTCCTTCCAGCAACAAAAGTTTTCAAACCTTCTACAAATGTAGAGAGAAAACTCCTGGAAAAAGATACTTCCTTGGCACAAAGAAAAATGGGGAGTAGCGGCCTATCTTAGACTTCAGGGTACTAAACAGGCATATGACAAAGCCAAAGTTCAAAATGCGAACTTTGGCATTGATTCTGCCAACACTCCAAAAAGGGGACTGGTTGGCATCATTGGACCTAAAAGATGCCTATTTCCACATCCCCATAGGGGAGTCTCACAAAAAATACCTCTGGTTCAGACTCCCATCAGGTCACTACCAATTTTCAGTCCTGCCTTTCGATGTCACTTCAGCTCCAAGAGTGTTCACAAAGTGCTTGGCAGTGGTTGTGGCACACCTTTGAACACAAGGTGACACAGTTTTACCATACTTAGCTGACTTGCTGGTGGTTGGAAAATCACCCCGGCAAATGAGAGAGCATCTGCAACTCACCCAGGGGCTCCTGGAGTCTCTAGGGTTCCTGATTAATCTAAAAAAAGTCTGTCCTTCAGCCTGCTCAGGCACTGCATTTCATGGGAGCAGAGCTAAATACTCTGCAAAGCAGGGCCTACCTGCCTCTGGACAGGGCCAGAAGTCTTCCACTGATAGCAGGCTCATTTAGCCTGAATAAACCAGGAACTGCAAGACAGTTTCTTCAGCTACTGGGCCACATGGCAGCTGCCTCTGGCACAGTCCTGGAATCCAGGTTCCAGATGAGGGGCATTCAGTTTCACCTCAGGGCACACTGGTGTCAGAGAAAGGATCCTCTCTATCAGAACTAATTCCAGTAACAAAAAAACATTGTTATAGGTCCTCCAGTAGTGGAAAGAGGAAACCAACCTAAGGGGAAGGGGATCCTTTTCAACAAGAGTCCCCATCAGTTGTTCTGACAACAGATGCAGCTCTACTAGGATGGGGTGCTCATCTGGGGGCATCTCACCACTCTGCACATGATCAAGTGCAGAGTCACTCCTGCACACAAATCTGCTGGAGCTAAAGAGCAGTGTTACTGGCACCAAAGGCTTTCACACAACTAGTGCAAGAGAAAGGTGGTACAGGTCAGAACAGATATTACTGCCACAATGTTCTACATAAACAAGCAGGGATGGACAAAGTCAAGCCTCCCTGCATGGAAGTCATGAAAATATGAAGTCTGGCATACTCCATGGGGGTTTCCCTGCAGGCTGTTCATTTGCCAGGCAAGGACAATACATTGGCAGATACCTGGAGTCAAATCGACCAAGCCCACCACGAATGGGCCTTGAACAGTCAGGTGGTGCAAGTGATCTTTAGGAGGTGGGGCACCCCCAGAGGTAGACTTGTTCACGTCCCTCAAGAACCACCACCTGCCACAGTATTATTGCAGACCACCAGATCAGGGAAGCACCTGTATGCATTTCTTTCCTTCCCTCTGGTGTACAGAGCATTGCTCAAGCTCAGGTCCCAGTCAGCATCAGTGATCTTGATAGCACCAGACTGGGCCAGGCAGCTGTGGTACTCTCTGCTATTCTCCATGGCTGTGGCCGAGCCAGTACACCTTCCTTGGAGGCGCAATCTACTAACCTCCAACCAGGGGAGGCTCCTGTGCCTGAACCTCAAGTCACTCAGACTCAAAGCAGGGCTATTGAGAACCTAGAATATGCATGCTTGCATGTTTCTGAAAGTGTCTTGGAAATTTTACGGGGTTATAGGAAGCCCTCCACTAAGAAAACCTGTGCTGCAAAATGGAAAAGGTTTTCTATTTGATGTTCAACCATAGGAGTGATACCAGCACAGGCTGGTGTCACATTTGTGCTGGACTATCTTACCTATTTGCATTCACTGGGCTTGCAGTCCAGTAAAAGGTCCACCTGGCCGCAGCATCTGCTTACATTTCAGTTGGACAGAATGTTTCTCTGGCCTCAGACCCTATCTTCAAAAGGTTCTTTAAAGGCCTGGCCCATTTGCACGCCCCTCACAGGGAACCGATGCCAGCATGGGACCTAAATGTGTGTGTATAGCTAGGCCCATGGGTCCCCCTTTTGAGCCTGTGTCTTCAGCTTATTTGAAATATCTTGTATGAAAAACTATCTTCCTTGCAATGATTTCTGCCAGAAGAATCGGTGAGCTTCAGCCTCTCTGCACTGAACAGGACTACATTTCATTCCACAGGGACAAAAGTGGTCCTGGGAACAAACTGGAAGTTTCTTCCTAAAGTGGTTTCTGATTTCCATTTGAACCAAACCATTACCTTGCCTGTCTTTTTCACTAAACACTCTAGTTCTGGTGAAAGGAGACTCCATAGTCTGGATGTCAAAAGAGCTCTTCGCTACTACCTGACAGCCACTAAAGTCCATAGGCAAAAACAGCTGTTCCTGACCTCTGAGGATGTGGGAAAGGGTAACCCAGTATCAAAAAGGTCAGTTTCTCGCTGGACAGTACAGCGAATCCAGTTCTGTTATTCTAAGTCTAGAAAGGAGCCCCCAACAGGGTTGAGGGCCCATTCCACAAGGGGCACAGCTGCTATCATAGCGGCTGCCAGGGATGTTCCAGCTACCTTCAAAACAGTGCATACCTTTACAAAGCATTATACTCTGGATATTCAGTCCAGAGGAGATGCCAGGTTTGGCACAGCAGTCCTGCAGAGCCTATTTCCAAAGTGGGTTCTGTGCCTACCTCCAAAGGTATTGCATCGTAGTCTGCAGAAGTTAGGAATACCTGAGTATTACTGTGGTTCGAAGAACAAATTACTTACCATAGTAATCTTGTTTCTTCCCAGTGACACTCGGGTATTCATAACGCCCCACCCTGCCTCCTCTTCTAGAACCAGTAGCCTCTGCACTCCTAAAAACACTGTGTTCTCAGGGGTATCTGTGCCACACTCTGGCACATATGTTGTAATTGTGTTCACTATTGTTGTTCCCCATTTTCAGGTGATACTGACATTCAGGGGTATTCTTTCATATGTTATGCACCTCCAGTTGGAGGCCTTTTTGGATGTTAAGGGAGTTCCTACAATAATTATGATGATTGATATTATTATTACACTTCGTCCTCGGCCTGTCTTTCCAGGCTTTCAGGAAATCTGAGGGGTTTAGAACGAAGGCAGTTAGTAGAAGGTGGCATTTGAAAAAGTGGTATGCACAAAATATTCCGCCATTTGCATATGTTCCATCTCTCCTAGCAGCTCTGTCTTAAAGGGACACTGCAGAAGTTACGAATACCTGAGCATCACTGGGAAGAAACAAGATTACTGTGGTAAGTAATTTTTTCTTTAAGTCTGCATAAACCTGAGGGATTTTATAAATATAACTTCTAGGGACATGGATATGATGTTCTGTCCACACTTCTGGCAGTGTCTTTTAAGAGCTTGCCAGAAAGTCTTCAAACTGGCTCCTCTCGCCCACCTAGGTTGTAACTCCCTCAGCTCTGCTCCATGATGCCAGACTTTCCGATGGAAGAAGCAGGTTCCATCCTTACCACTCCTGGGTTGAGTAGGCCCTGGCGCTTAAATTCTTCGGAATTTCTTCCAGAACTTCAACTCTTACGAGTTTTTGTCTTAAGCTTGATCTTCAGTCGCGGCCACAATGGATAAGTAAGTCCACACCCAGGTTCCGCCAATGCCGTTGCAGTCAGAAGATGTCCATGACCAGCCTGCACGTCATGTGCATCGACTGCCTGGGGCACAACCACAGTCCCCAGGCCTGCAACTTTTGCTGCTCATTTCACCCGACCGTCCTGGAGGACCGTCTCACCTGCCTGAAACTCAGCCACCCAGTGCAACAGAACCAGCTGGTCAAATACAAGGATGCCCGTTGAGTGGTCTCCATGGCTGCGGGGTCCGCTAAGCAGCTTGCGGCCTTTGAAGAGGAGGTGGCCCAGGCCGCTGCCCAGTCCTCCTTGGCTTCTGCCTTCGTGTTGCTTCAGCTGAGCTCTGTTTGTTATGGGCTTCTTCAAAGAATTGTGCCAGTCTTTGCCCAGGGACCCAGTGGCAAATCTAAAACAAAGAATCTGAAAAAGAAATGACTCATCAGTCATGGGCTTGGGAATGCTGTCAGTCGAGGGCCCCAGATTCCCGTGCTTCTCTGGATTTGACTTGGGTCGAAACCTTGGCCGCTGGCGCCACGGTAGCCCTGTGAACCAAGACACTGGTCGAAGTCCCAGCCGAGATTTTTCTCGAGCCGACCAACCAGTTGTCGACCGAAGAGACCGATACTGCCTTGTCTAGGACTTCAGTCCTGACACAGATCATTGGAGGGACGGATCAGTCCAATGACCCGCCACCTCTGGTCCTTCACCCTGACCAGGAGGAGCCTCGGCAATCACAGACTCCCTCTGAGCCCCGCCATCTGTCATCCTTCCGTGGGTTGAGCCAGTCCCACCGACGGCGTTTCCACTCTCGGCACCACGAGAAGCTGCGCCACCGCTGTTCTTTGTCATCTTCCTCTTCGGGTGAGGAGAGGCAGGACTTGATGTGGCAACAGTTGGTGTTGACTAGTGCCAAACCAACCCCGGTTTCTATGCTGGCCATCACCTGGCTGTGGCCCAAAAGGCTGAAGCCTTCTCCTTTGGAGCCAACTAGATCTGTCCCGGCTTGGTCACCTCCGACATCTGTGCTGATTGTGGTGGAACCAACAGTCAGTGCTTCATCTAAGCAGTCTGGACCAGCTAAGGGGCTTCCACATCGGCTGCTTGTCACCCAACCCTACACGGAGGGTCAGCGAGGACTCTGGCAGTCGACCTCTCTTTGACGGCTTTGAGGCACTCTGGCAACACGGGGGATGTTGACAAGCCGCCCGACAAGGCCTCCCAAGAAGTTGGACCATGTGGCTAAGAAAATCTGTGCCGCCTCCTCACTTGCTGTCCGCCAGACGAGCTCTGCTCTCATTATGGCCCACTTCTCCCACGCCCTGCTGGGCACTTTAGATGAGGTGCTCCCTCATCTGCCTGTGGACCTTCAGACCATGGTCAGACAGGTCCGGGATTAGGGCCAGGCTGTAGCCAAATGGCTCCAGACAGCCACGGATATTGGGGACTCCTGTGCCAGCTCTGTGGTAGCCTCGGTGGCAGTGCGCGCCACAGGGCTTGGCTGAGGATCTCAACCTTTACGGTGGACACTCGGCACAAGCTGGCAGATGTCCCCTTCCTGGGCACCGACCTGTTTGGGCCTGGGGTCGAGAGCCTGCTCACCCATATCAAGAAATCCATTGCCACCTTGGACTCTGTGACATTGGCCAAGAAGGACCCTAAGGGCTCCAAGCAGCAGCAGAAGAGGAAGCCCTTTTGGTCCACTTCCACTCCCGTGGCCAAACCAGCCCAGCAACAGGCTGGCCAGCAGGCTCAGGCCTGGCGACTTCTGCCAAAGTCTGTGGCCTCGGTCATCTGTAAGCCTGGAGAGGGGAGAGGTTCTTGTGGCACCTCAGCCGGGCCCTCCTCTTCCTCTAAGCCTGCCCAGTGACAGGATGAGGACTACCTCCCTCATGCCCATCACACCTCCCCTGGGTCACCGGCTCTGCCACTTCCTTTCCTCCTGGTCTGCTGTCACCACGGACAGGTGGGTTCTAGAAGTGGTGGGTCAGGGTCTTCCTCTGGAATTCAAGCAGTATCCTCTTTGCTGAGCCCGCGCCCCATGGGAGGACTTTGTTTCCGCAGACATGCTCTCAGCTTCTGACAGGACATAGCCCAGCTTCACCGCAAGGAGGTCGTGGTTCCCTTCGCGGATCCTTCCGGAACACCCAGGGTTCATCTCCAGATACTTCCTGGTGCCAAAGTGGATGGGGGCTGGTGCCTCATTGTAGATGTGCATGATCTGATCGAGTTTCTCAGGTCATGCACTTTCAGGATGGTAACTCTTGTCTCAGATCATATCAGATGGGATAGGATAAGAGGGAAGGTCAGGTGAGTGGAGGGAGGGGCAACTGCAATATAAGGGTTGCTAGCTGTGCTCACGAGCAGACTCGATAGACCATAAGACCTTTATCTGCTGGCAAATTCGTATGTTTGTATCTCTAGGACAAAACATGTGATTTGATTTTGCTCCCTGAATCTTCAGGACACGTTCCTTCACTTCCCGATCCGTCCATCTCAACAGAGGGTTCTCTGCTTTCAAGCAGAGGGAGCCCTCTGAATTCCAGTCAGTGTCATTTAGCCTTTCCTCGGCCCACAGGGTCTTCAAGTACATAGTGGTGGCAGCTTACCTGAGGCAACAAAGGGTCTGGCTTTACCCCTACATGGACGACTGGCTGATTGCAGGTCCCTTCAGGCAGTAGGTGGAGTGATCCAGGGACCTGGACCTCAATTGTGGCCTGCCTAGGACTTCCTGCGCTTGCTAGGCTACATGGTAGTTTGCACCAGCGTGGTCCGTTGGGCCTGCTGGAGAATGCGCTGGCCAGCCAGTGGTCTCAGCGCAGGGGTCACTTCGGCCAACTGGTCACTGGGACCCAGCGGATGTGGGACGCCATCCAGTGGTGGTTGGTCCCAGCACACCTGCAGGAAGGGATCCCTTTTGTCTGCCCAGAGCCGACTGTCTTCCTGACGATCGTTGCCTCTTTCATTGGCTGTGGTACGCACCTGGGAGAACAAAGTCCACAGACTCTGGACCCTTGAGAAGTCCAGATTGTCGCATCAACATGCTGGAGCTCAGGGCAGTTTGACTGGTGCTGACTGCATTCGTTCCACACACATTCGGGGTCAGGTGGTACAAGTCCAGACAAACAGCACCACGACCATGTACTACCTCAACAAGCAGATCGGGAAGCACTCCCTGCCCTTGTGCAGGGAAGCTTTCGATGTTTGGACCCTCGTGCGCAGCCTTGAGGCAGATCTCTTAGCCATCCATGTGGCAGGAGCCTCCAGTCAGCTGGCGGACGCCTTCAGCCAGGTGGGCGAGGTGTCTCAAGAGTGGTCTCTCCACCCAGAGGTAGTTCACAGTCCGTTCTCCCAGTGGGGCACCCCTCAGGTGGACCCATTCGCCTCCAGGGAGAACGCAAAGCTGACGCTGTTTTGTTCCTGCCCTCCTCAGCAGGGAACACTGCAGGGGGATGCCTTCTCGAGGCCCTGGACCCCAGGCCCTCTTCTACGCCTTCCCTCCACTTCCCTTGATACACAAGGTGCTCATTAAGGCCAGGAGGGACAAGGCGCAGGTTATCCTGGTGGCTGCGGACTGGCCACGCCAATTCTGGTACCCCAACCTCCTAAGCCTCAGCAGCAGGCTCCCGAGGCGTCTTCCCCATGCCCGGACCTGCTTTCCGTCAATCAGGAGAAGGTACTCCACCCAGACCTTCAAATCTGCACTTGACAGCCTGTCTTGAGTGGCTAGAGTTCCAGGCCTTGGGACTCTCCGAAGTTGTCTTCACCGTTGTGGAGGCATCTCACAAGGAGTCGACTGGAAAGTACTAGGCCTTCAAATGGAAGAGGTTCTTCATTTGGTTCAGGTAAGGGGTTGGACCCTTTGTCCTGTCCAGTGGCTAGCATTCTTGATTAGCATTGGTCCCTCTCCCTGTCAGGCCTTCGGTCAGTGACCCTTAAGGTGCATCTGGCAGCCATCTGCTTACCGGGCATGGACCGGTCAGCAGTCGGTGGCACAGAAAAAGGTGGTCTGGTGTTTTTTCAAAGGCATTGACCACATTTCCCCTTCAGTGCGTGAACCGCCTCCACCGTGGGACTTGTTACTGGTTTTGACAAAGCTCATGGGCAAGCCATTCAAACTGATTCACAGGTGTCATCTCCCTCACCTGTCATAGAAGACTGCATTCTTGATGGCTATCACGTCAGCCGGATAGATCAATGAGCTCCAGGTGCTTTATGTGGAGACTAGTTATTTGGTCTTCCACAGTGACATTCCTGCGGCCCAACCCCAAGTTCCTCCTGAAGGTTGTGTCAGAGTTTCACCTTAACCAGGTGATTACTGTCCTGGTGTACTTCACCATTCACACCTCTTAGGCAGAGTACAAACTCCATACTTTGGACCTGCGGCGAGTGCTCGCTTATTATATAGAGATGGCACGGCTGGAATTTGGGGAGAGGTTCACCAGCTATTTGTCACCGAAGCTGAAGCTGCACCTGGCAGACCTGTAGCCAAGCGGATGATTGGCAAGCAGGTGGATCACTTCCTGCATTGATCTCTGCTATAGTTTGGCAGCTAGGGAGCCTCCCGGAGGGCTAAGAGGAGTAGGAGGAAACCACACGTTGTGGTACATGTGGGGACAAATGACCTTGCGGGAGAAACTGTGGAGGTAACAAGGGAGAGGATTGAGGAAGTGGGAAGGTTGTATGAGGAGACTGGGGAGTCTGTGGCCTTCTCCGAAGTGTTCCCAGTACCCTGCACAAACACAGTGAGAAAGGAGAGGATTAGAGAGTTGAACACATGGTTGGTAGAATGGTGTCGAACTAAGGGGTATGGGGTTGTGGGCGGCTGGGGCAGTACCTGGGATGATGATCTGTTTGCAAGGGATAGGCTGCACCTGAGTGGCAGGGGAAGAGGAGGTATTAAAGCAAAGACTGGGGAGGTATATTGCAACAAGGGTGGATTTAAACTAGATGGGTGGGGCAAGTGGACAGCAGGTAGGCAGGGATCAGATAGAGTGGAGTCACAACCCCCAAAAAAAACTAGCAGGTAAGGACTCTGTGCAGCCAAAAAATCAGGGAGGAGATGGAGGCTAGGGGAGGGAAGGGGGTATTATGGAAGGTGGTCTTATTGAATGCAAGAAACCTAGGAAACAAATCCGCTGAGCTACAGGCACTCTTAGCAGTGTGGAGGGTGGATATTGCAGCTGTCACAGAAACGTGGGCAACTGAGCACCAGGACTGGGATCTGGCATTCCCACGATACAAATTATACAGGAGGGACCGTAAGGAGGGAAGGGGGCTGGGTGGCAGTCTTATGTGTGAGAGATGGGATCAAATGCACAAGGGACGAGGGAGAAGAAAGGAGAACAGAGGCAATCTGGCTGCAGCTCTTAAACTCAAGGGGTAAGAAATTTAGGTTCTAGGGACATGGATATGTTGTTCAATTCACACTTATTGGCAGGTTCCTTGCCGCTTTAAATCTTGCCGGAAGGTCTTCAAGCTGGCTCCTCCCACCCACCCGGGTGGTAAAACTCTCTGCTCCGCCCCATGACGCCAGATCTTCCTTACCGCTTGGAAGCTCAGGTTCCCTCCTTAGCGCTCTGCGTTTTAGACTGGATCCTAACACTTCGGTTCGTTCGAAAATTGGTTTTGAAGTTTTCTAAACTTCAGTCTTCATCTTCCCTCACGGCTGTGATGGACAAATCTATTCCCGGCTTTCGGAGGAGCCCTTGCGGGCAGAAAATGTCCAGGACGGATCCGCACTCCACGTGCGTCTACTGCCTAGGCCTAGATCACGACCCGCAGGCCTGCGAGTTGTGCCACTTTTCTCTGCCAGCGTCCTGGATGATCGCGCTGCCCGATTGAAGCTCGGGCGCCCCGAGGAGCGTTTCCCGCCGGTAAAATCAAAAGAGGCTCATTGGGCGGTGTCAGCGGCGGCTGGATCGGCTGAGCAGCTCGAGCAGATGATCGCCCTCGAGGAGGAGGAGGCGGCCCAGGCCGCATCATCCTCCTCCTCAGCCGCGGCATTTATCCCGCTCTCTGAGTTCCTCATATACAGCCGTTCAGGAGCTTTGTCAGTCCCTTTCCACGGAGGGAGAGGGGCCATCGGGACATTCTTCTTAGCCCAAGAAGAAGGAGTCGATGGGTAAGTCCCACCGTCGGCGTTCGTGGGAGCGGGAGAGGTCTCCTTCCCCGGACAGCCGACCGTCGACTTCGGTCGAAGTTGCGGCTCAGGCCGCTGGATTCACGGTGTCCCAGTCAGGCCAGCCTGACGAGACTCCCGTCGATCCGTTAGACGGGCTGTCGACTGGTGAAGCTGACAACCCACCTTCTCCGGTTCCCCCGGTGGAGACCGAGGATCTGCCTGTGCCTTCAGGGCCGCAGTCCCTGGTTAAAGTGCCTGAGCCGAGGGAAGAGCGGATGTCCCCCTTCCCTTCCCAGACCCGCCCTCGGTCCCCCCGAGAGTCTCTGTCTCGGACTTCATCTCAGTCAAGCCGTTCCCGCCGACATTGGCGGTCTCGGTCTCGATACCGAAGTAAGCGGCGACATCGTTCCTCTTCCTCAGATGAGGGGAGGCTTCAGCGTAAATTACGTCGGCGCTACGAGGAGCTTATGTGGCAGCAGTTGCTGTTGTCCGGGTCTAAGCCAACTCCGGTCCAGACCCCGGCCATCAAGTGGCTGTCGCCCGAACGACCGAGGCAACCACTCGCTTCAGTCGAGTTGCTCGTTCCAGGGCCAGTTGCTCGGCCAAAACCAGCTGCTCCACCGATTGTGGTGGAACCTCTGCCTCCACAACCGAAGTCTGGGGCACCGACCAAGGATTCTCGGTCGGGTCACTGCCTGCCCCACAGGTTGTCGGTCACCCTCACTCCCGACCGTCCTCGGCAGGTAGAGGGTGGCTCAGGGCCGAGGCAGCTCTTCGCAGACACTTCGGAATCCGACGACTCCTCCCTGTTCTCCAGGCAGGTCGATCTGGAGTCCTCCGGGGGCCAGTCATTGGACGATAGCCCATCATCCTTCTTGGGTCTGCTTCTACTCATCTCGGAGTCCACCGGGATGCAGCTCGAACCCGTGTCCAAACGGGCCAAGTATCCCCTGACGGAGATACTGGACTGAGGGGATTCCCCCACGGAGGCCTTTTCTGGTGGCTGAGACCATTGTCGGCCCAGCCTTGGAGCTTTGGCAGCAGCCTGCTTCCTGTCCTGCGCCCTCAGCCAGGATGGCCAGGAAGTATGCGGTCCCTACTGGCTCTTTGCCCGGTTTCTCGGAGCACCCCTCTGCTGAGGGGTTAGTCACTGACAGCGTTTTCCGGCGTTCCAGTAACGCTCGGAATGTGGATAAGGCCCCCGACAGAGTCCAAAAAGCTGGACTTTGCCGGGTGCAAGGTGTACGCTGCATCCTCCCTCGGCCTTCGACAGGCCAGCTCGACCGTGCTGATGGTACACTTCTCCCACGCCCTCTTGGGCTCCCTGGATGAGGTTGTCCCTCATCTCCCGACCGACCTGCAGACCATGGTCCGCCAGGTGCGGGACCAGGGTAGGGCGGTGGCGAAGCAGCAGCTTCAGACTGCTCTGGACATAGGTGATTCCTGTGCCAGGTCAGTAGCAGCCGCGGTGGCCATGCGCCGCAGAGCGTAGCTG
Organism: Neoceratodus forsteri; assembly: GCA_016271365.2. Lineage (NCBI taxonomy): Eukaryota > Metazoa > Chordata > Ceratodontiformes > Ceratodontidae > Neoceratodus > Neoceratodus forsteri. Next base: position 768,343,327 of record CM028136.1, read on the forward strand.
AGGATATCCACTTTCATGGCGGATACCCAGCACAAGTTGGCAGACTTCCCCTTCTTGGGGACTGACCTCTTCGGCCCTGGAGTGGAGGGACACCTCCAGCGGATCGAAAAGTCCAATGCCACCCTGGACTCTGTCACCTCCACCCAGAGGGACAAAGGCCGCCATCAGCAACAGCAGAAGTCCTTTCGTCCTTCGGCCCCTGCATCTCGACCGCCCAACAGCACCAGCAACAGGGCCAGCAGGCTCAGCTTACGCCCCAAACCAAGCTGGCGGCTTCCTCCAACAGGAAGCAAGGAGGTAAAGGCCCAGGAGGTCCCTCGGCTGGTTCCTCCTCCAAGCCTGCCCAGTGACGGGTTGAGGTGCCGCCCCAGCCTCATCACTTCCCTGGGTTCCCCGTTGGGGGCGACTCCGCCACTTCCTTTCCGCCTGGTCCACTATCACCACGGACCGCTGGGTGTGGAGGTGGTAGGAAAAGGCCTGCCTCTGGAGTTCGAGCAGGCTCCACCCTTTCGGCAGCAGTCGCCCCTCAGGGGCCACGGGGTCCGCAGCCTCGCTGTCGGCCCGCCGAGCCGATATTGCCCTGCTCCTTAAAAGAGGTGATCAGGAAGGTGGCGGATCCTCCTCCAGACCCGGGGTTTGTGTCCAGGTATTTCCTGGTCCCAAAACGGACACGGGCTGGCGCCCCATTCTCGACCTGCACGACCTGAACAGGTTCCTAAGGTCTCGGACCTTCAGGATGGTCACTCTGGCTCAGATAATCCCATCCTTGGAACGAGGCGTGTGGTTCTGTTCCCCGGACCTCCAGGACGCGTTCTTTCACGTCCCAATCCATCCGTCTCATCAGAGATTCCTCCGCTTCAGAGTGGAGGGATCCCTTTACGAGTTCTGGGCCATGCCCTTCGGTCTCTTCCTAGCTCCCAGGATCTTCACCAAATGCATGGCGGTGGTGACAGCATTCCTGCGGTGCCGAAGGGCCCGGGTGTACCCCTACCTGGACGACTGGCTGATTGCAGCCCCCTCCAGAGTGGAGGCGGAGTGGTCCAGAGATCTGGCCCTCCAGGTTTGCTCTCAGATTGGCCTCCTCTTCAACAAGGCCAAGTCAGAACTCATGCCAAAGCAGGTGATACTCTTCATCGGAGCAGAGCTCGACTCTCTTTGAGCCAGAGCTCGGCTCTCGGCCGACAGGGCCGCGGTTCTTTCCTCCTTTGCCCAGTCATTTCTGGTTGGGCAATCGTGCCCTGCCCGGGACTTCCTGGGCCTCATGGTGGCCTGCACCAGCGTGGTCCGTTGGGCCCGTTGGTACATGCGTCCCCTTCAGTGGGGACTGTCCAGCCAGTGGTCACAACGCTGCGATCCGTTGGACCAGCCCGTGACGGTGACCCAGGAGATGTGGAATGCTCTCCAGTGGTGGATCGTTCCGGCACATCTGCAGGAGGGCATCCCGTTCGTCCGCCCCGAGCCGACGGTCTCTCTATCGACCGATGCATCTGTGATGAGTTGGGGTGCCCATCTGAGGGAGCACAGAGCGAGCGGCCTCTGGTCCCCTCGGGAGTCCTGATGCCATATCAACCTGCTGGAGCTCCGAGCGGACCGCCTAGCTCTCACCGCCTTCACTCCGTTTCTACGGGGTCAAGTGGTTCAGGTCCAGACGGACAATACCACGACCATGTACTGTCTGAACCGCCAAGGCGGGACGCACTCCATGCTGTTATGCAAGGAAGCTCTCCGCATGTGGTCCCTCGTGCGCAGCCTGGAGGCAGATCTCCTAGCCATTCACGTGGCAGGAGCCTCCAACACCCTGTCCGATGCCCTAAGCCGGATAGGGGCTGCATCCCACGAGTGGTCTCTCCTGCCGGAGGTAGTACAAGATCTGTTCTCCCACTGGGGCATGCCTCAGGTGGACCTGTTTGCCTCCAGGGAGAATGCGAAGCTGAGTCTGTTCCATGAACGCCCCCCTCAGCAGGGCTCGCTGCAGGGGGATGCCTTCTCAAGGCCGTGGACCTCGGGCTCTCCTCTGCGCCTTTTCCCATTTCCCTTTGATTCACAGGGTGCTTCTAGGTGAGGAGGGACAAGGCGAGGTGATTCTGGTAGCCCCAGACTGGCCCCGCCAGTTCTGGTATCCAGATCTCCTCAGCCTCAGCTCCAGGCTCCCGAGGCGGCCCAGCCCGCCTGGACCTGCCTCAGTCAATCAGGTAAGGTATTCCATCCGGACCTTCAATCCCTGCACCTGACGGCCTGGTTCCTGAGCGACTAGAGTTCCAGGCCTTGGGTCTTTCCGATGAGGTCCTCAACGTAGTTGAGGCGTCCCATAAGGATGCGACCAGAAAATGCTACGCCTTCAAATGGAAGACATTTTCCATTTGGTGCCAGGGCAAGGGCCTGGACCCTTCCTCCTGTTCCTTGGCGAGCATATTGGACTACCTTCGGTCCCTTTCTCAGCAAGGGCTTAGGTCGAAGACCTTAGGTGCACCTGGCAGCCATCTCTGCTTTACCGGCGCGGGCGGGAAGCAGTCGGTGGCGCAGGAGAAGGTGGTCTGGTGCTTTTCAAAGGCCTTGATCACATTTCCTCCGTGCGAGAACCTCCACCTCCGTGGGATTTACTGCTGGTACTGGCAAAGCTCATGGGCAAGCCATTCGAACCAATGCACAGGTGTGAACTCTCTCACCTGTCGTGGAAGACCGCCTTCTTGGTGGCTATCACGTCAGCCAGAAGGATGGGAGAGCTCCAGGCACGCTGCATAGTCTCCTTACCTGGTCTTCCACTGGGACAAGGTTGTCCTGCGCCCCCACCCGAAATTCCTTCCGAAGGTGGTGTCGGAGTTTCACCTCAACCAGGTGCTGACTCTGCTGGTGTTCTACCCCAATCACACTCGAGGCTCAATATAGGCTCCATACTCTGGACCCTAGAAGGGCGCTCACCTACTGTAAGGAGCGCACGGCTGGAATTCGGGGAGAGGTTCGCCAGCTGTTTGTCACCACGCTGAAGCTGCACCTGGCAGACCTGCAGCCAAGTGGACGATAGGCAGGTGGGTCACCTCCTGCATAGATCTCTGCTATAAGTTGGCGGGCATGGAGCCTCCCAGAGGGATAAGAGCTCATTCTACTCGCCATACTGCTGCATCGGTGGCTGCTTCCAGGGACGTCCCTATCCAGGAAATCTGCAAGGCTGCTACCTGGAAGTCAGCACACACCTTCATCACCCATTACCACATCGACCTTGAGTCACGCCAGGATGCTGGGTTTGGGGCCTCTGTTCTCAGTCTCTTTTCCTATAGTGGTGTGCGCTTGCCTCCCTCCTCCCGAGAACTGTTAGAGTCTGTTAGAGGGTGGATGAAACATATCCATGTCCCTAGAAATACAGGTTCTAGGGACATGGATATGTTGTTCATCCACACTGTCTGGCAGGTTCCTTGCCGCTTTAAATCTTGCCGGAAGGTCTTCAAGCTGGCTCCTCTCACCCACCCTGGTGGTAAAACTCTCGGCTCCGCCCCATGACGCCAGATCTTCCTTACCGCTTGGAAGCTCAGGTTCCCTCCTTAACGCTCTGCGTTTTGACTGGTTCCTAATTCTTTGAATTTTCGAAATTAAAAAGTTTTTGCTAAAAAGACTTCGGTCTTCTCTCCCTCGCGGCTGCGATGGACACATCGACTCCCGGTTTCCGGAGATGCCCTTGCGGGCAGAAGATGTCTCGGACGGATCCGCACTCCACGTGCGTTTACTGCTTGAGCCTTGAGCACGACCCGCAGGCCTGCGACCTGTGCTCTTCTTTTTCGGCCTACTTCCTCGAAGACCGTGCTGCCCGTTTAGAACTGGGGCGTCCCGAGAAGAGATTTCCTTCGGTTAAGTCAAAAGAGGCCCGGTCGGCGGTGTCCGCGGCGGCGGGCTCGGCGGATCAGCTCGAGCAAATGATCGCCCTCGAAGAGGAGGCGGCGCGGACCGCTTCTACCTCGGCTGCGGCATTTGTCCCGCTATCTCTCGGTGCCTCTTATTCGCTTCTTTTGGAGCTTTGTCTGACCCTCTCGACAAAGGTGAGGGTCCAACTTCTTCTGACCTTTTTCTCGTCCAAAAGAGAGACAAGAGTAAGTCTCACTGCCGATGCTTTTGGGAGCGGAAAGATCCTCTCCCTAGTTGCCGTCACCTGGTCGCACTCGCTTCGCCACTGGTTTCACGGTGTCCCCATCAGGCCAGTTGATCGAGACTCCACGTACGCGGTCGAGATTTTTCTCGACCCGTTGGACGGGTTGTCGGCTGGAAAGCTGAGAACTCTCTCCCGCGTCCCCGGTGGGAGTTGAGGATCCCGCTGCTCGCCTGTGCTCTCCGGTTCCGGAGCCTTCGTGGAATCGTCCAATCGGAGGAGAGTGCCGATTCCCCGCAACACCTCTCTCGCACCGCCCTCGCCCAGCCGAGGTTCTCGGTCTGTACATTCGTCCAGCCGATTCTCACAGGCGGCCCCGGGCATCTATGCAGCGCGCCGCCGCCTCCTCCTCCTCGGATTTAGGAGGTTTCGCTAGTTGCATCGGAGGTACGAGGAACTCGTGGCAGCAGCTCCTTCTGACCGGGAATAAGCCAACTGTCAGTCTTCCTGGCCATTAAGTGGTTGTCACCGGAGCGGCCGAAACAACCCCTCGTTTTAGCCAAGGAGCCTGTTCCCAGGCCAGTTGTTTGGCCAATTCCAGTTGCCCCACCGATTCCGGTGGAACCTCCGCCTCCACAGCTGTTAGTTGGGGCTCTGACCAAAAATTCTTGCTCGGCTCAGGGACTGCCCCATAGGCTGTCTGTCACCCTCACTCCCGATAGACCTCGGCAGGTGGAGGTTGGCTCAGGCCCGAGGCAGCTCTTTGAGGACTCTTCCGAGTCCGAAGAAGATTCCTCCCTTTTCTCCATGGACTTGGAGTTCTCAGGAGGACAGTCGGTGGACGATAGCCCTTCGTCCTTCCTATGATTGCTTCGGCTCATCTCGGAGTCCACCGGGATGAAGCTCGAACCCGCTTTCAACGGGCCAGGTATCCCCTCACGGAGATTCTGGACCGGGATTCCCCACGGAGGCCTTTCCAGTGGCCGAGGCCATAGTGGTCGGCCTTGAAGCTCTGGCGGCCTGGCTTCCTGTCCTCGCCTTCTGCCAGGATGGCCAGGAAGTATCTGGTCCTACCGGTTCCCTGTCCGGTTTTGGAGCACCCCTCTGCTGAGGGTTGGTTACAACAGCGTTTTCGGCGTGCTGGGAGCGCTAGGATGTGGACAAACCTCCCGACAAGGAGTCCAAGAAATTGGACTATTCCGGGTGAAAAGTCTATGCTGCGTCCTCTCTCGGCCTTCGCCAGGCCAGTTCGGCCGTCCTCATGGCACATTTTTCTCATGCCCTGTTGGGCTCCCTGGATGAGGTCGTCCCTCATCTTCCCGCAGATCTGCAGACTACGGTCAGGCAGGTGCCGGACCAGGGCAGGGCAGTGGCCAAACAGCAGCTCCAGACTGCTTTAGACACTGGGGACTCGTGTGCCAGGTCTGTGGCGGCCGCAGTGGCTATGCGTCGGCGGGCTTGGCTGAGGATATACACCTTTACTTCGGACACCCAGCACAAGTTGGCGGATGTTCCCTTTTTGGGGACTGACCTCTTCGGCCCTGGGGTGGAAGGTCACCTGCAGAGGATCGAGAAGTCCAATGCTACCTTGGACTCTGTCTCTTCCGCTCAGAAGGACAAAGGCCGCAAACCACAGCCTAAGCCCTTTCGTCCTTCTGCGCCCCTGGCGCGTCCGGCCCAGCAGCGTCAGGGCCAGCAGGCTCGGGCTTGGCATCCCAAGCCCGGAGCTTCCTCTAACAGGAATCAGGGAGGTAAAGGCCCAGGAGGTCCCTCCTCCAAGCCTGCCCAGTGACGGGCTGAGGGGTGTCGCCCCCAACCCCGTCACCTCACCCCAGGTTCCCCCCATGGGGGGACGTCTTCGGCACTTCCTTTCCGCCTAGTCCGTTATTACCACGGACAGGTGGGTACTGGAGGTGGTGGGAAAAGGCCTGCCTCTAGAATTCCGAGCAGGCTCGCCTTCAGAGCCGTCAGCACCTCAGGGGGCCTCGGGTCCCAGCTCACTGTCGGCTCGTTGGCCGACATCGCCTCCTCCTCCAAAGGAGGTGATCAGGAGGTAGCAGATCCTCCTCAGACCCTGGGTTTGTGTCCAGGTACTTCCTGGTTCCAACGGACGGGGCTGGCGCTCCATTCTCGACCCACACAAGTTCCTAAGGTCTCGAACCTTCAGGGTGGTCACTCTGGCTCAGATAATACCATCCCTGGAACACGGCGTGGTTCTGCTCTCTGGACCTGCAGGGCGCATTGTTTCACGTCTATCCGTCCGTCACATCGAGATTCCTTCGCTTTCAAGCGGAGGGATCCCTCTTCGAGTTCCGAGCCATGCCCTTCGGCCTGTCTCCAGCTCCCAGGGTCTTCACCAAATGCATTGCAGTGGTGACAGCTTTCCTGCGGCGCCGAGGGGTCCGGGTGTACCCTTACCTGGACGATTGGCTGATAGCAGCCCCCTCCAGACAGGAGGTGGAGCGGTCCAGAGATCTGGCCCTCCAGGTTTGCTCTCAAGTCGGCCTTCTCATCAATGAGGCCAAGTCGGAACTCGAGCCGAAGCAGGTGATTCTGTTTATCGGGGCAGAGCTCGACTGTCTTCGAGCCAGAGCACGGCTCCCAGCGGACAGGGCCGAGGTTCTTACCTCCTTTGCCCAATCATTTGTGGTTGGGCAATTGCGCCCTGCCCGGGACTTCCTGCACCTCCTGGGCCTTATGGCGGCCTGTACCAGCGTGGTCCGTTGAGCACGCTGGCACATGCGCCCCCTTCAGTGGGGACTGGCCAGCCAGTGGTCACAACGCTGCGATTCATTGGACCAGCTAGTGATGGTGACCCAGGAGATGTGGAACGCTCTCCGGTGGTGGACCGTTCCATCTCATCTGCAGGAGGGCATCCCGTTTGTCTGCCCCAAGCCGACGGTCTCTCTGTCAACCGATGCCTCTCTGATGGGTTGGGGTGCCCATCTGGGGGAACACCGAGCGCACGGCCTCTGGTCCCCGCGGGAGTCCCGATGTCACATCAACCTGCTGGGCTCAAGCGGTCCGCCTAGCTCTCACCACCTTTGCTCCGTTTCTCCAGGGTCAAGTGTCAGAGTCCAGGCGGACAATACCGCGACCATGTACTACCTAAACCGCCAGGGCGGGGCCAGCGTTCCATGCTTCTTTGCAAGGAAGTTCTGCATTTGGTCACTGCGTGCAGCCTGGAGGCGGATCTCTAGCCATTCATGTGGCAGGAGCCTCCAACACCCTGGCCGATGCCCTGAGCCAGATAGGGCTGCATCTCACGAGTGGTCTCTCCTGCCGGAGGTAGTACAAGATCTGTTCTCCCACTGGGGCACACCTCAGGTGGACCTGTTTGCCTCCAGGGAGAACACGAAGCTGAGGCTGTTTTATGCCCGCCCCCCTCAGCAGGGCTCGCTGCAGGGGGATGCCTTCTCGTGGCTGTGGACCCCGGGCCTCTTCTACGCCTTTCCCCCATTTTCCTTGATTCACAGGGTGCTTCTCAAAGCAAGGAGGGACAAGGCGCAGATGATTCTGATAGCCCTAGACTGGCCCCGCCAGTTCTGGTACCCAGATCTCCTCAGCCTCAGCTCCAGGCTCCCGAGGCAGCTTCCAGCTCTCCCGGACCTGCTCTCAGTCAACCAGGGGAAGGTGTTCCATCCGGACCTTCAAACCCTGCACCTGACGGCCTGGTTCCTGAGTGGCTAGAGTTCCAGGCCTTGGGTCTTTCCGACGAGGTCCTCAATGTTGTTGAGGCGTCCCGTAAGGAGTCGACCAGGAAATGCTATGCCTTCAGATGGAAGAGATTTTCCATTTGATGTCAGGGCAAGGGCTTGGACCCTTCCTCCTGTCCTTTGGCAAGCATCTTGGACTATTTATGGTCCCTTTCTAGTCCAGGGCTTAGGTCGACGACCCTAAGGGTGCACCTGGCAGCCATCTCTGCTTACCGGGCGCGGGCTGGGGAGCAGTCGGTGGTGCAGGAGAAGGTGGTCTGGCGCTTTTTCAAAGGCCTTGATCACATTTCCCCTTCGATGCGAGAACCTCCACCTCCGTGGGATTTACTGCTGGTACTGGCAAAGCTCATGGGCAAGCCATTCGAACCAGTGCACAGGTGTGAACTCTCTCACCTGTCGTGGAAGACCGCCTTCTTGGTGGCTATCACGTCAGCCAGAAGGATGGGAGAGCTCCAGGCGCTCTGCATTGAGTCTCCTTACCTCTTCTTCCACAGGGACAAGGTTGTCCTGCGCCCCCACCCGAAATTCCTTCCGAAGGTGGTGTCGGAGTTTCACCTTAACCAGGTGCTGACTCTGCCGGTGTTCTACCCCAATCACACCTCGGAGGCCGAATACAGGCTCCATACTTTGGACCCTAGAAGGGTGCTCGCTTATTATAAGGAGCGCACGGCTGAAATTCGGGGAGAGGTTCGCCAGCTGTTTGTCACCTATGCTGAAGCCGCACCTGGCAGACCTGTAGCCAAGCGGATGATAAGCAGGTGGGTCACCTCCTGCATAGATCTCTGCTACAAGTTGGCGGGCATGGAGCCTCCCAGAGGGATAAGAGCTCATTCTACCCGTCATACTGCTGCATCGGTGGCTGTTTCCAGGGACGTCCCTATCCAGGAAATCTGCAGGGCTGCTACCTGGAAGTCAGCACACACCTTTGTTACCCATTACCACATCGACCTTGAGTCATGCCGGGATGCTGGTTTTGGGGCCTCGGTTCTCCAGTCTTTATTCCCTAAGTAGGGGGTGTGCGCCTTGCCTCCCTCCTCCCGGAGAACTACTAGGAGTCTGCCAGGCAGTGTGGATGAACAACATATCCATGTCCCTAGAAATACAGGTTACTCACCTGTAACAGGAGTTCTAGGAATGGTATATGTTGTTCATCCACTCGACCCACCCGACCTCCCCGGCTTCGACGCACAACCTGAGCTTCCAGCGGGCCAGATCTGGCGTCATGGGGCAGAGCCGAGAGTTTTACCACCCGGGTGGGTGGGAGGAGCCAGCTTGAAGACCTTCTGGCAAGATTTAAAGCGGCAGGGAACCTGCCAGACAGTGTGGATGAACAACATATACCATTCCTAGAACTCCTGTTACAGGTGGTAACCTGTATTTACTCTCCTGTAACAGGTTCTAGGAATGGCCTATTCATCACATTCCAAGACCTCCCGGCTCGACGCACAACCTGAGCTTCCAGCGGGCCAGATCTAGGCCATGGGGCGGAGCCGAGAGGTTTACCACCCGGGTGGGTGGGAGGAGCCAGCTTGAAGACCTTCCGGCAAGATTTAAAGCGGCAAGGAACCTGCCAGACAGTGTGGATGAACAACATATACCATTCCTAGAACTCCTGTTACAGGTGAGTAACCTGTATTTATGCACTTTGGGGTGAAGAACCCAAGGAGAGAATACTGGTTGGGGGGGGGGTTAAGCTGGGGATCACTGAGGAGGAGAAGGACCTGGGGTAATAACAGGGGACATGAACAACACTGTCCAGTGCAGGACAGCAGCTGCAAAAGCAAACAAAATACTGGGATGCATAGCGAGGGGGCCTTCGTCCAGGCAAAGAGAGGTGATCTTGCCCCTCTTCAGGTCCCTGGTAAGGCCGCACTTAGAGTATTGTGTGCAGTTTTGGAAGCCATACCTAAAGCGTGATATCAGGCTACTGGAGGGGGTGCAGAGTAGAGCAGCAAAGATGACATGTGGAATGGAAGGGAGAGACTATGACAGCAGGCTGGGAGACCTGAATATGTACACCCTGGAGGATAGAAGGGACAAGGGGGACATGAGACATTCAAGTATCTGAGGGGAATCAATAAGGATGGGGCAGATGGAGTCTTTAAGTTAAGGAGGGGGAAGGTCACCAGGGGGCACAGGCTACGAACGGGGGGGGGGGGAGATTTAGGAAGGAAATGAGGAGACACTATTTCACAGAGGGTGTGGTAGCAAAATGTAACGGCCTACCAGAATGGGTGGTGGTATGTAAATCTGTGAACAGCTTCAAAAAGGTATGGGACAGAACAGGGAAGAGTAAGGGTGGTGTAGGTGTGGGGTGGCAGTAGGATGATAAAGGGGAGGCGGGTGGGGCAGCTGCAAACTAGGGGTGTTGGCTTCACACTTGAGCAGACTTAGATGGACCGGGTGGTCTGTTTCTTCTGGCACATTTGTATGTTTGTATTCTAAGGGCTCATTCCACCCACCATACCGCTGCATCAGTGGTTGCTTCCAGGAACATCCCTATCCAGGAAATCTGCAGGGCCACTCCCTGGAGGTCTGCACACACTTTCATTTCCCATTACCTCATTGACCTAGAGTTACGCCGGGATGCTGGTTATGGGGTCTCAGTTCTCCAATCCTTATTTTCTAAGTAGGGGGTATGCGCCTTGCCTCCCTTCTCCTGGAGAACTGCTAGGAGTCTCCCAGAAGTGTGGATAGAACATCATATCCACGTTCCTAGAAAAACAGGTTACTCACCTGTAACACTAGTTCTAGGAGTGGTATATGATGTTCATCCACACAAACCCACCTGACCTCCCCGGCTTTGGTGCGCACAGCTGCTTCCAGCGGGCAAGATCTGGCGTCATGGGGCAGAGCTGAGGGAGTTGCCACCTGAGTGGGTGGGAGGAGTCGGCTTGAAGACTTTCCAGCAAGCTCTTAAAGGGCACTACCAGACATTTACCACTCCTAGAGCTAATGTTACAGGTGAGTAACTTGTTTGTTCTTAGCAACTAAAATGTTTATTTTCCTGATTGAGCAGAATTTGACAGTTAGCATAATAAACTATATGGGGATCATATTTGTTCCTCAACATCATGCAAAAGTACAACACCCTATTTGCTTGTTTTCTACAATTTGATATTTTTTTATTTTTGCAGTATAAATTTTAAATGAAAATGTTTTATATAGCCTACTTTTGAGCTTATTTCCATTTTCTTGTTTAGATCTGTGCAACAGTTAAGTTTGAACACTATTGGTTAATGTTTGTGAATGCAAGCACTTTTTTTTTTCTTTGACTATATTTTCTATGTAGATAACATATGTCACTTTTCCTTGTGTGCTTGCGCTGTAGGTTTGCGACTGACAATAGCTGACTAACTTGTCCTGAGCTGTGAGAGGGCATAACAAGAAGGCGTTCCTGCGGTAATGACCCTTTTGAGAGACGATGGTCATCTTGGATTCTGCATTTTCCAATGATTTCTGTTTTTCTTTTACATAATGATAAACTCAAAACCTCACTGCTTCATGGCAGTTGGTTTGCTATTGCTTTCACAAATCAGTTTTAAACACTTTTAAATGGAATGTTCTTATCACAGACTAAAAAATAAGATGCTAAGTTAGAGAGGCCTTTTTTTTTTTTTTAATAACTGTTAATGTATATTGATGGTTTTTTAAGCTGGGGTCAAATTATAACCATGCAGATAGATCAGTGTGTTTGCATGCTTATACTTCACACGTTCAGTATCATAGTTATTTCAGGAATAGAAGAGTACAGGCTGCTGTGCATTTGCACTCAGCTTGTGGTATTGTGGTTACCAGTGTGGGGAAACATATTTTTTAATTGTAGTATTATGGAAGTATTTTTTTGATTACTTTGCAGATGTATTTGTTTAGAAAGTTTTACAATTAATTGCCTTTTCAGAAAAATGGTTGTCAGTAATGGGAGAGGTGAAAATTACAAGCAGATGCATGATTTAATAATGTTAATTATTATTCCATCTTGTAGGAATTGGACGTGAAGGCAGGAGGAGGCTGTGTGATGACCATTGGGGAGATACTGCGCTCTTTTCTTTCCAAACTTGAATGGTTTTCCACGTTATTTCCGAGAATTCCTGTACCAGTGCAGAAAAGCATTGACATGCTGCTTAAAAGCCGACCAAGGAACATAGCAAAAAAGGATGGTACAGAAGAAACTGACCGTCATGCAGAGCGCAGGCGTTCAAGGTTATTAAGTAAATTTGTCAAAAGCAAGGAATGAGATTTATGGTTTTATTTATACCTAGATTACTCCACTGAGTTGCGTATCTTGTTTCCAGTGGGATCCTGCTTCTGCCCATTTCTGCAGTTGGTTACACTGGAGTTTTGGAAAATGGTGACTTGCCCAAGGTCACACAGTGAGTATTTTATCTCTAGTGGGGTTTGAACCAGTTGGTCCTGTCATTTTCTGCTTCTCCATCCAGTTACCACTAGATAACACTGCCTCTAGAAAATACTAGATTGTTTATCTGAAAAGTAACTTCCAATAAGGCAGTTTGCCCTAACGTGTAGAGCGCAAAATGGTGACCCTTGAAACTGTGACTTGAATCCCACGACTGCCATATACTCACTGTGTGACCCTGATTTGCCCCAGTTGTGGTCTACTTAAAAAGATGTCCCTGAGAGGGACAGTTAACTCTTTCCTCTGTCTTAGTGGGGCTGTCATGCACAGCATTGTAGGTATGGAATGGATCTGTCTCATCAGATTCATTCTATTTCCCAGTTGTGAGCCTTTCCCCAACTCACTGATGTTTGGTGAGAATGGCACTATATTACTCCCCGTGGAAGTAACTAGTGACTTACGTAGAGTTCATTTTTTATTCTATTTTTTTTTTACTTTAGATTGCCATTTATTTAAAATTCAAGCCAACACTCGTCTATCAAGAGCTCTAGCTGAGTATCTGCTTTGATTTTAGACAAATGGCACTCTATAAGAAAATTGAACTTGGAAGAAAACAGCTATGTTTACTTAAGTAGAAAGCATTATGGTGCTTTGAAAACTATTGTCATAGAACAGCTCATGGAAATGTGGCTGTCAAGAAGTGGAAGGGAGCCAAAAAGCAATCCTTCACTCCTAAAATGCAGGAAAAATCTAGAATATAAGCCGTTTGTGCCTTATTACTAGCAAATGGGAAAAGGGGCTTGTTAAACACCACCTAAACCTCAAAAGTTTGTGTATCAAATTTAAAGGAAAAACGTTTTACTATAATAAATGGGCCGAGCTGCTATTTCACATGCACGGAGTGTCTGCTCTGCTCCTTTGTATTGAAAGCAGGACAAGTGAGTGACCTACAGCCACTCTGTGCATGTGCAATAGCACCACACATACCGACATTCCAAAGACATTCAAAACTTCATTATTTCTTGCAAGCTGGTTGTAAAAATGATCTTCTTTAAAAGCCTAATCTGGTGTCTTAAAGGAGGGATAATTTTTTGCCTTAATTCTTAAACTGCATTTATTTGTTTCGGATAAAAGCAGATCTTCGGGGGAGGGTATCTCAGTCATCAAGTCACACCATAAGAACTTCACCATCGGTAAAGCAGGATCCACACAGATTTTCCAGCACTACAACTGGGGCCGCCCACGCGAACGTCACGTGCCGAAGACATCAACTCTATAAACATGTGAGCGGCCCTGCTCCCTCCTCGGATGTTTCTCACCATCTGCTCCTCTCGCATGGGTCTCCATGGAAGCTCCATCGCAGTTTGCAGCTTTTTCGCCCACGAACTGGGACCACTCCTCTTGCTGTCACTCCAGTTCCCCAACAGCTCCTTCCTCTTCGTCCGGAAGTACTCCGGCATTGGTGGCTGCCTCGATGCCTTCCACTGTCCAGGCCTGTGCTCTTCCCAGGCCCTTACTAGCAGCGCCTCCTCCCGCTTCTCAGGGAGGCCAGCTTTGACCCTCTGGAGAGGGGGAGGTTATCCTGCCTCAATACAGGTCGCTGGTGAGGCCACACCTGGAGTACTGCATGCAGTACTGGTGCCCATACTTAGAGAGATGTTAGATTACTGGAGGGGGGTCCAGTGCAGGGCAACAAAGATGATCCAGGGATTGGAGGACAAACCCTATGAGGGGAGGCTGAGGGAGAGCTGAACATGTACACCCTGGAGGAGAAGAGGAATGGAGGAGATGTGATCGAGACCTTTAAATACACGGAGGGGGGTTTTAAGATGGGGGGAGGAACACAAGGGGACATAGTCTACGATTGGAGGGTGGGAGATTCAAGAGAGAAATTAAACACTTTTTCATGGAAAGGGTGGTGTCTGGGTTTGCCAGAGGAGGTAGTATCTTGTAAGACAGTGGGGAGTTTTAAAAGAGAATGGGACAGGGTGAAGGATCACTATGACAGGGGAGGGAGGGGCAGCTGCAGTGTAAGGGAAGGTTAGCTGCACATTCGAGCAGACTTGATAGACCACGTGGCCTGTATTTGCTGGCAGATTCGTTTGTTAGGGTTGTCGTAGACTCCCGCCTCTCTGTCAAGGCCTGATGCTTCTCCAGGTCCCCAGACACCACTGCCTTCAGGCTCTCAAGATCCGAAAGATGGTTCATCGCACCCTGTCCCAACGACTACTGTGCCAGTAACGCAGCCCTTACCTGTCGTTCTAGTGTACTGTTGTTTGTACTGTTCTAACCCAGTTGACCACGGCTCTGATGCACCAGTTAGGTGCACACAGACCAAGTGTCCTCAGCACTGTCAGTCACTCCGTTGTCTTCCACGCCGGTTTAGCCTTATCAGCCCACGCCTCACCGGGGGGGGGGCATCAGTCCCTCACTCATCGGACCCTGAGTTGGAAAGGGTCGATGTCGGAGTACCATCCTGACCTTATCCTTCCTGAGGAGGAGGAGCCTCTTTCTGCAGACAGGTCTACAGCTTCTTCAGTGAGTAAGGATTCCATTAAGCATATTCCCAGGTCCCCTCCTGAAAACCCTATCTCCTTCAGCATCATGAAGCGGCTGTCTACAGTTATGGGCTTCCACACTGAAGAAGAGCATGCCACCAGAAGAGAACTGGTGGACTTTTTGGAGTTCCAAGACTGTTATCCTAAGGTCATTCCTCCCATTTTGCCAGCTCTGAGGAATGTCACTACTGCAGCATGGCACTCTTTGACAGTGTTCCTGCCATGCCCCCGGCCTGCCCTGTTATGCTGCCTGACTTGAGACCGACTTTTTGGTCATCCATCAAAGTGGGTCATGAAAGGTCCAAGGTGCCTAAACACCATAGCTCCTTCTCCCCTGACGGGAATCCAGAAGGTTCAACCTTTGTGGTAAGAGGGTTTATGCCTCCTCTACTCTGGTACTGCTGATTACTAATTATTTATCTTATATGGTCGACTACCAGAATACCATGTGGAAGAAAGGCAGGGCAGCTGCTCAGGCCCTCCCAGAATATTCCCAGAAACAGGAGATCCTTAAGTCCCTCAAGGCCACTAAGGATATTAGTAAACACCTCCTCCTAGTCTTGTACAACATGTCTGATACTGGTGCCAGGGCTGCTGCCACAAGTGTTTGCCTTCGTAGGCGCGCCTGGCTCAGGCTGTCTGGCTTCGCGGCAGATGACAAGCAGAAGGTGCTTAATGCCACCTTCAGTGGCTCAAAGCTGTTCAAGCCTGATGTCCAAGACATCATCAACAAATTGCAGGCCTCTGGTAGTCTGTTAAATTCGTTCATTCACTCTACCATACCCAGCCCAGGAGCAGATAGCGCCCGTCCTTTCGTATGGTGTCTCACCAGTCATCCGAGGCAGTCTCCCGTCTCCAGGGTAAGCAGAAGGCCAGTTCTGCCTTGCCCTAACCCCTCATCCTCCTCTGGTTCTGCTGCGACGTGACCCAGAGGCAACAGATTAGCCCCAGTGGCCGGATCCACTACTCTGATTCCTTGCCAGACCTCTTTCCCCCCCACCCTCTTCTGGTCCCTAACCAAGAGGTGGTGATCGGAGGTCGGTTCTCTCTCCATCTCAGTTAGTGGAGAACCATAACTTCAGATGCTGTATTTTTCAGATTATGGAAAGGGGTCATACTGGAGCTTTTGGAGCAACCTCCAGAGACTTCCCCGGTACCCTCCATCTATCCTCCAGACCACACAGTGGTCCTTTGGGAGCAGTTACACTCCCTTCTGCAGAAAAGGGCGATTGAGCCAGTGCCCAGTCAGCAGTAGAACAAAAGGTTCTATTACAGGTTTTTCCTGGTCCCCAAAAGAACTAGATACCTGAGGCCTATTTTAGATCTCAAAGGCCTCAAACTCTACATCCAGCAGAAACAACCAACACACGTTCTTCAAATCACCTTAAGTGCATTTATTGCAAAATGTCCAGAACAAAACTGTGTTGACAGATGTACGGATGTCCATTTCTTACCCCTACGCTTTGGGTAATGAAACCCTTCGTCAGGGGGACACCCCCCTGATGAAGGGTTTAATTAGTCAGAGCGTCGGACCAAGAGGTAGACATCCATGCATCTGTTAATTTTTATTTATCGAAATGCTTCGCCAGGAAAGCACACTGAACAACAAGTTGCTCGTCTCCTGGTGTGACCTGGGGGGATGGGGGCACAGAGTGGATTAACAGTTACAGTCATGGTACTCGTGACAACAGATTACATACAGCGAGGAACACAGTAGGCAGTTAATTACATGAGAGGCCACAGTTACATATAGAGAATAAATCGGTAGGCAAATTAATGGATGGCAGTATAGAGTAAAGGGGGGTGGGGTCGAGGAGTAGCACAGGTGTGAGTCTAAGTAGATGAGAACAACTAGTAGTAAGGGAACAATTTGATATAAGCAAAGTAGAGAAGATTAGGAAAAAAAGGTAAGTGCATTTGCTTTAGGTGAAAGTTCAGAAAGTGCCAGGGATAAATGGGGATGAGAAGGGGGTGGGAGGAAAAGCAGTACCCATGGGGCCCTCCAGGATGTTGAGAACCCTGCAAGGATTCAAGGTATGCCAGTAGGCGAGAATACCCAGAGAAACCAGAGTTTTTGGAGAGGTAGGTAACTAAGTGCAAGAGTGGAAGAAAAGGGCGGAGGGCGAAGTTATTAAACAGGAGCCAGTCCGAGGGCAGATAAAGTAATATGCTAGAAAGACCTAAATTGAAATGAGGGAGGTGGGGGGGCAAAGGGGCCCATCAGGATATTACCCTGCAGGGGCCTCAGGATGTTGAGAACCCTGCGAGGGATGGGGAGGCAGGAAAGGAGTTAGGGAAGAATAAGAGGTGAGCCAAGGGGGCTGGAGAGAGAGAGAGATTCATAATTGCAAGGGTTCACTGGCTACTTAAGTTCAGAGGGGGTAAAAGGGTGAAAACGTAAGGAGGGGGAGGAGAATCCGAGGCCAGGAGAGCCCCTACAGGATGCAGAGGGGAAGGAAGGTAGGTAAGGAGAAGATAGGTGTAATGGAGAGGGAGAGCTGAGCAGAGTTTTATTTTGGTTATTTTGCAATAAAAGCACTTAAGGTGATTTGAAGAACGTGTGTTGGTTGTTTGTGCTGAGTGCAAGTCTTTTTGGAGGACAGTTGAAATTCTTGGGCTAGCCAGCCCTGCCTTCCACCCCAGGTGTTTGCAGTCATTTTTTGTGGAATCAGCCTCTACATGCAATACAAAATGTTTTGCTTGGTCACCCTCCCAGGGCTGCTGCTCTTGCTCAAACGTGGTGACTGGCTGTGCTCTTTCGATATGCAGGATGCTTACCTGCATATTTTGGTTTTCCCACTGCACAGGTGGTTTTCTGATGTTTTTGTCAGGGCGAACATTACCAATTTGGAGTGTTGAACTTAGGCTCATCCTCTGTGCCTTGGGTTTTTAAAAAATACTTAGCAGCAGTAGCTGCTGTCTCTCAAGAAGGTCTGTACGACTTCCCCTACCTAGACGACTGGCTCCTCAAAGCCCCTCCCCCCCCAAAGGATCAGCTTCTCCTTACTCTGGAGAGGACCCTCCAGTTCCACTTCCTGGGCATCGCTGTCAACCTGACCAAGTCTGTTTTTATCCCATCCCAGTGGCTACAGTATGTAGGGGCGGCTCTGGACTCGGTGCCAGGCAAGGCCTTTCTTCCTTCAGACAGAGTGAAGTGCCACATCTCAAAAGGCTCAGGTGGTTGCGCAAAGATGTTCGTTTCCGCAAGGGTTTACTTGAGGCTCCTAGGCAGGGCTGCAGCCATTGCCAGTGTCTCCCTGTCCAGATTGCACATGCAGGTGCTCCAGTGGACCCTTGGACCAACGCACTGACAACCTGGAACAGCTAGTGCTGGTCTCCTTTTCGGTCCACAAGTTGCCCAAGGTGCTCCAGTGGTGGATGGATCCCCAAAACCTCTTAACTCACTCAGGCCCGTATACACCTGTAGGTGGCGTCTGAAAGCATAACCACTCAGGCCAATAACGACTGTAGACATGCTCGACTGACTTTCACTCAAGCCTGGAAACGTCTGAGGAAGTCTGCAGTTTTTACCTAAATATTTAAAAGACCGAACTGCTTAGAATTGAATGCATATCACCGTCAGAAAGTTAATTTTGTGCTGAACTTTGCCGCTGATAACTTTGTGTGTCATGCATACTTTAGGAGTTATGCGCATTTGTATATGGCATGGTTGCATGACTGTGATTTGTCTCTTAAGCCTCACCTAAGTACCTTGACTAAATCTCCAAAAAACACCCAGTTTTTTGGTATTTCAGGTAGTATAAACTAAAAACAGAATTGATTACATAGCACCGTTAGAAAGGTAATTTTATTTGCCACTCGTACTTTGTTGTAGCACTTGCAGTTCATGAGATATTTGCATTTGTTTGTGGCATGCTGATTATGGCTTGATTTTGCTTAGGAAGGCCCAGGATGCAGTGCTAAGAATGTACAGAACACAAGTGGTGGAACTCTCCTGTGGAGTGAATGAGTTAACTCATTGCCTCCACAGTCTCTCTCTGAGATTACACCACTTGTCTCCTGAATCTCCTGTATACTTTAACAGTGAATCCTGGGCCTTTCTAAGCAAATCAAGCCATAGTCAGCATGTCGCAAACAAATGCTAATAGCTCAATAACTGTACATGCTAGACACAAAGTGTGAGTGGCAGAGTTATTCAGCACAAAATTGCCTTTCCAATGGTAGTATGCATGTAATAATAAGTAATTTAGTTTTTTCTATGCTGGTCGAAACCGGAAAAAAAATATTTTTTCATTAAAAAAGGCAACATAAGCCATTTTTTATTGTAAAATATGTCAAATATCAACACCAAATTAAGCATACAGACATTAGATGGTGTTTTACTATTATGTTTGTTAAAAAAAAGATATCTTTTTACTATGAAACATTATTTTTCCCCATTTTAGTCAAGCTGCTTTGGTGAGATTTGAGGGGTGAATCTCAACCACACACACCATATCATAAACAAATGCATATAACTCCAAAAGTATACATGATACACACAAAGTATCAGCATGAAAGACGATCAGCACAAAATTGCCTTTCCAATGATGTTATGCGATCGATTTTAATCAATACGTTTTTTTTTATGCCCGCTGAAGTGTCAAAAAAGTGCATTTTATTCAAGCTGCTTAGGTGAGTCTTGATGGAAAAAATGTCAGCCATACACACCATACCATAAACAAATGCATATAACTCCAAAAGTATACATGACACACAACGCATCAGTGGCACAGTTGTTCCACACAAAATTGCCTTTCCAACGGTTCTGTGCAATCAGCTGTACTCAATTTGGTTTTTGTTTTATACTGGCTAAGATACCCAGAATGTTTTTTTTTTTTTCCCCCCAAAGTGCTTAGGTGGTTCTAGATTGACAAAATGTCATAAACAAATATGAATAACTCCTAAAGTGAACATGATACACACAAAGTGTCAGTGGCAAGGTTGTTCAGCACATTATTACCTTTCTAATGGTACTGTGCAGTCAATTCTAATCAATTATGGCTGGCAAGTAATATTAAAATATGTGAGTGACTTCTCCAGACGTTTCTAGGGCACACAGGAAGTCTGTAGGTGATTTCTGGAGGTGTTCTGGGACACACTGTAGTTAGATTTGATGACGCCTACTGACGTTTCTAGGAGGCAATGAGAGTTGAGTGTTCCCATTCCTGATTTTGTTTCCGTAGCAGATTCTCATTACAGATGCCTCCAGCTTGGGCTCGGACACACCTGGGTCCCTTCTAGACCCAGGGTACCTGGTCCCAGATCAAAGCGTCCCTGAGGGCGGTTCTGTAAGCCATGCAGGCCTTTCAGAACCACCTCTCTCCAGGCCAATTGATTGTCAGACAATCACTGTGTGATCTACTGTATCAGCAAACGGGAACTTTGCAGGGAAGCAATAAGGGTCTGGTACTGGGCACTGGAACTCACAGCAGTCCACGTGCCAGGCATCCTGAACACCCTGGTGGACAGCCTCAGCCAGACTCAGTCCAGGATGCACAAATGGGAACTTCTGTCATCCATCACAGAAAATCTGTTCAACAGATGGGCTCATCCGGAGTTGGACCTTTTTGCGTCCTCACTCAATGCAAAACTGCCCAGTTTCTGCTTACTAGATCCAAGGCCTGGAGTTTTCTGGTGAGACACGTTGTTCCTTTCCTGGAGCGGGAGATTCCTTTATGCCTTCCCTCCATTTCCTTTGATTCAGAGGGTGCTAATCAAGCTGCTGATGCAGGTAGCCACCATGATCCTAGTCGCAACCTTCTGGCCATGGCAGATATGGTTTCCATTATTGCAACAGTTAGCAGAGCCTCCAGTGCCTCTGCCCCTCTGCAGGGATCTGCTGTTACAGGTTATGGGGACCCTCATCCATCCACGCCTCCGGTCCTTTGTCTGCATGCCTGGCTCCTGAGGACATAGCCATTGCCCAGTTTGGGATCTCTCAGAAGGTGGCTGACATCCTCGTGGCGGCTAGGAAACCCTCCACTGTGGCCACCTGTGCCATGAATTTGAAGAGGTTTGCCATCTGGGCTGCCGGTCACCATGTGGACTACCTGATATCACTGTCTTACTCAGGCTTCATTCATCCCTCAAGGTGCACCTTTTGGCTATCTCTGCCTTTCACAAGCTCGTGGATGGTCGTACAGTGACTCATCTAGACGTGACCCGTACTTTACTTAGGGGCATCCTGCACCTGAAACCTCCAATCCATGCCCCTGTTCCTGCTTGGGATTTAAATTTTGTTTTGGAGAAATTGACCCTGTATGTTTGAGCTAGCCGCGTCTTGCAAGCACTGCTTTCTTTCATGGAAAGTATTGTTTATGGTTGCTGTTACTTCTGCTCGAAGGATTTCGAGCTTCAGGCTCTCTGGTGTGAGGAACTTTATTTGATCTTTCAGAAAGACAGGGTGTCTTTTTTGCACAAATCCTAAGTTTCTTCCCAAGGTGGAGCCTGAGTTTACCCTGAACCAGTCTAATCTACCTGCCGGTCTATTTGCCGGAGTGTGCTAATCCAGGGGAAGCACTGCGCTATACTTTAGATGTGCGCAGAATTTTGAAATATCTGCTGCGAACAAAGGACTGCTGAAAGTCAACCAGCTTTTTGTTTCTTTTGTTCAAGGAAGAGAGGGCGCTCAGGTTTCCAAACAATGTTTGTCCAAATGGTTGGCCAACCATCAAGCGTATTAATGTGAATATCACCCTGTATATACTTTTACCTTTTCCCATGTTGTATAAGTTGACTTGCAATCATGTAAATATTCTGTATTTCGTGTTCTGCAATAACAGAAATGGCAAAGAGTTGCCAAGGGCAGTGAAAGCCCACTCCACGAGGGGTATGGCTGCCTCTGTGGCTTGCTTCAGAGTGGTCTCCGCAGTTGACATCTGTGTTGCTGCCACCTGGAATACCATCTATTATTTCACTAAGCACTGCTGTCTGGATATTGCACCCAGAGCCCGAGCAGGCTTCGGTTGGGCTATTCTCCAGGGCCTTCTGTCTTAGGCCTTGGTTTGCCTTCCTCCCAGACTGTTCTTGCTGCACTTGTAACTGCTTGGGACTTGTTCCTGCGGTGTGACCTGATGACTGAGATCCCCCTGAAGAAGATAGAACAGTTACATAAGAACTTACCGTAACAGTAGATCTTCGAGGGGATCTCACTCATCGGATCTGTCTTCCCTCCTACCACCCCCCTATTTGGGGTTCTCTGCTCAGACTGGCTATCTGGTATATCTAGCCTTTCATTTAGGCCTGGGCACCTCTCTCCCCAGCTTGCTCTCTGTTTCCGGGGAAAGATCTGAGGAGGGAGCAGGGCCGCTCACACCTTTATAGGGTTGATGACGTCGGCATGGGCGGCCCCAGTTGTACTACTGGAAAATCTTCCATGTGGATCCTGCTTCACCAACGGTGAAGTTCCTATGGTGTGACCTGATGACTGCAATCCTCTTGAAGATCTACTGGTATGGTAAGTTCATGCGTCATGTTTCTTTTTGTAGTTTTAAAAAAATAAAATGGAGCCTTTCACAGTTCAAAACTCCTGCCTTGTCTAAATTCTAAAATGGCTTCTAAATGGGCAGTGTAATGTCAACAGAGAGAGAACATCTGTGTGAGAAGTGCAGTAGCCTTGCCAGAAGCAGTAGTTCAGCCTTGACTTACATTTCAATTGAAGCCCATTTGATGAATAAGATGAAGATCATCAGTTGGGTGTTATTTATGCTAATAGATGACTTATAACTTTTTTTAAAACATCAGAAGGAAAACGTGTACTTTTGTGCTTTATTTCTTCAACATTTGTTTCCCAGGAGCCGTACACTGAGCCGGTGCTAGTTTCCAGTTACAACTTGGCAGGGTTTGGGGTGGGGATTGCAAGGTGCTAAGAAGTACAATAAATAGAAAGTGACACATGCAAAACACAGTATCGGATTAAGGATCAAGTGCAACATATAGTACAGAATATCAGATGGCACAAGGTACATTTACAGAGTTGCAGGAATTTACAGTAGCAAAAACACAGGTGAAGTGTAATAATAACAGAAACTATCAGATGGTGCAAGGTACCAGCATTTGTAAAAGTAAAATACATTCTGTGTTGGTAACAAATCATTAAATTAAGTAGTGGAAACATAATATTGTGATACAGATTTCCAAACATTTACATTGTGAATTGTAATAAATCGTTAAAGTAGTGAGACAGTGTGGAGGTACAGTGCTGGCCTGGGGAAGGTATTGCACATGCCAAGGCTAGGGTGAGTGGCTGGCTCCAGGAGCAGGGTAGGGAGAAATGAGCAAATAGGATTGGCTTCAGAGGAAATTGTGAATGAGAGAGACAGGGAGAGAACTATCATTCCAGCGAGTAGGAAAGCAGACGGAAAAAGAGGACTAACCAACAGAGGTTTTACAGGATGGGATATGTAAAGAGCAGTTGTTAGAAGAGCAAAGGGAGCAAGATGATTGGATGGAGGGGTGAGGAGAGGTTGGAGGGAATAGTAGCAAGCTAGTATTTAGCCAGGAAAAAGGACCACTGGGAGAGATGTCAGGCTTCAAGGGAGGCAAGAGGGAGGTTAAGATAAAAGGAGCAGTGATGGGAAAGGGCAGATTATATAGGGGAAAACGACAAAAGAAATGACAGTGGGGAATGCAGTGTAATCTGGCCAGGGTAAGATTTGAGGGCAGCAACTATAAACCATATTAGTGTAGTCTAGCACTAGCAGGATCATCTTGAAGATGATGCAGCAGTCCAGGACTTGTGGTACAGCATTCCTACTTTGGGGCAGTATTTTCATGCATTGCGGTGATGTGGGTGGAGGAGCTGTGGGGTTGGTCCAGCAATGCACCGAGAAAGTGGGACGTAAGCTAAAAAATGTTGCCAGTAAATAACACTTTTGCTCCCCATATCAAATTTCTTTTGCCAAATAAATTTTAATGCCGGACTAGCTGCGTACCTTACAGTGACATATCCTGTATCAGGCAAAGTAGTCATTCTGACGATGGTTTGCAATCCACCTCCTATGAATGTTTTTCCACAGTTCCTTCCTCTATCCTGTGGAATGGACAGTAGCCATGTTCAGCACTGTATGATCGCTGCACCTGCCGCATATCCTACCTAGGTCAAATGCACTACCGCACAGCAGTTACTCCAGCCCATGACCACTTTCCGACGTGGGTCAGAATCCATTTCCAAGCTCGGGTCACCCTCATGGTGCTGCTGGTCCATTAAGGTGCATTGCCCCTCTTCTTCCCTCTGTTCCGTGCATGGAGGTAACCCGCACTCATTGTTTTCCTCCCAGCCTGCCCATCCTAACATTTAAGTTTGGAAGGGAGTCCATCAGGGCCCTTCCCCAAGCCACTTCATAAGCAGGGACCAACAAGCTGAGCAAGTGTACTCATTTATAGAGATTCCCACTCAGTGCTGAGTACCCAGTAATTCTTTTGATAAGTAGAGATTTGTCCAGTCTTACCTTTAAGGCTTGTGCAGTTTTAATGTTTTCCGTCTCTGTTGGAAGGCTGGTTCATCAGTTCAGCACCCTCTGGGAGAAGTACCTCTTAATGTTCCACCAAATTTACTGCCTTTAAGTTTCAGAATGTGACCCCACTAGAGATGCATGGGCAGGGGTACATAGATATCGCGTGGGGAAGTGCCCACCTTTGTCAACCGAATCTGTGTGAGTGGCACTTTGCCAATGAATGTGTAGGTGGAGTGCCACTGTGCATAGATTTTACTGCCAGCAAAAAAAATGTGTGAACTGTATACTTTAATATAATGAACTGCCATCACTGGCAGACTACTCCTGCCCCTTTCAAGCCACTCAGACTGTAAATAGTGGTGTTCCCCCCACCCCCCACCTGCCTGCCACCGTCTAGCACCCAACATTCCCCCATCCCCCAAGGCATAAGGCTGTGCTTAATCCCAGGAAGAGAAAACCATCCTACTGCGGAATGATCCTACTCAGTCTTCAGTGTCCTCCGTAGAATGAACAAACAATGACCTACTCCTATAGTACACCTGATTGGCTGCTTGTTCACCAGTCGGGTGTTACTGTGGGATTATGTCATCGTTCAGACATTCTAGGACTGAAGACTGTGGAAGATTGCTGAACTGTTTTGTCTTTTTCCTTATACTTTGGAGGCTTGGGGTGAGGAGGGAGTTTGGGTGCTAGCGGGTGTGTTGTGGCTGGGTTTGACACTTTAATTCATGCAGTATTGAAGGTGTAGGAGGATAAAACTGAGATTTGGTGTGGGTGGGTAAAAAGATTAATGTTTCTATTGTATGGTCGTCGCGCCCCCCCCCCCACGCACACACAGAGATCTTTCTTGCTACTTGGCTCCACCAGCCAAACCCCCCATCACTAAACTTTCACAGGCCTGAGCCTGTGGGGTTGGCAGCATAGGGTAGCGCCCCTTCCCCCCATCCTCCACTTCCGATTTTCTCCTCAGGAGTGCCAACATGCAGGGGCTCCTACACCCGAGTATGCCAGACATCTGGTGGCTACTCCCTTCCTTTGTGCCTCCCAGCTGTGTACCCACCTGCTTTCCTCCAGGTGGCAGTTCTGAAGTGGAAGCATGATCCTCCTCCCCAAGAAAGGAGAGCAGTCTTTGGAACTCCCAGTCCTTTCTTCCCTGGCCAGCCCCCTGATGGATTGTGCTCATTCACGAACACAGATCGCCAGCTTTGCAAGCAGTAGATCTACTGCTGCACTAACGAGCCAGCTAATATATACTTTATTATAAGGAAACTTTGCCAAGGGAGGGGTCTGGGTGGGTTGAGGAGGTGAGAAGTTTGCACTGTGTGTTTGGGGGCGTGTTACATTTAAACAGAAATTATTTTTTTAAGAAAAGAATTATGCTATGTGAAGTCGGGAGAACTTCTCCACACTGTGAGAAAGTACTAATTTCCCAACTTCAGCGACAGTGTAAAAGTTCACTACATCGCCAGTCCCCCTTTCTGCTAGAGCACACCAGATCAGCCATTTCTGTCTGACCTTGTCAAGTCTCTTCAGTGTGCAGAATACTGAGATAATGTGCCCCCTGAGACTTATGTACCCCTCCCAGTGTTATATGTTAAGGGCCTTCCATGAGTCTTCACAGCTTCAGCTTTTATCCTCCACACCCCTGACCCTTTTAATAACCTCGCATTGCACCCTCTCTACTGCCTCAATGTTATTTTTTTGTTTGTAATGTGGAGCCCAGACCTGCAATCCACTTGTGGGGTCTGACCAGGACCTTGTGAAGTGTTACTTCCCCTGCTGTGCTGGTCAACACCCCTCCAAGTACTATAGCATTTTTGCTGGCTCTCTTAAGAGTCACACACTGTTTGTCATGTGTCGTCCCTTTCTTAATTGTGACCTCAGGTCCTTTTTTCCAAAACTGCAGCAAAAGTAGCCCTATACAATGTGTAGGTCCTACTTCTGTTTCTCCTCAAGTGTAATGTAGCACCTTGCATTTGACATCGGGTTCAAATCCTGGAGTCTAACCACTGCAACTTTGTTTTCTTTTCTCAACTCAACGACTTTTTCTGCTCCACAAGCTTAATGGCTTTCCCAACCTCCACAACTCTCAAGTCATTTTTTTATTTCCTGAAACTTTGTAATGTGTGCTTTTTTTTGCAAAACTAGTCTGCTGTTATCCTAAACTTGCACCACTGCAACAACAAAAAAAGTACACTGGTGTTAGAAGATATTGGCAGTATGAGTTTTACAGAAATGCTGTAGCAGGAATTCATGAGTGTAGGGGTTAGGAGTTCTTCCTTAAACATTTCTAACAGCACTGTAATGTCACATTTACATCCCTCTAAGTAGTGTCCGTTTTGTGGGTACTTTAAATAAAGTATTATAGCACAGTTACTAAGGAAAGAGTGTTGCATCTGACCCTCGAACAGTTACAGGGATGGTCAAAACCTCATGTTAAATGGGTTACCCTGAGTTACCAAAGGGACACATTTCCTGTTGACGAAGGCTCTCCTTCTATTTGACTGCTAGATACAGTACACTCTATTATGGGTTTAAGGATGTTCCCCTGGTGTTTCTGCACCCCATATCAAATGTTCAGTTCCCACAGTACATGCTAGTTAGCTAAACATTTAAAATCCACAAGATCGATCGTGTGCTGCCATGCTTGATCTTCCTGGACATAAGTCTCCACCACTCATTCACACTAGTGGGATTGGCGCCGGAGGCACTAAGACCCATCGGGAGCAAACTTTTTGCTGGAGGGTCGGCGCGTGAGACAGCGCCCGCGAGACTTCGATGCGCGAGCAGCGGCTCAATGATATGACCATCGGCGGCGACCTCCAACCGCCTCAGTTCCTTTTTTCCCCCGCCGAATGCGCTTCAGTGACGACGTCGTCATTGTCGGAGTCAAACTTCAAACTAGCGCATAGTTTTCAGTTTGTTTTTTGTAACTTTATCTCGATAAGTAGTATCGCTTAATTTTATTCTATTTTCGTTAAATTTTTCTAATATTAAATTTACTTGAAGAAGTCTCGGCTCATGTGGATCGACGACCAGAGCAGGTCAGGTGACGGTAGGGAGACTTCGTGTAAAGCTATTCAGTCAGCCGGGCTGGATCGGTCAGCCTCCTTCTCCTCAGTGGGGTTCCGACAGCGGTCAGTCCGATGCCGAGAGAGGATGGGCGGTCCCCGCGGCGCAAAAATAAGCGATGCGCATTCGCTGCGTTGCCTCGAGAACTCTTCTTGACCCACAGGTCAAAAGAAGGCATCACCGAGGTCGCCTTCTGGTATGTCTGCTTGCCGTCGCCGGTTATCGTTGCTAGTTGCGGTCTCCTTCTTGGAGTCGCCAACTTCCGTGTCGTCGTCCTCGACATCGGAGTCCCTCCCGCCCTATGGTAGGACTCCAGATGAGCAGTTTCATCAGTGGGCGCTCTTATGGACAGTGGGCTGAGGTTGGTTCTTCTGCCTGGCCTCGGTTGCCTCGGAGCCTCGGCCCCTCCGCGATGAGGTAGGGGCGTGTTGACCTTCCTAGTCGCTGCGGGCGCCTTCTTGTGCCAGCGACCTGTGCTTAGGTGTTTCCTCCATGGCTTGCGCGCAGGGGCCCCACCGATGCCCTCATTCTGGTTTTTTTCCTTTCTAGCTTCCAGGTTCCTGTTCGAGGCTTTCGGCGGGTCTTTGGCTTGTCGTCGCCTGCTGTGCCGCTGGGTCTGGCGCCGGTGTCTCGCTGCCGCCGGTGGTGTTGATATGGCGGCGCTGCTCGCGCGCCGGCTGGGCGCGGTAGGGCCGCTGCGGCCTTTCAGCGCCTCAAGCGCCTCGGTGCCGCCTTCAGTCTGCTTGTTGCCTCAGCTACTGCAGCCCTTGGGGACTCTCTTGTTTTCTGCATATTTCTCCTCTCCTAATTTTCTCCTTTCCTGTCCAAACAGTCCTTTCTGGACCATCAGGAGATGATGTTGAGCCTGACCAGACCTTCGGTTGGGTGATGAAGTGGAGGAAACAGGATCTTTCTTTGCTACAGAGCCTGTGGTCGAGGACCTGTCCTTAAGTCTCTGTTGAAGAACTGGGATCCACTCTTTCTCTCCAGACTACAGACATCGATCCTGGGAAGATATTAAGACTCAGTATCTTCATGCTTGGAGATCCCTCACGGATTTGACTCCTCCGATCCAGCCTTCCTTCGAGACGCTGTCTCAAATGGTATGGAATAATCCTGCTCTTATTCCCTCAGTGGCTAAATCCATTGATAAGAAGTATTCAGCTCCCAAGGATCGTCCCATTTTGGCATCCCAAGCCTTTGCGGATCCTATTGTAGTCCTGGCAGAGAATGACAAGGTCGTTCTTCCTCAAACTACTACAGCTCAACCTATTAACAAAGAGTCTCGTAAGATTGATACATTAGGTAAGAGAGTCTTTGCTGCCTCCACTCTAAGTATCGTACCAATTATCAAGGCTATTTTCTCAGTATGAGTATATCCTGTGGCACTCTATGAAAAGAATGGTTGAAGCTCTTCCAGATTCGGATTCCAAGTCAGAGCTTCTTCTGACCGTTATTAGAGGTATTGAGTCCAATAACCAACAGGTCAAAGCCGCCATGGACGCTTTCGACACTGCTTCTCGCTCAGCAGCCGCGGGGATTTGTACTCGGCGCCATTCCTGGCTGCGTACTTCTGGCTTCACGAATGATGCTCAGCAGCAGGTGATGGCGCTGCCTTTTGATGGCTCCTTTCTTTTTGGCCCTCAGGTGGAGCAAGCCTTAGAGGCCACTCAGAAGACTAGATCAGCCATTAAGTTGGCCAGACCTCCGCCTGCCCCCTCTCGGGGGCATGTGAACAGACGTCAGTTTCATAGTCGTCCGTCCTTTCGAGGCAGAGGCAGGGAAGCTTCCATAAAACCAACCTGCCCAACCTCAAAAGAAGACGGCAGAAAGGCGGGGCCTCAAAGCCCCAGCGCTACCTTATGAGTCGTTGGCCCAAGTTCCATCCACTGCCCGAGTGGAACTTTCTCCTCCGGTGGAGGTCGTCTGATGTACTTCTACAACCAGTGGAAGTCCTAACCCGGACAAATGGGTCCTTCGGATAATTCGCGAGGTTATTCTCAATTTCCTTGGAAACCCCCGAATTGTCTCTTCCCAGACGACAACCCAGGTTGTCGGTCTCTCAGTCAGACTCCTCACCGCGGGAGATCCAGGGCCTTCTGAACAACAGGGCAATAGAACTGGTGCCCCGCATCTAGCGAACACAGGGTTCTACTCCATTACTTTCTGGTTCCAAAGAAATCTGGGGATGCGCCCATTCTAGACCTCAGAAAGTTAAACAGATTCCTCCCAGGAGAAATTCAAGATGATTTCCCTAGGTACCCTGTTACCCTTGCTGCATCAGCACGACTGGCTGGCCTCTGGATATGCAGGATGCTTACCAGCATATCTCGTCCACCCGACCCACCGCAAGTTCCTCAGGTTTGTAGCTTTGGGTCCAGCATTATCAGTTCGAGGTCCTGCCCTTTGGGCTATCTCTCGGCTTGTAGTTTTACAAAGTGTTGTGCAGTTCTGGCGCATCTCAGGAAAGTCGGACTCCGAGTGTTTCCCTACCTGGACGATTGGCTTCTAGCAGCCCTTCCGTCCAAGGGACTTTGGAAGCTGTGCAAACGACTCTGTCTTCTCACGCCCATGGGAGTTCTGCTGAATTTGAAAATCTCAACTGCAACCCTCCCAGAGGCTCCTGTTCATAGGGACGCTTCTAGACACCTCTTCAGCTAAGGCTTTCCTTCCAGAGGACAGAAGACTGACATCCTTGAATGGCCCGTTACATCAGGAGAACCAATCGGTTACAGCTCTCTCGATGCAGCGTGTTGGGTCTCATGGCGTCCTCGGTCTTCACTGTCCCCTGGCCCGACTGCACATGAGAACCACCCAATGGATGCTCTCCACTCAGTGGTCCCTCACCTCTCACCCCAGTCTTATCCCATCAAGGTGCGGAGCCCTTAAGGTCTCTCACCTGGTGGTCTCAAGAGAGCAATCTCCTGGAAGGATTCCCCTTGCTCCCGGATCATCAGATCTCCATCACCACAGGACATCGCTAATGGGATGGGGAGCTCACTGTCTCTCCTCCACACTCAAGGTGTATGGACTCAGTTCGAAACTCATCTCCACATAAATGTCCTGGAGATGAGAGCGGTCCTCTATGCAATCCGAGCTCTGAAGGATGTCCTTTGTCACAAGAACATTCTCCTTCAAACGGACAACAAAGCAGTGATGTATTACATCAACAAGCAAGGCGGTGCTCATTCTTACCCCCTTTGCAGGGAAGCAATGAGGGTGTGGGAGTGGTGCTTGGAGCACAAGTCTCTGATTCAAGCAGTTTATCTGCCAGGTATACAAAACGACCTAGCAGATCACCTCAGCAGAACGGAGGCAGACCCTCACGAGTGGTCTCTCGATCCAGCCATAGCTCGGTCCCTGTTCAAAGAGTGGGGGACTCCAGACCTGGACCTTTTGGCATCCCCACTCAACGCAAAACTGCCTCTCTTCTGCTCCAGAAATCCAGGGCCTGGCATTTTCTGTCAGGATGCGTTCAAGCTGCAGTGGACAAAACTTTCTTTACGCCTTTCCACCGCTTCTCTAATCCAGAGTACTCCTCAAGTTCGAGTCTCAGGGGACCAAGATGATTCTCATTGCTCCTTCCTGGCCTCGGCAACTATGGTTTCCTCTACTCAACAGTATGTTGGCAGCCTCTCAAGACCACTTCCTTTGCAAATCAGTCTTTTGACTCAGGGTTCGTTGGTCCATCCAACCTGAAATCACTTCACCTTCATGCTTGGCTCCTGAAGAGATAGAAGTGAATCGGTTCAACGTCTCTCGTAGAGTCTCAGACATCCTTCTGGCTGCTCGGAAGCCAGCCACCCGAAAAACGTACGCTTCCAAATGGAAACGTTTTTCTCTCTGGTGTGCAAAATCCTCTTGGAATCCCTTTTCCTGTCCTCCTGGCAAGGTTCTGGAGTATCTTTTGGACCTGTCAAACTTAGGTCTTCAGTACTCCACAGTTAAAGTTCACCTTAGTGCCATCTCAGCGTTCCATGAGCCGGTTTCTTCCTTAACTCTGGCTCAGTTACCTATGGTGAAGAGATTTCTTAAGGGGATTCTCCATACCAGACCCCCTGTTAAGCGTCCAGTTGCAGCCTGGGACATTAACCTGGTGCTGGACATGCTCACTCGGAAGCCTTTCGAACCCTTAGCTACCTGTGAGCTAAAATTTCTTACCTGGAAGACTGCCTTCCTGGTGGCCATTACCTCAGCCCGCAGGGTCTCTGAGATACATGCCCTGGTTACGGACCCTCCGTATACTGTATTCCATAAAGACAACGTAGTTCTCCGTACTCATCCTAAATTTCTTCCCAAGGTTGTGTCAGAATTCCATCTAAACCAACCTCTGGTACTTCCCGCTTACTTCGCTAATTTCCAAAATGAAGGGGAACGAGCTCTTCATTCCTTGGATGTTAAGAGAGCCTTGCGGTTCTATTTAGATAGAACCAAGGATGTTCGCAAGACTCAGCAACTGTTCGTTTCTTTCAGCGACACCCGGCTGGGTCAACCTGTCGCTATTAGATGCATCTCTTCATGGTTAGTGGCATGCCTTAGTCATTGCTATTCCATGGCTCAAGTTAAATTAGAAGGTAGGTGTGCGCTCTCACTCTACTAGAGTGATCAGCATCTAAGCGGAAGTCGCAATGTTCCAATTGCAGATATATGCAACGCCGCCACCTGGAGCTCAGTGCATACCTTCGTTAAGCACTATGCATTGGATGTTCATGCTAGGCGACATTCTGCATTCGGCAGAACTATCCTTAATGGGCTTCTATCTTAGACGCGTGAGCTCTGGCTTTCCTGCCGCCCTTTTGGGGGATTATCAGCTTGGTACTCTCCCACTAGTGTGAATGAGTGGTGGAGACTTATGTCCAGGAAGATAGGAAAATTACGTACCTACCGTAATTCTTGATCTTCTTGGACGAGTCTCCACTCATTCTACTCTCTCATCCCCGAGCTCACCGCTGTATTGGTCTTCACTCCCTCAAATCTTTAGGCCGTGAGGACTTCTTTGTGACCCTTCTTACACGGGTCATACGGACTATCTTATGTCCGTTTTAATGTTGGTTTACTCTTTACGTTAGTTGCGCTGCACCTCCTTGGTAAAAATTACTGAGGCGGTTGGAGGGTCGTGGCGAGATGGTCATTACCCTCGAGCAGCTGCTGTCATGACATCGTGTCTTCTTGGCGCTGTCTCTCGCCGACCCTCCAGCAAAAAGTTTGCTCCCGATGGGTCTTAGTGCCTCCGGCGCCAATCCCACTAGTGTGAATGAGTGGTGGAGACTCGTCCAAGAAGATCAAGAATTACGGTAGGTACGTAATTTTCCTTTTTTGAGTTATGTGGTAAGACTCATTGCTTTTTGTTGGGGGGGGGCAGTAAGGGGTTGGATTATTTTTATTAGTGATAGTTTTATGTGTTAACATGAGTTAATTGAAAAATTGAAACAAGGACATGGCACATGTCATGATTGCATTATTTTTTTACACCATTGCAAAAATAGTGTACAATACCAACACAGTGACACTCTTGAACTAAAATTAAAACGTGGGACATTTTTGTATGTTCCTGTACATAAAACCATGTAAATCCTATGTCATTTTCATAAAACCTTTCTAGTGGGTATATGGTTGTGGTTTTAGCAAAAAAAAAAAGCAGTATAGGGAGTCACCATGCTTTTGGCTGTTTGTGCTTTCAGATTGGCAGTTTCAGAGCTAGTCATCTCAAGACAAAAGTAACTAAAAATCCCAGTTTAAAAAAAAAAAAAAAAAAAAAAAGAATAAAACGTACCAGAAAGCCATTTCAGTAATACAGCAGTACGTACAGTTTGACACTGACTTTACTATGAGAAACAAAATAATGCAAGACGGACAGATTACCTACATAGGGTGTCGTGAAGGAAGCAACTAGAACTGTGGGAGCTTATTTCCTCACTGTCATCCTTGTTAGATCCTTAGCAGGACATATAGTAGTGTAAATCATAAATCTAACAGTAGCTACACACACGCACACACTTACTTTAATGGGGTTGTGTCCATAAATAGCCTTGAAAAAGTTTTCAGCTTTGTTAGAAAAATTCAAATCTGAAACACCAGGGAGCATCTTTAACGAGCTATTACAGTTTGTTTCCTCCAGGAAACCAAGGTTATTGATGCATTTAGCTACTGCATGGGTCACAGTTGGCGCTAACCTCTGGTTAAATGGTAAATTTTGCATTCCTTATGAACCGTTTTAGCCCTTTGACTTTTTGGTGGAGATTACATTTTAATAAGTACATCAGTTGGACCAGTGAGTTTTCCTAGTCACTAGCCGTGCTGGCAGATGGCTGCAAAACGTTATTTTGACTGAATAGGGTTTTTCTGACTGTTTTGGTTTTAGACAGAGTTTCTATGAATGCATTTAAAAGAGAACTGTTAGTTGTTTAATTATATAGAAATTTGTAACCAACATGTTTAACTTTCTTTTGTATTAGATCTCCAAGAAAGCTTGACAGTCCTCACAAATCGCCAAGAAAAACCAGAAGCAGAAGCCGTCAACGAGATGGGTATGGATCTTCCAGTTTTGACCGGGAGCTAGAACGAGAAAGGGAACGACAAAGGATGGAACGCGAAGTTAAAGATAGAAGTGACAAGGACAGGAAAAGGTCCCGTAGTGGTGATCGCGCGATAGAACGTAGAAGAAGCAGGAGCAGAGAAAGACACAGAAGTCGTAGCCGAAGCAGAGATAGAAAGGGTGACAGAAGGGATAGGGATATAGAGAGAGAGAAGGAAAATGATAAAAGCAGAAAAAGGGAGAGGGACTTGAAAGAAAAAGGAAGTGAGCGAGATAAAGAGCGTGAAAGATCGAAAGAAAAAAGAAGCAAAGAAGAAGAGCGAAAGCATAGGGATGAGAAAGATAAAGATGAGAAAAAGCACAGAGAGGACAGAAAAGATTCTAGAAAAGATAAAAAACATAGTAGAAGCAGGAGCAGAGAAAGAAGGCATAGAAGTAGAAGCCGTAGTAGAAATCCAAGTAAACGTAGTAGAAGTAGGAGCAAAGAAAAATCTAATAAACACAAGAGTGAAAAAGAAAAATCAGATAAACGAAGCCGAAGTGTTAGCAGGGGAAGAGCTGACAGTGATGAAAAAGCGAAGAAACGGGAGCGCAGTAACAGTAGAGAGAGATCACACAGGCAGAGCAGAAGCAGAGAGCGATCCCACAAACGTGACCATGGTGAGATTAAGGATCATATCAGCAAACACGATTACAGAAGAAGCCAAAGCTCAGAGCGAGACAGCCACACTGAAGAGAGACTGCACCGAAACAAAGATAATGAGACTTTTTGAGTATTTTCAGTATGTGGATCACATTGAATCCCAATTAATATTTAAGTTCTGCTTGTATAAACAAAATTGTTATGCTGTAGTTAGCATAATCTTTTCTCAGATTCCATGTAGGCTGCAGATTTAATTTCCTTTTATGTAGGGAAGTGCCTTTGTAATCCCATCCCTCACTGAGAGTTGTAGCTCATACCTTTTATTACTTCATGATGTAGAGGTGTTTTTTTTTATTGTTTGAAATGTACAGTCTGTACATATGTTCGGAAAATGTTTTAATTCTAATGTTATGATTGCCATCTTGGTTGAATTTGTACAAGGCAATAAACTGCCATTAATTCTAACTTTGGGTCACCATAATTGAAGTATGCCAAGTCTGTTTATTTTAGCATGACCATATGTTACAATTTACAAATTTCCGATGTTCAAAATAGTTGCATATCCTGTCAGTGTGTTCATCAGTGTCATGATCTGTGGATTTGGAAGGAGCAGTATGTGGTATTAAATGAGAACGGTCCGCACTAACAGTCTGACTTGCAAATATGGGACTGGTGTCAGTTTACACCTGTGTGCGGAAACACTTGTTTCTCCGCTTATTCACTGTAGTAGTGTTGTATCAGACTGTTAACTTGCGAACTGGCATTTTCTGTAACTAAAGACCTCAAAATTCTAACACCAGAAATCTACTAATATTCTTACTACTTTCAGTGCTCCTTTAAGACAGCACTGCCCCGGAGCCAAAATGGAATGTATGCTAATGATGGAATCTTTAGCTTGTGCATTCAGTTCAAAAGCTGCCCAGTTCAACTGCCTTTATTTTGACCCTCAGATTTTTTCTTCTCTGCTGCAAAGACTAGATACCCTGGAGATTTTCTCTCTCGCAAGTCGTTCCTGAAGTGACATTTGATTAAAAAAATAAATAAATAAACTAAGTATTGATTTTATTCATAGCTCAGTAAGTAAATTTTAGTGTAGTTTTGTTTATATTTGTGGTTCTTCTCGGTTTCTGGGAACCGGGAGGTAAACGCCTGTTTACCTCTGATCGGAACTTTTAAACTTGGTTCCGATCACCTTTCTGGAACTTTTATTTAAAAATGGTTACTTTTGAACCGTGTTTCTTTGGTTCCTTGTATCTGTTCCCGGTTCCGGAACCGATCGGATCTAATAAATTTTTTTCTCAGTTCCTGAACCGATTGCAAACCAATAATTTTCTTTATTTCTTCATCAGTTCCCGGTTCCTGTTTTCTTCTTTTTTGCCCAGAAATGTCAGATACCAAGAAGAAAATGGGACCTCCAAGTTTTAAAAATTGTTTAAAATGTTCAGAAGTGTTTGCCAAGGCAGACGAGCATGATTTATGCTTAGTCTGCCTTGGGCAACAACACTTCTCTGTTGAATGTGAAATCTGCAAGTCTTTCCCTCCTAAGTCGATTGAAAAACATCGGGAAAGACTGCAGAATGCAAGAGGGATCTGTGGGCTCTGACCAGTCCACCCCCTCTAAGTCTTTGGCTGAACCTTCTAGGGCCACAAAACCACCCCGATACGGGTGAGGGCCCTGGTAAGAGGGGCATTGAACCAGCTGACTCTGCAGTGCCTGTCAAGAAACTTAAAGGATACCTAAACATTTTGACAAACTATTCAAAAATCTGACTTCATAGGGGACTAAAGGAAAGGCTGCTGTATTCATTAATGCAAAAACTACACTTATATAATTTACCTAAATGCAGTTCCAAAGCATTTGAACAATGTAAAATCAGCCTTCCAATTTCAAAAATAACTGCCTTACCTGCTTCCTAAAATGGCTTCCAAATGTGTTGAGTGATGACATAGTTGGAGTCTGAGAGCTATATGGCTGTTCTTTTTTCCCTTTGTATAGAATTGTTGCACCAAAATGGTCAAAACCATGTGCATTATGTTGATCAGTACACATGTTAGGCTATGGTTCTGTTCATGTTTACTTTAACATGCTGAAATTGTGTTTTAATCCAGCTGACTTTCTCTTTGGCAAACCACAGTGCAGTACAACTCTTAACCTGGTGGTCTAGTGGTTATGGCAGGTCTAGGATGTTACAGTGGGGGGTGTTGGGGTGGTGTGCATACTTGATATTCATTTTTTAACATTTTTATTAAACCTTTATATTGTATATCATTATTTTTTAGTACGTTTTTGACAGAACCTACAAATGTAAAATATAGTTTAGAATGTAAACATTTGTACAATCAATAAGTCAGACTTCTTCAACAAAGTGAAATGCAGCAGCAGCAAGCAGGTAAGTTACAGTGGGGGGGTGCCACCGCACCCTTCACCACCCCCTAGATCAACCACTTGTTTGTAGCAAAGTTCTTGTGTAGTCCAGTGCCAGAGTTCATACTTTCTCGGAAATCAAAAATGTGCTTGTCTCGCCTTCTTTTTCCACGGAAAATAAGAAGAATTAGCATTTATATAGTGCCTTTCATACACATTGTATCCTAAAGTGCTTTACAAGCAATGCTAGACTGGTAGTGAAGTGACTGAATGTGTCGTGGCAGCCCATTCACACATTAAAGAGCAGGTTCCTAGTAACTGCCTGCCTCAGCCCATTTGATCCCTTACCAGATCAGTAGCTCGCTGCTGAATTTTGGCATAAAAATTCCACTTTTTGAAGGTTACATCCCTCGTAAACTTGTATATTCAGATAGTGCCCAAAGACAGACTTCCTGGTCCGAAAAACACGCCCTTCCACTTGGCCTACGCAGCCCTGTTTTGTGATGTCAAAATGAAGGTTGTGAGCTTATCTCAGTTCTATAGAGTTGGTATTTGCCATAAGTTATACCTTTAGTGCTGGGGATTTAGTATATCAAAGCGATCGATTGACTAATTGGGCCCCCCATAGTCACCCGATCGCTTTGATATACTAAATTCCCAGCACTAAAAGGTATAACTATGCTTGAAAATACCAGCCCATAGAACTGAATGGGCGTTCCACGCAGCCTTCGCTTTGTACATCACAAAACAGGCCATGGGCTGACATGGGGCTATTTTTCGGACCGGAAGTTGGTCTTTTTTGGGGCACTATACGAATATACAAATTTACGAGGGATGTAACTTCTTCAAAAAGTGGAATTTTTATGCCAATCTTCAGCAGCGAGCTACTGATCTGGTAAGGCATCGAACATGCTGGGGAAGACTAGCAGTCGGAAAGTAGGAACCTGCTCTTTAATACCCACACGCAGCCTCAGACAATTGCTTGAACTGGTTTTATGGGAAAGGGAATGTTGGCCAGGACAATGGGGTCAGGTAGTGATTATGGTGTTGGCAGCCCAATTTCTTATATCTCCCAGTGGTCTGCTCATCTTTCTCCCCTTCTGTTTTCCCCCTTCCCTGAATATAGCGGTACCTTGCAGGAGTGGCCTTGTCAGTCCCCCTCTGGTATTCATTCTTCACTGCTCCTCCCCACACCGAAAACTGGTGAGCTCATTACCCTTCTGCATCATGAATGCAGGTAGTACAGTCCCTTTTTTTTTTTTTTTTGACATATTAAAAATCTTTCAAACAACATGAAGTCTTGCTATATTATGACATATGCAGTTTGTCCCAGCCTTAGAACTGCTCCGGAGGTGAAAGAGTTAAAGTCCATGCCAGGCATGGAACTTAGAGCTCGAGCTTGGTTGAAAATTCTATCTGTTGTTCTTCAAACTTAAAACTGTCAGATTCTTTACTCCGCCTCACTGAACAGTCGCTCCGGAGATTCCTCCTTCTGCACGGTTCATTTTGTCGGTTAAGTATAAAAGTTTTTTTTTTAACCGAAATTAAACCGCAACCGGTCGGTTCAAGCTCTATCTGTGGTATTGTAAGTACTAGATAGGTTTTACATTTATTTTTCTGTGTGGAACTTGTAAACATTTTTATCAGTTCGGTTTGAACCGATCAAGTTACTTCTATTACATTACAGTCTTTTAGAAGTGCGGTTCCCGGTTCTTATCGGTTCTAAAACAAACGGATTTAATTACGTTTTTTTCCACGACCCGTGACACGGTTGGGAACCGATAAGGGAGTCTTGCTTGGCAGATTGCCGTAAAAGGGCAAGTTTTTGGTTAGGCTGGCACTATGTCTGAGAAACCCAAAAGAAAACCAGGCCCACTGGTTTCAGCATCAGGTTGTATGTGGGAAGCCTTTTGCAAGGCTGACCCCCACACCACATGTGTTTATTGTCTGGGGTTGACCACCTCAATTCAGACTGCCAGATTTGCATGGGTTTTCCTGCAGCTACCCTGGATAAGAGAGTTGGTAGACTCCGGGAACGGGAGGCCATAAAGTCCGCTGACCCGGATGGCCAGCCCGGTTCGGTTTCAACCGAACCAGAGGGAGTGCCCTCTGACCAGGGCAATACTTCCTCGGGCAAAAGGAGAGACGACTCTGAGGAGTCGGTTCCAACAAAGAAATCTAGAAAATCAGCTGGTGAGTCAAAACTTCCCTCTCCAACCGCTGAAGAAATAGCTAAAGCAATAAAAATTGATCGGTTCCTCCGGTTCAGGAGTATTATTTAAGGGGATTTTATGAACCAGAGGAGGGGGAAGAGGAGAGTGAATGTGGTTTTGAAAGTCTGGATGTGCCCATTGAACCAGACATCTCTCCAGACAGACCTTCAGGAGTGTCTCCCCCTAGGCTTTCTGAGTCCCCTTCTCACTTCATGTTTTAAAAAAAAAAAAATGGCTGAAACCCTCCAGCTACCTATGGAGGAAGCTGTGGATGATCAGAAGGAGCCTGATTTTGTAGAAATGATGGATATCCCAGAGTCTAGGAGACTGTCTATTCCTCTGCATAAATCTTTTTGGACAAAAGGTATGCATTATCAGGCTCTGATACGGAGTTCCTTACACAACAATGCAGCCACGTAGGGGTGGTGCAGGCTGCAGCCTGTGACAAGGCAAATGTTCCCTTAGCCTCTCACCCCCCTGACAAGGGCTCCAGAAAGATAGATGCCATGGCAAAGAAACAGTACATGGCAGCTTCCTTAGGACTCAGACAGGCTAATTAGATGGCTTATGTTGCTAGATATCAAAAATCCAGATGGGATACTGTTTTAGCTCTAGCAAAGCAGGTTCCTGGCCAGCTGGCAGAAGAGCTGGAGCAGGTGGCCCCTGATGGTATTGAGGCATCCAAGGTGCAATTCCATGCTGCAGTGGACTCTAATGATGTATCATCCAGAGTCATGGCTACATCTGTGGCTCTCCATAGAATGGCTTGGCTCAGATGTACTAGCCTGTCACAGGATACCCAGACTAAGGCCATGGATTTCCCTGTGGTGGGCAACTCTCTGGGGAACAAACAGAGAATTACATGAAGAAAATGGATGAATATAGGACCACCTGTGGCGTGCACAGGCCAAGGAAAGGCAAGTCACTTTCCAAAGGCAGGCTCCCAGGGGCAGGAGTAGGCCTTTTCATGGGCCTTTTTACCAAGCCCAGGATTCCTCTTCAGCTTTTGCAGAGAAGGGGTTCTTTGAGGGAGAGGCGGACGGGGTGCAGGCAGGCCTGCTTCCACCTCTCAACCTAAAGCCCCTGCCAAACAGGCACCCTGATGGGGTACCTAGGGCCGATTCTCCACTACCTGTAGGGGGCAGGCTGGCTTACTTTGTCCAGGACTGGGAGTCTCGAACATCAGACAAGTGGGTCCTGGAAGTAGTAAGCTAGGGACTGGTTCTCAGCTTCAAAAAATTTCCAAAGATGAGAATCCGATCCTCTCCACCTGCAAATCCTTCAGAGGCTTTTGCCCTGGAGGCAGAAATCTCTACCCACTTGGCTCTCAGAGCTGTGGAAAGGGTTCCACCCCTACACCAAGGCAAAGGGTTGTACTCCAGGTACTTCCTTACCCCAAAAAAGACAGGAGAATGGCGGCCCATCCTGGATCTCGGGTATCTAAACAAACACCTTTTAAAACCAAAATTCAAAATGGTGACTCGGGGGAATTATTTTACCCTCTTTAAGGCCAGGGGACTGGCTAGTGTCCCTGGACCTCAAGGATGCCTATTTTCATGTTCTCATCAGAAGCTCCCATTGAAGGTACCTCAGCTTCGAACTGCCCTCAGGTCATTACCAGTTCAGAGCAATGCCCTTCGGCCTTACATCTGCCCCAAGGGTATTCACAAAATGCCTGGCAGTAGCAGTTGCCCACTTAAGAAGGCAAAAAATTGCCATCTTTCCTTACTTGGACGACTGGCTCATAGTAGGCCAGTCCACAGACCAAGTCAGGTTACACCTTCAAGTAACTCAGCAACTGCTAACTTCTCTAGGTTTCCTTCTCAGTCTTCCAAAGTCAGTCCTAGAGCCTGTCCAGCTTCTCACCTTCATAGGTGCAGAACTGAACACAAAAGAAGCCAGAGCCTTCCTTCCTCTGGAAAGGGCAATTACCCTGATTTCTCTGGCTTCCTCCTTTACCCTGCGGGTCTCTCGACCAGCAAGGCACTTTCTACAGCTCCTGGGACACATGGCTGCTTCGACAGCAGTAGTGCAGGGAGCCAGATTTCAGATGAGGGACATCCAGTTCCATTTGAGAGCCTTTTGGTCTCAAAGAAAGGACCCTCTAACCAAATTAATTCCAGTGACTCGAACCCTGATCCAGGCCCTTCAGTGGGGGCAGGACCAGGGCAATTTGAGACAGGGGTCCCCCTTACTCCTCAGTCTCACTCCTTAATCCTTACTACAGATGCATCCCTATTGGGGTGGGGAGCTCACATGGGCGACCTCACCACCCAGGGATTGGGGTCCCCTCAGGAATCTCTGCTCCACATCAGTCTGTTGGAACTCAGAGCAGTTTTTCTAGCACTTCAAGTTTTTTTCCAAATCTGTTCAGAACAAGGTCATTCAAGTCAGAACAGACAATACCACCACAACGTGGTACATCAATAAGCAAGGGGGCACTCTGTCTATGGCCTTGTGCAACGAAGTTGTGGTCTCTGGCTTACTCCCTGAACACCTCCCTTGTAGTAGTTCACCTCCCAGGCAAGGGCAATGTCCTGGCAGATGCTCTCAGCAGGATTTCCTAAGGCCATCACGAATGGGCTCTGGATCCCCTAGTTCTGGAGGTGGTATTGCCAGATGGGGCACACCCCAGATAGATCTTTTTGCAGCCCCAATCACCAACTTCCTCTTTTTTGTTGCAGGCTCCCAGTGTTGGGCTCAGTCCCCTGAGTGCCTTTCTCAGTTGGGAAGGAAGTTTCTCTATGCCTTTCCACCCTTCCCTCTCCTGTTCAAAGTGCTAGTTAAAATCGGGTCTCAATCCTGCAAGATGTTTCTGATTGCTCCAGACTGGGCCAGACAGCCCTGGTATCCACTCCTTATGTCCTTAGCAGTCCACCGTCCCCTGTGTCTCCCAGGAATCACAATCTGTTATCCTATGCTCAGGAGAGGGTTTGGGTACCCGATCCTCAAATCTCTCAGTCTCAAGGCCTGGCTCTTGAAGAGTTAGAATTTGCTGACCTACACCTTTCCCAAGGTGTATTGGATATTCTGAAGGCTTCTAGGAAGCCTTCCACCAGGCTACTTATAATTCCAAATGGAAGAGATTTTTCCATATGGTGCTCTGGGAAGCATATCTCCCCAGAATCTGCTGACTTACCCGCAGTCCTGGATTATATGGTTCATTTAAATACTTTAGGGCTGAGACCAGCTATCCTAAAAGTGCACTTGGCAGCCATGTCTGCTTTCTTGTCAGCAGGTAAGCCCTCTTCTCTTTCAGCTCATCCTGTATTCTCCAAGTTTTTCAAAGGGTTGCTTCACACCAACCCCGCCATTTAGGGATCCTTTCTCTGCCTGGGATCTTAATATTTGCATTGCCCAGTTTATGCAACACCCTTTTGAGCCCTTGTCCTCAGCAGATCTCAAGTACTTGACTTGGAAAACTGTATTTTTGGTAGCGATCACTTCTGCCAGGTGCATAAGTGAGTTACAAGCATTGTCAGTGGAGCCTGATTTTATCTCCTTTCACAGAGATAAGGTAGGCCTCAGGACTAACCAAAAGTTCTTGCCTAAGGTGGTCTCAGATTTCCACCTTAATCAATCTATATCTGTCCCTGTGTACTTCACTGGCCATTCCTCTTCTGGTGAGAGGAGGTTGCACAATTTAGATGTCAAAAGATCACTTGGCTACTACATAGATCGTACCAAAGGTCACAGGTTTAACTCCCTCCAACTGTTCCTCACTTATGGTGAGGCTGGCAAAGGGAAACCTGCCACTAAAAGATCCATTGCCAGGTGAATCGTCTCTTGTGTCCAATTCTGCTATGAAAAACTGGGTAAAGTTCCTCCCTCAGGCCTGAGGGCTCACTCCACCAGAGGTACAGCTGCGTCTCTGGCTGCTGCCAGGGACATCTCTATCCTAGAGATATGTCAAGCAGCTACCTGGAAAACGGTGCACACTTTTACTAAGCATTACTCCCTGGACATCCAGGCTAGGAGTGATGCTCATTTTGGCACAGCTGTGCTTCAGAGCCTATTTCCTAAGTAGGTTCTGTCCCTCCTCCATGGAGGTACTGCTGTGTAGTCTGCATATGTCATAATATAGCAAGACTTCATGTTGTTTGAAGAAAAAATTACTCACCTTAGTGATGTTTCTTCTAATGGAGTCTTGCTATATTATGACTTCCCCCCCTGCCTGCCCCTCTCAGAACCTTACTCTTGGGGATGTGGGTGGGCAGGGCAGCGTTGGCACTTTTTAGATGCCCACCTTGTTTTTCACCCCTTCTTTTGGGGTGATCTTTGTTGTGTTGTCATTTTTTTGGGTCTCCTGACTTGAGTCTTCTTTGTGGCATCAACAAATGTGTTTAATTAAGTAGCCAGTTGGCTAGTGTAGGTTTACAGCTTCCACACAGAGTCTTAGTGAGTTTTTGCTCGTAAAGATCTGACAGTTTAAGTTTGAAGAACAACAGATAGAATTTTCAACCGAGCTCGAGCTCTAAGTTCCATGCCTGGCATGGACTTTAACTCTTTCATCTCCGGAGCAGCTCTAAGGTTGGGACAAACTGTATATGTCATAATATAGCAAGACTCCATTAGAAGAAACAACATTGCCAAGGTGAGTAATTTGTTCTTCCAGTAAGTCAGGTTGATAGCACCAGGGAACAAGAGGAAAGATGGTCTTTCCTATCTTTAAAAGATTAGGTTACCTTTGATTAGGCACTATTAAATGACGGGTGTGCGCATCATTATGCACGTCATTTAATAGTGCCTAATCATAGGTGGCTTACATCTTATATGTGTAGGAAAGTCTATTTTTCCCCTTGTGCCTTGCTGCTGTTAGCCTGGCTTACCAGAAGATCACGTTTATTATTGTGTAAAGATAACATGGGAGACTGTACTAAGGTTGGTGAGCTCACCACTTTTTAGTGTGGGTAGCAGGTGAGAAGAATGCCAAAGAGGGACTGAAGAGGCCATTCCAGCAGGGTACAGCTGTATTCAGGTTAGGGGAAGGTAGGAAGAGGGACGTTAAGTAGATCATTGTGAGATCTGAGATGTGGGGCTGCCAGCACCATGATCACTACTTGACTGTGGATGAGAGCAACCATCGACGACAAATACTCAGTGGCAGGGCTGCACCTTAACTGTTACTTGAATGCAG
The DNA here is from genome assembly GCA_016271365.2 of Neoceratodus forsteri. NCBI lineage: Eukaryota > Metazoa > Chordata > Ceratodontiformes > Ceratodontidae > Neoceratodus > Neoceratodus forsteri. Next base: position 768,387,456 of record CM028136.1, read on the forward strand.
TGTAGGGAGATTAACCTCGGGGGGGGTTATTGGTTAGGACGGTATCGAAGGAGCTGTGTATAGCTCATTCAGGATTCGGAAGGGTGGTAGCCAGTTAACATACATTGTGGAGTAGGGCACAGAAAAGTACTGGAGAAGAATTGCCGGGGTTCTGCAGATCCCAGGTAAAGGAGTAGACCGACACTGTCTGGTGGATTCGCTCAAGGCATTGGTATGCCGCTCCTGCTAATAATAATAATTGTTATCCATAGCAAGTGCAGCCCTTCTGTGAGGGCATGAACAGCAGTTTTTCTGGTGTGTCCTAGTGCTTACTGTTTGGCCTTCCAGGAAGACCTAGTTGTTGGTTAATGAGGCGGGGGAAAAGAACAACAGGGGGACTGTACATACTGCCTTCAGTGTGCAGAAGGGTGGTGATCAACTCAATGTTTACTGTGGAAGCAAAAGTCGAACACTGAGAAAGTGGACTGGAGAGTGATTTGGGAGACATTTTTTAACAGTGCCAGCTGATGAAGCGCATCAGTATAGATGTGCACAACTCTCTGTGGTACAAGATTACAATCTGAGGTGTGATAATTCTCTTCATGAGACCGCAAGCTCATATGCGGCTCCAGGAAATACTAATGACAGAGTGTGGATGGTGGGGTGTTCCACAGAAGGCAGGTTAGGTGCAAGGGGTTCACATGGAAAAAGACTACAAGAGAAGCTTACTTGTGGATTACGAAGAAAGCATGAGCTTTGGAATTGGACCAGACCAATACTTCACTACAACTTTCAGGACATCACATAACCGCTAGATCAGGTATTTGAAGTGTTGTACTGTACTGTGGTTTGCCAAAGCAGCGAGAAAGCTGGATTACAAAACATCTTCAGCAAGTTAAAGTAAAAATAATAGCCTAACATGTACTGATCAAAATAATCCATGTGTTGATACATGGTGTTGATCATTCCGGAGAAACAACTCAAAACAAAGAGAGAAAGAAGAATTAGCGCTATAGGGAGCCATGTGGGTCTCTGCCGATGGCTCCAGTGATGTCATCATGACTCATCACTTAACACATTTGGCAGACATTTTAGGGGGCAAGCAAGACTGTTTTTTGAAAGTGAATGGCTGTTTACATTTTTTAAAAGCTATGAAACTGCATTTCTAGGGACATGGATATGTTGTTCATCCACACTGGCAGGTATCCTTGCTGCTTTAAATCTTGCCGGAAGGTCTTCAAGCTGGCTCCTCCCACCTACCCAGATGGTAAAACCCTCGGCTCCGCCCCATGACGCCAGATCTTCCTTACCGCTTGGAAGCTCAGGTTCCCTCCTTAACGCTCTGCGTATAAGCCTGGTTCCTAATTCTTCGAATTTTCGAAATCAAAGTTCTTTTGCTAAAAATACTTGGATCTTCCTCGAGGCTGCAATGGACAGATCGACTCCCGGTTTCCGGAGATGCCATTGCGGGCAGAAGATGTCTCGGACGGATCCGCACTCCACATGCGTTTACTGCTTGGGCTTTGAGCACGACCAGCAGGCTTGCGACCTGTGCTCTTCTTTTTCGGCCTACGTCCTCGACCGCGCTGCCCGTTTACAGCTGGGGCGTCCCGAGAAAAGATTTCCTCCGGTTAAATCTAAAGAGGCCCAGTTGGCGGTGTCCAGCGGTAACTCGGCGGATCAGCTCGAGCAGATGATTGCCCTCGAAGAGGCGGCAGGCCACTTCTACTCAGCGTGCATTTGTCCCGCCTCTCTCGGTGCCTCGATTCGCTTCTTTTTAAGGAGCTCTGACCTCTCGATTTAAAGGTGAGGGTCCAACTTCTTCTGGACCTTTCTCGGTCCAAAAGAGCAAAGTAAGTCTCACTTGCCGACGCCTTTGGGAGCGGGAAAGATCCCTCCCTGGTCGACAGTCGGCTTCGCCACTGGCTTCACGGTGTCCCCTGGCCAGGCCAGTTGACCGAGACTTCCACATGGCTCGAGATTTTTCGACCCGTTAGATGGGTTGTCGGCTGGAGAAGCTGAGAATCCCTCTCCCGGTTCCCCGGTGGGAGTTGATCCGTCGGCTGCCTGCCTGTACCTCCGGTTCGGAGCCTTCGTGGAATCGTCCGAACCGAGGGAGTGCCGATTCTCGACACTTCCTCGCACCGCCCTCGGCCCAGCCGAGACTTTGTCTTGACACTACGTCCAGCCTGTCCCCGGGCCATAGGCGGTCTCGCGCCGCCGCTCTTCCTCCTCCTCGGACGAGGGGAGGCTTCGGCGCAAGTTGCGTCGGAGGTATGAGGAACTCATGTGGCAACAGCTCCTTCTCACCGGGAATAAGCCGACCCAGTCGTCTTCCGCCATTAAGTGGCTGTCACCGGAGCGGCCGAAACAACCCCTCATTGTAGCCGAGGAGCCTGTTCCCAGGCTGGTTGTTCAGCCAATTCCAGCTGCCCCACCGATTTTGGTGGAACCTCCGCCTCCACAGCTGTTAGCTGGGGCTCCGACCAAAAGTTCTCAGTCGGCTCGGGGTTGGCCCCATAGGCTGTCTCTCACCCTCACTCCCGATAGACCTCGGCAGGTGGAGGGTGGCTCAGCTCCGAGGCAGTTTTGAGGACTCTTCCAGTCCGAGGATGATTCTCCCTTTTCCAAGCAAATAGACTTGGAGTCCTCAGGAGGACAGTCAGTGGACGATAGCCCTTCGTCCTTCCTAGGGTTGCTTCGCTCATCTCGGAGTCCACCGATGAAGCTCAACCCGCTTCTAAACGGGCCAGGTATCCTCACGGAGATTCTGAACCGAGGGATCCCCTCACGGAGGCTTTCCGTGGCCGAGGCCATAGTGGGTCCAGCCTTGGATCTTTGGCAGCGCCTTGCTTCCTGCCCTGGCGCTCGCCAGGATGGCCAGGAAGTATGCGGTTCCTACCGTTCCTGTCCGTTTGAACACCTCGGCTGAGGGGTTGGTTACCGACATGCCCGGCGCTGGGAACGCCAGGGATGTGGACAAACCTCCCAAGGAATCCAAGAAATTGGATTATGCCGGGCTAAAAGTCTGTGCTGCGTCTCCTCGGCCTTCCAGGCCAGTTCGGCCATCCTCATGGCACATTTTTCTCATGCCCTGTTGGGCTCCTGGATGAGGTCGTCTTCATCTTCCCGCGGATCTGCAGACTACGGTCAGGCAGGTGCGGGACCAGGGCAGGGCAGTGGCCAAACAGCAGCTCCAGACTGCTTTAGACATTGGGACTCGTGTTGGGTCTGTGGCGGCCGCAGTGGCCATATGCGTCGGTCGATTTGGCTGAGGATATCCACTTTTCCTTCGGATACCCAGCACAAGTTGGCGGATGTTCCTTTTGGGACTGACCTTCGGCCCTGGGGTGGAAGGTCACCTGCAGAGGATCGAGAAGTCCAATGCTACCTTGGACTCAGTCTCTTCCGCTCAGAAGGACAAAGGCCGCAAGCCTCAGCCTAAGCCCTTTCGTTCTTCTGCGCCCGTGCCGCCCGCCCAACAACGCCAGGGCTAGCAGGCTCGGCTTGCATCCCAAACCAGCTGCCGGCTTCCTCCAACAGGAAGCAGGGAGGTAAAGGCCCAGGAGGTCCTCGGCCGGTCCCTCCTCCAAGCCTGCCCAGTGACGGGCTGAGGGGTGTCGCCTCATCCCGCCTCACACCCTGGTCTCGTGGGGACGGCTCCAACACTTCCTTTCCGCCTGGTCCGCTATTACCACGGACAGGTGGGTACTGGAGGTGGTGGAAAAGGGCCTGCCTCTAGAATTCGAGCAGGCCCCGCCCTTCAGAGCCGTTGCACCTCTGGGTCTGAAGCCTCACTGTCGGCTCATCGAGCCGACATCGCTCTCCTCCTCCAGAGGGAGGTAGAGGACCCCCCTTCAGACCCGGGGTTCGTGTCCAGGTACTTCCTGGTTCCGAAACGGACGGGGGGGCTGGCGCCCCATTCTCGACCTACACGACCTGAACAAGTTCCTACGGTCTCGAACCTTCAGGATGGTCACTCTGGCGCAGATAATACCATCTCTGGAACACGGCGTGTGGTTCTGCTCTCTGGACCTGCAGGACGCGTTCTTTCATGTCCCTATCCGTCTGTCACATCGGAGATTCCTTTGCTTTCGAGCGGAGGGATCCCTCTTCGAGTTCCGAGCCATGCCCTTCGGCCTGTCTCCAGCTCCCAGGGTCTTCACCAAATGCATTGCAGTGGTGACAGCTTTCCTGCGGCGCCGAGGGGTCCGGGTGTAACCTTACCTGGACGATTGGCTGATAGCAGCCCCCTCCAGACAGGAGGTGGAGCGGTCCAGAGATCTGGCCCTCCAGGTTTGCTCTCAGTCGGCCTCTCATCAATGAGGCCAAGTCGAACTCGAGCCAGGCAGGTGTTTCTGTTTATCGGGCAGAGCTCGACTCTTTGGAGCCAGAACGGCTCCGGGCGGACAGGGCCGAGGTTCTTACCTCCTTTGCCCAGTCATTTCTGGTTGCGCATCGCACCCTGCCCGGGACTTCCTGCGCCTCCTGGGTCTCATGGCGGCCTGTACCAGCGTGGTCCGTTGGGCACGCTGGCACATGCGCCCCCTTCAGTGGACTGGCCAGCCAGTGGTCACAATGCTGCGATCCATTGGACCAGCTAGTGATGGTGACCTAGGAGATGTGGAACGCTCTCCAGTGGTGGACCGTTCCATCTCATCTGCAGGAGGGCATCCCGTTTGTCCGCCCCGAGCCGACGGTCTCTCTATCGACCGATGCCCTCTGATGGGTTGGGGTGCCCATCTGGGGAACACTGACGACGGCCTCTGGTCCCCGCTGGAGTCCGATGCCACATCAACCTGCTGGAGCTCTCCCGGTCCGCCTAGCTCTCACCGCCTTTGCTCCGCTTTCTCCGGGTCAAGTGGTCAGAGTCCAGACGGACAGTACCACCACCATGTACTCCCTGAACCGGCAGGGCGGGATGCGCCCATGCTTCTATGCAAGAAGCTCTCCGTGATTTGGTCACTGCGGCGCAGCCTGGAGGCGGATCTCTAGCCATTCATGTGGCAGGAGCCTCCAACACCCTGGCCGATGCCCTGAGCCGGATAGGGGCTGCATCTCACGAGTGGTCTCTCCTGCCGGAGGTAGTACAAGATCTGTTCTCCCACTGGGGCACACCTCAGGTGGACCTGTTTGCCTCAGGAGAATGCGGCTGAGACTGTTTCATGCCCGCCCTCAGCAGGGCTCGCTGCAGGGGGATGCCTTCTCGAGGCTGTGGACCCCGGCCTCTTTACGCCTTTCTCCCATTTCCCTTGATTCACAAGGTGCTTCTCAAGGCAAGGAGGGACAAGGCGCAGGTGATTCTGATAGCCCCAGACTGGCCCCGCCAGTTCTGGTACCCAGATCTCCTCAGCCTCAGCTCCAGGCTCCCGAGGCAGCTTCCAGCTCGCCCGGACCTGCTCTGTCAATCAGGGGAAGGTGTTCCATCCGGACCTTCAATCCCTGCACCTGATGTCCTGGTTCCTGAGCGGCTGGAGTGCCAGGCCTTGGGTCTTTCTGACGAGGTCCTCAGTGTGGTTGAGGCGTCCCGTAAGGAGTCGACCAGGAAATGCTATGCCTTCAAATGGAAGAGATTTTCCATTTGGTGTCAGGGCAAGGCTTGGACCCTTCCTCCTGTTCTTGGCAAGCATTTTGGACTATTTATGGTCCCTTTCTAGTCAAGGGCTTAGGTCGACGACCCTAAGGTGCACCTGGCAGCCATCTCTGCCACCGGGCGGGTCAGGGGCAGTGCGGTGCAGGAGAAGGTGGTCTGGCACTTTTCAAAGGCCTTGATCACATTTCCTCCGGTCGAGAACCTCACTTCCATGGGATTTACTGCTGGTACTAGCAAAGCCATGGGCAAGCCATTGAACCAGTGCACAGGTGTGAACTCTCTCACCTGTCGTGGAAGACCGCCTTCTTGGTGGCTATCATGTCAGCCAGAAGGATGGGAGAACTCCAGGCATTCTGCATTGAGTCTCCTTACCTGGTCTTCCACAGGGACAAGGTTGTCCTGCGCCCCCACCCGAAATTCCTTCCGAAGGTGGTGTCGGAGTTTCACCTTAACCAGGTGTTGACTCTGCCGGTGTTCTACCCCAATCACACCTCTGAGGCTGAATACAGGTTCCATACTTTGGACCCTAGAAGGGCGCTCGCTTATTATAAGGAGAGCATGGCTGAAATTCGGGGAGAGGTTCGCCAGCTGTTTGTCACCTACGCTGAAGCCGCACCTGGCAGACCTGCAGCCAAGCGGACGATAAGCAGGTGGGTCACCTCCTGCATAGATCTCTGCTATAAGTTGGCGGGCATGGAGCCTCCCAGAGGGATAAGAGCTCATTCTACCTGCCATACTGCTGCATCGGTGGCTGCTTCCAGGGACGTCCCTATCCAGGATATCTGCAGGGCTGCTACCTGGAAGTCAGCACACACCTTCATCACCCATTACCACATCGACCTTGACTCACGCCGGGATGCTGGTTTTGGGGCCTCGGTTCTCCAGTCTTGATTCCCCTAGGGGTGTGCCTTGCCTCCCTCCTCCCGGAGAACTGCTAGGTGTCTGCCAGACAGTGTGGATGAACAACATATCCATGTCCCTAGAAATACAGGTTACTCACCTGTAACAGGAGTTCTAGGAATGGGATATGTTGTTCATCCACACGACCTCCCTGGCTTCGACGCACAACCTGAGCTTCCAGCGGGCCATATCTGGCGGCGGGGCGGAGCCGAGAGTTTTACCACCCAGGTGGGTGGGAGGAGCCAGCTTGAAGACCTTCCGGCAAGATTTAAAGTGGCAAGGATACCTGCCAGACAGTGTGGATGAACAACATATACCATTCCCAGAACTCCTGTTACAGGTGAGTAACCTGTATTTATGTTGTTTACATAAATGCAGTTTTAGCATAAATGTAAACAGCAGCCTTTACTTTACCTCACTATGAACCAGATTTTGGAGTTTGCAGTTTTAAAAAGCTGCTTGTTTAGGCACCCTTTAAGAAAACTAAGCACACTGAGACCCCAGCTGAAATGCCACAAGGGGCTCTTTTGGTACTTGCTCCTGCACCACCTCCTGACTTAACCCAGGCTCTGGCTTTATTACAGATGCTGCAGGGCTTATTACCCCTAAGCAGCCTGTTGCTACTCCTGTAGAGAAATCACCTGCTTTTGCTCCACCCTTAACCACTGAAACAATGGATTGTGGAGAAGATTGAGGCAGAGGAGGGTGTTGAACCCGAAGTCTCTGTTGAACAGGAATTTGGGTCACCTCCAAGACTTTCCGAGGATTATTCCTCACATTTTTCTTTTGTGAGGAAGATGGTCGAGACCCTAGACCTTGCCACTGCAGATGAGGAGGAAGCTCTTAATGGCGCTAACACACACTAAAAGGCTCCTGCTTCCTATTTACAAGTTTTTCAAAAAGGACATACCAGAAATTCTTAAAGCTCCTAACACTATCACACCTATTGATGAGAAGTCTGATAAGAAGTTCTGGGTGGAAAGGTCAGGGGGCCGAGTTTTTATTCACCCACCCTGGCCATCAGGGAATCGTGCAGCAGGCTGCCTGTGAAAGGGCTAGAGTACCTCTGTCCTCTCAACCCCCTGAAAAGGACTCGAGAAAAATGGATAGTATGGCAAAGAAAGGGTACCTATCTGCATCTCTTGCAGTTAGACAAGCCAGCTATCAGGCTTATACAGCCATCTATCAGAAGGCTATGTTTGCAGTCCCTCCTGGATGCTGCTGAAAATAGCCCTTCCACACCAGTGTCAGAATTAGTGGATACTGTTAAGTTAGGCTTGGAAGCCTCCAAGTATCCATTCCAGATGGCAGCTGACACAAATGATACAGTTGCAAAGTGGATGGCAGGTACTGTGGTCGTGAGGAGGTTTGCCTGGCTTAGAGCTACTAACCTCACAAAGGATACCCAGAGCAAGGCCATGGATTTTCCAGTTGAAAATAACTCACTTTTTGGAGTTTAGACTGAGGCCTATGTGGAAAAAGGTGGACAAATACAAAGCCACCTTCCTCAATAACTCTTAAGGAGAGACCACCACCTTCTTCCTCTTCTTCTACATATGGAAGGGGTGGCAGGGGTAAGGCTTCTTTTAGAAGACCATTTTACCAGGTACAGGCTGTGGCACAGCAGCAGTACCAGCCCCGGCAGGTTGGTTTCATTAGAGATAGAGGCAGAAGGGGCTCCAGGCGTGGCTCCCAATCTGTCCAAGCTCAGCAACAGCCCAAACGAAATACCCGAGATCTCTTCGGGCAGACTGTCTTACTACTTCCAGGAATGGCTAAAGATCGCCATAGACAAGTGGGTCCTTAAAGTGGTGAATCAAGGTTTGGCCCTAAGTTTCAGAGCAGTTCCTCTCAAAGAGAGAAAGCTGCTGGAACAGGAAGTCCTGGCTCTGCTTTTATCAGGAGCAATAGAACCTGTCCCTTCGAGGCAAAAAGGCCAAGGATTTTATTCAAGGTACTTTCTGACAACAAAGTAAAACGGGGTGGCAGCCTATCCTAGACCTCAAACTACTAAACAAATACCTGATAAAGCCCAGGTTCAAAATGGTAACACTGGCCGTGATTCTACCAACACTATAGAAGGGAGACTGGCTAGCCTCCTTAGACCTAAAGGATGCATACTTTCAGACTCCCTTCAGGCCACTACCAGTTCTCATCAGTACTCTTTGGTCTCACTTCAGCAACGAGTATTTACCAAGTGCCTGGCAGTGGTGGTGGCGCACCTAAGAAGACTAGGTGTTTCAGTTTTTCCCTGCCTGGACGATTGGCTAATCATGGGAAATTCTCACCAGCAGATGAGAGAGCACCTACAGGTAACACAGGACCTGTTGCAGTCCTTAGAACTTTTTGACATTGACAAGGAACCCTAACCCCAGTACAGGTATTACAGTATATATAGGTACAGAATTGAACACCATTGTGGGAAGAGCTTACCTCCCTAAGGAGAGGGTAGCCGGCATTCTGCACCTGGCAAGTTCGTTCGTCCTAAACAAACCAAAGCCAGCAAGACAGTTTCTGCAGTTGCTAGGCCACATGGACTCAGCAACAGGCACAGTCCTGGGTGCCAGGTTTCAAATGAGATGTTCATTTCCACCTCGGGAGAGGCAGGATCCTCTATCAAAACCCATACCAGTAACAAAGGAGTTACTGCAGACACTCCAGTGGTGGATGGAACCGGACAACCTAAGGAAAGGGGTCCCCTTCCTGCAGGAACCCCCATCAATAGTTCTCACAACGGATGCTTCAGACCTCAAGAAATCTTACTGTATTCTGACAAATGCAGTATGGTCTCACCATAGGACTGCCCTGGAGCTGAAATGGTTATAACCTATGCTAATAGTGGCATATTGGGCTCGAGCTCGGTTTTCAAACCACTGTCCCTGGTTGCACTTCCTGCAACAGTCAGATTCTTTACTCCGCTTGCCTCAATAAGACGTCTCCAGGGAGGTCTTCACTTTCTTGAAGTTTTTTTTTCTGTTTTATCTGCTTAATTATTTCGATTTTTGAAGCACTTTCCTTGGTTCACAGACTTAGTCTAGGTAGTAAAGTTGGTAAGTGTTTTTGGTTCCTTACCGTGGTTCGTTTAACCGAGAAGGAACCGATAGTTTTCCTTAACTTCAAACGTTTCTGAGGTGAATCTCAATTCTACCAACTGTAAGTCTGTTGATGGTTTTACTATTTTCTAGAAATTTTAGCAGATTAATTTCTAGGGACATGGATATGTTGTTCATCCACACTTATTGGCAGGTTCCTTGCCGCTTTAAATCTTGCCGGAAGGTCTTCAAGCTGGCTCCTCCCACCCACCCGGGTGGTAAAACTCTCGGCTCCGCCCCATGATGCCAGATCTTCCTTACCGCTTGGAAGCTCAGGTTCCCTCCTTAACGCTCTGCGTATAAGACTGGTTCCTAATTCTTAGAATTTTCGAAATCAAAAGTTTTTGCTAAAAGACTTGGTCTTCTCTCCCTCGCGGCTGCGATGGACAAATCGACTCGGTTTCCGGAGATGCCCTTGTGGGCAGAAGATGTCTCGAGACGGACCTGCACTCCCGCGTCGTTTACTGCTTGGGCCTTGAGCACGACCCGAGGCCTGCGACCTGTGTTCTTCCTTTCCCGACTCGTCCTCGAGGACCGTGCTGCCCGTTTACAACTGGGGCATCCGAGAAGAATTTCCTCTGGTTAAGTCAAAAGAGGCCCGGTCGGTGGTGTCCGCGCGGTGGCTCATGGATCAGCTCGGGAATTGATCGCCTCAAGAGGAGGCGGGCGCGGCAGCTTTACCTCTGCGGCATTTGTCCCGCTTATCTCGGTTCCTCTTATTCGCTTCTTTTAAGGAGCTTTGTCTGACCCTCTCGACAAAAAGGTGAGGGTCCATCTTTCTGGACCGCTTCGGGTCCAAAAGAGAGACAAGAGTAAGTCTCACCGTCGACGCTCTTGGGAGCGGGAAAGATCCTCTCCCTAGTTGTCGGCCGTCGACTGCCGACCCCTCGGCTCGCCACTGGTTTCACGGTGTCCCGGTCAGGCCAGTTGACCGAGACTCCCGTCGACGCGGTCGAGATTTTTCTCAACCCGTTGGACGGGTTGTCGGCTGGAGAAGCTGAGAATCCCCTCTCCCCGGTTCCCCCAGTGGGAGTTGAGGATCCCGTCGGCTCGTCTGTGCCTCCGGTTCCGGAGCCTTCGGTGCATTTGTCCGAACCGAGGGGAGTGCCGATTCCCTGCGACACCTCCCCGCACCGTCCTCGGCCTAGCCGAGGTTCTCTGTCTCGGACGTCTTCGCTGTCCAGCCGATCCCGTCATAGGCGGTCTCGGCACCGCGGCAAGCAGCGCCGCCGCTCATCCTCTTCCTCCTCCTCGGACGAGAGGAGGCTTCGGCGCAAGTTGCGTCGAAGATATGAGGAACTCATGTGGCAACAGCTCCTTCTGACCGGGAGTAAGCCGACGCTGTCGTCTTCCTCGGCCATTAAGTGGCTGTCACCGGAGCGGCCGAAACAACCCCTCGTTTTACCCGAGGAGCCTGTACCCAGGCCGGTTGTTCGGCCAAAACCAGCTGCCCCACCGATTCCGGTGGAACCTCCGCCTCCACAGCCGTTAGTTGGGGCTCAGACCAAAATTCTCTGTCGGACTAGGGACTGCCCCATAGGTTGTCTGTCACCCTCACTCCGATAGACCTCAGCAGGTGGAGGGTGGCTCAGGCCTGAGGCAGTTCTTTGAGGACTCTTCCGAGTCCGAGGATGATTCCTCCCTTCTCCAAGTGAATGGACTTGAGTCCTCAGGAGCACAGTCGGTGACGATAGCCCTTCGTCCTTCCTAGGATTACTCGCTCATCTCGGAGTCCACCGGGATGAAGCTTGAACCCGTTTCTAAACGGGCCAGGTATCCCCTCACGGAGATTCTGAACCGAGGGGATTCCCCTACGGAGGCCTTTCCGGTGGCCGAGGCCATAGTGGGTCCGGCCTTGAAGCTCTGGCAGCGCCCTGCTTCCTGTCCTGCGCCTTCTGCCAGGATGGCCAGGAAGTATGCGGTCCCTACCGGTTCCCTGTCCGGTTTTTCGGAACATCCCTCGGCTGAGGGGTTGGTTACCGACAGCGTTTTCCGGCGTGCCGGGAACGCTAGGGATGTGGACAAACCTCCCGACAAGGAGTCCAAGAAATTGGACTATGCCGGGCGAAAAGTCTATGCTGCGCTCTCTCGGCTTCGCCAGGCCAGTTCGGCCGCCCTCATGGCACATTTTTCTCATGCCCTGTTGGGCTCCTGGATGAGGTCGCCCTCATCTTCCCGCTGGATCTGCAGACTACGGTCAGGCAGGTGCGGACCAGGGCAGGGCAGTGGCCAAACAGCAGCTCCAGACTGCTTTAGATATTGGGGACTCATGCCAGGTCTGTGGCAGTCGCAGTGGCTATGCGTCGGCGGGCTTGGCTGAGGATATCCACCTTTACTTCGGATACCCAGCACAAGTTGGCGGATGTTCCCTTTTTGGGGACTGACCTCTTCGGCCCTGGGGTGGAAGGTCACCTGCAGAGGATCGAGAAGTCTAATGCTACCTTGGACTCTGTCTCTTCCGCTCAGAAGGACAAAGGCCGCAAACCACAGCCTAACCCCTTCGTCCTTCTGCACCCCCGGCGCGTCCAGCCCAGCAACGTCAGGGCCAGCAGGCTTGAGCTTGGCATCCCAAACCCAAGCCCAGAGCTTCCTCCAACAGGAAGCAGGGAGGTAAAGGCCCAGGCGGTCCCTCGGCCGGTCCCTCCTCCAAGCCTGCCCAGTGACGGGCTGAGGGGTGTCGCCCCCAACCCTGTGACCTCACCCCAGGTTCCCCCCGTGGGGGGACGGCTCCGGCGCTTCCTTTCCGCCTGGTCCGTTATTACCACGGACAGGTGGGTACTGGAGGTGGTGGGGAAAAAGCCTGCCTCTAGAATTCGAGCAGGCTCCGCCCTTCAGAGCCGTCGCACCTCGTGGGGCCTCGGGGTCTGCAGCCTCACTGTCGGCTCGTCGGGCCGACATCGCTCTCCTCCTCCAAAAGGAGGTGACCAGGGAGGTAGCGGATCCACCCTCAGACCCGGGGTTTGTGTCCAGGTACTTCCTGGTTCCGAAACGGATGGGGGGCTGGCACCCATTCTCGACCTACACGACCTGAACAAGTTCCTAAGGTCTCGAACCTTCAGGATGGTCACTCTGGCTCAGATAATACCATCCCTGGAACACGGTGTGTGGTTCTGCTCTCTGGACCTGCAGGACGCGTTCTTTCACGTCCCTATCCGTCCGTCACATCGGAGATTCCTTCGCTTTCAAGCGGAGGGATCCCTCTTCGAGTTCCGAGCCATGCCCTTCGGCCTGTCTCCAGCTCCCAGGGTTTTCACCAAATGCATTGCAGTGGTGACAGCTTGACAGCTTTCCTGTGGCGCCGAGGGGTCCGGGTGTACCCTTACCTGGACGATTGGCTGATAGCAGCCCCCTCCAGACAGGAGGTGGAGCGGTCCAGAGATCTGGCCCTCCAGGTTTGCTCTCAAGTCGGCCTTCTCATCAGCGAGGCCAAGTCGGAACTCGAGCCGAAGCAGGTGATTCTGTTTATCGGGGCAGAGCTCGACTCTCTTCGAGCCAGAGCACGGTTCCCGGCGGACAGGGCCGAGGTTCTTACCTCCTTTGCCCAATCATTTCTGGTTGGGCAATTGCCTGCCCGGCACTTCCTGCGCCTCCTGGGTCTCATGGCGGCCTGTACCAGCGTGGTCCGTGGGGCACACTGGCACATGCGCCCCCTTCAGTGGGGACTGGCCAGCCAGTGGTCACAACACTGTGATCCATTGTACCAGCTAGTGATGGTGACCCAGGAGATGTGGAACGCTCTCCGGTGGTGGACCGTTCCATCTCATCTGCAGGAGGGCATCCCGTTTGTCCGCCGCCGAGCCGACGGTCTCTCTATCGACCGATGCCTCTCTGATGGGTTGGGGTGCCCATCTGGGGGAACACCGAGCGCACGGCCTCTGGTCCCCGCGGGAGTCCCGATGCCACATCAACCTGCTGGAGCTCCGAGCGGTCCGCCTAGCTCTCACTGCCTTTGTTCCGTTTCTCCGGGGTCAAGTGGTCCGAGTCCAGACGGACAATACCACGACCATGTACTACCTAAACTGCCAGGGCAGGACGAGTTCCATGCTTCTTTGCAAGGAAGCTCTCCGCATTTGGTCACTCGTGCACAGCCTGGAGGCGGATCTCCTATCCATTCATGTGGCAGGAGCCTCCAACACCCTGGCCGATGCCCTGAGCCGGATAGGGGCTGCATCTCACGAGTGGTCTCTCCTGCCGGAAGTAGTACAAGATCTGTTCTCCCACTGGGGCACACCTCAGGTGGACCTGTTTGCCTCCAGGGAGAACGCGAAACTGAGGCTGTTTCATGCCCGCCTCAGCAGGGCTCGCTGCAGGGGGATGCCTTCTCGAGGCTGTGGACCCCGGGCCTCTTCTACGCCTTTCCCCCATTTTCCTTGATTCACAAGGTGCTTCTCAAAGCAAGGAGGGACAAAGCGCAGGTGATTCTGATAGCCCCAGACTGGCCCCGCCAGTTCTGGTACCCAGATCTCCTTAGCCTCAGCTCCAGGCTCCCGAGGCAGCTTCCAGCTCGCCCGGACCTGCTCTCAGTCAATCAAGGGAAGGTGTTCCATCCGGACCTTCAATCCCTGCACCTGACGGCCTGGTTCCTGAGCGGCTAGAGTTCCAGGCCTTGGGTCCTTCCGACGAGGTCCTCAATGTTGTTGAGGCGTCCCGTAAGGAGTCGACCAGGAAGTGCTATGCCTTCAAATGGAAGAGATTCTCCATTTGGTGTCGGGGCAAGGGCTTGGACCCTTCCTCCTGTTCTTTGGCAAGCATCTTGGACTATTTGTGGTCCCTTTCTAGTCAAGGGCTTAGGTCGATGACCCTAAGGGTGCACCTGGCAGCCATCTCTGCTTACCGGGCGCGGGCGGGGGAGCAGTCGGTGGCGCAGGACAAGGTGGTCTGGCACTTTTTCAAAGGCCGTTGATCACATTTCCCCTCCGGTGCGAGAATCTCCACCTCTGTGGGATATACTGCTGGTACTGGCAAAGCTCATGGGCAAGCCATTCGATCCAATGCACAGGTGTGAACTCTCTCACCTGTCGTGGAAGACCGCCTTCTTGGTGGCTATCACGCCAGCCAGAAGGATGGGAGAACTCCAGGCGCCTGCATTGAGTCTCCTTACCTGGTCTTCCACAGGGACAAGGTTGTCCTCAGCCCCACCCAAATCCCTTCCGAAGGTGTGTCGGAGTTTCACCTTAACCAGGTGTTGACTCTGCCAGTGTTCTACCCCAATCACACCTCGGAGGCCGAATACAGGCTCCATACTTTGGACCCTAGAAGGGCGCTCGCTTATTATAAGGAGCGCATAGCTGAAATTCGGGGAGAGGTTCGCCAACTGTCACCTACGCTGAAGCCGCACCTGGCAGACCTGCAGCCAAGCGGACGATAGGCAGGTGGGTCACCTCCTGCATAGATCTCTGCTATAAGTTGGCGGGCATGAAGCCTCCCAGAGGATAAGAGCTCATTCTACCCGGCCATACTGCTGCATCGGTGGCTGCTTCCAGGGACGTCCCTATCCAGGAAATCTGCAGGGCTGCTACCTGGAAGTCAGCACACACCTTTATTACCCATTACCACATCGACCTTGAGTCACACCGGGATGCTGGTTTTGTGGCCTCGGTTCTCCAGTCTCTATTCCCTAAGAGGGGTGTGCGCTTTGCCTCCCTCCTCCCGGAGAACTGCTAGGAGTCTGCCAATAAGTGTGGATGAACAACATATCCATGTCCCTAGAAATACAGGTTACTCACCTGTAACAGGAGTTCTAGGAATGGTATATGTTGTTCATCCACACAACCCACCCGACCTCCCCGGCTTCGACGCACAACCAGAGCTTCCAGCGGGCTTGATCTGGTGTCATGGGGCGGAGCCGAGAGTTTTACCACCCGGGTGGGTGGGAGGAGCCAGCTTGAAGACCTTCCGGCAAGATTTAAAGCGGCAAGGAACCTGCCAATAAATGTGGATGAACAACATATACCATTCCTAGAACTCCTGTTACGGGTGAGTAACCTGTATTTTCGGTTCATCAGTTTTAACCGACCAATAAATGTCACAGACCAAGAAAAGAACGGGCCCCACCGATTTCCAGCATTGTACAGAGTGTGGGGAACCATTCATTAAAACAGATCCTCATTTAATTTGTGTTTTATGTTTGGGGTCCTCAAAGAGGACTGTGAAATTTGTAAAAACTTCCCTCAGTCGACGCTTGAGAGGTGACTTAAATGACTGCAGGAGATGTGTGAGAAGGCTGCTGACCCAGCTGCAGACAAACCGGCTACCAGCCATAAAGAACCTGAGGAACAGCCGTCTGATGAGGGCAATGGTTCCTCAACTAAGAAATGACCTGATGATACCGCAGCTGACACGGTAACCACAGGCAAGAGAAAAAAGAAAGGAAAACATACAGCGGTCGAACCGCAACAAAAGAAAACACCGGTTCCGACTGCTGAAGAAATTGCAAACACTGTCAGAATTATTCAGGCGCTCTAGCCGAGTACCCCGGTTCTGGTTGAGAAGCGTCCACACACATAGTTCTTTGGAATGCGGGATAGAGCTTTTTGGGCAGGATGAGGATAGGGATGAAGATTTTAGAGAACCGATTTGAACCGGATATTTCTCCTGATTCCCCTGACAAAGGGACTGATGACTGTACTTCCCACTTTGCTTTTATAAAGCAAGTGGCCCAAGCCTTGGACCTCCCTGCTCAGGAATCCACCCGCGAGGAGGAGGAACAGGATTACATGGAGATGATGGATGTTCCAGTATCCAAAAGACTATTGGTGCCCTTCCACAAATCCCTGAAAAACAGGTCAACAAGGTCCTTCAGACCCCCACTTCTGTGCCACCACTAGAGAGAAAGGTGGACAATAAATATTGGTGGCTAGAGGTGGAGCAGAGTTCCTTTTTGGTCACCCAAGCCACGAGGGAGTGGTGCAGGCTGCAGCCTGTGATAAGGCTGGCATACCCTCCGGACAGAGATTTCAGGAAAATGGATTCTGTTGCTAAGAAGGTTTATCTGGGATCATCTCTTATTATCAGGCACGGGCCAACCCAGTGGTGCTGAGGGTTGAAGCGCTGGACGCCACACCGGCGACCCGGGTTGGGGAACGAGCCTGGAGCACCAGGGGTCGGCAGGAGAGGGAGGAGATTGAGCATCCGGAGGACTGCTCTCTCTTCTGTGGGAGGTATGGGGATGCGACTGCTCAAAGTGTGACCTCTGGAGGTAGCCCAAAGTAGCGTTGAGGCGTATGCCTGGTGGTGGAGCTGCGGTAGTACGTTGCCTTGACAGCCGGACTCCACAGGGGGATTTCCTAGTTAAAAAAATATACCCTCCCCTCTTCCTTCCGATAGATGAAGGCACCTCCCACCCAAGGACCACACTCCCAGAAGTCAGACGCGGCTCTCTCTTTTCTTCCCCTCCTCAGTCCGGTGCTCAATACTATGAGAAAGCGCGCCTTGGGCGGGGGCGGCCCTTCCCCAGAGGGTAGACTCGGGGATGCCCGGTGCCGGGAAGTGGAGACGAGTCTGGTCACGCAGGGAGGGTAGAGTCAGTGGACTGGTAGGTTGCCGGAGAGAGTTCGGTGGAGCATTAAGTTGGCGGGGGAATAGAGTTCGGGGTTAAAAAAATCAGGCAGGCCTCTCATGTGGCTACACTGCCAGATACCAGAGGACTTTATGGAACACTGTGATGGACATTCAGAGTCTGTTCCAACCCCTATGGCAGCTGACCTGGAAGAAGCTGCGAAAAGGGGCATAGAGGCATCAAAAGCCTAACTTAGGATGGCAGTGGATAATAACGACACTGCAGCTAGACAAGTGGCTTCCTCGGGGTGTCTCAGAAGGTTTGCTTGGCTCAGAACCACTAACCTGACCCAAGATGCACAAGCCAAGGCCTTGGATTTCCCATGTGAGCGTACTTTTCTCTTTGGCGAACAGATGGAGGCTTGCATGAAGAAAATGGATGACTACAAGACAGCCTATAAAAGTGCAGCAAAAGAAAAAGCATCTACATCTCAGAAGCAGCAAGCCAGGGGAGGTAGAGGCAGGAGACACTATAGGCCTTTCTTCCAGCCTCAAGCTTTTCTCCAATACCAACCGCAGGTTACTTCATGGGCAAGAGTGGTGGCAAGCAAACTAGCCCCAGCACTCAGCATCCCAAGCCAAGCAGACACCCTGAGGTGTCTCCTCAGGTCGCCTCCCCATCCCCAGTAGTGGGTCAAGATCTGGCTCTCGGCTTCAAACTGTGACCAAAGCTGAGGACAAGAGTCTTCAGACTTCCCTTCCCATCAGAAACATTGCTTCTGGAAAAGGAAGTATCGAATCTTTTGTCTCAAAGAGCAGTAGAACCAGTTCCTCTAACACAGAGAGGAAAGGGGCTCTATTCAAGGTACTTCCTCACAATAAAGAAAACGGGAGTGGTGACCCATATTGGATGTCGAGCACCTGAACAGACATTTGGTAGAACCAAAGTTCAAAATGGTGACCTTGACAACAATCCTTCCAACCCTGATGCAAGGGGATTGGCTTGCTTCTCTAGACCTAAAGGATGCATACTTCCACATCCCAATCCGGCAGTCCCACAGAAAATGTCTTAAGATTCAGACTGCCATCAGGCTACTGCCAGTTCAAAGCAATGCCTTTTGGACTTGCTTCTGCTCCAACGGTGTTCACAAAATGCTTGGCTGTGGTTGTGGCACACCTGAGACAAGGTGTTGCAGTATTCCCTTATCTGGCCAACTGATTAGTCATAGGGCAATCCCCTCAACAATTAAGGGAATCCCTGGTACACACACACAGGAGTACCTCACTTTAGTCACTAGGGTTCCTGATCAACCTGAAAAAATTCATATTGGAGCCAGTACAGCTCCTGGAGTTTATAAGAAAAGAGCTGGACACTGTGAGGGGAAAGTATTTTCTTCCACAGACAAGGGCAGACAGCCTGATACAGTTGGCAAGTACCTTCAAGCTGCAAAGCGTAAGGCTTGCAAGGCACTTTCTGCAGTTGCTGGGCCATATGGCAGCTTCCACAGCAACAGCGTCATGGGCAAGGTTCCAAATGAGAGATATTCAGTATCATCTCAAACTACACTGGCACCAGGAGAGAGATTCACTGTCGAAATTGGTACTAGTTAAGAGGAACATTCCTGCAGGCACTTCAGTGGTGGCTGGATATGGACAACCTCAGACAAGGGGTGCCATTCCTAAAAGGAAATCATTCCCTAGTGTTGACCACAGATGCTTCCCTTCTGGGATGTGGAGCACATCTGGGGAAGCACACTGTCTGCTGCACATGGCTGAAGCAGGAGGTATTGCATATCAACCTGTTGGAGCTCAGAGCAGTATTCCTGGGACTACAAGCATTCACCAGCATACTGCAGGGAAAAGTGGTTCAGGTCAGGACAGACAACACAACCACTGTGTATTACATCAGCAAGCAAGGAGGCACAAGGTCAACCCCCGTGTGTATAGAGGCCATAAAAATTTGGAGTCTGGCTTACTCAATGGGAGTTACCCTGTCAGCAATCCACCTTCCAGGGAAGGACAGTGTTCTGGCAGATGCCCTCCGCAGAATCAGTCAGAACCACCACGAGTGGTCTTTGAACAAGTAAGTGTTACAAATTGTGTTCAAAATGGGCACTTCAGAGATGGACCTCTTTGTGGCCGTCAACTACCAGCTTCCCCAGTTTTGCTGCAGGCCCCCACTAAAGGGCTCGATCCCACTGGATGCACTGCTTTGGATTGGACAGGGATGTTTCTGCATGCCTTCCCTCCGTTCCCATTGCTGCTGAGAGTCCTGAACCAGTTCAGATCCCAGCTGGCTACAGTGATCCTTATTGCTCCAGTCTGGGCCAGGCAACCATGGTACTCCCTGGTTCTGGCACTGTCAGTTGCCAAACCAGTCAGCCTCCTCAGGAAGCACAATTTGCTTACCTCTTCCCAGGGCAGGATTCTATACCCCAACCCTCGGGCTCAAGGCATGGCTCTTGAGGACCTACAATATGCTGATCTGTTTCTATCCGAAGGGGTCATGGAGGTCCTTAGGGTTTTTAGAAAGCCTTCCACTCGGAAAACTTGCGTATCCAGGTGGAAAAGATTTTCCATTTGGTGCCAGAGCAAAGATCTGGACCACACTCCAGTGGGGTTACCAGTTGTCCTGGACTACCTAACCCACCTGCACTCCCTTGGTTTGAGACCATCCACCCTAAAAGTGCACTTGGCAGCTGTCTCGGCTTACCTGTCTGCAGGTAAGACGTCATCTCTGGCTTCTAACCCAGTGTTCAGGAAATTCTTTAATGGGCTGCTACACCTGCATCCCCCACATAAGAATCCTACCCCAGTGTGGGACCTGAACATATGTATTACACAGCTCATGCAGCCACCTTTTGCACCTATGTCATCAGCAGATCTCAAGTATGTAACTTGGAAAGCTGTGTTCCTAGTTGTAGTCATTTCTGCCAGGATTAGTGAGCTCCAGGCTTTGTCCATGGAGACTAACTATATTGCATTTCACAGGGACAAGGTGGTCCTTTGGACCAATAACACGTTTCTCCCTAAAGTGGTATCAGACTTCCATATTAATAAGTCCATTACACTGCCAGTCTTTTTCCACTGACCACTCCACTTCAGGGGAATGTAGACTGCATAGCCTAGCTGTGAAAAGGGCTATCAGCTACTACCTGGAGCATACAAAATGCCACAGAGGAGATAGAAACCAGCTCTTCTTGAACTACGGGGATGTAGGAAAAAGTAAACCAGCCACAAAAAGATCCATTGCAAGGATTGTGGGCTGTATCCAGTTCTGTTATGGTAAAGTGGGCAAGCAGCCCCCACAGGGTCTCGGTGGGGGCACTCCACTCCACTAGAAGAACAGCTGCTTCTATAGCAGCTTCAAGAGGCATTCCTCTGCTGGAAATCTGCAAAGCAACTACCTAGCAAACAGTTCACACATTTACCAAACATTACTGCCTGGATACGCAGGCCAGGAGTTATGCCAGGTTTGACACAACAGTTCTGATCAGTACGCCCTCCTGCTCTCAATGTCTGTGGCCAAACCGATTCACCTACCCCAGAGGTACAACTTACTGATGACCTTCTATTGGAGGGTCTTGTACCCCAACCACAGGTCCCTAAGACTCGAGGCATGGCTCTTGAGGACTTAAGTGTACGCAGGCTTGCAACTCTCTGAGGGTGTCCTGGAGGTTCTTGGAGGGTATAGAAAACCTTCCATCAAGAAAACCTATACCTCAAAATGGAAAAGGCCTATGTCTCCGACATCAGGAAGGGGATCAGGAGTGAAATGAGTCCCTTTGCAGATGATTCAAAGGTGGGTGCAGTGGTAGAGGAGGAGGGGAGTGTGGCCTTGCAGGAGGACCTGGAGGCTCTGGAAAGGTGGTTGGGAAAATGGAAACTAAAATTCAATGCAGGGAAGTGCAAGGTTCTGCACCTGGGAGTCAGAAATCCAGACCAGGGGTATACCCTGGGAGGAGATACGATTCAAGTCACAGAGGGTGAGAGGGACCTGGAGGTAGTGGTAGATGTCAAAATGAACAACTCTGAGACCTGTAGGAGGGCAAGGGCAAATAGGATGCTGGGATGCATCGCCAGGGGGATTACCTCCAGAAAAAGTGATCCTTCCACTGTACAACTGCTTGGTTAGGCCACACCTTGAGTATTTGTGCAGTTTTGGAGACATTTAAAGAGGGACATTACACTCCTAGAGAGAGTCCAAAGGATGGCAACTAAAATGATCTGGGGCCTGGGGGACGGGACCTATGAGGAGAGACTCGAGGAGCTAGACATGTACACCCTGGAGGAGAGGGGGGGGACACAGTAGATTTCTTTAAGTACATGAAAGGGATCAATAAGGGAGGCCCAGTCAGGGTGCTCCAAAGGAAGGAGGATGGGGCAACGAGAGGTCACTGGTGTAAGCTGGAAGGGGGCAGGCTCAGAGGGGAGAGGAGGAGATGTTATTTCATTGAAAGGGTGGTGGAGCCATTGAATGCACTGCTCAGGGAGCTGGTAGAGGTGGAGACTGGACGGGTTTAAGAGGGGATGGGGCAGGTAAATCTGACTAGGCCCGATACGAGTGGAACATCTGGGACTGAGGACAGTATAGCCTGGGGGGGATGCCAAAATCGGCCGTCAGTGTGGGTGCTGAATATCAAGCAGACTCGAGAGACCGTTGGGCCTGTTCTGCGGGCATTTTAGTATGTTGTTATATGGTGTAGGGATAACAGTGTGGTCCCAGCTCGAGCCGGTATACCAGCCTTGCTGGACTTTTACCTGCATTCCTAGTGTCTGCAATATTCAACCTTGAAAGTGCATTTGGCTTCAGTGTCGGTATACATTTCCTTGGCATCAAACCCTAGCTTCAAGAGATTTTCAAGGGGTTGTCCCACCTGTACCTCCCTCGTAGGGAAGCCAGTACCAGCTTGGAATCTAAACATTTGCATTGCTCAGCTTATGCTTCCTCCTTTTGAGCCCGTGGTCTCTGCAGACCTCAAGTTCGATACTTGGAAAGCAGTTTTCCTGGTGGCCATCACTTCTGCCAGGAGGATAAATGAGCTCCAGGCCCTGTGTACTGAAAATGATTATATCCCTTTTCACAGGGACAGGGTAGTGTTGAGAACAAATAGGAATTTCCTTCCCAAAGTGATCTGACTTCCATCTGAACCAGTCTATCACCTTGCCAGTCTTCTTTACCGAGCATTCTAGCTCAGCAGAAGGGAGACTCCAAAATCTGGATGTAAGAAGAGCTTTGAGTTATTACGTGACTCATACCAGAGACCATAGACAGGATAAGCAACAGCTTTTCCTCACCTATGGAGTAGTAAGTAAAGGACAACCTGCCACTAAAAGAACTATCTCTCTCTGGGTAGTTCAATGTATTCACTTTTGCTACTCAAAAGTGGGCAAGGAAGCCCCAGCCGGGCTCCCAGCTCATTCCACAAGGGGTACAGCTGCTACCATTGCAGCTGCCAGGGAGGTTCCACTGCTGGTAATTAAAGCAGCTACATGGAGGTCAGTTCACACCTTTACAAAGCATTACAGCTTCGACACCCTGTCCAGAAGTGATGCCAGGTTTGGCACAGCACTGCTGCAGAGTCTTTTTTCTAAATAGATTGTGCCCACCTCCAAAGGTACTGCTTTGTAGTCCACAAGAAGTAAGAATATTAGTGTATTCCTGTGGTTAGAAGAAACAATTGCTCACCTGTAGTAATCTTGTTTCTTCCAACAAGATCCCCTAATATTACTTCCCCACCCTTACCTCCCCTGCTAGAACCAAAAAGGCCTCTTCAGCACTGTCTAATCAGCTGGAGGGGTTTGCCAGCTGTTGGCATCTTCTTGATTTTAAGTGTTTTTATAGCCTTGTAGGTTTGTTTCCCCTTATCAGGTAAATCTGACATTGAAAAGTTTATTTTTTTTTCTGTGGTTTAATGATTGCTAGTTGCCCCAGTTGGGGCTGTATTTTCATATTAGTCTTCAGTTAGATATTAGTAGGGCCTCTTTACAGGCTCGAAAGAAATCTGAGGGTCAGAATATAGGCAGTTGAACTGGGCAGCTTTCGAATTGAATGCACAAGCTAAAGATTCCATCATTAGCATACATTCCATTTTGGCTCCAAGTCAGTGCTGTCTTAAAGGAGCACTGCAAGAAGTAGTAATATTAGTGGATTCCACTGGAAGAAACAAGTTCACTACAGGTGAGTAATTTTTCCTTCCCTGCAGTTATCAGAGGAGGGCTGCACCACTGTGACTTTCAGTAACCTGCAGTGCATGTCAGAGTTTTTATAAGTGCTGACCTTTAGTTTGCTGGTCCTGCTGTCCTCCATGGGCAATGGTCAGCCACAGGGCACTATACTTGGTCCCTGGAGAACAGTGGGACCGGCTAACATCTGATTGGATTTTATAAAATCTCTTAATATGCACTGATGGCTACTGAAGATCTCATAATCTCTTAACATGCGCTGAAGGCTGTTGAATCTCCTATTGCAGTAGCCCTTCTCTGATGTCAGTTGCAGATGATTGTGGGATTTGTATTTACACAAAATGCTAGCATGCAAGCCAGTACAAACAGTCTGATACAGTGTTGTACTATTATACTAGGGAGGCAGTATAGCACAGTGGTTCAAGGCTCTGAGCTGCAAATCTGGAGACCTGGGTTTGAATCCCACAGCCCCCACTTGCATATTGTGTGACCCTGAGCAAGTCACTTAACTTCCCTGTGCTTCCAGGTTGCACATGTAAACAAGCTTTCAGCTTAGTGTGTCTCACCTGGTTAAACAATTTGGAAAAAAAAAATACTGCAGTAAACACTTAACTCATTGTCTCCTAGCAGACGCCTGTAGTCGTCAGTAAAATACACTGGTGTGTCCTGAGGACGCCTGCAGAAGTCTGCTACTGACTCCCAGGGTGCCCTTGCAACATCTGGAGAAGTCACTTATATATTTTAATATATAGTGTAACAGAATATATAATATATTTGACTGCATGGCACCGTTGGAAAGGTAATTTTATGCTGAAGAACTTTGCCACTGATATTTTGTGTATGTCATATATACTTTAGGAGTTATTCGCATTTGTTTATGGTATGGTGTGTATCACTTATGTTGCCTGCTTTAGTAAAAAAAATATTTTTTTGGCTGTTTCAACCAGCATAGGAAAAAAAAATTACATATCATTTGCATTCCACCATTTGAAAGTTAATTTTGTGCTGAAGAACTTTGCCACTCGTACTTTGTGTCTAGCACTTACGGTTCTTGAGCTATTAGGATTTGTTTGTGGCATGCTGACTATAGCTTGATTTTGCTTAGAAAGGCCCAGGATTTACTGTTAACAGTATACAGGAGACAAGTGGTGCAGCATCAGAGAGCTCCTGTGGAGGCACTGAGTTAAGTAAAAAAAAAATTGCACACAAAGTGCAAATTGGACCAGTCCCACACTTGGGTGTGGGGCTCATGGTGTTGACTGTTCCCGTTTTAAGAAATTCAAAATTACACATACAGTACCCCAATAATGCAAAGCGTCATGATAGATATATACACATATATATGCAAATCACCATCAAAGCATTTAGACTGCTGCTTTAAGCAGGAGTGCATTGTGCCAGATAGCCTTTCGCACACACTGCAAAGGCTGAAAACAGATGACACACGTGACTCGTCAGTGTGCCTCAGCCGTATCTCAACCCAGGGGAAAAAATGAAGCAGCCCCTATAATCTTACTTCGAGGGTATCTCATGCAGCAAGCCATCACCGATAGGATTATAGTCGCCGGGCACTAGGACCACACAGAAACCTTCTAGCTAGCAGTCTACCAGAGGGGGCCACCCACCTCCGACTTCAGCCCCTGATGTCAGCCAATCCTATAGACACACACTTCCCAGTTCTTTTCCCACCATCCACCAACTCATGTCGGACCACTAGAACCACCGCAGTTACAGTCGAATACCATTTTCCCATGTTTATCCTGCTTCTAAACCAGTTTAACAGTGAAATTTTGGTGTTCTCACACAATGGTTTATGTCTTCTAAACCTTCATCATCCAACTGCTCCACAAATTATACCTGCGGCAGACAGATCCCGAACAAGGGCAGCCATTCTGCCTGCATCTGGTGCCTAGGCCCAGACCACAGCATTCAAGCCTGCGAGGTCTGCCATGGATTCAGCCAGGCCACCAAGAGACATTGCCAGAAGATCTTGGAGAACCACCTCCTTAAGAAGGACACCTCGATGGAACTGGAGCTGCCGGCCAGGAGCTCCTAGGTTTCTCTGGACCAGTCGTCGGGGTCTTTGTCCTCGAAGTCCGGGACAAGGCCACCGGGAAATAATCGCAGTATAAAGATCAGGACAGAGCCCAGTCTGCCTCCTGCTCACAGTCCCCAAAGAAGTCGACTGCAAAAGTATCTCCTGGGGGTTGACCCATCTGCCCTGCATGCCCTACCTTCTGCAGGGCTCCCAGTTTCCCAGCCGCCCACCTGAATTGCCCTCTCAGATAGCAGCTCTTCCGGACAGGGTACTTCGTATCTTGCTCCCCAGCCCCAGTTGTTCCTGCCCTTATTCACAGTGTGCACACAAGCAGCTTGACCTTAGTTTCTTAGGCCGGCGGTGGATGCCGATCTCCTCACTGCCATTCCCCCCCCCAGCACTTGCGTCTCCAGTGCTGGTCTCATCCTCTGGGACCATGACCAGTTTTGCTCTTCCTCTTCAGGAGCAGACGTTGCAGGACACCAGTGCCTGCTTGGACCCAGTCTCTCCTCTGCCTTCACCCAGGGGGTTGCCCTTCACTCTGGCACCCATTTCTCCACAGCCAGCACCCATGGATCCCCTTCCAGTCTTGCCCCAGCTGGCGCCAGCCCTGCTTGTTCTGTCTGCTGGTCTTATGCCTTGCCTTCTGCAGCGACCACCCACCTGGGCTGCGTCTGCCCTTGCTCTTGCTGCGCCCGTTCTGACTCAACCTGCACCAGTGGGGCCAGCACCTGTCCTACCACAATCTGCGCCCGTAGGATCTCCTTCAGGGTACCCTGCACCGGCACCTGCAGTTCTGGCACCTACTTACCCCTGTCCCATGCCATCTGGACCCATGCTAGGTTACCCATGCCACATTCAGCTGGGACCAGCGTCGGTCTATGGTTGCTCAACGTCCATGGGACTGGCATCTGTCCCCTTTGATTACAAAGGTCTGCTCTCGACCTTGTGGTCTTTTATGCAGATGCAGGTCACTACCTCAAGAGGACCGACCCCAGCCACCCCTCAAGGGCCTCCTTTGGACCCCTTTCCCCAGCCCCTGTTCGGCCGGGCTCTAGTGCTCCTCACAACCCCAGGAATAGGCCTGACTTGGGGACAGCCGACCATACAGATGACTGTCAGTCCAATGTTAGTGGAGATGACAGTGCAGATGATGCAGACGCGAAAGCAGTGAGTCTACCTCTCAAGGTGTGGAATCCTCAGAAGGGGAGGAGACTCCAAGTAATGTCCCCAGATCTCCCCCCACCCCCGATGATCCCACCTTCAAGGCCATCATGAAGCACACTCAAGCTACTATGTGGTGGGAAGTAGAAGAGCAGGACCCAGAGCAGTGTCCGTTG
Organism: Neoceratodus forsteri; assembly: GCA_016271365.2. Taxonomy (NCBI): domain Eukaryota; kingdom Metazoa; phylum Chordata; order Ceratodontiformes; family Ceratodontidae; genus Neoceratodus; species Neoceratodus forsteri. Next base: position 768,414,081 of record CM028136.1, read on the forward strand.
GTGATTTACCTATGTCAGCCCGACACTTCTCCTGTGGTGGTCCCTCCAATCATAGATTCCTATAAGGATGCTACTCTGACTGCCTGGAACTGCCCCAACACGGTCTCAGCAGTGTCCAAAAAGGCTGATGGGCTTTACCATGCACCAGCTGGCAAACCATACTTTGGAGACCAGGCCAATGCTGATTCATTCATCATTAATGCTGCTCACGGCCAAACCAACAGGCCAAAACACCTCAGCTTTCTCTCACCTGACAGGGACTCTCGACAGCTGGATTAGATGGGCAAGCATGCTTTCTCCTCTCTGCCGTTCTGGTCATTCGGGCCATCAGTTACTTGGCCTACATGATGCAGTATCAAAATTCTCTCTGGGACCAGGCTAGTGATGCAGTCCTAGTCATGCCAGATGACCCTTCTAAGCAGTAGGCCCTCAAGATGGGCTCGGATGTCGGTACCCACATCCCAAAGGCTGCATACAATGCAGTAGACTCCTGTGGCCAAGCAGTAGCTGTAGGCATTTTTGTGAGATGTTGCTCTTGGCTAAGGGTCTTGGATTTCGCCCAGGACATGCAGTATAATATAATGGATGCCCCTTACAAAGGTTACAAACTTTTCAGGGGAGATGTTCAGGATGTCATCTCTGACCTCCAGGCCTCGGGACAGGCTCTCAAATCCATCCACACCATATATCATACCCAGCAAAAATCGAGGCAGTGAGCTCATTTTCATTGCTGCTCCCGCTGGCAAGCCCATTCCTTCTCAAAGCCCAGGGCAAGTGCAGTGCAGTGGCAGCCATTCCCTCTTCTTCCCCCACCCGTAGCACCCGAGGTGCAGCAGCAGCCCAGCCAGTGGCTGTTCCCAGCTCCTTGCCAGACCCCCCCCCCAGTCTCGTAGATCAGGAGGTGGTTGTAGGGGGTTGGTTCTCCCTTCATCTGGACAAGTGGAGGGAGATAACTACAGACAACTGGGTGCTGCAGCTCATCGAGCATGGCCACACTTTAGAATTTGTAGAGTGGCCTCCAGAAAAACCTCTGGGAGAGCCCTCTTACCCTGCTGGCCACATCCCCCTCATCCAGGAGGAAATTCAGGCCTCTTTTGCAAAAAGGCCATAGAGCCAGTCCTACAATTTCAGCAGGGCAGGGAGTTCTGCTCCCACTTCTTCCTGGTTCCCAAGCACACGGGAGACATTCAGCCCATCCTGGACTTAAGCGAGCTGAACCCTGTTCAGAGTACAAACTCTTCAGGATGGTCACCCTTCAGGGTTATTTACTCCTGCTACACCAGGGTGACTGGATCTGCTCTTTGGATATGCAGGATGCCTACCTGCATATCGGGATTTTCACTTCCCACTGACGCTTCCTCCGTTTCCACTTCAGGGAATGTACTACCAGTTTAGAGCTCTGCCTTTTGGTTTGTCCTCAGCCCCCAGGATCTTCACCAAATGCTTGGCGGTGGTGGTGGCTGCCTTGAGACAGCAGGGATTCTACATGGTCCTGTACCTGGGTGTTTCGTTGCTAGCTGCCCCATCCAGGCAACATCTCCTTCAAACTCTGGCTCATACCTGCAGCCTTTTCCAGGCTTTGGTCATCGTTATAAACATTCCAAAGTCATTTCTGATTTCCTGCCAATGCCTCTAGTACATAGGGGAGGTGCTGGACACAGCTCAAGGGATGACCTTCTTGCCCATAGGCAGTGCGTCTGATAACCCAGACCTGTCATCTTTATTCCAGCTGTCGTGTCCCCACAAGGGTTTTTCTGCGACTTCTAGGTCTCATGGCCACAGATATTGCCATGATTCCTCTTGCCAGGCTGCACATGAAAATTTCTCAGTGGACGCTGAGGGTTCAGTGGGACCAACACACGGACACCCTGGATCAACTGGTTATGGCCGCTGATCCAGTCAAGAAGATACTGTTGTAGTGGCTAGAGCCCAGCAACCTGCTTTGTGGGGGTTCCTTTTGTATTACTGTCTCTCAGCAGGTCCTTGTGATGGATGCCTCGAATCTCTGCTGGTGTGCTCACCTGGGAGTCCACCAAACAAAAGGGAAGTGGACCGATGTGGTGAGGAAACTCCACATCAGTGGCCTGGAAATTCGAGCAGTTCTGGATGCCCTGCAGGCCTGCCAGACAGAGGTCTCCCCGGGTCTGCTCTTGATTCAGATGGACATCATGTGCATAGTTTATTACGCAAACTAAGGGGGCTCACTCTTGTCTCCTATGCAGGGAAGTGATGAGTCTGGTACTGGGCCATAGAGCATGGTCTGGAGCTCTTGGCCCTCCCATGTTCCTGGCGAGCAAAACATTGTCTCGATCCAGAGCTGACAAGTGGGAACGTCTGACCTGACCTCAGTGATAGAAGATCTATTTGACGGGGTCATCCCGATTTGGACCTCTTTGCATCCCCACACAACACAACACAAAACTGACGTTTTTCTGCTCACTAGATCCAGAGCCTGGAGTTTTCTGGTGAGACGCATTGTCCCTCTCCTGGACAGGGAGGTATTTGTACACCTTTCCTCTATTCTTGCTCCTTCAACAGTTTCTGATGAAGCTCCAGATGGATGGGGCCACAGTCAGTGATCCTCATAGACCCTTCTGGCCTCATCAGATCTGGTTCCCATTGCTGCAGCAACTTGCAGTGGAACCTCCATTGTCCCTACCCTTTTGCACAGGCTTGCTGTCCCTGGAGCAGAGCATCTTGGTTCAACCGGACCTCAGATCTTTCCATCTTCATGTGTGTTTTCTGAGGACATAGCCATTGCCAGATTTGGAGTGTCTCCCAGGGTGACTGATGACCTGGTGGCAGCCAGGAAGCCCTCCACCAGGGCCACTTATTCTATGACATGGAAGCATTTTGCTCTTTGGACTACATTGCATCATTTAGATCCTTTCACCTGTCCAGTGGAGCAGATACTGGAGTTTCTTCAGTCCCTTTCAGACTTCAGCTTGCGATACTCCTTTATTAAGGTACATCGTTCTGCCACCTCTGCATACCATGTACCTGTAGATGGTCATTCACTGGCTCAACTTGATGTGTCTTGCACATTCTTGGGGCATTCTACATTTGAAGCCTCCAATCCATGATCCTGTTGCACTTAGGGACCTCACTTTTGTGTTGGAAAAGCTTGCACTGCCTCCCTTTAGATCTGGCGCATCTTGCAAGCTACACTTTCTGTCATGGAAAGCGTTATTTTTAGTTGCCATTATTTCTGCTCAAAGGATTTCTGAGCTTCAGGCCCTCATGTGTAGGGAGCCTTATTTGATTTTTCACAAAGACAGGTTATCTTTGCATACCAGTCCTAAGTGTCTTTCTAAGGTAGTGTTGGAGTTTACTTTGAATCAATCCATCCACCTGTCTGTTTATTATCCGGAGCATTCCAATCAAGGGAGGCATTGCTCCATACCTTGGATGTGCATAGAATTTTGAGGTACTATACACACCAGACTAAAGACTCTAGGAAGTCTTATCAGTTATTTGTTTCACCCCTGAGAAAGAGGGCACTCTGGTGTCCAAACTGTCTAAATGGTTAGCAAATTGCATTGTCTTTTGTTACCAGAAGTACGGCAAGGAACTTCCAGAAGGGGTTAAAGGCCATTCCACTAGGGGTATGGCCACCTTGGTAGCTTGCTTCAGAAATGTCACCTGCTGACATCTGCGCTGCTGCCACCTGGAACACTGTCCACACCTTCACCAAACACTACAGTCGGGACATCGCCTCTAGGCATAGGGCCAACTTTGACCTAGCTGTTCTTCAATGCCTCCTTTCATAGGCCATCAATTTTTACCTACCACCCAGACAGTGCTGCCAGAACTGCTTGGGACTGGGTCCTACCGGTGATGGCCTGCTGCAGGAAATGCTCTCGAAGTAAGATAGTACAGTTATGCAAGAACGTACCATAACAGTAGATCTTGGAGAGGATCTCTTGCAGCAGGCTCTGCTTTCCCTCTCTCCTTCCTTCCCCTTATCATGTCTCTCTCTCTCCTCTTTCATAGAGGTGAGCTTTCTGCATTTCATTTTCTATGCTCTTGGGATACTTCTGAATCCTCCTTGGTTCCCCCTTGTGGCATCCTGCTTTTGGTCTCCGGGAGAACTGAGAAAGGCGTAGGGGCCACCTGCCTTTATAGAATTGTCTGATGTTGGACGTGGGTGGCCCTCTCTAGTAGAGTGCTACCTAGAAGGTTTCTGCGTGATCCTAGTGGCTATAGTCCTACCAGTGATGGCCTGCTGCAAGAGATTCTCTCGAAGATCTACTGTTATGGTAAGTTCTTGCGTAACTGTACTGTCTTATGGGTTTGGGTCTCTAAGATCCCAAAATAGGAACACTTAAAAGATTAAGAATGTATGCACAAAACTTTTGTCTTCTAGATTGCTTTCCTGTTTGAGTTTACCATGATCAAAACCCATAAGACCATCACCCAGGCTGATTCATTTTTCCCCTTGGTTGAGATACGGATGAGGCACACTGAGTCTTGAGAAGGACGAAACTTGTGTCTATCTTCTATTTTCAGCCTTTGGGTGGGTGTGACTGGTCAGCCATTTGTCACCATGCACTCATGCTTGAACAGTACCCATTTTAATTTCTTTGTGGCGAGTTGCATAGTACAGCCCATGATGCTTTGCATTTTTGGGGTATGTGTGATTTTATATTTCTTTGTCTTTTAAAGTACATGAAAAATCCCCTGTGTACTATGTGGCAAAAAATATTACGAATGCTTAAATGTATAAAGAATGCTTCCTGGAAAGAAGTAATTGTGTGCCACTACTAACCTATCAGAATTCACTTTAGTATAATAAAATATTCAAAACCAAGTCAGAATCGGGCAAGTTACAAGCATAATTAAAAAGAAGTTGGATGATTTAGAATACGTAAGAAAATATGTATGGGCTCTGATTAAATACCTTAATAAGATGATATAAAGCATGTTGTAAATTAAAAAACCTTGGAAATTGACACTGAAAAGCAACTATCGGTAAACAATTTAGAAATTCTGTAACCAGGGGATTCATAACATAAGAAAATCAGCGATAGTGGAGAGTATCGGACCAGTGCTACGCTAGTAGCGTAAAACGTTCGTGAATACAGCGCATGCTTGTGCTTACTGTTGATGTCAGTTTGTTTGAGTGTGGGATTTTGCGCCCCATCTTTTTTTTTTTTTAACCGGGGGGGGGGTGTTGGGGGTGAAGCCCACCAACTCAAATAAACTACTAAAAATAACACGACTGATTTAAGACAGTAGCGTAACTTGTTGCCATGCTAATAGTGTAGGTCTGTTGATGGCCTGATACTATCCACTATCTCCGGAAAATCTCATTTAGCAGTGGACTGGCGAAGGCTGTTGATTGGAGATACAGTTCATGCATACATTGTTAATGACTCCATAAGGCTGTACACTACCCTCTGGTGCTGAAAGATCAGAAGGTTGTGGGTTGTAGCACCACACCAGGAAGTAGGTCGTTAGACAACACTGACACTGTACTGCTGCACTTTTAAGGTACTGTCTTTGGATGAGACGTTAAACCATGTCCCTTCTGCTCATCTCTTGGCTGTTCTCCAGGTGCAAGTTAAAAAGATCCCATGACACTTGTAGATTTCCCTTGGTGTCCTGGCTAACATTTTCCTACTGTCCGTAAAACACACAGTAAAACTGGCTGTATAGTCTAGAGATTAGAATAATGAGCTGTGAATAAGCTTGGTACATCCAGGATCCAGCAGACCTGGGTTTGATTCCCACAACCTCCACTTGCATACTGTGGGACTCTGAGCAAGTCACTTAACCACGCCAGTGCTCCCGGGTTGCCCCTGAAAACAAGCACTTGTGCCTAGTGGGCCTTACCCGGTTACCAAAAAGAATAAAAAAAGTCTAAGCATCCACCCATGAGATGCACTTGGAATGTAGCTGTGGCAGCTCAATTTATTTTATTTGTTTCCCAGGTGAGTGCACTGATCCTGATTGTTTTCAGGCACAGACCAGGCCATGAAGATGGCAGAAAGTTGCATGCAATACAGAGCACCAGTACACCAACAGGCATTTCTACACAGCGTCTCCTTTCCTGGTCAAAAATTACAAATAAAGACACTGACACAACCCTGCAAACTAAGGGTTGTTTGATCAAGTGTGCCTGATTTTACATGGCTTAAAGAGAAAACTGCTGTTGTAATGTCACTTGTGAACAGGTAGATTATTTTTGAAAAAAGAAAAAAAATGCATTATCTGAAATATTTAAAAGATCTGTAACTAGAGAAAGCAACATGCTGTAAAAATATTAAACCTAGTAGATAACTGCTCCTTGGATTAACAGGTCTGGAATTGAGCTTCATTGTGAATACTTTTAATCATTGCTGTGCCACAGACTGATCTCAGTCCAGAATTCTTGTATGTTCTAATTCTGTTGGCAGCCTAAGGGTTAAAACAGCCGTTTTTATTACAGTGACAGTTTGGTATTTTAGTATGTCAAAGCAATCGATCGACTAATAGGGACCCTATTAGTCGATAGATCGCTTTGACATACTAAAATCCCAGCACTAAAGGGTATAAATATGTTTGAAAATACCAGCCCCATAGAACTGAAAGGGGCATGCTCACGCAGCCTTCGTTTTGTGACATCACAAAATAGGGCTGCATGGGCCAACGTGGGGACATGTTTTTCAGATCGGGAAGTAGGTCTTTTTTTGGCCACTATACACATTTACAAAATTACGAGGGATGTAACTTCTTCTATAGATGGAATTTTTATGCCAAACTTGAGCAGCGAGCTACTGATCTGGTAAGGCATCTAACGGGCTGGGTCAGGCAGCTACTAGAAACCTGCTCTTTAAATTTCCTTCCTGGTCCAGATTGTTGCTGATCCCTGAGAGTGTAAATCTCAGGCTGCTTCGTCACTCTCCATTGCCAGCTAGACTATTATTCAAAAGTGAGACACAGGCTCTAGCTCAGCAGCTGCTAGCAGTGTGCTGTAAGTTACCAGTGTGCCATCGACAGGCACCATCCCATCACTTTCACAAGGAGACTATGAAACAAAATTCTTGACCTTGAGACTACCATTGCAGAGGTGGACCTGGATCTGGTGGCCGTAACAGAGCCATAGTGCACTGACAACCACAGGTGGGAAGTGGCCATACCGAGCTACAGTTGCTTAGAAAAGATGGGTCGGGGAGTGGTTTTGTATGTAAAGGGGGAGGTATTAAGACCACAGAAGTAACAAGGTCACAGTGGGGAGAAGGAAGGGTTTCATGTTCTTTGAGTTGGCATGGAGACCGGGTATGGGGCCTTTATACACATAGGGGTGATGTACAGACCTCCAACACAGGAGGAGGAGGATATGGATAGGGTTTGGGGGACATAGTCAAAATGGCAAAGGGGGAAGTAATAATTACGGGTGAATATACCAGCTGTGGACTAGAATATCCAGGCTGCAGCCACAAATAGGAGTAGGGTCATCCTAGACTCCCTGCATGGGGCATTTGTCAGGCAGCTGATTACAGATTGTAGCAGGGATGTGGCAGTACTGGATCTGGTACTTGAAACAGGGACAGCATTGCAGACGTCACAGCGGCTACCCCCCTGGGTTCAAGCGATCATCATACAGTGTGGTTTGACGTGGACTGGGCACGAGAAAAGAAAAAAACTCACTAGGAAGAGGGTCCTGGCCTTCAGGAGAGCAGATGTTAAAAGAAATGAAAGACTATCTCAAGAAATACCTTGAAGGGTGGGATGGGGGTATGGGTGGAGGCACAACAGAATAGAATAAACCATTGCCCTGGTCCCCCCATGTTGGCCACCAGGCCACTTCTTCCCCAACCCCCTTCCACTTTAACCCATTGCTATCATGGTAGACTCTCCTATCCGCATATTGAAGATATCTGTGCTGACATGCAACAAATGCACCCTATCTGGCCTGTGCCAGCCACTGTCATTTCAGGGTGTGACACCACAGTAAACTTACCTGTTTGTGCCAGTGCCTTCACATGCCTGTTCATAGCCTTTCTTGCCATGTCCAATGCTTTCGGGTTACCTGTATTCCTCCAAACCCACTTGGAAACTATACCTGACCATGTCATTTTTACTCCCTCCCACATCTGCTGAATGCTGCCAGTGTCCCTTACTATCTGTCTTAAGAGTTCTATCCATGGCATCTGTGCAAAGTTGTTCAAACAACATGAAGTCTTGCTATATTATGACAACTGCAGTATGACCGCAGGTTAGAACTGCTCCGGAGGTGAAATAGTTAACTTTCCATGCAGGCATGGAACTTAGAGCGCGAGCTCGGTTGAAAACTCTGTCTGTTGTGCTTCAGAGGTAAACTGTCAGATTCTTTACTCCGCCTCACTGAACAGTTGCTCCAGAGATTTCTCCTTCTGCTCGGTTCATTTTGTCGGTTTTAAAGTATTATTTTTCCGTTTTTAGCCGAAATTAAACCGCAACCGGTCGGTTCAAGCTCTGTCTGTGGTAATGTAAGTAATAGATAGGTTTTACATTAGTTTTTCTGTGTGGAACTTGTAATTTATCGGTTCGGTTTGAACCGATCAGGTTGTATTTAAATCATCTAGCCCTTTTTTAGAGTGCAGTTCCCGGTTCTTATCGGTTCTAAAAAAAAACGGATTTCATTACGTTTTTTCCACGACCCGTGACACGTTGGGAACCATAAGGGTGTCTTGTTGTGGATTGCCATAAATGGGCAAGTTGGTTAGGCTGGCATTATGTCTGAGAAACCCAAAGAAAACCAGACCCACTGGTTTCAACACTGTAGTGTTTGTGGGAAGCTTTTGCTAAGGCTGACCCACACACCACATGTGTCTATTGTCTGGGGTTTGACCACCTCAATTCAGACTGCCAGATTTGTCACAATTTCCTTGCTGCCACCATAGATAAGAGAGTTTGTAGGCTCAGAGAAAGGGAGGCCAAAAAGTCCGCTGACCCGGATGGCCAGCCCGAACCGGAAGGAGTGCCCTCTGACCAGGGCGATACTTCCTCGGGCAAACGAAGAGCTGGTTCTGAGGAGCCGGTTCCATCAAAAAGGGCTAGAAAGTCAGCTAGTTTAGAGCCAAAAGTTCTCTCCCCAACTGCTGAGGAAATAGCTAAAGCAATTAAAATTGTACAGTCTCTCTCTCCGGTTCCGACCGAACCGACACCTTCTGGTAAGCTGTCTGGTTCGGCTGGTTCCACCGGTTCAAGATTATGATTTTGAGGATTTTTATGAACCAGGGGAAGGGGAAGAGGAATATGAGGAGAGTGAATATGGTTTTGAAGATCTGGATGTGCCCATTGATCCGGACATCTCTCCAGATAGACCCCTAGGGGTTTCTCTTCCAAGACTTTCTGAGTCCCCTTCTCATTTCATGTTTTATAAAAAAGTTGCTGAAACTCTCCAGCTCCCTGTTGAGGAAGCTGTTGATGACCAGGAGGAGCCAGACTATGTAGAAATGATGGATATTCCAGAGTCTAGGAGACTGTCTATTCCTTTGCATAAATCTTTTCGGAAACAGACAGTAAAAGTTTTAAAAACTCCTCACACTATACCTCCTGTGGATAAAAGGATGGACAAGAGGTATACCTTATCAGGCTCAGACACTGATTTCCTCACTCAGCAATGCAGCCATGTGGGGGTAGTGCAGGCTGCAGCCTGTGACAAGGCTAATATTCCCCTAGCTTCACACCCCCCTGAGAAGGACTCTAGGGAGATTGATGCTATGGCAAAGAAACAGCACATGGCAGCATCTTTGGGGCTCAGACAAGCAAATTATATGGCTTATGCTGCTAGGTACCAGAAATCCAGATGGGATACTGTGCTGGCCCTAGCAAAACAAGTCCCTGACCAGCTTGCCAGGGAGCTGGAACAGGTGGCTATGGATGGTATTGAGGCATCCAAGGTGCAATTTCATGCTGCAGGGGACTCTAATGATGTTTCATCAAGAGTCATGGCTACATCTGTGGCACTTCGCAGGATGGCTTGGCTCAGATGTACTACCCTGTCTCAGGACACCCAGTCCAAGGCCATGGATTTTCCTGTTAGGGAAATTCTCTGTTTGGGGAGCAAACAGAGAATTACATGAAGAAATGGATGAATATAGGACCACCTATAGGAGTGCACAGGCCAAGGAAAGGCAGGCCACTCCTCAAAAGCAGCTTCCTAGAGGCAGGGGCAGGCCTTTTCATAGGCCTTTTTACCAAGCCCAAGCTTCCTCCTCTTCCGCCTATGCCCAGAGGGGGTTCTTTAGAGGGAGAGGCAGACGGGGTACAAGCAGGTCTGCTTCCACGCCTCAGCCCAAAGCTCTGCCAAACAGGCACCCTGATGGGATTGCCAGTGCTGATTCTCCTCTACCTGTAGGGGGCAGGCTGGCTTACTTTGTCCAGGACTGGAAGTCTTTAACATCAGACAAGTGGGTCCTGGAAGTAGTAAGCCAGGGACTGGTTCTCAGTTTCAAAAAATTTCCAAAGCTGAGAACCAGATCTTTTCCACCTGCAACTCCATCAGAGGCTCTTGCCTTAGAGGCAGAGGTCTCTACCCTCCTGGCTCTCAGAGCTGTGGAAAGGGTTCCTCCCCCTACACCAGGGCAAAGGTTTGTACTCCAGGTACTTCCTTACCCCAAAAAAGACAGGAGAATGGCGGCCCATCCTGGATCTCAGATATTTAAACAAGCACCTTTTAAAGCCAAAGTTCAAAATGGTGACTCTGGGAATTATCCTTCCCTCTCTAAGGCCAGGGGACTGGCTAGCTTCCCTGGACCTCAAAGGATGCCTATTTCCATATTCCTATCAGAAGCTCCCATCGAAAGTACCTCAGGTTCGAGCTGCCCTCAGGCCACTACCAGTTCAGAGCAATGCCCTTTGGCCTCACTTCTGCCCCAAGGGTATTTACCAAATGTCTGGCAGTAGCAGTTGCCTACCTAAGAAGGCAAAAGATTGCCATCTTTCCTTACCTGGACGATTGGCTCATAGTAGGCCAGTCACCAGACCAGGTCAAATTACATCTCCAGATAACGCAGCAACTGCTTACCTCTCTAGGTTTCCTTCTGAATCTCTCAAGTCAGTTCTGGAGCCTGTCCAGCTTCTTACCTTCATAGGCGCAGAGCTGAACACACAGGAAGCCAGGGCTTTCCTTCCTCTAGACAGGGCAAAGACCCTGGTCTCCCTGGCCTCCTCATTTACCCTGCAGGTCTCCCGGCCAGCAAGGCATTTTCTGCAGCTCCTAGGGCACATGGCTGCTTCCACAGCGGTTGTGCAGGGAGCAAGATTTCAGATGAGGGACATCCAGTTCCATTTGAGAGCTTTTTGGTCTCAAAGAAAGGATCCTCTTATCAAGTTGATCCCAGTAACTTGAACCCTGATCCAAGCCCTACAGTGGAGGCAGGATCAGACCAATCTGAGACAAGGGGTTCCTTTTGTCACTCAGTCTCATTCTCTAATCCTTACTACAGATGCATCCCTCTTGGGCTGGGGAGCTCACATGGGCGACCTCACCACCCAGGGTCTGTGGTCTCCCCTAAGAACTCTGCTCCACATCAACCTGTTGGAGCTCAGAGCAGTTTTCTAGCACTTCAAGTTTTTCCAAATCTGTTCAGAACAAGAGTATTCAGGTCAGAACAGACAACACCACTACAATGTGGTACATCAACAAGCAAGGGGGCACTCGGTCTACGGCCTTGTGCACCAAAGCGATGAGATTGTGGTCTCTGGCTTACTCCCTCAACATCCCTCTTACGGCAGTTCACCTCCCAGGCAAGGACAATGTCCTGGCAGATGCTCTCAGCAGGATTTCCCAGGGCCACCACGAATGGTCACTGGATCCCCTGGTCTTGGGAGTAGTATTTGCCAGATGGGGCACCCCGCAGATGGATCTTTTTGCAGCCCCAGACAATCACCAACTTCCTCTTTTTTGCTGCAGGCCCCCAGTGTTGGGCTCTCTCCCGCTGGATGCCTTAGCCCTCAATTGGGAGGGGAAGTTTCTCTATGCCTTTCCCCCCTTTCCTCTCCTCTTCAAAGTGCTAGTCAAAATCAGATCCCAATTCTGCAGGGTCATTCTGATAGCTCCGGATTGGGCCAGTCAGCCCTGGTATCCACTCCTGCTGTCCTTAGCAGTCCATCCTCCCCTGTGCCTTCCCAGGAATCACAATCTGTTAACCTGTGCCCAGGGAAGGGTCTGGTACCCGAATCTCAAATCTCTCGATCTCAAGGCTTGGTTCTTGAAGAGTTAGAGTTTGCTGATTTACACCTTTCCCAAGGTGTAATGGATATATTGAAGGCCTCAAGGAAACCTTCCACTAGGGCTACTTACAATTCCAAATGGAAAAGGTTTTCCATATGGTGCTCGGAAAAGCATATTTCCCCAGTCTCTGCTGATCTTCCCACAGTCCTGGATTATATGGTCCACCTGAATTCTTTGGGGCTGAGACCAGCTACCCTCAAGGTGCATTTGGCAGCTGTGTCTGCTTTTATTTCAGCAGGTAGATCCTCTTCTCTTCAAACAACATGAAGTCTTGCTATATTATGACAATTGCAGTTTGTCCCACCATTAGAACTGCTCCGGAGGTGAAAGAGTTAACTCCATTCCATGAATGGAACTTAGAGCACGAGCTCTAAAGAGAAGCTCTGTCTGGGTAGTTTCAAACCTAAACTGTCAGATTCTTTACTCCGCCTCACTGAACAGTCGCTCCGGAGATTCCTCCTACTGCTCGGTTCATTTCTCGGTTTAAACAGTGTTTTCTCAGTTCAATTTAACAGAGAATAGTTTTATTTTAACCGCAAAACCGATCGGTTCAAGCTCTGTCTGTGGTATCGTAAGTAATTCATGTTTTAATTCTGTGTGGAACTTGTAAAGGTTTATCGGTTCGGTTTTGAACCGATCAGCTTGTGTTAAAACTTGAAGTATTTAAACTTGTGATTTTAGAGTGCAGTTCCCGGTTCTTATCGGTTCTAAAAAAAATGGATTTCATTACGTTTTTTTCCAATACCCGTGACACGGTTAGGAACCGATAAGGGTATCTTACCTGGCACTGCCGTTAAAAGGGCAAGTTTTTTGGTTAGGCTGGCATTATGTCTGAGAAACCCAAAAGAAAAAACGAGCCCACTGGGTTTCAACACTGTGATGTCTGTGGGGAAGTCTTTGCCAAGGCTGACCCACACACCACATGTGTTTATTGTCTGGGGTTTGACCACCTCAATTCAGACTGCCAGATTTGTAAAAATTTCCCTGCAGCCACCCTGGAAAAGAGATTGGGCAGGCTCAGGGAACGAGAGGCCAAAAAGTCCGCTGACCCGGATGGCCAGCCCGGTTCAGTGCCAACCGAACCGGAGGGAGTGCCCTCTGACCAGGGCGAGACTTCCTCGGGCAAACGAAAAGCTGGCTCGGATGAGCCAGTTCCAGAAAAGAAAACAAGAAAGTCAGTAGGTTTGGAGCCCAAAATCCTTTCTCCAACTGCTGCAGAGATAGCAAGAGCTATTCAGATTGTCCAGTCACTTTCTCCAGTTCCATCCGAACCGCCTCTATCTGGTAAAAGGTCGGTTCAGTCGGTTCCATTGGTTCAGGAATATGATGTTGAGGAGTTTTATGAACCAGAGGAGGGGGAGGATGATTATGAACAGTATGAATGTGACTTGGAGGGTCTGGGTGTGCCCATTGAACCGGACATCTCCCCAGACAGACCTTTAGAATATCCCCCTATGCTTTCTGAGTCCCCTTCTCATTTTATGTTTTACAAAAAAGTTGCTGAAACCCTCCAGCTCCCTTTGGAGGAAGCTGTGGATGAGCAAGAGGAGCCTGATTTTGTAGAAATGATGGATATACCAGAGTCTAGGAGATTGTCTATTCCTTTGCATAAGTCATTTAGGAAGCAAACAATAAAAATTTTAAAAACTCCTAATTCTGTGCCTCCTGTGGATAAAAAGATGGACAGGAGGTACACACTCTCAGATCCTGATACAGAATTCCTTTCTCAGCAATGCAGTCATGTTGGAGTAGTTCAGGCTGCAGCCTGTGATAAAGCTAATATTCCCCTGGCTTCACATCCTCCTGACAAGGATTCCAGGAAGATTGATGCCATGGCAAAAAAACAGTACATGGCAGCGTCCTTGGGACTCGGGCAAGCAAATTATATGGCTTATGTAGCAAGGTATCAAAAATCTAGATGGGACACAAATGACTATGAATAGATAGGTCACTGACAGAGCAAAGGCCGATGGCACATTTATAAGGTAGAAAAAGAAATGGGCAGACTGGATGGGCCTTGCGGTCCTTATCTGCCGTCAACTTCTATGTTTCTATGTTATGGGTTTAGCCAAACAGGCCTCTGGCCACATTGCTAATGAGCTGGAGCAGGTGGCTGCCAATGGCATTGAGGCTTCTAAGGTGCAGTTTCATGCTGCTGTGGATTTTAATGATGTTTCCTCTAGAGTCATGGCCACATCTGTAGCTTTTCGTAGGTTGGCCTGGCTCAGGTGTACTAGCTTGTCACAGGATACCCAGACTAAGGCTATGGATTTTCCTGTGGTGGGAAATTCTCTGTTTGGGGAGCAGACAGAGAATTATATGAAGAAGATGGATGAATATAGGACTACCTATAAGAGTGCCCAGGCCAAGGAGCAGCAAGCCACTCCTCAGAGGCACACCCCCAGGGGTAGGGGTAGGCCTTTTCACAGGCCTTTTTACCAAACTCAGGCCTCCTCTGCTTATGCTCAGAGGGGGTTCTTCAGAGGCAGAGACAGACGGGGTGTGGGCAGGCCTGCCCCCACCCCTCAGCCTAAAGCACCTGCCAAACAGGCACCCTGATGGGGTGCCCAGGGCCGATTCTCCTTTACCAGTAGGGGGCAGGTTGGCTTACTTCAGTCAGAACTGGGTGTCTCTATCTTCAGACAAGTGGGTTCTGGAAGTAGTAAGCCAGGGTCTGGTTCTCAGCTTCAAAAAGTTCCCAAAGATGAGAATCAGGTCTTTTCCACCTGCAAGCTCTTTAGAGACCTTTACTCTAGAAACAGAGGTCTCAACCCTGTTAGCTCTCAGAGCGGTAGAAAGGGTTTCTCCCCTACACCAGGGCAAGGGTCTGTACTCCAGATACTTCCTTACCCCAAAAAAGACAGGAGAATGGCGGCCCATTTTAGACCTCAGATATCTGAACAAACACCTTTTGAAACCAAAGTTCAGAATGGTAACTCTGGCAATGATTTTACCCTCTCTAAGGCCAGGGGACTGGCTAGCTTCCCTGGACCTCAAGGATGCCTATTTTCACGTCCTAATCAGAAGCTCCCACCGAAAGTACCTCAGATTCGAACTGCCCTCAGGTCACTACCAGTTCAGAGCAATGCCCTTCCGCCTTACCTCTGCCCCAAGGGTATTCACAAAATGTCTGGCAGTAGCAGTTGCTCATTTAAGGAGGCAAAGGATTGCTGTTTTCCTATCTGGATGACTGGCTCATTGTAGGCCAGTCCCAGAACAGGTAAAATCTCACCTGCAAGTCACCCAGCAGCTTCTCACCTCCTGGGCTTCTTGCTAAATCTATCAAAAGTCGGTTCTGGAACCAGTTCAGGTGCTCACCTTCATAGGTGCAGAGTTGGACACAAATCTGGCCAGAGCCTTTCTTCCCTTAGAGAGGGTAAGGAACTTGGTGGCTCTGGCCTCCTCCTTCACTCTGCAGGTCTCTCGACCAGCAAGACACTTTTTGCAGCTCCTGGGGCACATGGCTGCGTCCACAGCTGTAGTGCAGGGAGCAAGATTTCAGATGAGGGACATTCAGTTTCACTTGAGAGCCTATTGGTCTCAGAGAAGAGACCCCTTTCAGTTGGTCCCAGTGACCAACCTTGATCCAGGCCCTCCAGTGGTGGCAGGATCAGAGCAATTTAAGATTGGGGGTTCCCTTCATTCCTCTTTCTCACTCTTTGACCCTCACTACGGATGCTTCCCTCCTGGGGTGGGGAGCCCACATGGGCGACCTCTCCACTCAGTGAGTGTGGTCCCCCCAGGAATCTCTGCTCCACATCAATTTGCTGGAACTCAGAGCTGTCTTTTTAGCACTTCAAGCGTTCTGTGCTTCTGTTCAGAACAAAGTGGTACAAGTCAGAACAGACAACACCACAACAATGCGGTACATCAACAAGCAGGGGGGCACTCGGTCTTCGGCCTTGTGCACCGAGGCAATGAAGTTGTGGTCTCTGGCCTATTCCCTGAACACTTCACTCATAGCAGTTCACCTTCCAGGAAAGGACAATGTCCTAGCAGATGCTCTCAGCAGGATTTCTCAGGGCCATCACGAATGGTCTCTGGATCCTCAAGTACTGGGATAGTTTTTGCCAGATGGGGCACCCTCAGATAGATCTTTTTGCAGCCCCAGACAATCACCAACTTCCACTGTTCTGTTGCAGGCCCCCAGTGTTGGGCTCAGTCCCCTGGACGCCCTTCTCCTGGATTGGGAAGGGAAGTTTCTTTATGCTTTTCCCCCCTTCCCTCTCCTATTCAAGGTGTTAGTCAAAATCAGATCCCAGCCTTGCAGGGTGATTCTGATTGCCCAAGATTGGGCCAGGCAGCCCTGGTACCCACTCCTTCTGTCCCTTGCAGTCCCATCTCCCCCTGTGTCTCCCCAGGAATCACAACCTGTTAACCTGTGCCCAGGGGAGAGTTTGGTATCCGAACCTCAAATCCCTCAACCTCAAGGCCTGGCTCTTGAGGAGTTAGAATTTGCTGACCTACACCTTTCTCAGGGTGTTCTTGAAATCCTAAAGTCTTCTAGGAAGCCTTCCACTAGGGCTTCTTATAATTCTAAGTGGAAAAGGTTCACCATTTGGTGTTCTGGGAAACATAATTCCCCAGAATCTGCTGATTTGCCCATTGTGTTGGACTACATGGTCCATCTTAATTCTTTGGGCCTGAGACCAGCTACCCTGAAGGTTCATTTGGCAGCTGTCTCTGCTTTTGTTTCAGCAGGAAAGCCATCCTCTCTTTCCGCTCACCCTGTATTTTCCAAGTTTTTTAAGGGATTACTTCATACTAATCCACCTTTTCAGGATCCGGCCCCTGCCTGGGACCTTAATGTTTGCATTGCCCAGTTAATGCAACCCCCTTTTGAACCTCTGTCTTCTGCAGAGCTTAAGTATCTAACTTGGAAAACTGTTTTCCTAGTGGCTATCAATTCTGCTAGATGCATAAGTGAGTTGCAAGCCTTGTCTGTAGAAACTGACTTTATTTCTTTCCACAGGGATAAGGTAGTCCTCTGGACTAACAGGAAGTTTTTGCCTAAGGTGGTTTCAGATTTCCATCTTAATCTATCTCCCTTCCAGTGTTTTTCACTGAACATTCCTCTTCTGGTGAGAGGAGATTGCACAGTTTGGACGATAAGAGGGCCCTAAGTTACTATATAGAACGTACCAAGGGTCACAGGTTCGAATCCCTCCAACTTTTTCTCACTTATGGTGAGGTCGGAAAAGGGAAACCTGCCACTAAGAGATCAATTGCCAGGTGGATTGTCTCTTGCATCCAATTTTATCAGAAACTGGGGAGAGATCCCCCCTCTGGCCTGAGGGCTCATTCTACCTGAGGTACAGCCGCGTCTATAGCTGCTGCCAGAGACATCCCTATCTTAGAGATATGTCAAGCTGCTACCTGGAAAACGGTACACACTTTCACCAAGCATTACTCCCTGGATGTCCAGGCTAGGAGAGATGCTCGGTTTGGCACAGCTGTGCTTCAGAGCCTATTCCTAAGTAGGTTCTGTACCTCTCCATGGAGGTACTGCTGTAGTTCAGTAATTGTCATAATATAGCAAGACTTCATGTTGTTTGAAAAAATTACTCACCTTAGTAATGTTTCTTCTAATGGAGTCTTGCTATATTATGACCTCCCCAGCCTGCCCTCTCAGAACTTCTACTTGGGTATGGGTGGGCAGCCTAGTGTGGGCACTAGTTTATGCCCATTATATGTGTTTCACCCTTCTTGGGGTTTGGGTGTGGTGTTTTTCATTTTTCCTTATATTACTTATATTGTTAAATTATACTATTAGTTCTGGTCCCCTGACTTGAGTCTTTGGTGTTGGGACCAGCAATGGATGTTAATATTTAGGTAGCCAGTTGGCTAGTGTAGGTTACAGCTTCCACACAGACCTTAGTGAGTTTTTGCTCGTAAAGATCTGACAGTTTAGGTTTGAAACTACCCAGACAGAGCTTATCTTTAGAGCTCGTGTTCTAAGTTCCATTCATGGAATGGAGTTAACTCTTTCACCTCCGGAGCAGTTCTAATGGTGGGACAAACTGCAATTGTCATAATATAGCAAGACTCCATTAGAAGAAACAACATTACTAAGGTGAGTAATTTTTTATTTCAGCTCATCCCGTTTTTTCCAAGTTTTTTAAGGGGTTGTTGCTCACCAACCCTCCATTCAGAGATCCTGCCTGGGATCTTAATGCTTGCATTGCTCAGCTTATGCAACGCCCTTTCGAGCCCTTGTCTTCAGCTGAGCTCAAGTACTTAACTTGGAAAACTGTGTTTCTGGTAGCCATCACCTCTGCCAGACGCATAAGTGAATTACAAGCATTGTCAGTGGAGCAGGGCTTTATCTCTTTTCACAGAGATAAGGTGGTCCTTCAGACTAACAGAAAGTTCCTGCCTAAGGGGGTTTCAAATTTCCACCTTAATCAATCTATTTCTCTTCCAGTGTACTTCGCTGACCACTTCTCCTCTGGGGAGAGGAGGCTGCACAGCCTAGATGTGAAGAGAGCCCTTAGTTACTACATAGAGCGTACCAAGGGTCATAGGTTTGACTCCCTCCAACTGTTCCTTACCTATGGCGAAGTTGGTAAAGGGAAGCCAGCCACTAGAAGATCCATTGCCAGGTGGATTGTCTCTTGTATCCAATTCTGCTACGAGAAGTTGGGTAAAGTTCCTCCCTCAGGCCTGAGGGCTCACTCTACCAGAGGTACAGCTGCTTCTCTGGCTGCTGCCAGAGACATTCCTATTCTAGAAATATGTCAAGCAGCTACCTGGAAAACAGTTCACACTTTTACCAAGCATTACTCCCTGGACATCCAGGCTAGGAGTGATGCTCGGTTTTGGCACAGCCGTGCTTCAGAGCCTATTTCCTAAGTAGGTTCTGTCCTCCTCCATGGGGTACTGCTGTAGTTTGCATTGTCATAATATAGCAAGACTTCATGTTGTTTGAAGAAAAAATTACTCACCTTAGCAATTTTGTTTCTTCTAATGGAGTCTTGCTATATTATGACCTCCTCCTGCCTGCCCCTCTCAGAACCTCTGTTTTGGGATGTGGGTGGGCAGTACAGGTTGGCACTTTTTGATGCCCACCTTGTTGTTTTCAGCTACCTTTTTGGGTGAATTGGTGTTGTGTTTTTGCATTTTTTGGGGTCTCCTGACTTGAGTCTTTGTTTTAGGCCAAAAAATGAGTGTTTATGTTAGTAGCCAGTTGGCTAGTGTAGGTTTACAGTTTCCACACAGAACCTTAGTGAGTTTTAGCTCGTAAAGATCTGACAGTTTACCTTTGAAGCACAACAGACAGAGTTTTCCACCGAGCTCGCGCTCTAAGTTCCATGCCTGCATGGAAAGTTAACTATTTCACCTCCGGAGCAGTTCTAACCTGCAGTCATACTGCAATTGTCATAATATAGCAAGACTCCATTAGAAGAAACAACATTACTAAGGTGAGTAATTTTTTCTTTCCTCCCAAATGAATCACCAGGATGTCCAGCCTTGCACCATTCTTTCCCAGATGCCACAGCTGCGGTAGCAACTGTGCTCAGTGCATGCCCCTCAGCCCAAACCAGGATACTCTCCCTCTGTTGACATCTGCCCAATGTAAATCAGGCCATGGTTTCTCTCTGCAGCCTACCCCTGTGCCTGGGTCACTGCACCCTGCTGTTGCCCAGTGGGCTACCCCTGCACCTGGGCCACTGAATTTCCTTTAGGTTCCCATTGCCCCAGACCCCCATATTAGCCTCCAGGATACCCTCCTTGGCCCACCTTCCACGTTGGCCTATTGCTATCATGCTAGCCTCTCCTATCCGTCCTTGAGGCCCAGCTGCCATTCTCACTGCCACTCTTCTTTCTGCCCAACATATGAAAGTGTCCACATGCCCACACTCCCATATATCTCACCTGGGTGCAACAGAAAGGAACAAGGTCAGAATGCCCTGTACTTGCCAGAGGCCCACCTACCAATACTCTTGAATACCTTCGCCTGAAAGTCCTGCCATGGCCACCGCACCTGATAACGCCCCAGTTCTGAACGGATGTGTACTGAACTCAGCTGGGTTCAAACCCATGACTTCTAGTGCCTTCTTTAACACTGCTGCTACCTAGTCACTGGCTTGCCATTACCATGCATTGAGTACCCCGTCTCGCTGGCCTGACCCCCAGCAAATCTGCACCCACAGCCTCTTTCGTCCATCTTAAATTTTTTAATGTGTATGCTTGCCCCCTCCTTCCTCTTCTGCACATCCTTCCTCTGCCCTGTACAGCCTTTGTCCTGCTCTCATGCTGCCCTGGCAGCCACCTCACTAATCCCGAATGCCCCAAAGAATAGCAGATTAAATGTGGTGGCAAATAACCTAACTTCGTAACCTGTGGAGCATACTTAGGGTAGAATTCCTATTACTTTGCTCATTAAACTAATGATCATAGGCTACCATTTTTCCTGTACCCTCAGTATGGCCCACCCCTTTGGCACCTTTTCTTTCAATGAGTCCTTAATGCCCTTAAGGTTGCTGACTATTGAAATGGCCGTTGTGGTAAACAGATCCCGGCTAGGGGCAGCCACAAGGCTTGCCTGATCTGTTTAGGCCCCGACAACTGCCAATATTGTCAGAAGTTTAACAGCAAAACTAGACTCCGCAGGGCAAATGCTTTAAAGGCATACCTCCTCGAGCAGAAAGTAGCTGCCATGCAAAAGTCCCTGTCGGGTCCTAGTTCATCTTCGCCTGCTAGGGAGTCTCCCCATAGAGAGAAGACCCCAGGAAAACAATCAAAGGACAGGCCCTGATCAGAGTCCCTCCACAAGTCTCCCTCCAGGCATCCTTCGACCTCCAGTGGGAGTTCAGGGTCTGTTCCCCCCCCCCTTCGCAGGAAACTAGCACCCACAGATCGTCCTCCTTTAAACCCAAGGACAAGTCTTCGTCATCCTGATACAGCCACACTCTGGTTCCCCTGGCTTACCAGCCCCAAAAATCCTCACAGGGCCAGGTCCAGGAAGGGCAGTCACCTTTTGTTAGGCTCAAAGAAACCCGCGGCTCCATAGGATCCTCTGACAGACACAAGCAGCCAGACAACTCCAACCAGCGACAGGAGGTCGTTCAACAGCGGACGTCTCCTACACCGTGTTTGGCCACCGGAACTCCTTTCAACAAGGACAGACATCCCCTGGCCATAATTCTTGCACTGGACAGTAGGCATTCACCCCAGAAGGGACAGTCTCCTGACAGGCATTCCACAGAGGCCGACCACCCGTCTGACATCCCCCAGATGACCGGTCACTGGACCAGGTACACACCACACTGGATCGGATGACCATTCTCCCAGGGAGCCAACCCCCCAGCCTGATGCAGCAGGGGCAGCCTCCCCAGCAGAGATCCCAGTACCGGACACCCCCCAAACGCCCAGTCTGTCAGCCCTTCCACTGCCTCAGCCAGTCATCCCCCTGGCGGACATCAGAGCACTGTTTAATTCATGGTGGAACACCATCAAAGAAGACCTCTATAGGACTCCAGAACCGGTTCCTACACTTCCACCTCCCCCTCCACAGGATGAAGGTGTGGGAGAGGGATCACTAGCCCCAAGGGCAAAAGGGAGAGGAAATATTCCCTGACCCCTGATTCTAGCAGCCGCTCCACTCCCACTTCTGGGGAAGATGCAGGAGTCCACTCCTCGGATGATGACTTAAGGTCACCCTCGCCAGATACCAAAGATACCCCCAGCTTTCTGCTGGACAACCCTACATTCCTAGATATCATGTGGCACATACAGACCTTGTACCAATGGGACACTGAAGAACTCAACCCAGAAAGGAAACTTCTGACGAAGTCCTTGGGGAAGAAGGAACCAAAATGCCTCGTCATCCCCCCACTTGTGGAGCCCTTCCAAAACATGGCCAAACTAGTCTGGAAGAGACCCTCATCCACACTAGCGGTTCCCTGCAAGGCTGACCTCCTGTACAAACTGCCCAAAGAGCAGTTTCTGGTGGAACATCCAAAGGTGGACTCCATGGTTTTGGCTGCAGCACACAGCAGACAGTCTCAACCAAAACACCTTCGTACATAGCCCCCAGATCCAGAGTCAAAACAATTAGACCACTGGGGATGGAAGGTCTATTCGTTGGACACCGGAGCCATTATATTAGTAAACTTTGTGGGCTATATGGTCACATATGAGAAATCACTATGGGAAAAGACTATGGAGCTTCCCAAGTCCCAGCCAGACTCTGACGCAAAAAATTAACTGCTGGCTTCTGCTCAGGCTGGTCTGGATGTCGACAAGCACGTCTTGAGATGCTAGTATGATTTGGCTGATATGGCAGCTAGAGCAGTGGCATCAGGTGTCTGTCTCTGTAGGTCTGTAGCATGCCTGGCTTCAGGCAACATCCTTTAGGCAATACCTCCAGGACGCTAGTCTGGACGCCTCCTTCCAGGGTCCAATCCTCTTTGGTCAAGAAGTGGAAGGGATCATAAAGGAACTCCAGAATTCGGGTAAGGCAATTGCGGACGTGCATAAATTGTACAAGTCTGAACCTCAACATGCCCGTAAGCTTTCTTTTCATAAGCAAAGTCAACAGGGAAGCCACTCTTACCAAGGCAAAGGCTTCAAATGCCGTAAACAACCCATGCAACCAGGAGGCCAATGCTCCAAACAGTCGAAAGTCACCACCCCACAAGGAACTGCATGACTTCCAATGCCCCCCTTCCCAGTCATCAGTCTTGGAGGGGAGAACAGATAGGAGAGAAATTCTCCCTCTACCTGCAAGAATGGTCCACTCTAACATCCGACCAGTGGGTGCTACAGATTATCCAGATGGGTTACGCCATCAAGTTCCTCAGCGTTCTCCCAGACAATTCACCTGTGGCATCCCACTGTTCAGCAACACATGCCCTTCTCCTGGAACAAGAGATTATTTCTATCCTCCTGAAGAACCATTGAGGCAGTCCCAAAGTCCCAGCAAGGCAAAGTCCTTTACTCCCATTTTTTCTTGGTGTCCAAGAAAATTGGAGACCTTCGCCCTATTCTAGACCTCAACCACCTGAACGAGTTCATCCTATACAAAAGATTTCAGATGATGACTTTGGAAAGCCTGTTTCCCCTCCTTCACCAGGGGACTGGCTATGTTCTCTGGACATGCAGGATGCCTATATGCACATAAAGATCCTGCCTTTGCATAGAAACATAGAATTTGACTGCAGATAAGGACCGCTTGGCCCACCCAGTCTGCCCATTTCCCTACCTAATGGATAAGCTGCAGATCCTAGTTAACCAACAGGCTACTTCTTCCTACCCCCACCCCCTAGAATTGCCTTATGGCTGTCCCATGCATGCTTGAATTCAACCACTGTTTTTGATTCCACAACCTCCTCTGGAAGGCCGTTCCATGCATCCACAACCCTCTCTATGAAAAAATACTTCCTTAAATTACCTCTGAGCCACCCCCCTCTATCTTCAAATTGTGCCCCCTTGTTCTTGCACACCTCTTTTTTTGAAAGATGCTACCCTCTTGGACTTTGTTGATTCCCTTGAGGTACTTGAAAGTTTCTATCATGTCCCCCCTCTCCCTCCTTTCCTCGAGGCATTACATATTAAGCTCCTTAGGTCTCTCTTCATATGTCTTCCGGTGCAGACCCTGCACCATTTTCGTTGCCCTCCTCTGGACAGCTTCCATCCTGTCTATGTCTTTGTGGAGATTGGGTCTCCAGAACTGCACGCAGTACTCCAGATGGGGTCTCACCAGCTGTCTGTACAGAGGGATAATAGCTTCCTGTTTTTCTACTGGTGATGCCTCTCCTATGCATCCCAGTATCCCCCAGCCTCCTTGCTGCCTCTCACATTGTTTGCCCACCTTTAGGTCATCTGATATGACTACCCCAGGTCCCTTTCCATTTTTGTTGTTGTTAGTATCTCACCCCCATTGTGTACTCTTCCCTGGGTTTTTGTTTCCCAGGTGCATTACCTTGCACTTCTTAGCATTGAATCTAAGCTGCCATACATCTGACAATTCCTCTAACCTTGCCAAGTCCCTTCTTATCCTTTCCACCCCTCCTTGTGCATCAACTCTGTTGCAGATCTTTGTGTCATCTGCAAAGAGACATACTTTTCCTTCCAGTCCCTCTGCAATGTTGCTTATAAAGACATTGAATAGGACCGAACTAATACTGAACCCTCGTGTACCCACTAGTAACCCCTTTCTTCAGAGTGGACTCCATTTACTATTACTCTCTGTGTCTATTCTCCAGCAATTCTTTACCCAGGCTGTCATCTTGGGACCCACTCCCAGGCTGGCTAACTTGTATATTAATCTTTGTGTGGGACTGTGTCAAATGCCTTCATAAAGTCTAGGTAGGCCATGTCCACAGCCCCTCCTGATCTACTACTTTGGTCACCCAGTCAAAGAAATCTATCAGATTTGTCTGGCATGACCTTCCCACTGTGAATCCATGCTGCCTTGGGTCCTGTACCCCTCTGGCCTCTAGATACTCGACAATTCTTTCCTTCAGAAGTTATTTCCATCATTTTCCCTACCACTGAGGTTAAACTAACAGGTCTGTAGTTTTCTGCTTCTGCCTTGCTCCCACTTTTGTGAAGGGGAATCACATCTGCCCTCCTCCAGTCCTCGGGTACCACCCCATCCTCCCATGATTTGTTAAAGAGGGTAGTCAGTGGTGTCACTAGTTCTACCCTTAGTTCTTTTAGAATTCTGGGATGAATCCCATCAGGCCCCATTGCTTTGTCCACCTTCAGTTTTAAAGTTCTTTCAGAACCCTTTCTTCTGTAAATGGGCTGGTATCAACTTCCGTATCCAGAGTGTTTCTACTGTTTGTTTAGGTACCTCCCTCTTCCTTTGTAAATACTGAGCAAAATATTTGTTAGTATCTCTGCCTTTCACAGTCACCCTCTGCCCACCCTCCTCCCTCCCTCCCTTTATTAAGCCTGACTATCCCTCCCTTGGTCTTTCTTCGTTCCCTGATGTACCTATAAAAGGTTTTATCCCCCTTCTTAACTGAGTTGGCTATCTTTTCCTCGGTTTGGGCCTTTGCTGTTCTGACTGCCTTCCCAGCTTCCTTTTGCTTTAACTGATACAGTTCTCTGTCCTGCTTCTTCTGTGATTCCTTGTACTTCCTGAATGCTTTCTTTTTCTCTTGAACCTTCACTGCCACTTCCTTTGAGAACTATAGTGGTTTCTTACATCGTTTCGTTTTGTTTATTTGATTCACACAAAGGCTTGTTACCTCTGTGATGACAGTTTTTATTATTCCCCATTGTTCTTCCACCCCTCCTTCCTGCCCATTTGCTAGTGTATTCCTTAGGCACTCACCCATTTTGGCAAAGTCAGCCCTCCTAAAGTCCAGTACTTTTGCCTTTGTATGGCTTGACTCTATTGCTGTGTTTATTGTGAACCATACTGTTCGATGGTCGCTAGTTCCCAGATGGCTACCCACTTCACATCTGTGATCCTCTTCATCTCCATTTGAGAGAACCAGGTCTAAGATTGCTCCTCTCAAGTGGGCTCCAATACTAGTTGTCTCAAGGCATGCCCCTGTAGGGCATCTAGAATAACCCCACTCTCAGTAGTGGCTGCTGCAACTGCACTCTAGTTAACATCTGGCATATTCAGATCACCCATCAGCAATATCTCCCCTTTTCTGCCATTCTAAGTATACTTTCTATCATTTCCTTGTCCATTTCCTCCCCTGAGAAGGGTCTGTATACAACCCCTGTGCGAATGTGGTGCCATTGCCGGTCTCCAAATTTACCCACAGTGCTTCTTCTCCTCCCTGTTTACCCTTTTGTTCTGTTGCTTTGATTCCTTCCCTTATGTAAAGAGCTACTCCTCCTCCTCTTTTACCCTCCCTGTCCCTCCTGTAGATAGTGTATCCTGGTATGTTTACGTCCCAGTCATGGTTTTGTGTGTACCATGTTTCTGTGACTGCCACGATATCCAGATGTTCCTCCTCCATCAAGGAGGAGGAACAGGAAGTTTCTGCGCTTCCGGTTCCAGGATGAGTATTACCAATTCAGGGTTTTGTGCTTCACCCTTTCATCAGCCCCAAGGGTCTTTATCAAGTGTCTCATGGTAATTGCGGCAACGTTGAGGAGAAGGGGTCACTTTGTCTACCCCTACCTCGACAATTGGCTAATCTCCGCACCCACAGAACACCAGCTATCGAGCACTCTGAGAGAGATGGAACAGCTTTTCCGGTCTCTCGGAGTCACCCTGAACTAGCCGAAATCCCAACCCTGGCCCTCCCAATGGCTTCAATACATTGGAGCAGTGCTCGACACTCTACAAGGCAGGGCTTTTCTTCCTGCAGACAGAGTACTCTGCCTTTCAACACTAGCTCGTAGAATCCAGTCAGTGGATCAAGTACCTGCCAGAGTAGTCTTGCAGCTGTTGGGTCACATGGCTGCAGCCATAGCCACGGTCCCCTTCTCACATCTCAATATGAGAATTCTTCAGTGGCACCTCAGGGTCCAATGGGATCAGGGTTCGGATGAGTTGGACTGACCTATCTGAATCTCAGAAGTGGTCCAGCGCTCCCTCGAATGGCAAGATCCAGATCACCTAGAATAGGGTGTCCCTTTTCAGAGGCAAAGTCCAATGCAGGCTGTCACAATGGACACCTCAGGATTAGGCTGGGATGCTCACCTTCACGAGCATCAGACGAGAGGATTGTGGTCTGCCAAAGAAAGGTCTCTCCACATCAATGTATTGGAGATGAGGGCAGTTTTTTTTACACCCTTCAGGCTTTCCAGGATCAGCTCTCCCAGGCTCCTCTGGTAATCCAGTCAGACAATACCGCGGTAGTCTTTTACCTGAACAAGCAAGGGGGAACAGGATCATGCCCTCTTTGCAGAGAGGCCATGAGAATCTGGGACTAGGCAGTAGAACGCGATCTGTTCCTAGTTGCGGTCCACGTGCCTGGCATTCAGAACGTTCTCGCCAACAGACTAAGCCATTCAAACAACATGAAGTCTTGCTGTATTCTGACAAATTGCAGTGAGGTCCAACCTTTGAACTGCCCCGGAGATGAAAGAGTTAACTTTCCATGCCAGGCATGGAACGCTGAGCTCGAGCTTGGTTGAGACTCTGTCTGCTGCTGTTTGAACTCAAACCGTCAGATTCTTTACTCCGCCTCACTGAACAGTCGCTCCAGAGATTTCTCCTTTGCTCGGTTTAATTTGTCGGTTAAAGTACCGTTTTTTTCGGTTTTCAACCAAATTTAAACCACAACCTATCGGTTCAGTCTCTGTCTGTGGTATTTGTGAGTACTAGATAGGTTTATATTGTTTTTCTATTCTGTGTGGAACTTGTAAACGTTTCATCGGTTCAGTTTGAACCGATCAGGTTGTTTAAAAATCTTTACTTCTACTTTTAGAGTGTGGTTAGCAGTTCTTATCGGTTCTAAAACAGATTTTATTACTACGGTTTTTCCACGACCCTGCTGCGGTCAGGAACCGATAAGAGTGTCTTGCCTGGCGATTGCCATTAAAGGTAAGTTTTTGTTAGGACTGGCCATGTCTGAGAAACCCAAAGAAAACCGGCCCACTGGGTTTCAACACTGTAGTGTGTGGGGGAAGTCTTCAGGCTGACCTCACACCACCTGTGTTATTGTCTGGGGTTTGACCACCTCGATTCAGACTGCCAGATTTGTAAAAATGTTCCTGCAGCTTCCCTAGAAAAGAGAGTTGGTAGGCTCAGGGAAAGGGAGGCCAAAAAGTCCGCTGACCTGGATGACCAGCCTGGTTCGGTTCAAACCGAACCAGAAGGAGTGCCCTCTGACCAGGGTGAAACTTCTTTGGGCAAAAGGAGAACCGATTCCGAGGAGTCTGTTCTGGTTAAGAGAACAAGAAGGGATAAATCAGCCGGTGTGGATCCAAAAGTTTCTTCTCCAACCGCTGATGAAATAGCCAAAGCGATAAAAATTGTTCAGTCGCTATCCCTGGTTCCGACCGAACCGGCACCATCAGGAAGGCGCTCGGTACGGCTGGTTCCACCAGTTCCGGATTATGATTTGGAGGAATTTTATGAACCAGAGGAGGAGGAAGGAGGAGAGTATGAGGAAAGTGAATGTGATTATGAAAGTCTGGATGTGCCCATTGACCCGGACATCTCCCCAGACAGACCTTCAGGAGTGTCTCCTCCTAGGCTTTCTGAGTCCCCCTCTCATTTCTTGTTTTACAAGAAAGTGGCCGGAACCCTTTAGCTTCCTATGGAAGAAGCTGTGGATGACCAGGAGGAGCCTGACTATGTGGAAATGATGGATATCCCAGAGTCCAGGAGGCTGTCTATTCCCCTACACAAGTCTTTTGGGAAACAGACAATAAAGATTTTAAAGACTCCTAATTCTATACCTCCTGTGGATAAGAGAATGGACAAGAGGTATACCCTGTCAGGCTCAGATACGGAGTTCCTTACCCAGCAATGCAGCCATGTTGGGGGTAGTGCAGGCTGCAGCCTGTGATAAGGCTAATATACTCTTGGCTTCGCACCCCCCCAGATAAGGACTTCAGGAGGATTGATGCCATGGCAAAGAAGCAGTACATGGCAGCATCCTTGAGACTCAGGCAGGCCAATTATATGGCCTATACAGCTAGATATCAGAAATCTAGATGGGACACTGTAATGGCTTTAGCTAAACAGGTCCCTGGCCAGCTTGCCAAGGAGCTGGAGCAGGTGGCTGCTGATGGTATTGAGGCATCCAAGGTGCAATTCCATGCTGCAGTGGACTCCAATAATGTTTCATCTAGAGTCATGGCTACATCTGTAGCCCTTCGTAGGATGGCTTGGCTCAGATGTACTAGCCTGTCTCAGGATATCCAGACTAAGGCCATGGATTTTCCTGTTGTGAGTAATTTTCTGTTTGGGGAGCAAACAGAGAACTACATGAAGAAAATGGATGAATACAGGACCACCTATAAGAGTGCTCAGGCCAAGGAAAGGCAAGCCACTTCCTCAGAGACAGCATCCCAGGTGCAGGGGTAGGCCTTTTCATAGGCCTTTCTACCAAGCCCAGGCCTCCTCTTCTGCTTATGCTCAGAGGGGGTTCTTTAGAGGGAGAGGCAGAAGGGGTACAAGCAGGCCTGCTTCCACCCTCAGCCTAAACCCCTGCCAAACAGGCACCCTGATGGGTTTGCCAGGGCGATTCTCCACCACCTGTAGGGGCAGGCTGGCTTACTTTGTCCAGGACTGGATGTCTTTAACATCAGACAAATGGGTCCTGGAAGTAGTAAGCCAGGGACTGGTTCTCAGCTTCAAAAAATTTTCAAAGATGAGAACCAGATCCTTTCCACCTGCAAATCCTTCAGAAGCACTTGCCCTAGAGGCAGAGGTCTCTTCCCTCTTGGCTGTCAGAGCTGTAGAAAGGGTTCCACCCCTACACAAATGGAAAGGATTGTACTCCAGGTACTTCCTTACCCCCAAAAAGACAGGAGAATGGTGGCCCATCCTGGATCTCAGATATTTAAACAAGTACCTTTTAAAGCCAAAGTTCAAAATGGCGACTCTGGGAATAATTCTACCCTCTCTAAGGCCAGGGGACTGGCTAGTCTCTCTGGACCTCAAGGATGCCTATTTCCCTATTCTCATCAGAAGCTCCCATCGAAAATACCTCAGGTTCGAGCTGCCCTCAGGCCATTACCCATTCAGAGCAATGCCCTTCAGCCTAACCTCTGCTCCAAGGGTGTTCACAAAATGCCTGGCAGTAGTAGTTGCTTTCCTAAGAAGGAAAAGGATTTCCATCTTCCTGTAGCTGGACGACTGGCTCATAGTAGGCCAGTCCCCAGACCAAGTCAAGTCACACCTGCAGATAACTCAGCAACTGCTCACTTCTCTAGGTTTCCTTCTGAATCTTTCAAAGTCAGTTCTAGAGCCTGTTCAGCTCCTCACCTTCATAGGCGCAGAGCTAGATACAGAAAAGGCAAGAGCCTTCCTTCCCCTGGACAGGGCAAGGACCCATATCACACTGGCCTCTTCATTCACCTTACAGGTGTCTCGACCAGCAAGGCATTTTCTGCAGCTCCTGGGGCACATGACTGCTTCTACAGCAGTGGTGCAGGGAGCAAGATTTCAGATGAGGGACATTCAGTTCCACTTGAGAGCCTTTTAGTCTCAGAAAAAGGACCCTCTGACCAAACTGATCCCAGTGACTCGAACCCTGATCCAGACTTTGCAGTGGTGGCAGAATCAGGACAATCTAAGACAGGGAATTCCTTTTGTCACTCAGTCTCACTCTTTAATCCTTACTACAAATGCCTCCCTCTTGGAGTGGGGGGGGCCCACTTGGGAGACCTGACCACCCAAGGGTTGTGGTCTCCTCGGGAATCTCTGCTTCACATCAATCTGTTAGAACTCAGAGCAGTGTGTCTAGCACTTCAAGCTTTTTTCACATCTGTTCAGAACAAAGTAGTTCAGATCAGGACAGACAATACCACCACAATGTGGTATATCAACAAGCAAGGGGGCACTCAGTCTACGGCCTTGTGCACAGAAGCAATGAAGTTGTGGTCTCTGGCCTATTCCCTGAACACCTCCCTTACAGCAGTACAGCTCCCAGGCAAGAACAATGTCCTGGAAGATGCCCTCAGCAGGATATCTCAGGGCCATCACGAATGGTCACTGGATCCCCTGGTTTTGGAGGTGATCTTCTCCAGATGGGGCACCCCACAGATAGATCTTTTTGCAGCCCCAGACAATCACCAACTTCCCCTCTTTTGATGCAGGCCCCAGTGTTGGGCTTAGTCCTCCTGGATGCCCTGGTTCTCAATTGGGAAGGGAAGTTCCTGTATGCTTTTTTCCCCCTTCCCTCTCCTGTTCAAGGCACTAGTCAAAATCAGGTCTCAACCCTGCAAGGTGATTCTGATTGCTCCAGACTGGACCAGACAGCCCTGGTACCCTCTCCTGTTGTCCTTAGCAGTCCACCTTCCCTTGTCTCTTCCCAGGAATTACAACCTGTTAATCTGTGCTCAGGGGAGGGTTTGGTACCCGAATCTCAAATCTCTCAATCTCAAGGCCTGGCTCTTGAAGAGTTAGTTTGCTGATTTACACCTCTCTCAAGGTGTTATGGATATCCTCAAGGCTTCTAGGAAGCTTTCCACCAGAACCACTTATAATTCCAAATGGAAAAGATTCTCCATATGGTGCTCTGGGAAGCATATTTCCCCAGAGTCTGCTGGCCTGCCCACAGTCCTGGACTATATGGTTCATCTGAATAGCTTGGGACTCAGACCAGCTACACTAAGAGTGCATCTGGCAGCTGTCTCTGCTTTTCTTTCAGCTCACCCTGTATTCTCCAAGTTTTTCAAGGGATTGCTTCATACCAATCCGCCATTCAGGGACCCTGTCCCTGCTTGGGACCTTAATGTTTGCATTGCTCAGCTTATGCAACCCCCTTTTGAGCCTTTGTCCTCAGCAGAGCTTAAGTACTTGACTTGGAAAACTGTTTTCTTGGTGGCCATCACTTCTTCCAGGCACATAAGTGAGTTACAAGCCCTGTCAGTGGAGCCTGATTTTATCTCTTTCCATAGAGATAAGGTGGTCCTCAGGACTAACAGGAAGTTTTTACCTAAGGTGGTTTCAGACTTCCACCTTAACCAATCTATGTCTCTTCCTGTGTTTCACTGACCATTCCTCCTCTGGTGAGAGGAGGCTGCACAGTTTGGATGTGAAAAGAGCCCTTAGCTACTACATAGAGCGCACCAAGGGTCACAGGTTTGACTCCCTCCAACTGTTCCTTACTTATGGTAAGGTTGGTAAGGGAAAACCTGCCACTAAAAGATCCATTGCCAGGTGGATTGTCTCTTGCATTCAAGTTTGCTATGAAAAACTAGGTAGGATTCCACCCTCAGGCCTGAGGGCTCACTCTACCAGAGGTACAGCTGCTTCCCTGGCTGCTGCCAGGGATATTCCTATCTTAGAGATATGTCAAGCAGCTAGAAAAAGTTCACACTTTTACCAAGCATTACTCTCTGGATATCCAGGCTAGGAGTGATGCTCAGTTTAGCACAGCAGTGCTTCAGAGCCTATTTCCTAAGTAGGTTCTGTCCCTCCTCCATGGAGGTACTGGCAGTAGTCTGCAATTTGTCAGAATACAGCAAGACTTCATGTTGTTTGAAGAAAAATGACTCACCTTAGTAATGTTGTTTCTTCCAATGGAGTCTTGCTGTATTCTGACCTCCCCCCCGCCTTCCCCTCTCAGAACCTTTGTTTTTGGGATGTGGGTGGGCAGTAGCAGTGTTGGCACTCAGGAGGTGCCCCACCTTTTTATTATTACCCTCTTTTACTTTGGGTGAGTGGGTGTTGTGTTTATTTCATTTTTTGGGTTTCCTGACTTGAGTCTTTGTTTTGTGACTAAAAAATCTGTTTATTATATTTAGTAGCCAGTTGGCTAGTGTAGGTTTACAGCTTCCGCACAGGACACTCAGTGAGTTTAGCTCGTAAAGATCTGACGGTTTGAGTTCAAACAGCAACAGACAGAGTCTCAACCGAGCTCAACCTCAGTGTTCCATGCCTGGCATGGAAAGTTAACTGTTTCATCTCCGGGGCATTTCAAAGGTTGGACCTCACTGCAATTTGTCAGAATACAGCAAGACTCCATTAGAAGAAACAACATTACTAAGGTGAGTAATTTTTTCTTCTCTGTCACTGAACCACAAGTGGGAGTTGCTGCAGGATGTAGCAGAGGACCTATTCGTAAGATGGGGTTGTCCCGAGCTGGACTTCTTTGCGTCTCAGCACAACGTCAAAGTACCAAATTTCTGCTTGCTAGATCCAGAGCCTGGTGTTTTCTGGTGAGATGCATTATCCCTCTCTTGGGCAGGGAGGTTCCTCTATGCCTTCCCTCCCTTCCTTCTGGTTCAGCAAGTACTGCTCATATTGCAGTTGGAAGGGGCCAGGATGATCTTGGTGTAGCCCCTTTCTGGCCTCATCAGAACTGGTTCCCACTTCTTCAGCAGTTGGCCACGGACCCACCCGTGCCACTGCCTCTTTCCACCCACTTGCTCTCCCAGGATGGGGGGGTGCTAGTCCACCCATCCCTACGATCCCTTCACCTGCATGCTTGGATCCTGAAGTTTAAGCAGAAGAGAGACTGGGAGTTTCTTAGAGGGTGGCAGCAAGGAAACCCTCTACCAGGGCCACTTATGCCATGAAGTGGAAGCAATTCTGTCTCAGGGTGGCAGCCTGATCTTTGGATCCTCTCCAGTGCTCCATCAAGTTTGTCCTAGAGTACCTGCTCCACCTCCTTGACAGGTCTTAGTTATTCATCTATCAGGGTGCATCTTTGCACAGTTTTGAGCATATCACGATGCTCTTGGAGAAAGGACTCTAGCACAGCTCGACATTTGTAAGACATTCCTCCAAGGAGTCTTGCATATTATACCCCCCTGGAAGGATCCAGTCCCTCCATGGGACCTCCTGTTTGTTTTAGAAAAGCTCACCCTGCCTCCTTTTGAACTGGCCACGTAAAGCGAGCGATGTCTCCTTTCTTGGAAGACGTTTTTAGTTGCCATTACTTCAGCCCGGAGGATTTCCAAGCTTCAGGACCTGATGTGCAAGGAGCCTTACATTGTTTTTCTTAGGGATAGGGTGCAGCTTCGTACAAATCTCAAATTCCTACTGAAAGTTGTATCCACTATGACTCTGGACCAAGACATTCAACTTCTGGTCTATTACTCAGAGTTCTCCAACAGGGGGGAGGCCTTGTTACACACTCTGGATGTTCACAGAATTCTCCATTATTACTTGGACCAGACTCCTTCTGTCCAGAACATGGACCAGTTGTTCGTGGCATTTGCAAAGCACAAGACAGGGGACCCTGTCACTAAGCAAACATTAACCAAGTGGTTAGTAAATTGCATTTCCTTCTGTTAGCATCACGGCAAACCCTTACTGGGCCCAGTTAAGGGTCATTCCACCAGGGCTATTGCCACCTCTTTTGCTTCTCTAAGGAATGTAACAGCGGCAGACCTATGTGCCGCAACCACCTGGAGCACTGTCTGTACCTTCATTCAGCATTACAGTGTGGACATAGCCACTAGGAGGAGAGCAGGCTTCGGTTTGGCTGCTCTTCAGGGACTGCTGTCATGAGAGAGTGATCTTGTTTGTCCCCTCACAGTCATTCCTTCTCTCCTCTGATCTGGGCCTTTATTTGGGTACTGCTTGGGACTCAGTCCTAATGGTATTACCTGCTGCAAGAGCTCCATCTCAAAGTCGGATAGTACAGTTACGTAAGAACTTGCCTTAACAGTAGGTCTTCGAGAGGAGCTCTTGCAGCAGGTGTTTTTCCCACCCTCCATCCCCCAGGTCAGTTTGTACCTCTAACTGTTTCTCTCTATAGTGAGAGTTCCTTCTTGGCTCTCCATTATTTACCAACCGGGTCTCTGGCGGGGAACTGAGATGGTGCTTGGGGCCCTCCCCCTTTATATCACGTCTGATGTCTGGTGTGCCCGATGTTGGGGGCGGCCCCCCACTACAGACTGCTAGCTAGAAAATATTTCCACGTGGTCCTAACTCCTGCGTCCTTAGTCCTAATGGTATTACCTGCTACAAGAGCTCCTTTCAAAGATCTACCGTTACAGTAAGTTCTTACGTAACTTTACTTTCATCACGTCTTAGATGAGAGTTCCATAGCAGGGATCCAAAATCTGGATGGGGGATAACATATGTTTTGTACAACTACATTATTTCTTGAGATTAATGAGCATTGAATAGAGCGGACCAACCTATCTGTGATTTTTGTGACATGGTTGCATTGGTCAGTTGAGGATAGATCTTTGTTTACTATTACCCCCAATTCCCTTTCTTTATCTGCAGATTTAAGTATTGCCCCTCAGAGATTATATGAAAAGTTTGGGTTGTTATAACCAAAATGCCAAACAGTGCATGTTTGAAGGATTAAAATTCATTCTGTTCATGGTTGGCCATTCAAATATCAAGTTTATTATTTTTATTTAAATTTTGATGACTGGGTGAGACAGTCAAGCCCCTTTTTCTGGGGCGACCCAAGGAACAAAATGTTTCAAGCATAAGAAAACAGACAGATACAGATAATTATGTACAAATAACATTGGACAGTTACATACATTCATGGACTAAACTAGTCATCCCATTCATTGAGAGACAGTACAAATTACAGATGACAGTTGCAGCATAGGTGAACAAAACAGTAGGATTGATACGAGCATACAATATAATCGTAGTAGCCGGCTAATACATAAGTGCAGAGTATAGACAATTGGCTGTGTACAGACTCATAGCCCTAGACATTGATCATACACACCAGGAGAGTATAGGTAGCAGGTGGAGAAGTTTAGAGAAGATTAGGTACAGTTCCCATTCCAGACAGGAGGCTTGTAAAATATTTCCCTATATTGTCTTTTTAAGAGAGTAACGGTCTTGCATGAGACTAGTGAGTGTGGGAGATCATTTCACTTTTGTGGTGCTGCGAAGGAAAAGGATCTTCATCCAACAGCTAGGCGAGTCTTGGGCAGACCCAGCATCGGGAGGTGTGAGGACCTCCATGTTAGTGGGAAGGGTTTCAGGGTTAGTAGGTTAGATATGCTCGGAGGAGGTGGGAGGTGTGTTAGCTTGAAGGTGGCACAGTATAGCCTAGAGGTTAGAGGAATGAAGTGTGAACGAGTTTTATACATCCAGCAGATCAGACCTGAGTTTGATTCTCACAACCTCCACTTGCATACTGTGTGACTCTGAGCAAGTCACTTAACTGCCCAATGCTCCCAGGTCGCCCCTGAAAACAGGCACTTTTGCCTAGTGGACCTTACCCGGTTACCAAAGACTAAAGTAAAAAAAATATATACATACATACATACATACATACTGGGAAGTTAAGTCTGGCCATAAAAGATGGCCAACCCAAATTGTTCAGTACGTCACAGTGATGTGCGCAAGCTGGGGCCTTAATAGCAAATTGGGCAATTCTGTGATAGGCACTTATAGGCACTTTTGAGTTTGTTCAGGAGTGTAGTCTTAGAGGAGTGAATTATAGAGGCACCATAGAAGAGGCCTGGGAGATGGGTGGCAGAGGCAATAGTGCTTGCACTACTTGAGAGGTAGGGAGCAGTACTATATAGAAGGCCTAGTTTCTGATTAATAGCCTTAGTGACACAGGTTATGTGTTCATCGAAGGATAGACGCTTGAAAAGTACTACACCCAGGTATCTAAAGGAGGTAACATTTTCGAGTTGAATGTTAGTGGATGTTTCAAAGCAGGTATGGTGGAACAACAATGATTTAGTCTTTTTTGTGTTCAGAACTAGTAAGTTATTTTTAAACCATGTTTCTACAGTCTGAAAGTCATTTGTTAGGTCAGAGTTAATACTTGAGATGTCACAGGAGGACCTGTATAACATGGCATCATCTGCATATAGCTGAACTGATGCCCCTTCACAATTCAGAGGAAGGTCATTAATGAATATTGAGAATAGGAGAGTCCCTAGGATTGATCCCTTGGGAACCCCATTGGTGATAGGAGATAAGGTTGAGATGGTACCAGCTCATTTGACACACTGAAGCCTATTCTCTTAAGTAGTTAGAGACCCAAGAGAAAACGTTTTTGTCAAGACCAAGGTGACGAAGCTTACAGATGAGAAGTGAGTGGTTGACTAGGTCAAATGCCTTTGTTAGGTCAACAAAGACTACACCAGTGGCTTTGCCTTGGTCCATTGCCTAGAATATATCAGTGCTGACCCTCAGGATAGCAGCTTCTGTCCCATGTGATTTCCAAAAGCCATGCTGGTTACTAGTGAGGGCATTGGTCTGTTCAAGGTAGAATGATAGTTGATTATAAAATATCCTTTCTTGGATTTTAGCAATTGGACACAAGATAGATATGGGTCTGTAGTTTTCAATAAGGTTTTATGTATTGGGACAACAAGTGATGTTTTCCATTTGTCTGGGATAATTTGCGTGAGGAAGGATCTACTGATTAGGCAGAAGATCGGGTAGGCAAGTGCAGGTGCTCCTATTTTAAGAAATGTGGGTGGTAGGGAGTCAACCCCTGGTGAACTGTCAGGGTTAAGTCCCCTTAGCAATTTAAAGACCTCTTTTTGGGGGGTAGTTTTTAAGTGAAAGAATAGGTGTGGAAATTCCGGGTGGCTAGCTGGTGGCACTGAACAATTAACAGGAAGGTTGGTTTTTTAGGCATCAAGGTCTGTAAAGAAGTGATTCAGCCCTACCGCTATCTCCATGGGTGAGGATAGTGTGGAGCCTTTTGCTGTCATTGATTGGGGGAAGATCCTTTCATTACCCTTTAGGAGCATGTTGATTTCCTTCCAGAAACATTTGGGGTTGGAAAGGCGTTGTTCCTGTAGTGATAGGAGATGCTCCCTTTTGGCTTTGCCTATCTTAGATTTACAAATATCGCTTAGCTGGCGGTAGATGTTCCAGTCAGAGTGGAGTCTAGAGATTTTGAAGGCATGTCATGCTTTGTCATGAGAGCGCATGAGGTGCCTCAGTTTCTTTGTGAGCCATGGAGAGTGGGCACCTTTTGATCTTCTTAGTTTGTGGGGAGCATGGTAGTCAATGATGGAAGTGAAGGTATTGGCCAGATATTCTAATGCTAGGTTTATATCAGGAAAGGAGGTTATTGGTGACCAGTCAGCTGCAGCAAGGCTTGAGCAGAAGGCTTCAGCAACAAAGTTGGTTAGGTCCCTAGTTTTTATGGATTTTTTGGGGGATGCGGAGAATTATTCTTCCAGATGCAAAAAGTCGGGGAATGGTCACTGAGTGAATCAGGGAGGATTCCAA
This sequence comes from Neoceratodus forsteri, assembly GCA_016271365.2. Taxonomy (NCBI): domain Eukaryota; kingdom Metazoa; phylum Chordata; order Ceratodontiformes; family Ceratodontidae; genus Neoceratodus; species Neoceratodus forsteri. Next base: position 768,452,021 of record CM028136.1, read on the forward strand.
TGGCCTTAATAGAATTTGGATTATTAGTTGATATCCAATCTAGGAGAGTGTGCTTGCCTGACTTCATATTCAGTCTTGTGGGATTGTTGAGGAGTTGCTCCAGTTTAGTGTCCAGTAGGGCAGCTTGGTACTGTGCTTTGAGAGGCCCAAACTGATTCAGGTTAAAGTCATATTATAGTGTCTTTCTTAGGGAGGGAGTCCAGACTAGTGAGGAATTCGGACTAGGAGGATGCTTGATTCAGGGGTAGATAGATGCACCCTACTTTTACATTCTTGACTTGGCCAAGGGTGACTGTGATAAAGATGTACTCTGCTGCCGAGTTGATCTCCAAGTCAGTTAATTCATTGATTACCAATCCATCTCTAGCATAAATTAACCCCCCCTCCCTTTCTGGGGACCCGGTCCCGTCTGTAGTAGGTATAGCCAGGAAGGGTGACCTTGTGAGATAGTATGGATGGTTTTAACCACAATTCGGTAATGCAGAGGATGTCTGGTTTGTAATACAGTATTCAGGATTCCAATTCTGCCATTTTCCCCCTAATGCTCTGTATATTCATGTGCACTATTTTGAGAGCTTTGAAGCTAAGCCAATTAGGGCAGGAGTTTAGGGGATCAGGAGTTGCCCTCATTGTGTGGTTCAGTTTTTGCCTCTTACTGGGTCCCAGGTTTAGTTCGACATCGTCTGACAGTAGTAGGAGTCATGAGCAGGATTGGGGAGAGGAAGGGCCGAGGAAGGGTAGTTTGTATATTCGTTTGGAATGCTGCAGGAGGAGGATGGTTTTATTACACTGGGCCAGGGTTAAGGTAAGGTGAGGGAAAGACCTCTGTGGGCAAGGGGGCAATAAGTCAAGGGTGCTGGGTGGTGATAATCTTAAAGTGGAGGGTGGCACAGATTCAGGGTTTGAGATCATATCTGCTGGTTGCAGGTGTGCCAGGAAGGACAAGCAAAAGAGTAGTCCTTTGGCGAGAGGGAACATTGTGATGCAGAAAGAAGAAATAAGACCAGGGAGGAAGAGGGATGATGTGTGATGTAGGATAACACTACTAGGCAGCTAACAACCAGAGGGATCTGGTGAGCTGTGTGCATCAGCATAGTACTGGGATCAAGGTCTCTGCATCCTAATTGATGGCAGGAGGACCTAAGGCTTGTCAATAGGACTCTTCGTAAGGGAGGAAGTTATTGAGGAGAGAAAAAAGTAAAGTTGAAGAGAACAATCAACAAAAGTTGTGATGAGCAGATCCCCTTTAAGAGGAGAAAATAGTTAAGTTGAAGAGAATGATCATCAAAAAGTTGCAGTGAGCTTTAAGAGGGGAAAATAGTGAGATTAAGCTGATGAGAACGAAAAAAAGAGTTGCAGTGAGCAGTTCCCCCGTAAGAGAACTTTACTCACTTTCTTTAAGTGTTTCAGGAGTAGCTATAGCCAGTGAGTAACATGGGGGTAATAGGGAGGAGTTTGAGAGTATTTAATACTGGTGGGGGATGGGTGGGAGCGAAATTTCGCAGGAGCACAACGGGGATGGGTGGTGGGTGCAAAATTTTGGCAGGAGCACAACAGCCAGCCCAAAGTTACAGAGCACAGCTGGTTAATTGAAGCAGTGAAAGCAGATGGCCCAGGCCAGGGAGCCAATTGAAATCAGTCAGAAGCTGCTGTAGTCCAATGGAATTGTGACTTCTGAAACCCATCTCACTGTACCTTGCTTTGGGAGCCGGAGGAGCTGCATTTCAGGGATGCTGGCAGCTGACTGCTTTGGAGCCATGCTGCTGTCAGCAAGGCACCCTGTTCAGGGGCTGCTCCTAGGGAGAGAGAAGGATAAAGAGATGTAAGTAATTATTGATGCGCCACAGGGCAGGCTTCAGGTTAAATGGGGGGCAGGTTAATTTTCAATGGGAAAAGAGGTGCAAATCACTGAGAGTTAAGGGCAGGGAAAGAAGGCAAAAGAGTCGGGAAAGGGGTAGCAGGCAGGAAGGCACCTTAGCTAATGGCCATAGATTGAGGTGTGTGTGGGAGGGGGAGTAGTGTGGCCAGTTGAGACAGATGGCTCTATCTGGTTGATGGCAAAACTTAGCTTTTATCACAAAGGAGCCATGATGCTCTCACTGTAGAGACCAGACAAAGCATACAGGGATTACAGAACAAGTGAAAGAATCAGACAGCGTAAGGAATGAAGGAAGAAGTCTCTTAACAAGTGAGGGTAAAAAACATTAGTTTCAATGAGGAGTCGAAATACTTCACACAAACATAATCAACAATGCAAGCATGCCTTAAACAGAGAGAGAAAGAAAGCATAAAATCTGGCAGCAGTTTTCAGTAAAAGTACTAGCCGGATATTACTGTGACATTTTGGCAGAAAATGTAATCTAGTTCTCAGAGGAGCAGTACCACATTCAGCTGCCTTAAACAGAGGGGAAAAAAAAGCATAGACTCTGGCAGCAGTTTTCAGTAAAAGTAATAGCTGGATATAACAATGACATTTTGTAAGGAAGAGTAATGATTCTAGTTCTCAGAGGAGCTGTACCACATTCAACTCGATAGACTCATACAGTACGTGCTTATCCTAACAGAGAAAAAAAATCAAGAAAACAAATCGGGCAACAGTAATGTAGTAAGTACAAACTAGTGTTTTAAAATTAATACTGAAATTTCGTCAGGAACACAACAGCCTGCCCGAGGTTACAGAGCACGGCTGGTAAATCAAAGCAGTGAAAGCAGATTGCCTGGGCCAGGGAGCCAATTGAAATCAGTCAGAAGCTGCTATGGTCCAATGGAATTGTGGCTTCTGAAACCCGTCTCACTGTACCTTGCTTTGGGAGCCGGAGGAGCTGCATCTCGGGGATGCTGCCAGCCAGCTGGTTCGGAGCCTTGCTGTGAGCGCTGCAGTCGGCAAGGCACCCTGTTCCTGCATCAGAGAAGTATGTTTTTCAATCGTATCCACTTCTCCTCCTAGCTTTGCATCATCTTCAGATTTTGTTGGATCCTTTTTTACATCTGTGTTCGTATCGCTGATATAAAGGCCAAACAAGACCGGTCTCAACACAGAACCCTGGGGGACACCACTAGTCACACTACCCTCGTGCAATAGGGACCTGTTGATTCTTACTTTTGCAGATCGATTAGTCAGCCAATTGTGAATCCATCTCACTATGGGTAGACTGAACCCAATTTTATTTTTTGACCGATATAAAAGATTTTCTTATCCTTGATATGTGATCCTCTAAACTTGAGATTTAGTTTTTCTTCAGCTTTTTTGTTCATGTTTATAATCAAGTTTAAGGGTTTCTTGAAGGTTTATTTTTCTGCTTCTGGAATGTTTTATTTTTCCTTCTTATCTGTCTTTTTATTGAGCAAGTCAGCCATGGAGGTTTTTTTGCCTCTACTGTTGTATTTTGTCCTAGCAGGAATGTACAAGGATTCTAGTCCCAAAAGAGTCTGTTTGATAACCATTTTCCACATCAAGACTTTTTGGTTCATTTTCCCACTGTATTGATGTCACAGTTTCCTTTATTTTGGACCACTCAGCATTCTTATAATCCGTAAATTCAACAGAATTGTTAGGGTTAAGTTTACAATTTGTCAAAAGGCACTTGACCATACAATGGTCACTTGTTCCTAAATGATTTACTTACAGATAGGTTGTTTATTCTATTTTCTATGTTAGTAATCACCAGGTCAAGAATATTTAAATCCCTCATCGCCTCAATGACTAATTGTTCAAGTCCATTTGAGACTGTGGTATCGACAAAATCCCTTTCAAATTCATTTGTTCCTTTTTGGGTCTTCCAATTAAAACCTGGTGCATTAAAGTCGACCATTATCAATGTGTCCTCCAAACTTGGTGTGAACCCTTTTTCTTTTAATAATGCATTATTATACTCAGTGCTGCTGGATGGGGGGCCTGTAACAATTTCCAAGGATAATTTTGGGTGTGTTGTTAAATTGTAAGCTGATAATCACTGTTAAAGCATTATGGTGATCTGAAAAATTAATCTCACAACAATTTATGTGATCTGAAACAGAACAGCATGTGCCACTGCCTTTTCTGTTCACTCTATTTTTGTAAAATAACTGGAAACCTGTTATACCATTCATCCAGGCACTGGCATCCTCCCACCAAGTCTCAGTAATACATGCAATGTCAATCTTATTTCCATTTAGCTATGCTTCCAGTTCAATTTTTTTTGAGTTGATTTAGGCTTCTGCTGTTAGCTAGTAGAAAATTACACTCAGAGTTGTCTTTTGTTGAAGAGAGTCCTGGAACTAAAAGTGTTCCTATATCCTCCTCCTCATTCAGTTTAAAGTGCTCAATAATATCTTTTCAAATTCTCTGCCAAGCAGTAATGATCCGCGCCTGCTCAGATGAAGCCCATACCAACTGAACAACCCATAGTTGTTAGCAAATGTCTCCCAGTGGGTGACATAAGTAGCCTCTTCATAGGGTTCATTTTCTTAGCCATTTGTTAATTGATTTAACTTTCCTTTGCTTTATATGTCTGGCTCTTGGTATGGGCAGGATTTCGGAAAAATGGATTTTGCATCCTAATTGCGCAAGGATCTCGCACAGGACTATAAAATCACTTTGAATTTCATCAACTGTCAACTTATTGATATTAATTCCTATGTGGATAATAAAGGGTTTCACTCTGGCATTTTTCAGTATGTCCTTGGACATTTTATTAATGTTGTTTATTGTAGCTCCCCTGAAAATACTACACATCCTATTCTGTTTATCAAGGTTACAAATAATTTTGTCAGTAAATTTTAATTTTTGAATCCACGAGCACAAAATACTGATGTTGATTGTTAGTGGGATTCCTGTCTACTTCATCATTTCCATGCTCACACATAGATCCAACGTGTGACTGGGTGATCACTGGTTGTGCTGTAGGGGCCGAGGATGTTGCTGCTTCAGTACTCGGCTCATTATTATCAGAGCCCCTAGTGCTTTGTGGTAAAATTTTCTGATTTCTGCAGCAGGGCTCCTTGTCTTCTGCGGCAGCAGTTTCTAATTTCTGCGGCATGATTTATTTATTTCTTTGGCAGAACACAGTTCTGCCATTGGCTAAATATGTAATGTCCTCAATGACACCACATGCTGAGCTCAGAGGAAGGGCTTCAGGATAAACGAGATGGGAAAGAAAGCCTGACACTATGGAAAAACAACATATTTGAATGGAAATTCACCAAAACAATGAATTCTGTGGCACTACATATATTACGCGGCATGATGCAAATTCTGCAGAAAATTCTGCAACCACAGAATTCCAAGGGCCCTGATTATTATCTAGTAAATCCATAGTGGTTTGAGTTAGACCCTGGGAGAAAATAGTAGAGTATAGAATGGCCCCAGATAGAACAGTAGGTGCATCAGCATCCTTGGCTGAAGTAGGTTTAGACTGGTCTACCCCAATAATGTTGTCCACTAGTAGCTCAGTCTGTTTATTCAGTATAGGAGTACCCGAGACATCATTTGAAACTGAAATCAACATTTGGAATCTGTTGGAAAGTTCAAGGCCCATAGCCCTTCTACTCTTTTTTTTTTTTTTTTATTTACTCCTTGTACCCACTACTGTCTACTCCTGCAAGTTGTTTGTCAAATTCATCATCATCCCTTATCCTATTCCTATTATCAGGGGTTAAGTTTTTTTGGGGGTATTACATTACTTATGTCTGCTATAATTGGTGGCTGAAAATGGGAATCTTTTGCAATTTGAGGTGGGGCACTGCTTGAATAATCTTTATTGTGGGGGGCCATTGAGGATGTTCCATATTAATCACCTTTAAAGGACATGTCTGCCTGGGACTTTTCAATCGATTCCAACTTCATATAAAACATTTTAATATCTTCCCTCAACACACTGTTGTTAATGCATTTCTCACATATAGAAATATTGCAATCTGGAAGCGTGTCAAAAATTTTGTACATGTGACAGTTTGTACATTTTAGCCCTACTTCATCAGAAATCATGATGGGTATCCCCCATGTTTTTTGTTGTTGTTGTTGTTTTTTGGTGAAAGGCTTAGAGTTCAAATGGGCAGATATGATGAAATGATGCAGCAAAATTTGTCAGTACTGGCTATATAGACCATGCAGATGTAGTTCACAGTTTAAAAAGGTCTCAGCGTACAATGCCACAAAAGACTAACATAATAGTAAACTGGTTGTTAATACCAATGGTAAGATTACAAACAACAAAATCAATACTGTGAGTTAGTGGTAGAAGAGTAGAATCAATGCACGGCCCTGCTTCCTGCTGTCCCCCTGCTGGACATGCGTGACTTTGCATGCGTCTCTGCACGAGTCGTCCCGCTCGCTCTGGGTGTTGCAAATACGCTGTGTGACCCAGAAGTCTTGTCCAGGGTCACTTGACCTTCCTCCTCCACCAAGTACACTAAAATACTTTTAAAACACTTGAAAAAAATGTTCACAAACCAGCGTTAACCGTGCTGAGAAACTCATGTAGACTGCACCAAGTAGGCAGAGTCAAAAGTATAATTTTCCCAGTTCAGTAGTCCCACAGACGATCCAGAGTACCTGAAGACATGACCTGCAGGACCACTGGTAGCATAGCTTCACACAAGGGAGGTAATGTTAAGGTTTGAGTGAGTAACGAGGGAGGTGGATCGGGAGGGCAGTGAATCTGGCCTTCAGTAAGGCCTTTGACACTGTTCCAGACAGGAGGCTGATAAACTTAGTAGCATGGGGATGGTGTGCTGGGTATCAATCTGGTTGAAAGATGGGGGCAGAGAGTGGTGGTACACAGCAGTCACTCTGACGATGGGAGAGTGAGCAGTGGAGTAACACAGGTATTGCTACTGGGCCCTGTTCTCTTCAACATCTACGTAAGTGATGCTGTGGAGGAATGGGGAGGGGGGTCTCTTTGCAGATTACACAAAAATCTGTAAAGAAGTGGTCACCCAGTGGAGGTTAAGAGAATCAGTCAAGCTTTATTGGAAAACATATTGAGATAAAATATCTCATTTTCAAATGCATCCAACACTTACATAGAAGATTTCATACAAAACATACAATGAATGGACATGCAAATATAAAATGCTGTACTGTGTCAAAGTGCAATTAGTTTAAATATAGAATTAACCATAACAATTACAGTGCTTATTATATAGACTAGCTAGTGATGTTATAAAATGACCTAAGGGTAATAGTACATGTACGTTTAGCTGTGAAGATAATTTATCCCAGGTTCTGGGGACCGCTCCAGACTGAGTTGTTTTTTTTTTCTCCATGACTGGATCTGCATCTTGGAATCTGAAATGAAATCCGAGACGTAGATCTCAAGGAATGTCTTTGTACATTTTTGACTTTTATTAAACTCAGTAAAAATGTTGGTAAAGACTGTAAAACAAACTTGTACACAAAAACATTTCAATGAAAATCATGTTGATCTGCTAAGGAAGTCAAACCTGACTATGCAATACACACCTATGCATTCTGTATGGCAAATTTATAATAAATCTTACATTGTGCAACAGCGCTTTATCTAATGATCCTAACAATGAATTCCTGGCATTTCTATAGATAAAATTCCCATAATCAAGAACAGATAAAAATAAGGAAGTAACTAATAACTTCCTAATTGCTGTATTAAACAAAACTTTGTTCTTCTAAAAAAAACAACTAGGTAACCCTTTTAGTTTGTTTGAAAGGTTTGCAATATGTAGATCAAAAACTGAGTGGTTATCAAGTGTCAGACCCAAGTATTTATAAAAATTGACTCGACCTAATGTGTTACCAGATATAGTATAAATATCCCTAGTCACAATCAGTTTTGTATTTTTCTTTTCAAATAACATCCATTGGGTTTTCTTTCCATTCAGAAGGAGCCTCAAATCCTTTAGGGCCCTCTGGCTTTCCAGGCAATCCTGCTGCAAAATTTATATGGCCATGTTTGTGTCAGCTTTAATAGTGTACAAAATAGTGTAATTAGCATATAACTATATACTGGTATTAGGTGAGCAGTGTCTGGGTAAATTGTTCACATATAGTAAAAATAATAAGGGACCCAGCACTGAACCTTGGGGTACCCCTGTACACAAGATAGCTGGATCTGAACAGATGTTACTCACTTTAACACATTGTAACTTCCCAACCAAATACAAACTAAACCAGTTCAAAGCAAAGATGCCCAGTCCTACAGCTTTCAAACAATTAAGGAAGATTGTGTGATGAACAGTGTCGAATGCCTTCGACAGGTCCAAAAATATAGATGGTACATTGGAATTTCTGTCAAAGGCATTCATCACGTTATCTACCACCTTTGCTACAACATAACTAGTATTATGTTCTTTCCTGAAACCAGATTGTAGACTGGATATAACACTATATTTTGTGAAGTACTGAGTCAGCTGCTGATGTAAAATCTTCTCGAATACTTTTACACAAACCGGAAAAATCGAAATCAGTCTGTAGGAACCTGTGTTTGATGAGTCCCCTCCTTTAAATATAGGGATAAAAAATGCTGTTTTCCAATCTAGAGGTAAATCAAAACTAGAAAGGGAAAAGTTAAACAAATATGCCAGGTGTTACAATAATATTCCAGATGCTATTTTAAAAAGAATTGGAAGGATATAGTCACAACCAGGTCCCTTGTTAGTATCCAATTTCTGAAGTAGTTTCAGCACTTCTTCTGGTGTTATATGAAAAGAAAAAATTGGCCTGTCTAATCTACAGATAAAGTCAGCATCTATATCGGGTGCAGAAAGGCCTGGATTTTCCAGCTCGAAAGTTTGCCCCACAGATGAAAAGAAATAATTAAATGCAGCCACCTGATCAGTAGCTGTAAGTACAACTTTCCCCTCGTAGTTCAGAGTTGTTGGTGAGGATGGGGCTTGTTTAACTTTCAAAGACTCTATACCCCTCCAAATTGCTTTGGGGTTACCTTGTGACTGTAAAATGCTTATGGTAAAAACCCTCTTCGCTCTCTTAACCTCTTTTGTACATATTTTTCTAATGTTTCTAAATGCCTGTTTGTCAGATGGATTTTTAGTCTCTCTTGCCATTTGCCATAATTGGGCTTTTGTTTTTATTAAGTTTTTTAGTTCCCTAGTAATCCAGGGTGTCTTAGTTTTTTTGGACTCTTTTCTGAATTAGTGGTGTGTGTTTGTCAATTATTTTGAGCAAAGAGGATTTAAAAAGGGCCGTTTAAGCCAGTGCTGCGTACCCATGTCTTGTTACACAGCTACTGTGACTGCTAATTAAACTACTCTATAGGGCTTAGGCTTTTTTGCAAACAAGCTCTGTAAACAATAGTGGCATAGCTCTTTTGCACCTTTGGTGGTGCCATGTCTATGTTTAGCCCATCGTTGTCTCTGTACTGTATCTTGCTCTGTATATGTCCTCACTAAATGTAATGACGCGGAGCCTTTGTAAATGAGTCCCTGACTCAAAGGGTTGTAATTCCTAGACTGTATACAAATAAAAAAAAACACTCTGACTCCATATCTGGGCAAATGTATAGTAAATTCCAATTGTTTTCAACTATGTCCCTCAAGGAAGCTTGATCACTGAATGATTTAAAAGACCTAGTATAAATCAGTTGGGCTGGAATGGTTTCCTTTTTATTATCCCTTATACATGAGATAGAACAGGGGTCACTTATGCCTAATTCATGGACAGCTGAGATGTATATTCCAATTAAAATCACCCATGAGAACAAACTCATTTTTAAAAAAAGGCAATATGCTCACACAACGTATGCAGTGCTCAGGCATTAGAAGAAGGAGGTCTGTAACAAACTGCAAAGTTAAAACAGAAAAGCTGAAAATCCTTGGACTTGAAGCGCTAAAAGATTTAGTTGCCCAGAAAATGACTTTGCTAATTTAATTTGACCATTGACTTTTCTCTAAGGTAAATCATCACTCCTCCCCCCCCACCCCCTTTTAGTTCTATCTAATCTAAAAGCTTTATAAATATTGATTGAAATATTAAAGTCTTTGACCTTGTTAGTGAGCCAGGTTTCTGACAAAGCTAGTGCATCAGGGTTTACTGTTGCAATTTGTGCATTAATTAAATATTTTTTTTAGGAAATAAACTAACATTTAAGTGCATTAGACCCACATTTTTTCCTGTCATTGAAGTCTGCCACTGAACAATTATTTTGCAACAGAGGACCTGGATTTAAATGTACATTATCAGAAATCAACAAAAGCAATATTACTTCTCTGTTTTTTTATCATACAACAATTTTTGTTTTTACATCAGTACATCATTACAAATAATAATATGCACACATCAGATTATATAACCACATACTCATACACATGAGCCGCAAAAGTGCATAACTTTAAACTAAAACCTAAACCTAGACCAATCCAAAAAGAAACAGAAAAAACATAAAGGGTGTGGTACCAAAAAATTACCACAATTTTTTTTTTTGCCATCATGTCCAAAAACCAAACAGTAGCCTTCTATAATTAAAGTTACCCAAATATTATTCATAATGACAGATGACCTCCATTTAACCCCTTTACTTTTTAAACAATAAAAATAACTACATTTAATCCATCAGATCAGCTCTATCAAACAAACAATAATTAGAACAATAGTTACAACTCCATAGTCGCCAGATTCTCCAAAATGTCATGTTCCGATGAGGTAGGGGACTCTGCTGTCTCCTGGGATGAATACTGCGCCCAGAGGTACGAGGTCACTTGATCAACATCAAAGAATATGTGTGTGTTGCCATCTTTTACAATCTTCACCTTTGCTGGTGATAACAAGGAAAACTGTGCCCCAATTTCCAAGATCTCTTGTTGGTAGGATGAAAACCTTCATCTTCACTGTTTGGTGGCATAGCAGAAATCAGGATACATGTAATATCTGTGCCTGATGTATTCCACAACCCCTCTGAGCCTAGCCAGTTTAAAAATGTATTCTCAATCAGAGTCAAAAGCAAAAGTGGCAAGAATTGTAGATTTTGATATATCCAAACATTATGCTGCCATTTAACAACCCCAAAATGCCTTTGTGATGGGGGTCTCGGGCAAATCAAACGTCTTTATCAAAATATCCTTCACCAAATTCTTGTAGGGCTGAAGTTAGCAGCTGATCTGGAACCCCAAGAATGCAAACATTTCTGTGACGTAACAGGTTTTTAGCACTTTCTAACTTTCTATTAATAAAGTTGTCCTTCATAAGGCTCACACAATTCACTTTACTTTCCTAGTAAAAAGAAACTGTTTTTTAAATGGTGAACATTGATATTTCATTTGGTTCAACTGTTTCTGTGATGTAACACATAGATGGACATCGGATAGACCTCTTCCTAAAATGAGTATGCAGACACATATGTGGAAACTAGAGTGGTCTAGGGAGTGACAGCTAGATTTCCATGCCAAAAAGTGCAATGTCATGCACCTAGGGTAGGGAAACCTGGTGGGCTGTGTGTAAGATGGGGGGGGGGAGAGTTACTCATCAAGCAAGAAAGGGACCTTGGCTTGACAATCTCAAGGTAGCAATGCAGTGTGACAGGGCAGCAGGCAAGGTGAGCAGGATGCTGGAGTGCATATGGAGGGGGGATCTCTTAACAGAAGGGAGGTGGTGTTGCCCGTGTATCCCAAACTTGCAAGACCCTACCGGGGGGGGGGTACTGTGTCCAGAGACCGCAACTCCTCATGGAGATCAACAGGATGGAAGCGGTCCAGAGGAAGACTACTAAAATGGTGTGGGCATTACATGAGAAACCATACGAAGGGAGGCTGTGGGATCCCAATGTATTCCCAAGAGGAGAGAGAGAGAGACTGGACATGACTGAGATCTGTAGGTACCCCATGAGGGTGAACAAGGTGCAGGAGGAGAGTCTCTTAAGTAGGAAGTGGAGCAGCAGAACACGTTGCCTGCCATAAAGCTTGAGGGAGGGGGAAGTTCGAGAGGGGATGTGAGGAAATAACTTCTTCACACAAAGGGTGGTGGATGCCTGCAACAGCCTGCAAGAGGAGGCGGTGGGGTTGAAGACCATGGGGAACTTCAAGCATGTATGGAATAGGCACCTGGGTGTAATAGAGGTAAGGGGGAGTGACGGACACCTGTGACCAAATAGACTCTGTGATGTGGTGTTTGACGGGGTATATAGGACAGACTACATGTGCCCACCACTCCTTATCTACAGACACGTTCTATGTTTCTTCAATCCCACTAACTGGTGCCAGCAACACTGGGGCTGTTGTTCTGGCTACTCTGAATTATTTGAGGCTTTTGCCATCTGTTACTCTGCCAGCAAAACCTTTCAGCTACAGGTGCCTATGGGACTACAGAACCCATCACTGTGCTGTCCTCTCCACTGCCTTAGCACCTTGTGACCCCTGTGATCCTTCCACTGCCTCCTAAGCCTGATGAGGAAGACAATGAATTCAAGCTAGACCTCCAAGATGGTAGTGGCAGGTGATGAAGGGGAAGAGCAACCGGTTTATGGGTTTCAGTCTAGTTCCATGTTCTCCTCTTGATGTAAAGATTCTGTGGTATATAGGCCCAGATCTCTTCTGCAGATGCCTCATTTCTCACTGTGCTACACCTCATGCAGGCTAAGTTAAGCTTTGCTACAAAGACAGAGGACTCCACTAAGAGGACTCTTGATTAATTCCTGGAGGTCCCTGCATCTTATTTATTATTTCATTTTCCTTGCTTTGGCTGCCTGGCACTGGCCCAGTAATTACTGGCTGTTCCTTGCAAAGTGAACAAACAATATCCAGCCCTTTCTACCAAGATTTATTATACCCCCACCCTGAAATTGACTGGTTGGTCATTATGGCTGCTCATGACTATTTTATTGTTCTTCATCACATGAGCTTTCTGACTCATGATAAAGAATCCAGAATTTTGAATGCTATGGGTAAACTGACTTGTGCCACTGCCTCACTGGGCCTCTGTATTGGCAATTACCAGACTTACATGATTAAATAGCAGCATGGCATCTGAAAGCCTTCATGTTCTATGGTACCTGCATTGCTTGGCAGCAGCACTAAAACAGAATCCAGCAGTATGTTGTGCACAGATTGGAGGCCAGGAAGCATTTACGGCGTTCTACATGCAAAGCCTCCGATTTCTTCCAGTCGTGCAGCTGCATATGGCATCTGCTGTCGTAGACTACAGTATCTGGCCATGATGTGGAGCTCAGTCTAAAGGAGTTAGTCTTCAAAAATAACTTCACTCCCTGATGTCCCTTACTCTCTAGCCCTTTTTTTGGGTGCAATGGTGGGTTTTTGCAGAGGCTCCAGCTCCATTCATGCCCAGGGTTCTAGTCTGTTTTCCTCTGGATTCACCACAATCAACAGTACTCAGGTACACTTTTTTTTTTTTTGGTCCTCTGGATGGCACATCATCATCCCAGACCTACTCACCATGTTCTCCTTTATCACTGCACACAAGACACCCTAAGTGACCTGGTTTTGGCAGTGCTCTTGCTGCCCCCTCCACCTTCTGACCACCTTCCATCCTTCTCGCCCCTCTGTCATGTTCAGGTAGGGGGCAGGCTCCCCCTGTTTCTGACAAAAGGGTAGGATATCATGTCAGACGGGTTGGTCCTAAATATCGTCAAGGAGGGTTATTTGCTGGAACTAACTGCACCTTCTCTGCACCCTACTAGCCCTTGGTATTACCAAGTGCATACTCTTGGACAAAAGGGCTATCCAGCCTGACCCCCTGGCTGAATGGAGCCAGGGTTTCTATTCCTAGCACTTCCTTGTCCTGATAATGATTGCTGATCTGCTGTCTTGGATCTAAAAGACCTGGATGAGTACACTGCATACAACAAATTTTGCATTGGGTCACTTCAGTCTTTGCCTTTTCTCTCACAAGGGTTATTGGCCTTAGGCAATGGACATGCAGGATGCACGTAGAAACACAGACAGTGATGGCAGAAAAAGACCAATGGTCATCAAATCTGCTGCAGTCCCATTTAACCCTGGGACCTACTATCCCTCTATGGTCCGAGCTCTCCCCATCCCCCCCTCCCATTCTCCTCCCTGATTCTGCTGCACCGAGCAACAGCTATACCCTTAATTCTGTCCTCACTCTGCTTAAAACCACAGTTCTAGGGACATGGATATGCTGTTCATCCACACTGTCTGGCAGGTTCCTTGCCGCTTTAAATCTTGCCAGAAGGTCTTCAAGCTGGCTGCTCCCTCCCACCCGGGTGGTAAAACTCTCATCTCTGCCCCATGATGCCAGATCTTCCTTACCGCTTGGAAGCTCAGGTTCCCTCCTTAACGCTCTCCGAAACTCGTTTTAAAATTTTCAAGACTTCGGTCTTCCTTTTCCCTTGCGGCTGCAATGGACAGATCGACTCCCGGTTTTCAGCGGTGCCCTTGCGGGCAGAAGATGTCCAGGACGGATCCACACTCCATGTGTGTCTACTGCCTCTGCCTAGAACACGACCCGCAGGCCTGCGAGTCTTGCTGTTCATTCTCGCCAATGTCTTGGAGAACCGCTCCAGTTGAAGCTCGGGCACTCCGAGAAGTGCTACCTGCTGGTAAGTTGAAAGAGTCTGCTGGTTACTGGCGGGTGGCTGGCTTTGCTTGAGCAGCTTGAGTAGATGATTGCCCTCAAGGAGGAAGTGGCCAAGGCCGCATCTTCCTCCTCCTCGGTCGTGGCATTTATCCCACTCTCTTTGGGTACCTTGTATTCTGCTTCGTTCAATGAGCTTTGCCATTCCCTTTCCATGAAGGGAGAGGGGCCATCGGGACATTCCTCTCGGTCCAAAAAGAAGGATCCCAAGGGTAAGTCCCATCGTCTGTGTTCATGGGAGCGGGAGAGGTCCCCTTCCCCAGACAGCCCACTGTCGACTTCGGTCGAGGTTGCGGCTAAGGCTGCTGGCTTCACGGTGTCCCCATCAGGTCAGCTGGCTGAGACAGCCGGCGACGTGGTCGAGATTTTTCTCGACCCGTCGGACGGTTTGTCGACTGGTGAAGCCAACAACCCTTCTTTGACGGTTCCCCCAGTGGAAACTGAGGATTTGCCTGTGCCATCGGTGCAGCAGTCCCGGTTAAGACGCCTGAGCCGAGGGAGGAGCTGTGTCCCCGCCCCTCTCGGCCCGCCTCGACTCACCAAGGATCTCGGTCTCGACCTCTTCTTGGTCCAGCCGATCCCACTGACATCGGCGGTCTCAGTCTCGGCACTGAGGTAAGCGGCCACACCGCTCCTCCTCGTCTTTCTTCTCGGATGAGAAGAGGCTTTGGCGCAAATTGCGTCGACGCTATGAGGAGCTGATGTGGCAGCAGTTACTTTTGTCTGGGACTAAGTCGACACCGACGCCTTCCCCGGCCATCAAGTGGCTGTCACCCGAACGGCCGAAACAGACTCTCGCTGCAGTCGAGATGCCCAAGCCTGGGCCGGTTGTTCGGCTGAAACCTGCTGCCCCACCAATTGTGGTGGAATCTCCGCCTCCACAACCGAAATCGGGGGCAACGACCTAGGACTCTAGGTGGGCTCAAGGGCTGCCCCACAGGTTGTCGGTCACCCTCACTCCCGACCGTCCTTGACAGGTGGAGGGTGGCTCAGGCCCTAGGCAGCTCTTCGGGGACTCTTCAGAGTCTGACAACAACTCCTCCCTGTTCTCCAGGCAGGTTGACCTCGAGTCCTCCGGGGGCCAGCCACTGGATGAAAGCCCATCGTCCTTTATGGGTCTGCTTTGGCTCATCTTGGAGTCCACCGGGATGCAGCTCGAGTCTGTTTCCAAACAGGTCAAGTATCCCCTGACGGAGATACTGGACCAAGGGGATTCACCCACGGAGGCCTTTCCTGTGGCTGAGGCCATTGTCAGCCCAGCCTTGGAGCTTTGGCAGTGGCCTGCTTCCTGTCCTGCACCCTCGGCCAGGATGGCCAGGAAGTGTGTGGTCCCTACTGGATCTTTGCCCGGTTTTCGGAGCACCCCTCTGCCGAGGGGTTGGTCACCGACAGCGTTTTTCGGCTTTCCGGGAATGCTAGGGACGTGGACAAGCCCCCCGACAAGGAGTCCAAAAAGCTGGACTACACCGGGTGCAAGGTGTATGCTGCATCCTCCCTTGGCCTCCGCCAGGCCAGCTTGGCCGTGCTGATGGCACACTTCTCCCATGCCCTCATGGGCTCCCTGGATGAGGTGATCCCTCATCTCCCGGCTGACCTGCAGACCACGGTCCGGCAGGTTTGGGACCAGGGTAGGGTGGTGGTGAAGCAGCAGCTCCAAACAACTCTGGACATAGGAGACTCTTGTGCCAGATCGGTTACAGTTGTGGTGGCCATGCACCGCAGAGCATGGCTGAGGATATACGCCTTCATGGCAGATACCCAGCACAAGTTGGTGGACGTCCCCTTCTTGGGGACCAACCTCTTCAGCCCTGGACTGGAAGGTCATCTCCAGTGGATTGAAAAGTCCAATGCCACCCTGGACTCAGCCACCTCCGCCCAGAAGGACAAAGGCCACCGTCAGCAGCAGCACAAGCCCTTTCGTCCTTCTGCACCTGAGGCATGTCCGGCCCAACAGCACCAGCATCAGGGTCTGCAGGCTCATGCTTGGCATCCCAAACCCAAGCCTGCGGCTTCCTCCAACAGGAAGCAGGGAGGTAAAGGCCCAGGAGGTCCCTCGGCCGGTCCCTCCTCCAAGCCTGCCCAGTGATGGATTGAGGGGTGTCGACCCCAGCCTTGTCACTCCCCCCTGGGTTCCCCCCATGGGGGGACAGCTCCACCACTTCCTTTCTGCCTGGTCCACTATCACCATGGACCACTGGGTGTTGGAGGTGGTAGGAAAGGGCCTGCCTCTGGAGTTCGAGCAGACCCCACCCTTTCGAGCCGTCGCACCTTGGGGGGCTATGGGGTCCGCAGCCTCGCTGTCAGCCCGCCGAGCCGATATTGCCCTGCTCGACGAAAAAGAGGCGATCAGGAAGGCGGCGGATCCTCCTCCAGACCCAGGGTTTGTGTCCAGGTATTTTCTGGTCCCAAAACGGATGGGGGGCTGGCGCCCCATGCTTGACCTGCATGACCTGAACAGGTTCCTAAGGTCTCGGACCTTCAGGATGGTCATTCTGGCTCAGACAATACCATCCTTGGAATGAGGCATGTGGTTCTGTTCCCTGGACCTCCAGGACACATTCTTTCATGTCCCAATCCGTCCGCCTCACCAGAGATTCCTCCACTTCAGAGTGGAGGGATCCCTTTACAAGTTCCGGGCCATGCCCTTCGGCCTCTCCCTAGCTCCCAGGGTCTTCACCAAATGCATGGCAGTGGTGACAGCATTCCTGCGGCGCTGAAGGGTCCGGGTGTACCCCTACCTGGACGACTGTCTGATTGCAGCCCCCCCCAGAGTGGAGGTGGAGCGGTCCAGAGATCTGGCCCTCCAGGTTTGCTCTCAGATTGGTCTCCTCATCAATGAGGCTAAGTCGGAACTCGTGCCAAAGCAGGTGATGCATTTTATTGGGGCAGAGCTCGATTCTCTTTGAGCCAGAGCATGGCTCCCGGTGGACAGGGCCAAGGTTCTTTCCTCCTTTGCCCAATCATTTCTGGTTGGGCAATCGCACCCTGCCCGGGACTTCCTGTGCCTCCTGGTCCTCATGGTGGCCTGCACCAGCGTGGTCCATTGGGCCCGCTGGTACATGCGTCCCCTTCAATGGGGACTGGCCAGCCAGTTGTCACAGTGCTTTGATCCATTGGATCAGCTAGTGACAGTGACCCAGGGGATGTGGAACACTCTCCAGTGGTGGACCGTTCTGGCACATCTGCAGGAGGGCATCCTGTTTGTCCGCCCCGAGCCGACGGTCTCTCTATCGACCGATGCCTCTCTGATGGGTTGGGGTGCCCATCTGGGGGAGCACAGAGCACACGGCCTCTGGTCCTCTCAGGAGTCCTGATGCCACGTCAACCTGCTGGAGCTTCGAGCGGTTCGTCTAGCCCTCACCACCTTTGCTCCATTTCTACGGGGTCAAGAGGTTCAGGTCCAGATGGATAATACCATAACCATGTACTATCTAAACCACCAGGGCGGGATGCGCTCCATGCCTCTGTGCAGGGAAGCTCTCTGCATTTGGTCACTCGTGCGCAGCCTGGAGGCAGATCTCCTTGCCATTCATGTGGCGGGAGCCTCCAACACCCTGGCCGATGCCCTAAGCCAGATAGGGGCTGCGTCTCATGAGTGGTCTCTCCTGCCGGAGGTAGTACAAGATCTCTTCTCCCTCTGGGGCATGCCTCAGGTGGACCTGTTTGCCTCCAGGGAGAATGCAAAGCTGAGACTGTTTCATGCCCACCCCCCTCAGCAGGGCTCGCTGCAGGGGGATGCCTTCTCGAGGCCGTGGACCCCGGGCCTCTTCTACACCTTTCCCCCATTTCCCTCGATCCACAAGATGCTTCTCAAGGTGAGGAGGGACAAGGCACAGGTGATTCTGGTAGCCCCAGACTGGCCCCATCAGTTCTGGTATCCAGATCTCCTCAGTCTTAGCTCCAGGCTCCCGAGGCAGCTTCCAGCATGCTCGGACCTGATCTCGGTCAATCAGAGGAAGGTATTCCATCCGGACCTTCAATCCCTGCACCTGATGGCCTGGTTCCTGAGCGGCTAGAGTTACAGGCCTTGGGTCTTTCCGACGAGGTCCTCAACGTCATTGAGACATCCTGTAAGGAGTCAACCAGAAAATGCTATGCCTTCAAATGGAAGAGATTTTCCATTTGGTGTCAGGGCAAGGGCCTGGACCCTTCCTCCTGTTCCTTGGCAAGCATTCTGGACTGCCTGTGGTCCCTTTCTCAGCAAGGGCTTCGGTTGACGACCCTTAAGGTGCACCTGGCAGCCATCTCTGCTTACCGGGCGCGGGCCGAGAAGCAGTCGGTGGCACAGGAGAAGGTGGTCGGGCGCTTTTTCAAAGGCCTTGATCACATATCCCCTCCGGTGCAAGAACCTCCACCTCCATGGGATCTACTGCTGGTATTGGCTAAGCTCATGGGCAGGCTATTCGAACCAATGCACAGGTGCAATATCTCCCACCTGTCGTGGAAGACCGCCTTCTTGGTGGCTATCACATCAGCCAGAAGGATGGGAGAGCTCCAGGTGCTTTCCATCGAGTCTCCTTATCTGGTCTTCCACAGGGACAAGGTTGTCCTGCGCCCCCACCCAAAATTCCTTCTGAAGGTGGTGTCGGAGTTTCACCTTAACCAGGTGTTGACTCTGCTGGTGTTCTACCCCAATCACACCTCAGAGGCCGAATATAGGCTCCATACTTTGGACCCTAGAAGAGCGCTCGCTTATTATAAGGAGCGGACGGCTGAAGTTCGGGGAGAGGTTCGCCAGCTGTTTGCCACCTACGCTGAAACCGCACCTGGCAGATCTGCAGCCAAGCGGATGATAGGCAGATGGGTCACCTCCTGCATAGATCTCTGCTATAGGTTGGTGGGCATGGAGCCTCCCAGCGGGATAAGAGCTCATTCTACCCGCCATACCGCTGCACTGGTAGCTGCTTCCAGGGATGTCCCTATCCAAGAAATCTGCAGGGCTGCTACCTGGAAGTGAGCACATACCTTCTTCACCCACTACCACATCGACCATGAGTCATGCTGGGATGCTGGTTTTGGGGCCTTGGTTCTCCAGTCTTTATTTCCCAAATAAGTATCGGGGGTGTGCACCTTGCCTTCCTCCTCCCGGAGAACTGCTAGGAGTCTGCCAGACAGTGTGGATGAACAACATATCCATGTCCCTAGAAATACAGGTTACTCACCTGCAACAAGAGTTCTTGGAATGGTTTATGTTGTTCATCCACACGACCCACCTGACCTCCCCGGCTTCGACGCACAACCTGGCTTCCAGCGGGCTAGAGCTGGCATCATGGGGCACAGCCGAGAGTTTTACCACCCGGGTGGGTGGGAGGAGTTAGCTTGCGGACCTTCCAGCAAGATTTAAAGTGGCAAGGAACCTGCCAGACAGTGTGGATGAACAACATATACCATTCCTAGAACTCCTGTTACAGGTGAGTAACCTGTATTTTTCGCACTCACCACCTCAGCTAGCAGGCTGTCTCCCCCTCCCAGCTCCACCACTCTTTTTGTAAAATAGTACTTCTTCACGTCCCTCCTGTTAGTTTCCATGCACATCCACATGACTATGAGCTAGTATTGACTCCCCGCAGTTCACCTTAATTCCTTTTCAGAACTTGTTCTCCCTCCCTTCAGGTCTCCAGTGAGCTCATGTTCAGTGCCTTGAGGTGCTCCTCATAAGACCTGCCCAGTTGGCCCTGAATCATTTTTGTTACCCTGCGCTGCACCATCTCCAACCTTCCCCTATCCTTCCTGAGGTGAGGATTCCAAAACTGGGTACAGTACTCCAGATGTGGCCTCACCAGTGATCTGTATTGTGGAAGTATTATCTGTCCCTTTCTATCAGTACCCCTCCCAATACATCACAGCATCCTATTTACCTTGCTATATGCCTTGCTGCACTGACTCAGTTGCTTTAGGAAGTCACTGATGATAACTCAGAAGTCTCATTCCTCAGCTGTAGTGCTAAGTCTCACCCCTTCCATCCAATACTCAGTCTTGGAGTTCTTGCTTCCTAGGTGTATTGCCTTGTACCTTTTGGTGTTGAGTTTTAACTGCCAAACCCTGGACCACCCTTCTAGCTTTTGTAAGTCTGTCTGCATTTCCTCTATCCCCTTGTTGCTGTTCAACCTCCCACAAAGCTTAGTGTTATCTGTGAAGACACAACCTTCCTCGGATTCACTCACTAGTGTCACTGACGAATTATGCTGAAGAGAACCGGACCCAGGACAGATTCCTGTCGTTCCCTGCTCGTGACCTCACTCTCTTTTGAATTAACCCCGTTGGCCACAACCTTCTGCTACCCCCCCCCTTAGACACTTAACCATGTAGTTTGCTATGACCTTAGCCACACCCAGATCCATTCAGCAAGCATCTGCCAGGCACTGAGTCGAAAGCCCTGCTGAAGTCAAAGTAAAGACAAATCCACAGATTGGCCCTATCTAATTCCCATCACCCAGTCAGAGAGAACTATCAGGTTAGTTTGACAAGACCTCCCTGCCATGAATCCATGTTTGCTATCCTGGAGACTGTTGCTTTCCAAGTAGTCCACGAGGTCCTCTTTGACCAGTGACTCTTAGCTTCTGTACAATAGATGTAACACTGACAAGTCTGTAGTCCCAGCTTATTCCTTGTCCCCTTCCCCATAGAGAGGAACTATGTCTGCCACCATCCAGTCCTTCAGAACTACCCCTGCCTTTTGTGAGCTGTTGACTATACTTACCAGGGTTTTGGCCAGTTCTGCTGCCATTTCCCTGAGTATCTTCTGATGCATCCTATCTAGTCCCAGGGCACATCAAGATCCAGCACAATCTTTGGCAGTATCTTCTTCCTGTTGGAGGGCCACCACTACTAATTTTGTGTTTTGCCCTTTGGCTTATCCTCTGCACTGCTGGTCTTCGCCACGTGCTTCACTGTGGTGGCTGCTGCCATACCTTGGAAACCCTGTTTGTATTTCCTTGCCTGGTGATTGGCTCCTCAAGGTGACTTCAAGTGATGTGGCAGTGCAATGACTGTACCAGATTTGAAAGTTGTTCAATCAGCAGGGTATCCTGGTCAATAAACCTAAATCAGTCCTGGATACAGCTCAGGCACAGGCATTCCTCCCAGGATTCCATGCAGACCCTCTGAGCACTCAAACAACTTTAATTACACAGCACCTTGGCCCTTACAAAGTCCATTCTTCAGCTTCTGGGCCTCGTGGCTGTAGTCATTGAGTCTGTCCCCATGACCTGGTTCCACATGCATGTTCGCCAGAGGATGCTTCATGGACCCAGGCTACCCAGTCTCTGGATCACCATATCCTAACCATATCTGTCTTACACAGGGCTCTGTTGGTGGCAAGATTATTTCCATCAGCTGTTTGGGTCCCTATTCCACCCTCCATCCCCTTGGGGAGGGGTTCTCACCATGGATGCCTCTGATTGTACAGACAGATAATGTTTGCATCATGCACTACAGCAAGAAATAAGGAAATGCACTCTCTATCCCCTCTGCTTAGAACCCATAATGGTGTTGGAATGGCCCCAGCACAAGATGTATGCATTGTTGCTACATTTCTGCCCAGCTGTCTGAACATCCTGGCAGACACTCACCAGGTCGGTTGTTTGGTCCCAGGTATAGGAACTCCTGGATGCTGGGGTTGTAGACTTCTTTACCTGCTCATGTAGCCCACAGTTGGACCTTTTGTGTCCCTATTCCTGATGCAAACAGTTGTGTTTCTACTCCCTCACTGTTGTGTGTAGTTTTTGGCAAGATGCATTGTTCCTCTCATGGATGGGTGATGTTTCTGAATGCTCCTCCTATCCTTCTGATTACATGGGTATTGACAAAGCTGCAGAGGATGGGGCCTCTTTGATACTTGTGGCTTCCTTTTGGCCCAGACGAATCTGATTACCTCTGCTTTGGCAGACTGCAGTTGAGCCTTCTGTCCTGCTTCCTCTATAAGCAGGGCTCATATCATAGAGCCAGGGTAGTCTTGTTTCCCCTCTACCTTCCATTCCTACAGTTTCATGCCTGGCTCCTGAGGTTGTAGAAGTTACCCAACTTAGGGGTTTCCACTGCAATTTTTGAAGCCTTCTGTGCAGCACACTTGCAGAGCATCTCGGACTCAGGCATTCAGTAGCCTTCTGCAAGGGTACTTCTTTCAGTAATTTCAGTCTTTTATTTCCGAGAGCAAGACTGGCCCAATTGGAGGTGTCCTGCAGGTTCCTCAAAGAGCTCCTGCATCTGCTTCTCCGGGAGTATTTCTTAATGCTGACACTCAGAATCCTGACATTCAGGATCCCAAGTTCGACTGCCTGACATACACCTGCCCAACAGATGGAAGCTGGTGGCGACAGGGGTAAGACAGCGGATATGACAAACAGCTACCCTGCCCCTAGTCAAGCAACACAAAGGAGGGTAAAATTCTGAGGTTGGCTGATCTGCACCCGTGCCATGGAGGGCTAAGTCACTAACAGCTTGAACAGCATCATGCTTCAGACCTGGGTTCTGTTCCGCAACAAACATTTTGCACTGTGCTGTTCCCCCATAATTTTTTAACCTACTCAGAGGTCTGCTCCCCCTTGGAGTTGGTTATTTTAGTTACCGGAGGCTTGCCCCGCATTGCTATAAGACTCTGTCAGTCTTCCGACAGTCAGTCTCCTGAACTCTGGCTTATGGAGTTCGGGAGACTTGACTGTTGGGATTTCATAGTGAATCCGCTTCTCCCTGTCCATAGACCAGTGCTAGTGTGGAACTAAGTCTCTTACACAAGCTCTTTTTGACCTTGCTGCCAATTGGGATGCTTGTTTCTATTCATGGAAAACACCTTTTCTGGTGGTGATTCCCTCAGTTTGAAAGATTTCTCACCTCAGGCTTTAGATGCAGATCCTCTGCACCTTGGATTTCACTACATACCTATCCTCTGTTCTCTCCTATAGTGGTGTTTGAGTTCATGTGAACAACAGTATCTACCTTCCTGTATTTTTTCCTTACCCTTTGAATGCAGGAAAAATTAGTCTGCATTCTTTTGATGTCTTCAGAGCTTTATGCTTCTAATCGTACTGCAGAAAGTCTTCTCAGCTTTTTTTTTTTCTGTTCACCCCTATGATGGTGAATGCCCCTGTTTCATAGCAGTTCCTTTGCTAATGGTTGTCATCTTGCATTTCTCACCCAAAGCATGGTAAGGAGCTTCCAGGTCTTGTCCATGGGCATGGCAACCATGACATGACCACTTTGGTGATTTGTTTTTGTTCAGTTTCAGCAGCTGACAAATGCTGATCTTACATCGAGAGGAACTCTTGCAGCAGGCTATACCATAAGGACCATACTGCCAGGCACTAGAACCCCACAGAAAAAACTTGGCTAGTAGTACCCAACTGGGACCACCCCTGACATTGGACCTCCTCCGATGTCCACCAGTGGTATAAAGAGGTGGTCCCCAGCCACACCTCTATTCTTTTCCTGCTGTTGACCCGTGCACATCAGCTCCACGGAGGCCTCCTGCTACCAGTTGATTGCCATTTTTCGACCTTTTCATTTGTTTGTGACTTTTTCTAGTAACAATAGTTTCTTCGTGCATGCCTTCTCCATCTTCCACCTGTCAGTGACAGAAGACCAAGTGCATGTGTGGGAAGCTAATTTTGTCCAAGGACAGACATTCGGCCTACCTCATCTGTTTGGGGCCTACCCAGGACTCTGAGGCCTTCCCGCACAGCTGCAGCTACAATCGCTGGACCCGCATTACTTGTCTGAAAGCACTGAAGAGCCATCTCTTGGAACAACTGACTGCCATGCAAAAGACCCCGTCAGGCCTAGGATCCTCCACTCCCTCGGGCTTGGGGACTTCCCTTAAGGAGAAAAATACCAACGGGAAACACCACCATTGCAATGAGGACAGACCCATATCAGATTCCCGCTCCAGATCTCCGCACATGAAAATGACCAGCTGGAGTCCTCACTCCCACAGGATGCCAGACTCTGCCCCCCACCCCGGTAACTCGAGATCCCTCTGGGTTACTGGCATTGAAACCTCATGCCCTGGTGAGGATGTCAGGTGGTGGATCTTCAGAGAAAGGGTCTTTGGCCCCTTCCTTGAGTCTTAAACCCCACAGCCACTCTTCCGGGCCTAAGCCAGGGGATCCAGCTGGACTATCTGCAGGTGACTGGCTCGGTTCTGCTGTTCATTAGGCTGGGGCATCCTCCTATTCGTCGGTCCACCTTTCAGGGTCTGATGATAGCAAACTGCACCAGGAGCAGCACCCACTCTCTGAAGTCTGCTCCCCAAGCACCAGATAACAGATTCCCGGAGCTCTACCTCATCATCATCGGCGTCTTTGCCTTCTGAGTTTCACAAGGCTATGCCCTTGCCACCTGCCTCTCCCGAGCTGCCACCAGCAGGGCAGCTGCCAGCCAAGAAGTTGCTGCCCCAAAGCAACTGTCTGCTCCTGACCAGCCATCAGGCCAGATGCCCGATTTGCCTGTCACACCACCTCAGATGCCAGGCCCCCAGCACCAGCTATAGTGTCCCTCTCTGACGTCAAGGATCTGTGTAGTTCCTGGTGGAACACGGTTAAAGGGGACCTCATCCATAAGGATCCCCTCACACCACTGCCAAACTCCACCGCAGTGGCTGGCAAAACCACCTTCTCTACCTAGAAAGCCATCGCATCCCCCGTTGAACCCTTCGCCATGTCAGACATCAGGTCTGTGAGGCGCCATGGATGTAGATACTCATCCAGGTCTCCAGACACCGCCACCCTTCCCGCAGCAGACAGTACCACCACTCACCCTTGAGGTCATCCTTCTCGGTTTCTTCCAACAGGAGCTCTTCAGATTGTTCCAGGTCCTGCGATACCTTTTCCTCTCCTCTACACTCATAGGAACTCTACCCAGTCTCCCCCGGATGACCCTACTTTTCTAGACGTCATGTATCCCATACAGTTCCAGAATCAATGGGAAACAGAGGATTTGAACCTGGAAGGGAAGAGGCTTACCCAGTTTGGGGGGATGAATGTAATCAAACCTTCAGTGGTGCCCCCCCCTTGGTGGCACCTTTACAGGATGTCACCAAGTTGGCATGGATACACTTCAACAGCCTCTGCTATCCCCCAAAAAGCTGATGGGCTGTATCGGACCCCTATCAACAAACCATTCCTAGGGAACATCCTAAGGCAAACTCTGTAGTCCTGATGGCAGGACTAAGCAACCATGTCACATGAGTTCACAACCGCCCAATAAGGAATCTAAGCACCTGGACCAATTCGGACACAAGGTGTACTCTTTGGCCACCTGCACCATACATTTGCTATAATTTTTTGGCACATATGGTGTAATACCAGAAGTCGCTGTGGAACAAGGTGATCATGTTGGCATGAAGGCAGCCCAACTTCGACAATGTCGGAGCTGCTAGATGTCTTGCAGTTCAGCCTTGACTATGACAAATGTGCTGAGATCCTCTTATGACTCTGCTGACACAGCAGCCAGGGCAGCCGCCACTGGCATTTGCATGAGGAGGTACTCGTGGCTTTGTACCTCAGGGTTTCAGCAGGACCTCCAGGACGCTATCGTGGATGCTCCTTTCCATGTGTCTGTGCTCTTTGGTCCAGATATTGAGAAAATGATCACAGGTCTCCCAAGATTCAGGCAAAGTGGTCCAATCAGTACACCAGATGTACAGATCTGAACCAACCCCAGTGAGATGAAAGCCTTTTCATCGCCAAAGAGGACAAAAGTCTAAGGAACAGCAGCAGAGAAGCCCCCTCTGATGTAAGGCTCCCTCTCAGCCCAGTAGCTCACAGGAATCTCAGAATGCCAAGTCCTCCCAGGTCTCCCTGCCTACCCCTGTTTTCAGTGCCTGACTCCTTGCCCGCCCCCAGCGGAATCCTTGGGGGAAGCAGTAGGGGGTCAGTTCTCCCTTTATCTCGAAGGATGGCCCACCATCACAATAAATGCATGGGTGCTGCAATTGATAGAGCAGGGTCATGCATTGGAATTCCTCCAAATTCCCCCAGACAGTCTCCCAGTCCAGACCACCTACTCCCCATCCCATGCCTTGCTCATCCAGGAGGAGGTCCAGACCTTTCTCAACAAGAAGGCCATGGAACCTGTCCCACCCTCACAATGGAGGACAGGGTTCTACTCCTGCATCTTCTCAGTTCCCAAGAAGACAGGGGACCTACGCCCAATCCTGGACTTGAGCCTCCTGAGCAATTCTATCGAGTATTGAAGGTTCAGAATGGTGGCCTTGCCAGGCATCATTCTCAAGCTGCAGCAAGGAGACTGGCTTTGCTCCCTAGACATGCAAGATGCCTACCTCCACATCCTGGTGCTTCCAGACCACAGGAGGTTTCTAAGGTTCACCTTTCAAGGGCAGCATTACCAGATTTGGGCACTGCCCTTCGGCCTTTCCTTGGCCCCATGAGTGTTCACGAAGTGTCTTGCAGTGGTGGCTGTAGCCCTCAGGGGGCGGGTGCACTTCATTTACCCCCAACTTGATGATTGTCTCCTAACAGCAACCACAAGAGATTGGCTCTTGGACACTCTGGAGGATACCTTTCACCTGTTCAGATCACTAGAGGTTACTCTGAACATGCCAAAGTTGTCCCTTTGGCCATGCCAGAGATTGCAGTACATAGGGGTAATCCTGAACACAGTGAAGGGAAATGCTTTCCTCCCATCAGACAGGGCAACACATCTTCAGTCGTTGGCCCACAAAGTCTCTGATCTTACTTCGAGGGGGAGCTCTTGCAGCAGGCTATAACCATTAGGACTAATGCCACAGGCCTGAGGACCCACCAGAAAAAACTTAGAGGTATCCAGCGGGGACCACCCCTGACGTCGGCTCAGCGGCGTGGGTCCTGGCTCCAGAAGGCGGACCAGCCCCCATCTCAATTCTTTCCGCTGCAGACCCGCTCTCGTTGGGAAGTTCTTAGTGTACTTTTCAAGCAGTTCCAGCAAATCTCTTAGTATTTGCGACTGTTTTTTTTCTCCATTTTTTTGACCCTGCAGTTCGTTTTTTCCCCTCTTCTGATCTTGGTACTGTTGCATGTTGTCACAGTCGTTGGTCTCCTGCCAAAACACCAACACTGGCCAAAGCAGGAATCTCTTCAGACAAGCTGATGAAAGCAAAAGTCACGCTGCTGCGTGTAACCTCTGCCCCAGTGGAGTCAGCCAAGGCCTCTTCGGCGCATGCCTCGGCCCCGTCGAAGAAGGCATCAGTAATGGCCCTACCTGGTTTGGGTAAATAGCCTGTTAAGGACCAGGACTCCCAGGCGAAGGCCTCCAGAGGGTCCTGTCCCTCCAAACTGGCCAGTTTGGAGCTGGCACTGGTCAAGATGCTGCGCTGGAGGACTCATCTGTGGGTTCTTCCAAGAAAGCCCTGCCAGATCTTCTGGCTTCTCCTATCCCCTTAGGGGACTGCGGCATCTATGTTCTTGAAGGAGGAGTTACAAGAGCTCTTCTCCTTTTGGTGGAGCCAAGTTAAAAAGGAGGAGGCTCCACTGAAGTTGGACCTGATACCGGTTCCTGACCAGCCGAACAACAAAGAACTCGAGGGTGCACCTGCCAGATCACCGGTTAAGACCCCCGAGGAGCAGCACAAGCCATCCAAATCCTGCTCCCCCTTGGACGTACATTCCCAGTCTCGGTCCAGAGACAGTCGATGTCATCATTCCCGATTGGGCAGCCGTCATGGTCTAAGCCCAGGAGCAGGTCCCACAGCCGCCATGGATCTCCCTCTAGGCAGTCTCACTCACCTAGCCGATGCCGGCCCAAGGACGAGTGTCAGTCACTGCAGTCACTGATGCTGAGGTGCAGGTAGCCCTTACAGACACAGCTCTGACTCTTCCTTGTCCAGGAGCAGGTCTTCCTCATCTTCCTCAGGAGTTGGGGGTTCTCCTGGGGAATGGGATCTACACCGCTCACCTCCTGATGATCCAACTTTCATGGACATCATGACGCACACCCAGGCCTCTAATGAATAGGAGACACAGGACCTGGATCTGGAACGCTGGAGACTGGCTCGTTACCTGAAGCAGAAGGAGCCCAAACCCTTGGTGATGCCTCCTCTGGTTGACACTTTCCAAGACCTGACAAGGATAACTTGGAAGTGTCCAGCCTCAGTCCTAGCAGTTCCCAAGAAGTCAGACAGGCTATATAAGGCCCGAGGGATGAGCCTTTCCTGGCTGAGTACCCTCAGACAGACTCCACAGTGATAGCAGCTGCTCATGACAAATCTAAGCAGCTGAAACATCTCTGCTTTCAGCCTCTCGACCAAGAATCCTGTTACTTGGACCAGCTGGGCAAGAAAGTATATTCTGCATCCACCTGCTCCATTCGTTCCCTAAATTTCCTCACACATATGGTCCAGTACCAGAATGCACTTTGGGAGAAGGGATAGGAGCTAGCCAATGCCTTGCCAGACTCTGCACAGAAGACTGAGCTTCTGGACATTTTGAAATCAGGATCAGACGTGGGCATGCATGTCCTTCATGCCTTGTATGACACTGCGGATACGGCAGCCAGGGCGTCAGCGTCAGGTGTTTGCCTAAGGTGCCATGCCTGGCTCAGAGTCTCTGGATTCCACCAGGATCTGCAGGTCAGGATCAGGGACCTCCTGTTCCAGGGTTCCATTTTCTTTGGGCAGGAGACCGAGGGTCTTATCTCTCATTCCCAAGAGTTGGGCAAATCCATCTGGTCCACCCGACAAATGTATAAGGGGGACCAGAAGCGTTTTCAGAAGTGGCCCTTTTGTAAATCCTCAGGCCAGCAAACCTGCAGTAACCACCAGGGTCAGAGAGGTGGCTTTAAAAGGAAAGCTGGCAACCAGCAACCCGGAGGCGCTCCTTTTCAAGGTCCAAAGTCCTCCCAAACCTCTCTCCCCACTCTGCCCAATGACTCTCTATTGACCCCCCTCCTCCAGAGGAGGCACCAGGGGTGGCTGTAGGGGGTCACTTCTCCCTCCATCTGGAGGGATGGAGCACAATCATGGTGGACCAGTGGGTACTAGACATTGTAAGGAGGGGACATACACTGTAGTTCATGCAGATTCCTCCAGAAACTCCACCAAGGTCCTCAAGATCTCCTGCTTCTCATGTTCCTCTTAT
This sequence comes from Neoceratodus forsteri, assembly GCA_016271365.2. Classification (NCBI taxonomy): domain Eukaryota; kingdom Metazoa; phylum Chordata; order Ceratodontiformes; family Ceratodontidae; genus Neoceratodus; species Neoceratodus forsteri. The sequence continues at coordinate 768,481,604 of CM028136.1, forward strand.
AGAAGGAGAAATCCAGGCCCTCTTACGAAAAAGGGCAATAGAACCAGTCCCTCCAAAGAGTCAAGATTTTTTGGCCCATCCTGGACCTCAGCTCTCTAAACAATTATATCGAATACTGAAGGTTCAGGATGGTGATCCTTCCAGGTCTTATCCCTCTGCTGCACCAGGGAGACTGGCTCTGTTCCCTGGACATGCAAGATGCATATATGCACATTGGGGTGTTTCTCCCTCATAGGAAATACTTGAGGTTCCACTTCAGGGAGGCACTACCAGTTCAGGTTCTACCGTTTGGCCTCTCCTCTGCATCTCGAGTTTTCACCAAATGCTTGGCAGTGGTAGCTGTGGCTCTAAGACGCAAAGGGCATTACGTCTTTCCTTACCTGGATGATTGGCTGGTAGCGGTCCCGTCAAGAACGCACCTAATTCAAGCTCTCTGAGACACTTATACTCTATTCCGAGAGGTGGGGATCACCCTGAACCTACCAAAGTCTTCCTCAGAGCCCAGCCAAAGACTCATCTTTATAGGTGTGGTCCTGGATTCGGTACAGGGCATGGCTTTTCTCCCCCAGGAGAGGGGAGATCGCCTGCAGGAGGTAGCTGGTTTGGTTCTTGTAACCTCTCCGGTCCAGGCCAGGACCTTCCTCAGACTTCTAGGGCACATGGCAGTGGCCATCTCTGTAGTTCCCTTGGCCCACGTCCACATGAGCGTCCCACAATGGATGCTCAGAGTGCAGTGAGACCAAAGCTCAGACGGTCTGGACCATATGGTCAGGATCTCGGAGCCAGTCAGGAGGACCCTGCTTTGGTGGTTGGACCCTCTGAATTTGGAGAAAGGGGTCCAATTTAGTCAGGAGCCCCCAAGCTGGACTCTGACCACAGATGCCTCCGATTTGGGTTGGGGGGGTGCACCTCGGAGACTGCCTGACTCAAGGCGTCTGGACCCCAGAGGAGCGCAGGCTCCACATCAATGTTCTGGAAATGCGAGCAGTCCTCAATGCTCTAAGGGCCTTTCAGGAGGACCTCATACCAGGCTCTCTTCTTGTTCAGATGGACAACATGGCAGTTGTCTTTTACATCAACAAGCAAGGGGGGGACTCACTCCTACCCCCTGTGCAGGGAGGTGATAAGAGTCTGGTATTGGATGCTGCAACATCACATCTCTCTGTCTGCCATCCATGTTACAGTCATCAAAACAAACTTGGCAGACAGCCTAAGCAGGTCTCAGTCCAAGGCACATGAGTGGGAGCTACTCCAGTCAGTAGCAAACCAGCTCTTTGTCACTTGGGGTCGCCCAGAACTGGACCTCTTTGGATCTCCATGCAATGCCAAACTGCCAGTTTTCTGCTCACGAGAGCATGCAACTGGTGTTTTCTGGCCAGACGCGTTGTCCCTTTGTTGGGCAGGGAAGTTCCTTTACACCTTCCCTCCCTTCCCTCTCATTCAAAGAGTCTTGTTGAAAGTACAGGCTGAGGGGTCTCAGATGATTCTTATCGCCCCACTCTGGCCTCGGCAGATTTGGTTCCCACTACTTCAATGGTTGCCTTTGGAACCTCCAATTCCACTACCAGTATGCTCGCAGTTGCTGTCCCAGGATCAGGGCAGGCTGGTTCATCCAGATCTCAGGTTACTACACCTTCATGCATGGCTCCTGCAGGCATAGTTAGATCTAGATATGGGGTTTCCCAGGAGGTGGCGGACATCCTCATCTCAGCGAGGAAGTTTCTATCGCTCCACTTATGCTATGAAGTGAAGCTGCTTTTGTTTGCGGCTTCGTCTCCGCATCTGGACCCCTTTCCTGCCCGGTGAACTCAGTGTTACAATACCTCTTCTCCTTATACCAGCAAGGCTTGAGCTATTCATCCATAAAGGTGCACATGTGGGCTATCTCTGCTTATCACATCCTTTTTTGGGGACAGAACCCTAGCTCAGTTGGATGTAGCCAGCACCTTTTTATGGGGCTTTTTGCATTTGAGACCTCCCATTAGGGATCCTATCCCTCCCTGGGATCTCCTTTTTGAGTTGGAGAAGCTCACTCCCCCCCCCCCATCGAGCCTGCAGTGTAGTGTGAGCTGCGTTTTCTTTCCTGGAAGTTTTCTTTTTTACTTGCTGTAACCTCAGCTCGAAGAGTTTCCAACCTTCAGGTCCTAATGTGTAAGGAGCCTTGTATCATTTTTCACTGTGAGTTTCCCTTAGAACAAATCCTAAGTTCCTGCCAAAAGTGGTCTCAGAACTGACACTCAACCATTTTGTTGACCTTCCAGTCTATTATTCTACTCCTGCCACTCAGGGAAAGGCTCTCCTACACACTTTGGACGTCCACAGGATGCTGCGGTACTACCTTCAGTGGACAGTGGCTCACCGCAAATCGGAGCAATTGTTTGTGGTCTTTGCGCTTCAGCATCTGGGTAAACCAGTGTCTAAATGGACCATTTCCCGGGTGGCTTGTCCACTGCATAGTGTTCTGTCACAGCAAATACAATAAACATGTACTGGGCATGGTTAGAGGTCATTCCACTAGGAGCGTCTATCTCCTTTACCTCCTTGAGGAACGTCTCTATTAGAGACATCTGTGCAGCTGTTACTTGGAATTCAGTGCACACCTTTGCTACGCATTACAGCCTGGATGTTGCCTTCAAGCACTGCGCTGGTTTTGGCCTGGCAGTCCTTCAGGGACTTTTGTCCTAATGTGTTGACTTCCAGCCTTCGGCTCATCATTTTGACAGTTTTTATCATCCTACCTCCTGGGGCTAGTCACCTCCTTGGTGCGGAACTGCTAGGGATTCTGTCCTAATGGTTATAGCCTGCTGCAAGAGCTGTCCCTTGAAGTAAGATAGTACAGTTATGTAAGAACTTATCGTAACAGTAGATCTTCGAGAGGATTTCTTGCAGCAGGCGCTGTTTTTCTGCCCTCCTTCCCCCCGGAGAGTTTTTTCAGCACGTCTAGGACAGGCTTCGCCTGGTCCACTTGCTTGGGTCCATTTGAGGGTCCTTGGTGGGTGAACTGAGGTGGAGCTGGGGTCTGCCCTATTTTGTAGTGTGACTGACGGTGCAGAGCTGAAGTCGGGGGGCAGTCCCCACTGGGTACTGCTAGCTGTTTTTTTTCTGGTGGATCCTAAGGCCTGCAGCATTAGTCCTAATGGTTATAGCCTGCTGCAAGAGCTCCTCTCAAAGATCTACTTTTATGGTAAGTTCTTACATAACTGTACTTTTTAGCACCAGGTACCAGCTCGGACCATGCTGCAGCTCCTATGCTACATGGCAGCTGCCGTTGTGACAGTTCCCTCAGCATACCTCTTTCGGGGGTGTGTGGCTAGCAGGCTTAGATGGCAGATGCTCGCTAAAGGAGCTCCTCAGGACACCAGTAACAATTTGATTAAAATAGTCAACTAATGTGTTATTGTTTCTCTAGAACAGTGTGGGAACACTGATCGAACCTGATGGCTTTTGGCAAACAAAAAAATAAGCAAGCGAAAATGCCTTTTCAAGCTCGCAACCTACATAAAGCGACTGGATCTCCAGCCTGTAGCCAGATAGACCACGAGGTAGAAAACTCAGGCGATCATCAAGCAGTAGGAATGGACTCCCTAACCAAATCTCTAGCTGGGGTTCCAGATACTCTCCTTGCAATGCAACAGGAGATGAAGGCAGGGTTCGGCAATATAACCTCTCTGCTAACACATCTTCAAGCTGTGGTAACCAGCCTGTCTGAGACAACGATGCATGCTGCTCAAATTGCCGAATTGGTGGACCGCGTTGGGGAGTTGGAAGATTCGTATGCAGAAGTTTCGGCAGAGAGAAATGGTCTCCAGTCCATGATGGCAGAGTTGAAAGATCATCTTGAAGACCAAGAGAATCAGGCTAGACAGTCAAATATCCATATAATAGGACTCCCAGAGGGGATTGAAGGCCAGAATCCTAATCGGAACATACATCAGTGGGTAGTGATGCAGCTCGGCCTGCCAGAAGAATACCAATCGTTTAAAATTGAGAGAGTGCACCGTTTTGGCCCCCCAACAAAGACAGGTGATAGACCCAGGCATTGTCTAATAAAATACTTGCGATACCCTGATAAAGAGAAAATATTGCAAAAAGCGAAGCAAAATGGGCCTATTCAGGTTGAAAATGGTAAAATTCATGTTTGCCAAGACTTTAGCAGGGACCTTCAAAGTTGTAGACAACGATTTAACTCCATCAAGAACCGACTGTTCCAGTTGGGGTGGTCATTTGTGCTACTGTACCCGACGAGGTTATGAGTTGACAGACCGGGCCAGAAACCACGCATTTTCAGCTGCCCTAGAGAAGCGGAGAAATGGCTCGAGGAGGAGGAGGCCAGGGGAGAAGGCATTCTGGATGCCTGAAGCAGATCTTATTGCCAAGTAAGTGATTTAGCGATAATGAGCCAATCTCGCTGTTTCCCTGGTGCTTTTATGTCCTCTGGCCGGCAACATCTGAAGATTAAGGGTTATGGGAAGAATGTCTGACGCTTTGAGGCCTGACTGTTTAATTTCTTGCCTTAACTTTAAAACCTTGTTTTCTTATTCCCGACCGGGTCTAGGGACTCTGATTTCAACAGGACATTGGAGGCTTGCCTGGAGGTAGACCTGATGGGTGGGATGGAGATGGCAGCTTCAGAGTTTTTAACTAGGACTGTTGGCATTATGGACCAGGACTTTGGCTCTTTACCGTTTGCCGCTTAATGCTTGGATTATGATAATACTGCACCCGGCCGATTCTGGGGGCTCGGGTACCAGCTGGGAAACCTGTAAGCAGACGGTTGAGTTGTTGGCCTGATACATGGGCAGCATGGCTGGAACTACAGAAGTCCCAAGTAACCAGAACAACTGAATGGAATATGCTTATAGTATCTTAATGCAGGAATTTTAAACATGGCGATGCATCAGTCTCCAGGAGAAACAGTCTTAGGGATTGGCATTGCCTACTTAATTAGTGGCTAATGTAGATACATAGATACATAGATACAGTACATAGAAAGTGTCAGCAGATAAGGGCCTATGGCCCACCCAGTCTGCTCATTTGAGCTTGTAAGTTAGTTTGTTTTCCTAGAAGTCTGTTGCCCCTTACCCCTGACCTCCAGAATTCCTTTATGTCTATCCCATGCATTCTTAAATCCCGTGATTGTTTCAGCCCCCACCATTTCCTCTGGCAGGGTGTTCCACTTGTCCACCACCTGTTCTGTAAAGAAATTCTTCCTCACGCTTCTCTGAATCATCCTCCTCCAACTTCATCCCATGCCCTCTAGTTCTGGAACATCTTTTCACTTAAAATAGTGTATTCCTGCACCCTGTTCCTCCCTGTAAGATACTTGTATGTCTCTATCATATCCCCTCTCTCCCTCCTCTCCTCCAGGGAGTACATGTTCAGTTCCTTCAACCTGTCTTCAGAGGACTTGTGATGCAATCCATGCACCATCTTTGTTGCCCTCCTCCGAACCTTCTCTACCCTGTCTGTGCTTACGTAGGTATGGTCTCCAGAACTGTACACTGTACTCCTGGTGGGGCCTCACTAGTGTCTTGTATAGTGGAATTATGACCTCCCTTTTCCTGCTAGTGATGCCCCTGCCTATACATCCCAGCATCCTATTTGCTTTACCTGCTGCCTTGTCACACTGTTTCCCTACCTTGAGGTCATCAGAGATGATAACCCCAAGATCCCTTTCCTGCTTGGTGCATGCTATATCCTCACCCCCCAAACTGATATATTGTGCCAGGGTTTTTGTGCCCCATATGCATTATCTTGCACTTCTTTGCATTGAATTTCACTGCCAAGCCCCTGACCATTCTTCAAGTTTCTGCAGGTCCCTTCTCATTCTGTCTACACCCTCTTGTGTGTCTACTCTGTTACAGAGCTTTGTGTCATCAGCAAACAGTGAAATTCTGCCTTCTAGGTCCTGCGCAATGTCACTGATGAAGATCTTGAATAGGACCGGTCCCAGCACTGATCCCTGTGGTACCCCACTGGTCACTCTTCCCTCTGTGGAGTGACAGCCATTTACCACCACCCCCTGTGTCCTGCCACCCAGCCAGTTACCTACCCACCACACTACTGTCCTGCCCACACCCATATTCCCCAGTTTGTGTAATAGTCTTCTATGTGGCACAGTGTCAAAGGCCTTGCTGAAGTCCAGATAGGCCATGTCCACTGCCCTCCCCTGATCCACCTCCCTAGTCACCCAGTCAAAAAATTCAATGAAGTTGGTCTGACATGACCTCCCCCTGGTGAAACCATGCTGCCTTGGGTCCTGTAGTCCATTGACAACCAGATGTTCCACCAATCTCTCCTTCAGTAGTGCTTCCGTGATGTGCTGTGTTTGCCACTGAATATATCAACCTTAGGAAACGGCCTAGATTTGCAATGCTGAAAATAAGTTAGGCTGTTCTAATAATTGGTTTTGAAGTTGTTGACTTTGCAATTGCTTTATTATTATAAAATGGTGTCACATCGATGTACAATAGATGGCAGATGTATTACACCATTTCTGCCTGTTATTTGTTTTGGGAATACTGGCAGTCATTTTTCTGCCTGGGGTGGGGGGTGTAGCAGTTTTCCACATTGGATACAGAGGGGGACACACAGTAAAATAGTTGGGGGAATAGGGGGGTACAGAACTGTTATTTATCAACTGGAGGGCCTGCAGGAAACTGTGTGGCAGGGATACCAAGTAAGGCTGGAAATGGGTCATGTTGCTTATATAGTCTGGGGGTGAGACAGGCTAACCATGGAGAGATGTGGGGGAAGGATGCGGGAGAGGGCAGGGAGGAGGCTTCATAGTTTAAAGGTGGGAAAAATTAGTACAGAGGTGCAGAGCTTAAGTTTACAAGGTGCAAAGAAGGCATATATCTTTGATGACAATGGCTGAACGAATTAAATGTGTGTCCTGGAATGTAAATGGCCTGAAGTCAATTTTGAAAAGGAGGAAGGTAATGGGGGAAATAAGAAAGGTCAAAGCAAACATAGTCCTACTTCAGGAAACCCATTTTACGCCATGGGAAGAGCAAAAAAAGTGCAGTTTATGGGAGGGTGTATGGATTTCCGCCACATTTTCTTCAAAGTCACGAGGGGCCTCAATATGGATCCCAAGGGGGCTTCCAGTCCAGATTATAGAACAAAAAACAGATCAGGCAGGGAGATATGCCTTGGCCAAAGTTAGTGTAATAGGGAAGGGGATATTCTTAGTGGGCTCAGTATATGCACCGAATGTGGAAAACCCGGGTTTTTTTCAAAAGCTGGCTCTTGAAATGGCATGTTGGGAAGGCAAATGGATACTAGGGGGTGACTACAACTGTATACTGGACACTATTCTGGATAGGTCCAGTAGAAAGGCTATGTGTACATCACAAAATGCCAAAGCTCTTAAAGAACTCCAGAGGGATATTGGCTTGGTAGATGCTTTGAGGCATATGCACTCCGGAGGGTGGGATTATGGCTTTCTCTCCCAGGTCCATCATACATATACCAGGCTTGACAGGATATTGATATCAGGGGCTTTTATGGGCAGTGTAGAAGATACCTCGTATGGCGCAATCATCATATCGGACCATGTGATTCATATGGTCACATTTAAGGGAACAGGTGCGGCTAAAGCAGTTGGGAATTGGAGGTTAGACCTGTTACTCCTGAAAGATCAGAGGTATGTCCAATATTTGATGGTAAATATACAGGAATATCTGCAGTTAAATAGAAAGGGTGATACCTCCCATGCTGCTAGGTGGGAAGCCCTCAAAGCCTTTATAAGAGGAGATACTATAGCTTATGCCTCCCATGAACGTAAGGCAGAAGCTCATGCTCTAAATAGCTTAAAGGCAAAAATAGAAGCGTTTGAAGAGGCACACAAGCTTAATCCTATGGGGGCCCTTTATAATGTACTCCAGAAACTGAAATGGAAGTTCAATACCCTTTCGAGTGCCCAGCAGGAGCACTCTATTTTGCTTACCAACGCAAGGGCTTACTATGATGGGAACAGAACCGGGAAACTGATGGCTTGGCAGTTATAATGCAAAGAATCTGAGAGGACTACAGGACAGATATGCACAGAGCAGGGGACAACAGCACTAGGTAGGGATGAAATAGGGGAGGCTTTTAGTGAATTTTATGCCCGGCTCTACACCTCCGAATCTACTCCAAGCCAAGCTGATCTTGATCATTTTTTTTCAGAATATTCCTCTGGCCAAAGTCCCAGAAGGCATTAGTACAACTTTGGACCTTCCCTTGTCAAAACAAGAAATCATATCGGCCCTTAGAACCCTAAAAAGTGGTAAGGCCCCTGGCGCAGATGGCCTACCTATTGATTTTTTTTTTTTTTTAATTTCAGACCCTTCTCATTGACCCCATGTTTGATATGATCTTAGAAGGACTAGATAAGGGAATATTTCCCCCTTCCATGCGGTCTGCCATGATAACTGTCTTGCCAAAATTTGGGAAAGATCCCACCCAATGTGCCTCATATAGGCCAATATCATTGCTTACAGCGGACTATAAGATCGTGGCTAAGGCTCTAGCCACCAGACTTGAGCTTGCGCTCCCCGAGGTGATACACCTGGACCAATCTGGCTTTGTTAAGGGTAGATATGGAAAGCATAATATTAGACGTACTCTAAATATTATTCATAAATGGGGCAAATCTAAATGAGTGCATGGGGCAGCAGTGGTTGCATTAGACGCTGAAAAGGAATTTGACCGCGTGGAGTGGGGGTGTTTGATTGAGACCCTGAAAAGATTTGGGATAGACCCTTCTTTTCGCTCTTGGGTGAGAGCTCTGTACTCTCCCACGAGCCCAGGTGTTAGTCAATGGTGCTCTTACTACTCCATTTGGTTTGGATAGGGGAACGAGGCAAGGCTGCCCACTATCACCCCTCCTCTATGTACTATCTCTGGAACCATTGGGCGCTGCCTTAAGAGCACATTCAGAGATACAGGTTTTTGATGGGGGAGGCAGACAGCGTAAAGTGGCCATGTATGCTGATGACCAGCTTTTGTATCTGCAACACCCATCTCAGGACTTACCTAAAGTGCATGAATTGATGAGAGCCTTTGGTCGACTCTCAGGTCACCATGTAAACTGGACTAAAAGTGAACTGCTCCCAGTTGGGCTACAAAATAGGGCCCAGTTGACAGCAAACTTGGGAGGACTGCAACTAGTGAATACTATTAAATATTTAGGTATACGAATATCAGCGTCCTCTAGTCAGCTATACACCTTGAATTATACTCCGCCAATGGCAAAACTCACGGAAGATTGTGACCGATGGACAGCGCTACCCCTATCCACGATTGGTAGAGTAGAAGTAGTCAAAATGACCATCCTACTAAGAATCTTATACCATTATCAGTCCCTCCTCATTAAGGTACCATTGAAACACTTTAAACAATTGGACTCCCTCATTACTAGATTTGTATGGAAAAGGGGCAGGACCAAAGTAAAACTTGCTACTCTTCAGTTTCCTCCTCATGAAGGGGGTATGGGATTACCTAACTTTAAAAGTTATTACTGGGTGGCACAGTTAGCCTATCTACCCCATAAAGAACAAGAACCAAGTTGTTCATGGTTAGGAATAGAAGATTTTGATTGGGGCGCTGGCAAAATCCGAGTCAGGCCCTCTCCCAAATCCCTTTTCCAATACTACGATGCAAGTCTGGTTACTAGTACATCAAAGCTTAGGACATAACCAAAAAAAATCTCCCAACATGAGTCTGCTGAGTGCAGTCAGAGAAAATAAGCAATTTGCTCCTATAGTAAAACGACATATATTGACCTGGAGAAGAATGGGGTTAACAACAGTCTGCCAGTTGTAAGAAGGGTGTATTTTAAAAAAAATTGGGACTTTGTGTAAGGAATGAGGCCTGCCAACAGGGGACTTCTTCCTGTATTTGAGACTTCATCAAATGTGTGGGGTATCACTTGCTCAGGAATGTGGCTGGTCGGAGCCCTCACCTATAGAGGAGAACTGGTTAGGCCACAGCCTGAGTGGGGGGTTCCTTTCAGTTTACTACCACACAATCCAAGGGCACATTCATAATCAGCAGGATTGTAAGAGTAAATCTAGATGCAGTACAGATTTGCTACTACCAACTGATAACCATGCATGGAGGTGAGCCTGTGATCATTTTGTAAAATGTTCTAGAAGTAACAAGTGTCAGCAAATTCAGTTTAACTTCTTACATAGGACATATCTGACTCCTAAGATTCTGCATAAATTGGATAGCTCCAGATCAGATATATGCCCCAAATGTCAAGGTGAGAGTGCTGACTTCTTACATTTGGCTCTGATTTGCCCTAAGGTAGCACCTTTCTGGCATGCTATGCACTTGATAATGAGTAGAGTGGTAGGATACCAATGTCTAAATCTACTTTAGAGTTCCTATTGGGAGCAGACCCAGTGTCCTGTGTATCGAGCTCAGTGAGAACCCTATGGTCTTTGGCTCTCATTAACGCGAGGAGAACTATAGCACAGGAGTGGCTATCCTCGATGCCACCATCCATTACAAAATGGACATGCAATCTAAGAGCCTATATGGCACTGGAAAGGTCTCAGAGCAATGCTGAAGGCCAATATGAGAAATTTCTTCAGGTGTGGGAACCCTTATTAAGAGCAGTGGAATCTGGCAGTTTCCCTATGTGATCACAGGCTGTATACCTTCTGTCAGTACTTAATATAGTACAGTATTAAGTAGATACTCCTCTTAAAGCATGATATTAAAAATGTGAATATTATTATGAAATGAATTGTTAAGGGGAGTAATAAACTCCTTAGATGCATTAAATATTAATGAAATGCCCTGGATGATAATGCAGAGTCCCCGCCACAACATGATCAGTAGGAAGTACAGCCAGTACTTTAGGATAAAGTGCTATTTGAGACAGCTGTAATTGTAATACTTTTGATTTTGTTCTTCAATGTCCCCAATGTTATTAATAGACATAACATGTAACTGAGAAAGAAAATTCTATGTACCAACAGTGATGTATCTTGGAATCTAAGATGCCTGTACCTTTTGTACTTTAATAAAATAATTGGGGGGGAAGCATGCCTCTTTATGAGGGTCCCCCAATGGACCCTCAGGGTGCAGTGGGATCAAAGGATGGCCAATCTTGACCAGCCAGTCCTGATCTCCAGAGCTGTGGTCCAAATTCTCTCTCATGGTGGCTCTCGACCCAAAATCTGGAGCTAGGAACCCCCTTTCAGAGAAATCCCCCTTCCCAGACCCTGATGACAGATGTCTTGGGCCTGGGATAGGGAGCCCACTTTCGAGATCCACAGGCACAAGGGATGTGGTTGATGTTAGAACTGTCTCTCCACATCAATTTCCTAGAAATGAGAGCGGGTCTGTATGCTCTACAGGCATTCCAACATGTCAATCGTCTTCTACATCAACAAGCAAGGGGGGGGGATCCACTCTTATCCTCTCTGTCGAGAGGTCATGAGAGTATGATTCTGAGCCATAGAAAATGACTTGTCCCTCACCGACGTCCATGTTCCAGGAGTCCAAAACACCTTGGCCAGTGTCCTAAGCAGGTCACGGTCAAGGGCCCAGAAGTGGGAACTCCTTCAGTCCGTGGTGGAGGACCTCTTCCAATGATGAGGTCATCCAGGGTTGGATCTCTTCACGTCCTGTGCAATGCAAAACTGCTCAGTTTTTGCTCGCCTGATCCAGGGCCTTGTGTTTTCTGGCTAGACGCATTGTCCCTCTGTTGGACAGGGAGGTATCTCTATGCCTTTCCTCTCTTTCAGAGAGTTCTGCTCAAGCTGTTAGTGGAGGGTGCAGATACGATCCTTATAGCCCCGCTTTGGCTTTGCCAGATTTGATTCCCCCTGTTCCAGCAGCTAGCGGTGGAGCTGCCAGTTCCCCTGCCCTTGTCCTCCCACTTACTGTCACAAGAGCAGGGCACTCTGGTTCACCCGAACCTCTGGTCTCTACATCTATATGCATGGCTCCTACAGACTAAGCTATGTCCTGATTCAGAGTTTCTCCTAGGGTGGACGAGGTCTTGGTGGCAGCCAGCAAGCTGTCCACCTGAACTACTTACACCAGCCTGTCTTCAAGCCAGTCGAGCATTGTCACAGTTACAGTGTGAGGAGTTTGCGATGTTCTTCACTGATAAGGTGTCCACCATCCAAGATGAAATCAGCCAGCGCCTCCCCATTGGGTCTTGCATTGGTCAACCGAGTGGCACTAATGCCCAGTTGACTTGGTTCACCTTTAGTCAACCGACAGTCATGGATATAGTGAGGATTGTCCAGACTTTGTGTCCAACCTACTGTAGTTTGGATCCAGGCCCTACTCATCTACTTGTGGGATGTGTAGAGGTTATTGGCCCAATCCTGACTGGGATAGTGGTGGCATCATTGGAGAGAGGGATCTTTCCAGATCCCTTAAAGGAGGTGTTGGTGGTGCACCCCCTTCTGAAAAAGGCCTCCCTTGATCCCGACTGCCCAGAAAACTACAGACCAGTCTCAAACCTTCCCTTTTTAGGGAAGGTTATCGAGAAGGTGGTCATTTTGCAGCTGGAGGATCATTTAACCAGCCACAGTATCTCTGACCCTCTCCAGTCTGGCTTCAGGAAACAGCACAGCACTGAGACGGCTCTCGTACGGGTACTGAATGATCTCCTGATGGCAAGAGATCAGAGAGCTCATTCCAACTTGGTTCTAACTTACTAACATACTAAAAAGCCAGCAGAATAGGCCAAATAGTCTGTCTTGTCTGCGCGAATGCCAGCAACCTAATGGCTGCCCATTCTCCTTGATCTCTCAGCAGCATTTGACACCGTAGATCATGAGGTGTTGCTTGAGTGTCTGTGGTTTCTCTGTGGACTGAAAGGGGTGGTCCACGGTTGATTTCAATCTTTTCTTCAGGGCAGGACTCAGAGAGTAGTGTCAGGAATTTATTCCTCGGCCTCTCACTGCCTGCCCTGTGGGGTGCCACAGGGTTCGGTGTTGTCCCCCATGTTATTTACGGTGTATATGCTCCCATTTGGGGACATTATGGGATGGTATGGGCTGAGCTTTCAAACAACATGAAGTGTTGCTGTATTCTGACTATTGCAGTTAGCCCCAGCACTCAAACTGCCCCAGAGAGTAGATGGTTAATTTTCTATGCAGAGCATAGAACGTTGAGCTCGAGTTTGGTTCAGACCTTTGTCTGCTGCACTTTGAAGTACAACTGTTGGATTCTTTACTCCGCCTAACTGAACGGCCACTCCGAAGATTTCTCCTTGGCTCATAAGTTGGTCAAAGTCCATGGTTTTACCGATTATTTTTCGTAAGTTTCGGTTCAGATCTATGTCTGTGGTACAGTAAGTACTAGGTAGTGAGCTAGACATAGTAAACTTGTGGAAACTGTAAAATTGATTTTTGACTGGTTCGGCTGAACCGGCCATTTAGTGATTTATATATTTTGTCTTTGTTTTTAAACTTAGAGTGTGGTTACCGGTCCTTATCGGTTTTAAAAAAAAAACTGTATTTTCTTGTGTTTTTTTCCAACACTCGTGACACGGTTAGAAACTGATAGGGTCGCAAGGCTGAACTTTCACCCCATTCCATGTATAAACAGGTTTACATGTTATAGTAAAGGAGACTGGGGTGAGAGTTACTTCTTACAACCCCATAGCATACCCTGTCTGTCTGTGAAAGGGGGGGTGGACTGGTGGGTGGGTTAGGGGCTCAACCCTAATGTCTCATTTCCCCACTTTTGTTGCTTTAACCCTAACTGATGCATTAAACAATGTTTTTGCAATGACTTTCCTTACCTTTTGAAAAAGTGTAATATAATTAGTAAATAGCATGTGTTGGTGGGAACGCGGGGCCCATCCCACCTAGCTACCCATTTCTGCATAACAATATACATCTGTGAAAGCGTGGGCCCTCTGGGCCCTGCGCTCCCACTTACACAACTATGGAACTCTAATAACACTAATTTGCCAATATCTCAGGAACCATAGCAGCTAGGAAAAAAATTCAAGTGTTGTTGTAATCATGATAGTGAAACATCCTTGTGAAATCAATTGACAAAATCCATATCTTGCATCGTTTATGAGCTATAGGCACCAAAAAGCACTAAAAAAGCCCTTGGAACCTTTGTAACACATTTTTGCCAATATCTCCATAACTGTAGCAAGTAGGAAATAAACTCCATTGCTGGTATAATCTACACTTTCTAAACTTGTTTCTGCACCCTAACTATAGTGGCGCTATTGCACCACTGTAGTGTATGTATGTATGTATAGTGTGTGTGTGTGTGTGTGTGTGTGTGTGTGTGTGTGCACATATATGTGATTATACTATGGGGGTGAGATCCTTCTCAGTGGAATAACCTGTATCATTTTCTCTGGAGTGAGGATAAATCCTAATAACATCACCAGAGTGAGGATATCACATTTATCCTCACTCTGCTGATGTCACTGGAGTGAGAATATCACATTTATCCTCACTCTGCTGATGTCACCGGAGTGAGATGCATTCTAAAGGAAACTGCTTCAGAAAACGGTTTCTTTTTCTCACTAAAGCTGTAATTTACTCAATTAGCTTTGCAAAACACTCTTACCTGTGTCCCACTGAGTTTCTAACACTCCTAGCCCATTACTGTGCTGATCTCAGGTTCAAAACAACCTGAATTCTAAATGAAACTCTTTTACAAAGCAGTTTCTCTCTCTCTCAGTGCGACCTGCAGCAGTTTCTTTCTCACTAAGCCTCTGACTCAATTAGCTTTGCAAAACACTCTCACCTGTGTCCACTGAGTTTCTAACACTGCTAGCCCATTACTGTGCTGATCTCAGCCTCAAAACAACCTGAATTCTAAATGAAACTTTTACAGAGCTGTTTATCTTTCTCAGTGCTACTTGCAGCAGTTTGTCTTTCTCAGTGAGCCTCTGAATCACTCAATGTTTCTCACTCCTAGTCCATTCAGAACATGCACACACACCACACAGAAACACAAAAAATGTTCCTAAAGCTCTCACCCCAGTGGTATAAACCACACACATGATGTGCAGATTGTGGGATATGGAAAATATTCTGACTCCTGCAGAGTAAACGGTGCATTCTCACTCATGCCTTCGGCGCTCCTGAGAATACAGAGCTCACTCTGCAGAAGTGAGAATATTTTTCATATCCCACTCCTACCCATCATGTATCCCATATGTATATGTGTGTGTGTATGTATGTGTGTGTATATATATATATATATATATATATATATATATATATATATATAGAGAGAGAGCAGTATGACTTCCGACAGTACTAATCTTGACATTGTGTGCTCGTCAGGTACGGTTTACCGACAGTACTAATCCCGACTATCACTTTACCTACAGTAATTATCCTTACCTGCGTCCATGCATGTTGGATTAAATGCATACAGCAGTACTCACAAAACAGTCCACAAACAAACTGTAGCGATGCCTCAATTTAGTTTTCTTAGAATTAAATCGGGGTGGGGCAGGGGGGATACAGACAGATTTACCTCCCGTGACATACAACTGCCCCAATTTAATTTGCTTGCCCTGATTTCATTTCAGTCAATGTTATGTGAGGTGGCAGATACGGGAATGGGAAGGAATCCAATTATTGAGACTCGATTCCCTATTGTCCTGAGGTGATTTCTTCCTGTGTCAAGCATCAGTGCCACGGGTTATCACATGTCCCGGGCTCACTCCCCATGATGATTGATTCTTTGACAGCTGGCCCAGGAGAGTGAGAGAGAAGTAGGAGACAGAGAAGTCTCTGGCTGCTGCTGCATTACAGACTTGCATCTTGTGGACAATGCAGATATGGTGTACGCCTCATTAACTTTTTTTTGCTGCCGCCTGGGGTTGTCATGTCAGAGGTGAGCTGGAGGTGGTCATGGACTTTCTCTGCAGCACATGTGTTAAAAGCAGTTATGGGGGTGCTAATACGGCAAAGAAATAGAGACTGTGCAGGTCAGGGATAACTGCTAGTCAAGCAAACGTCAGGCCAGCGGATGGGCAGTCTGCCAGATGGGCACAAGTATGGAGCGGGAAGGTAAAAGTCAGGAAGTTGGAGTAAGGTGATTGTGCATTGGCCATTTTAGAGTCAGGCAATCATACCAGACTCTATATATATATATATATATATATATATATATATATAAATTATTTATACATACATATATATAAATTATAGTATGCAGTAGGTACTACTATGAGTTAGAGTTTGGTACCCCATTTAAGGTTAAAGTCTGAAATTTTGCAGGTTAATAACTTTGCCACTGTATGACAGATTTGTCTGAGATTTGGTAGGCGTAGAGCGGTATCATAGATCTCTGGATCTGCCAAGTTTTGTAATGGTTGGATATACAGTTGTGGAGCTATAAAGCTCAATATAAAGTCATATTTACTCTTTTTTATGCATTCTTTGCTCATGCCTACAGGTCGCATGGTTTGTGCGACCGGTATGAAACCTTCAGGGAACATGCATTCAGTGTCCCTGATGTGTTTTTCAAAGATTTCATGAAAAATATTAAACTATTCAAAAGTTATTCAAAAAAAACAAGTTTCCCATTATAGTCAATAGGAAAAGTTAACAAAAAGTTTGACAGTGTCGCAAATGCAGTTTTTAGTGTCGCAAATGACCCCTGTAGTGTCGTGAGTCAGCCATTTCTTTTTCAGTTACTGGTCACATAAATGCTTGCCATTAAAATTTGGGACCCTCTGGGGACACATTTCTTTTTGTGTTCACCTAGTCAAGCACTGAGGATGCTAGTCATGTGTTTTTGGGGGGTTAAACCCCCCAGAAATATGCTTTTGAAATTTTTGTAAACTGTAGTGTCGCACTTGTGTCACTTTCATGATTTTGTTTGTGAAAGTGTCGTGATTTGTGATACTACTTTGCGACATTATGCCCAAAAGAATAGGAAATCTTTGCCACCCTGCTGCAAAAGAACGGTTTTGTCTTTTGGGCTGAAATTTGGAAGGAAGAAAGCCAAGATCCCACAGATGTGCCTTTTCATGGTTTGGTGACAAAATATTACAGAGCTGCAAATTTACGGTACTCCAAAACTGACAATTTTTCTCATAGGCTAACATTACGGCGTCCACCACACCTTTTGGGGTCCATATCTCAGAAACGCTTCGAGATACGGACTTTTCATCAGAAAAATGCTTAGCCCCCCCACTATGGGGCTAAGTACAAAACTAGCCAGGAAAGTCATAAATTATATGAAATTTTTTTTTCGATGTCGTACAGTTCCTGAGATTTAAGAGATTTAGTATTCCAAATGTTCATTTTCTGCTCCAAGGACCATTATTATGCATACATTCTTTGTATTCTCTGTGTTTCTCAATGCAGCTTTTGGGGAAAAAAGGGTGTACATTTTTGTTACTGTTACTGTTACAGTTAGCATTTCCACTTGTGTTTCTGTAACCATTTGTGCTAGCGTTCCCGTCTACACCACCATGTACATTACCCTTTGCATTTTCATTTGCGCTTGCATTTGTGTTACTTTTAACATTTGCATTTTCATTACTGTTTTTGTTTGCATTTCCTTTTGCATCACCCTGTGCATTTCCATTTGTGTATGCGCTTCCGTTTGTGTTTCTGTTTCCTTTGGTGTCATCATTGCTGTTACCGTAAGTGTTTGTATTTCCAATTGCGTTACTGTGACCATGTGCATTATGATTTGCATTTCTGTACATGCTTGCATTTCTATTTTCATTAATGTTTGTGCTTGCATTTCTATTACCATTTGTGTTATCGTTTACATTTGCATCACCATGTGCATTACCGTTTGTGCTTGCATTTGTGTTACCATGACTTCACTATTTATAGTGCACATTCTCAAAAAGAAGAGGAATTCATGGCAAAAAAACTCAGTTTAATTAATCAGTTAGGCTTGTTCTACAGTGAAAAAAAGCGAGGAAATTCGATGTTAGGGTTCTCACCCCTTGCACCCCACCCCCATTCTGACCAACAGGCATTGGGGTGTGCGTTGGAGTCATCGGTCCTAACTCTCACCCCATTCTCCTATACTGTATCACCTCAGCTTGTTTACACACGGAATTGGGTGAGAGTTAGACCGACGACCCCAACACACACCCCAATGCCTGTTGGTGGGGTGGTGCAAGGGTGGGAGCCCAACATTGAATTTCTTCACTTTTCATACTGTGGAACAACCCTAACTGATGCATTAAACAGAGTTTTTCCATGAATAACTATATATATATATATATATATATATATATATATATATATATATGTATACACACACACATACAAAATCACATGCCCCCCACAATGCAAAGCATCATGGGCTGCATATGCAAAATCACCACAAAATATTATGCTGGTCAACTTTAAGCAGAAATGCATTGTGCCCTCACACAGTTTGCAAAGGGTGCCAACAAAAGAAACAGACACGTGTTTCGTCCTTTTGGCACCATGCATTTCTGCTTAAAGTTGAACCAGCATAATATTTTGTGGTGATTTGCATATGCAGCCAATGATGCTTTGCATTGTGAGGGCATGTGTGATTTTGTATTTCTTTGAAACTTGGCTTCCCAGTCAAATGCCCTTTGGGGTAACCATTGCCTCAGTGCTTATGCACAGAGGTTCTTTTGTGTGTGTGTGTGTGTGTGTGTGTGTGTGTGTGTGTGTGTGTGTATGTATATGTGTGTATATATATGTATATATATATATATATATATATATATATATATGTATATGTATGTGTGTGTGTGTATATATATATATATATATATATATATATATAATTTCAGGACAACAGGTTGCCTCCTCATACTCACTTTTTTTGCTGTGGAGACTCTGGAAGAGCAAGTGAAGCAGAGCTTCTAAATGTTGTTTTTTAAACTATTAAAAGGAGGAAAGCAGATGTGGTGGAGCGCTGGAGCTAGAGGAACCAGAGGGGGTCGCTCAGGATGGACGAATACACTGAAACAGGTAGAAGGACCGACAAATACATAACTGGAGATACAGAGACAGACACGAAGATTAGAGACTGGGATAGAAGGGAAAAGAACTAGAGAAATGTGGTCAGGGAACAGAATTATATTGGAAGGAAATTCCAAAATCCTGAAGTAGAAGCTGTTTTATGATTCGTAACCATATAGCACAGTACTGAGCACATATATTAATGATCTGATTTATAGAACTGGTTGGAGGGTTAAATTTGTTGTATATATTGTCGTATACTAAAAGGCTTTAGATATCACTTATAGGGGGTAACTAGGCTGTCAGCTGGTAGTTTTTTTTTCCTTCATATAAAAGTACAGTCTTTTTACTCTGCTGTACATTGGCTTTACCTGTTAACACCTAGTTGCTACCTGAACTAAGATTGGCGTCTGTATTAAGTTTGAGTAAGACAATAAAGCTTGAGAGAAAAAGGGAGGGTCAATTCTTGAAATTAAAGAGGCTGGAGAACTTAAAAATACCTTGGCAACAAGTAATAAACTAAGTTTAATATATCTGTATAGTTTAAATTTCATGCCAATGAGAGATCACGTGAGCTGATAGTATAAAGGCACATGCGTGGGACTGGTGTTCAGACATGATCAGAAGCCTGAACGAGGAAGCTCACACAGATTTGATAAAAAGGAGATTTAATTTACACCATTTTTTTTTTGGGCACTCCTTTTATATTTCTGGCTTGTATTATTAAATCGCATAGGTTGGCGGTCGACTTTGAAGTCCCATATACTACTGTTATGGCTGTCTGGAGATAGCTGAGAACTCTGCAACCTAAGAAATTGTGGCATTGGACATTTTAAGTAACCCAGTAAACATAAAATAAGCCGGTACAAGCCAATGGCTGTATTTTGGTCTGAAAGGAGCCTTTCCACAAATCACATAATATGGAAACCTAAAGTAAATTACTTAGAACAAATATATAAAAAAAGAAACCCTGAACTATGTTTGATAAATATTCTGCATCACAAGTGAATGTGTAATAAATATTTTAGGATATACCATTTTTAAATATGGTTTCATGCTTTCATGTCTCCTGACAGAGTGTTGCTTTTGGCTTTTCTGATAATTGAAAAGATAAAATTACAAGGCTGAAGGGGAGCTTAGAGTATTATTAACTGCAGTCTTCTGGACCCTTTCCTATCAGTGTTTCTATACTTTTTTTCTATTTTAAGTGGCAGAATTAAAGGGGACTGAAACAGAACTCAAGGGTGAGAAAGAACACATTTATTTACATATGACTGCATCCAAATGGAACCACTTTTGTGAATCCAGAAGGAGCTCTGAAGGAGTGAGCACCTATAAAATGAGACATTACAGATTGCTGGAGAAGCCAAGGACTGAGTACCCATTAAGATATAAATATGAGACAAAGAGGGGATATAAGAGGAAACTTGTAGGATTTTTGGACACTTATATTTTAGACTTTAAACTTTTATTTTAAGATTGTGTGCTATTTCTTGTGTTAATGATATCTGCAACAAACGTGCACTTTTGCTTAATTCTGTGGGAGGTGAAACTAACTACCCCTTGGTAATTGCTTTTTATTCACATATTTATTTAGTGTTTAACCAAGAAGGGGCTTGCAGACTCTGTTTATCTTGTTAGTAACTTCAGAAGGATTTAAATACTGCATTTGGGTAGATCCTTGGAGGTAGCTAGATTGTCTACTAGGATTTTCTGACAGTTAAACTATTTTTA
Source organism: Neoceratodus forsteri (assembly GCA_016271365.2). Lineage (NCBI taxonomy): Eukaryota > Metazoa > Chordata > Ceratodontiformes > Ceratodontidae > Neoceratodus > Neoceratodus forsteri. The sequence goes on from CM028136.1 coordinate 768,502,261, forward strand.
AATAAATTACAGGTGGCTGAGGAGTTGAAAAAGAAGCTTGCAAACTCTGCTTATTTATTTATTTATTTGTGAGAATCAGTTTACAACCTTTGAGCCAGCGGCTCGTTTCCAAAGGTACCTCGTCACATTGAGACATACATAGCATATAGGTTACATAGTACAGGTTTTCTTCAAGTAGGCATTTGTTAGAGGTGCCACGTCACACTGGGCAGGCAACATAAATTTGAGTTACATGGTACATGTAATAGAGATAGGTCTGACACAATTGGTTTTACTAGCTGCACAATCAACTCTCGTGTGACAGCAGGCTCTGGCCAGGTTCTACTTAGGAATGATGAGCTGGGTAGGGGATGGGTGGATTAGGTGTGGAGCTGCCCGTGGGCATTGTCACGAGTGAGAGGTTGAGGTGGGCCCTCAATCATAGACAGGAACAGCTAACAGTGTTGAGGAGTTGGCTGCAAAGGGTGGTTTTGAATTTGGAGATTGGGCATTGGAGATGGTGGCAGGAGAGCGTTAAACCAGAGTGGGGCTCTGTATCAGAAGGACCTCTGACCATGAGTGGTTCTTGATCTGGGGACCAGTAGAGCGGTCTTGTAGGAGGACCATGTAGAAACAGTGGGTGGGATCCAGTGGATGGATGCAGTCACCCCAGGTGGAGAGAGCCCGAGTAGGGTTTTTTTTGTGAGTAGGCAGGTATGGTAGCGAAGCCATTCCTCTAGGGTCAGGAGTTTAGCATCGTTATACAGTAGACAGGTGTGTGTGAGCCTGGGGGCACCAGTGATCAGTCTGCAGGCCTTATTTAGGGTTATGTGAATTTTTTTGAGGGCTGTAGCACTAGCAGCACCATAGATTGGTAGGCCATAGTCTACCAGGGACAGAACTGAGGATGTGACAGTGAGCTGGAGAGCATTTGGGGGAGGCAGTTTCGATGGTGGAAGAGGATGCCAAGCCGTTTGTTGGTGGTGGAAGCAAGGGCATCAATGTGTTCAGATGGAATGTGAGTGCTGGGTGAAGGTAATCCCGAGGTATTTGTAGGAGCAGACTTGTTCAGGGATTGTTTGATACTAGGAAACATATGGGCGGGTGGTTGCTAGCTTTGTTTTGGGGTGGGCAAAAAGCATAGCTTTGTTGTTTTTAAGATTAATGATGAGTCTGTGCTCCTTAAACCAGGCCTCTGCCTCATTGAAGGACTGTTGTAGGGAATCCTGAAGGGAGATGGGGTTACGGTGGGTGGCAAAAATGACCGCATCGTCAGCATACAGGAGCATTTTGCCAGAGCAAGCACTGGGCAGGGTGTTCAGATAGAGCGAGAAGAGGAGGGGGCCCAGGATGGAGCCTTGGGGAACTCCTGAAAGTATGGGATGGATATCAGAGAGTGTTCCACTGATTTTAACACACTGCGACTGGGCGCTCAGGTAGCTTGAGCACCATGCTAGTGGGCCAGCCACGAGGCCAGTGTGGCAGAGGGCGCTCAGCAGAAGAGGGGGGACAGTGTGAAAAGCCTTTGATAGGTCAATGAACACTGCTCCAGCTAGTGAGCTGGTATCCAGGGAGGTGTGAAGGAATTGGAGAATTCAATTAGTGCAGTGCTGGTACTGTGGCCAGCACGGAAGCCATGCTGCTCAGGGCATAAGATGTCATGCTTGGATAGATATTCGGTGATTTGAATGGCCACGACTTTTTCCAGGGCTTTTGAGAGGGGAGGGAGGATGGAGATTGGTTGGAAGTTGTTTGTTGCAGACCTGTCACCACCCTTATGAATGGGCATGTCTATGGCTGTTTTCCAGGCAGGGGGAAATTGTCCCAGGCAGAGCGATCAGTTTAGCAGGCTGGTGAGCGGGGCTAGGACTTCATCTAGTACCAACCTGAGGATGCTGGGGTCCAGTGAGTCACTGCGGGATTGTTGCCATTTCTAGCTTTGATAAGAATGGGTCTGGCTTCCGGCAGAGTACCTTGTGGGGGAAGCTGGGGTAGGCGGCTGGGGTTGTTTTGGGGGTTCAAAGAAATTACTGGGGAGGACTAAGCCAAGGTCAGTGAAAGCGGTGTTGAGGCAGTTAGCTATGAAGGCAGGATCGGTGGAAGTAGTACCATCACTAGAGAGCTGAGATGGGGGATGGGACCGTGATTTCCCATTTAACTGTTTAATATTATCCCAGAACTTGCGGGCCGAGCCCCAGGAAGAGGTGAGGGTGGCCTGGTAGTGGTCAGCCTTGGCTTTTCGGACCGCCCAAGAGCACTTATTCCGGGCTGCATTGTAGGCTTGTCTATCAGCTTGCCGGCCTGTTTCAGTGGCATGGTGCCAGAGGTTATCCCGATCTCTAAGTAATTGCAGGAGGGCAGGGCTGACCCAGGGTGCATTCTGTTTTTTGGATCGGGTTTTTGTGAAGGGTGCAAAGAGATCACAGGCATTGTTGAATGTTTGGGAGAAGAAAGCGAGGGCAGTGTCAATGTCGGGTGCATGCTGAATGGGGGAACAGTTTATCTGGGTAAGAAACTGCCTAAGTTTTTTCAGCCCACCGGGGCGAAGGTGCCTTCTGAGGGTGGTTTGTGTTTTGGGTTTGGGATTGGGGGCTGCCCATAGAAATAGGATAGGGGAGTGGTCATTTAGGGCGTCTGGTAGGACTTGGATGTTTTGGATTTTTTGGGGTCGATTGGTGATGAGTACATCCAGTAGGGTGCTGGTTCCTGTTTTGGAGTTTATTCTAGTGGGTTGGGTGACGAGTTGTGTCAGATCTTGGGCGGTGAAAGTGTCCTGGATTGAGGAGGAGGAGGGGCTGAGCCAGTTTACGTTTAGGTCACCAACTAGGATTTGCTCCGCTGTATGGTGAAGGGTGGCCAGATAGTCAGTTAGAGATACCAGGACTGGATTCTGTTTTTTTTGGGGAATGTAGGCAGTAGTGAGATAGAGAGGGCCCCTCGAGGGGTCAGGGGTGAGCTTGAGGGTGAGGGCCTGGGCCTCATTTACAAGGGCAGGGGTAGGGAGTGCTTGACCAGTAATTATGTCCCTAGTGTAGATTGCACAGCCTTCCCTGCTTGTTTCACCAGTCCTCCCGGTTAGGGTATAGCCTGGGAGGGAGACTTGAGAGTCAGGGGTGGATTTGGACAGCCAGGTTTCTACCAGGGCTATGATGTCCAGTTGGTGTGCCGTGGCCCAGCACTGGAGGGTGTCAAATTTTTTCAGCAGGCTGCATATGTTCATAGAGGCTATTTTAAGGCCAGTGGGCCAAGTTGATGGGTGGGAGGGGGCTGGTCCTGGGTTGGGATGTATGTTGCCAGAAAGTAGAAGCAGGAGGACCAAGGTTCTGATCCAGGCACGGCAGCAAGTCCACTTCTTTGGTGTACGCTGGGACGGGGTGGTGGACACAGTGGTGATAGGTGTGGGCAGGGTTCGAAGGTTTGGGTGGGCATGGATGTACTCCAACCATGGAGTGTCAGGGTAGATGGCGGGGGGGTGGATAGGGGTGGGTGCTGTGGACCAGGGTCCATGGTAAGTGTAGGATGCGATCTTACTAGGTCAGGGAGAGTTGTGGGTGCTGGGCTGAGTGGGCCTGTGAATATGACTGGCTGATGGGATGTGTGTACTAGCAAGAGAACGGGAGGAGACATTTGAGGAGAAAGGGCACAGACATAGTGCCTATGTGAGCAGCAAGGCAAGAAAGGTACAAGAATCTTGTATGCCCCCAGGAAAGTGTGGATACCACTTTGGATTAGTGGTAGGGTCACAGACTCTGGTGGACAGGGTACAAGGTTCTACTCCCTGGTGAGGCAGGAGGAAAAAGGACTTGGGCAGGGGCAGGTTCCACTATCCAGGGTGTTCAAAACAGGCTAGCACTGGGCCAAAAACCAAGGTGGAAATAGCGACTCCTAGTGGCCACTGGGGTTAGTGTTAGACTAGGGTATTGTCTGATAGCTGGGTCAGATCAGTGTGCCAGGCTAGTTTGATGTCTGGGTACAGGAATGTGGAGAGTTCAGCATCAGGAGTGGGAGTAAGGAGAGAGAAGTACTGTGTGCGAATAGAGGGGTTCCCAGGAGGACAGGAGGAGGGAAGTTCAAACAGTGAAAACCAATGTGGGTAGTCAGGGGTCCCTCTGGTGGCAGGCTGGTATAAGCTGCTAATGGGAAAGTGGGGACGTGATGTCATAGGTAGGAGACTATATAGTAAAGTCGAGCCCAGGTGGGTGGGTGGGGCAGTCGACGCGCACTCAGGAGGTAGTTTAATTACCTCCATGCCCGTCGGAGCTTGTCCTAGCTCAGCTGTTGCTGCTCCGTGGTGTGTTGGGCAGGATCAGGCCTATATGGGAGAGGACAAAGGGAGGAATTAGTATGCAGCGGGAGGACAGTCTTGATACTGCGCCTGCACAGGAGAATGTCTCAACCGACACAAGCACTGGCGATATTACACCAGCTCAGGGTTTAGGTACGTTTGCAGTGTCACACAGTTCAGAACCACCAGAGCTCTCGCTAGCATTCAATTGCAAAAAGCATAGAAATGACTGTGGCAGACCCCAGAGCAGTCACTTGCATCCCCCCCATTCACATCCCCTTCAGGCTAGTAGGCAGGCATGATGATGCTGTGTCCACACGTATTGGGAGCATTTGCTGAAAAACAGTTTCTAGTTGCCAATCCCCTCCCTAGGGTGCACTTCAGGAGGTAGTTTAATTACCTCCGCACCCATCGGAGCTTGTCCTAGCTCAGCTGTTGCTGTTGCTGCTCCGTGGTGAGTGGAAGTAACTTCATAAGTATTTGAATACTGCATTTTGGTTGTCCCTTGGGGGTAGCTGGATTGACTATTAGGATTTTGGGACAGAAACTATTTTTAAATAATTTACTCGTGCGTAGGAGTTTGTGATAGTTAAACTATTTTTAAATAAGTTACTGTGGTTAAGGAGTTATCATAGCAAAACCTGCAGTGTGAAATAGGAAAAGAGAGTCTTTCAAGCAACAGAGGGAGGTGGATCTAGGTTTACGTTTGTTACAATTCTTAACATTTTCAGTGCAGAAAGAGTTTAACGCACAGCTGACTTATTGTGGGGCTGACAGCTTTCAGAGCACAAACCACCAGGCCTGTTTTGGGGCTGGGGAGGTTTACCTGTGTCTGACTTGGATGTGTGGATTTTTCTCTGTTTGATTAGCAGGATATTTTATCTGTCAAATTGTTGTGTAGGGCATCTTGCTGACAGGAAGGCACTCATCTGAGTGGTGGGTCAGAGCTTAGCTGATTGTTTTGTGAGGGCACAGTTTAGGCCCAACCCTTCCCACCCCACCCTGGAAATAGTTCCTTTATACCTGGGGTTCTGACATCATTTCCTCAAGAGTGTAAGGTGCATATCACTGTCATATCCTCTCTAGCACACTGCACTGACAATATAAGCTATACATTGTATAATATATATATATTTCTATATTACAAACCAATCACACACACACACACAAAAAATGTGGGAGAGTGCAATGTAATGGCTGGGGCAGCAGTCTTCCGGGAGTCTTCTGGAGGCTGAGATGCTGCCCCTATTTGCAGACAACTCTCTGGCCTGAGGGAGGAAGTTGCCTGCCTTCAGGCCACACTGACAGTAGTAGGGACCTTCCCCCAGGCCACACTGGATGGTAGGAAGGGAACCTCCCCATCCAGGGAGCACCAAAGCCACCACCATTACCTCAGAGGTTGCAAAGAAAGCACAGCAGTTGGACCACAGTGGGCTCAGGGAGGGTGAGGATGGTGGAACAGAGTAAGACATCTAGTCAGTTGTTCCACACCAACCATACAGCCATTCTCAGAGCATAGCCCCTATGGATGCACCCAGAGAGGAGACTAAGGAGGCTGAGGACAACTGTCACAAGGAGGCCCACAGGAAGGAGGCAGATGACACCACAAGGAAAGGAAGCAGCTCCTGGTGGGGGACCCAGTTATTAGGGGATAGAACTGGGGGGGAACAGGGAAAACTGAAGTAAGGTGCCTGCCTGGTGCCATGGCTTGGAGAGACAGGAAGTGCATCCTCAGAATCACAAAAACAGCTGCACGGGAGTCTGAGCTGGACATCATTGTCCACCTAGGGACAAATGACTTGGCTAATCATGAGATTAGAGCAGTGCAGAATGACTTTGTAGAATTGAGGAGGGGCCTAAGACAAGTAGCACACACAGTATCCTTCTCTGAGGTGCTGCCTGTCAATGACATGAGTGAGGCGAGGGTACTTTGCCCCATGCAGTTTAATGAATAGTTGAAAAAATGGTGTGGAGCACAGGGGTTTGGCTTCATTGGGGACTGGAGTTCCACCTGGAGGGACACCAGCCTATACTGGCAGGATGGTCTGCATCTGTCCAGGAAGGGAATAAGTCTTTTGAGCAATCGGTTTAAATGCTTCATTGGCAAGCTTTTAAACTAGTCAAGGGGGGAGGCACTGATAAGCAGCAGGAAAATCCCAGCCTCTCCCTACAAAACAGGGTACTAAATGAGAAAAAGACCGAGGTAGACAGGTCAGTGGGGGATGCTGCAAAAGAAGGTAAAGCCATCAAAAAATGGAGAGCAATGAGTACCAATGCCCGTAGTCTGAGTAACAAGCTTCCTGAATTAGTGGCCTTGATGGAGGAGGAGGAACATATGGATATCGTGTCAGTCACAGAAACATGGTACACACAAAACCATGACTGGGACATAACCATACCAGGATACACTATCTACAGGAGGGACAGGGAGGGTAAAAGAGGAGGAGTAGCTCTTTACATAAGGGAAGGAATCAAAGCAACAGAACAAAATGGAAAACAGGGAGGAGAAGAAGCACTGTGGGTAAATTTGGAGACCGGCAATGGCACTACAATCTGCACAGGGGCTGTATACAGACCCCCTTCTCAGGGGGAGGAAATGGACAAGGAAATGATAGAATACTTAGAATGGCAGAAAAAGGGGAGATATTGCTGATGGGTGATCTGAATATGCCAGATGTTAACTGGAGTGCAGTTGCAGCAGCCACTTCAAAGAGTGGGGTTATTCTAGATGCCCTACAAAGGGCATGCCTTAGACAACTAGTATTGGAGCCCACTCGAGAGGAAGCAATCTTAGACCTGGTTCTCTCAAATGGAGATGAAGAGAGGATCACAGATGTAGAAGTGGGTAGCCATCTGGGAACTAGTGACCATCGAACAGTATGGTTCACAATAAACACAACAATAGAGTCAAGCCATATAAAGGCAAAAGTACTGGACTTTAGGAGGGCTGACTTTGCCAAAATGGGTGAGTGCCAAAGGAATGCACTAGCAAATGGGCAGGAAGGAGGGGTGGAAGAACAATGGGGAATAATAAAAACTGCCATCACAGAGGTAACAAGCCTTTGTGTGAAGCAAATTAACAAAACAAAATGATGTAAGAAACCACTATAGTTCTCAAAAGAAGTGGCAGTGAAGGTTCAAGAGAAAAAGAAAGCATTCAGGAAGTACAAGGAATCACAGAAGGAGCAGGACAGGTAACTGTATCAGTTAAAGCAAAAGGAAGCTGGGAAGGCAGTCAGAACAGCAAAGGCCCAAACTGAGGAAAAGATAGCCAACTCAGTTAAGAAGGGGGATAAAACCTTTAATAGGTACATCAGGGAGCGAAGGAAGACCAAGGAAGGGCTAGTGAGGCTTAATAAAGAGGAGGGAGGGTGGGCAGAGGTGACTGTGAAAAGGCAGAGATACTAAACAAACATTTTTGCTCAGTATTTACAAAGGAAGTGGGGAGGTACCTAAAACAAACAGTAGAAACACTCTGGATACAGAAGTTGATACCAGCCCATTTACAGAAGAAAGGGTTCTGAAAGAACTCTTAAAATTGAAGGTGGCAAAGCAATGGGGCCTGATGGATTCATCCCAGAATTCTAAAAGAACTAAGGTAGAACTAGTGACACCACTGACTACCCTCTTTAACAAATCATGGAGGATGGAGGGTACCCAAGGACTGGAGAAGGGCAGATGTGATTCCCTTCACAAAAGTGGGAGCAAGGCAGAAGCAGAAAACTACAGACCTGTTAGTTTAACCTCAGTGGTAGGGAAAATGATGGATTCACTCTGAAGGAAAGAATTGTTGAGTATCTAGAGGCCAGAGGGCTCAGGACCCAAGGCAGCATGGATTCACAGTGGGAAGGTCATGCCAGACAAATCTGATAGATTTCTTTGACTGGGTGACCAAAGTAGTAGATCAGGAGGGGCTGTGACATGGCCTACCTAGACTTTAGTGCTCATTTGACACAGTCCCACAAAAGATTAATATACAAGTTAGCCAGCCTGGGAGTGGGTCCCAAGATGACAGCCTGGGTAAAGAATTGGCTGGAGAATAGGACACAGAGAGTAATAGTAAATGGTGTCCACTCTGAAGAAAGGAGTTACTAGTGGGGTACTGCAGGGTTCAATATTAGACTGGTCCTCTTCAATGTCTTTATAGCGTACATTGCAGAGGGACTGGAAGGAAAAGTATGTCTCTTTGCAGATGACACAAAGATCTGCAACAGAGTTGATGCACAGGTGGGGTGGAAAGGATAAGAAGGGACTTGGCAAGGTTAGAGGAAGTCAAATGTATGGCAGGTTAGATTCAATGCTAAGAAGCAAGGTAATGCACCTGGGAAACAAAACCCAGGGAAGAGTACACAATGGGAGGTAAGATACTAACAACAACAAAATGGAAAGAGACCTGGGGTAGTCATATCAGATGACCTAAAGGTGGGCAAACAATGTGAGGGCAGCAAGGAGGGTTGGGGGATACTGGGATGCATAGGGAGAGGCATCACCAGTAGAAAACAGGAAGTTATTATCCCTCTGTACAGACAGTTGGTGAGACCCCATCTGGAGTACTGCGTGCAGTTCTAGAGACCCAATCTCTGCAAGGACATAGACAGGATGGAGGCTGTCCAGAGGAGGGCAACTAAAATGGTGCAGGGTCTGCACTGGAAGACATATGAAGAGAGACTTAAGGAGCTGAATATGTATAGCCTCAAGGAAAGGAGGGAGAGGGGGGACATGATAGAAACTTTCAAGTATCTCAAGGGAATCAATAAAGTCCAAGAGGGTAGCATCTTTCAAAAAAAAGAGGTGTGCAAGAACAAGGGGGCACAATTTGAAGATAGAAGAGGGGGGCTCAGAGGTAAATTAAAGTATTTTTCACAGAGAGGGTTGTGGATGCATGGAACGGCCTTCCAGAGGAGGCTGTGAGTCAAAAACAGTAGTGGAATTCAAGCATGCATGGGACAGTCATAAGGCAATTCTAGGGGATGGGGGTAGGAAGAAGTAGGCTGCTGGTTAACTGGGATCTGCAGCTTATCCATTAGGTAGGGAAATGGGCAGACTGAGTGGGCCAAGCGGTCCTTATCTGCCATCAAAATCTATGTTTCTATGTTTCTGTGTAATAGAACTCATGCAGCCTAATTGATTTACCTAAACTACCTGGTACTGTTTGCATTTGTTTGCACCTAATTGCACCTCATTAGCTATTACTTGTTGCTCATTAATAGGTTTACTAGAACTGATTTAAATAAGCAAAGGGAATTAATAGAAAGAGAAAATGAATGAGAAATCAACCATGGTGTTAAGAAATTAGAAAAAGGTGATGGAAAAGAAAAAGATCAAAACGTATAGGAGTAAGTAAATAAAAAAAAATTAAATTACAAACAATAAAAAGATCACTGATTTTACCAGCTGTGTTAATTCACAGTATGGGGAAAAAAGGTTTCCCTGTTACATCATCACCAGAGATGGATGAATTGGGAACCAAAACATTAAGTGGCAAAGATTTTCTACCAAAGAAGATTAAGCTACTGGAATCTCCCAGAACAAAGCTGTTAATTCAGACAGCACCCCCAACAAACAGATATTGGTCAAAGTACATCCCCAAATCAAGAAATTAGTTTTATATCAAGGAGTGACCTAAGTGAGAACTATGGTTACCTAAGGGAATATAAGGAATTTCTTATACCTTACCTATCAAGATATCCCAAATTAGACCCGCCTTCCAGAGACTATGATGCCTCTTGTCTGTGGTCTAGGCAGAAATCAATAACACAAGAGGAAGAAGTAATTAAGGAGGATTGTAATTGCCTCACAGAGTTTGAAATAACTGTTATTAAGTAATTGAATAATATTAAAGTAGCATTCATCCAAAACAACTTTTTATTAAGAGAAATCTTAGAAGCAATCAAGACAGGGGCTAAAGGAGATGGGGATGCACAGAAGGAGGATCCCATGACTATAAGGAGTTCAGACTAGGGCAATTGTAAACAAATAGCAGACAATCAAGGACAGGAAAGTTAAAGATCCAAAGGAGAAATAAATATTGACTTAAAGCAAAATATAAAGAAAACAAAGGCAACTACAGAAAGGATACAAGAAAAGGAAGTAGTAGAAATAAAAAAGTGGTGGTTGATCTAAAAGAGAAAAAGTAAGAGCTACTAACAGTGATAAAAAGATTGAAAAGGTAGCAAAAACTAGGAACACAGACTGAACCCACTGTATCTCACAATACAAAGAAAAATTCTGATAATCGAGAAAGGGAGGTATCAACTAGCTGAAGAATACAAAAAAAAGGAACAAAGAAGAATGAAGGTGAATTAGCACATAATGAAAAGGAAAATGACAGGACATTGGATATAATTTTAAAAAAGAAATCCCAAATGGCTCATAGGGAGACTCCATTTCTCCTTAAAATTACTGTATATAATATATTAAAACCAATTTTAAAGGCGGAGGTAAGATGGGCAACATCTCTTCTGTGTACGGATATAAAGTCAAACCTGCAAAAGGAAAGATTTACTTAGTAATAAACTCAGCATCAGTTAGAGAAACAATCCTGGAAGATTGCTTATGTTAGTTGATAATGGTATTTATTTGAACGATGCCCTTACTGATACTCATGTCAATCCAGAAACTGTTCTCAAGAATCAGATTATTGTTATCAACAAAGGGGAAACCAAAATGAAAAAAGCAAGATAGATCTGTATAACAGATTATATACAAAGGGATGCCATAGAGGAATATTCATTGATGGTACCCTGGTAAAAGATAAACAAACCAGAGGAAGGAAAATTCTGTGTGAATGCATAAATAACAACTGTGTGTTAGAATCAGAATATGAACGCTCCTTACAGTTAGAGGAGTTAGAATCAGTATATGTTAGAGTGGATAACAAAAATAAGGATTCAACATCAGAAATTATTCTGGATTGACATGAAGAATATATAATTAAAACAAATGAGGATGGGTACTCCTTTTCTGACCTTAAAGTTATGTTACAATCATTACTTTCAGTTATATCATGGACTATTGCAGGGATTGCAAAAACACTCGAAGATTGATCATGGATTTAATAAATAGATAAATATGACAATATTATTTCAAGAGACCTGGACAGGAGATAATCAGATGGTATCAATAAATGGATACATGAAATTTGAGGCGAAAGGTATGAAACCCCAAAATAACTGTGGTTGGAATGGATGGGGGGGGGGGCCTGATCACATTGATTACAACCAATTTAAAAATGATTAAGAAACCATTAACTATATCAAAAGAATATTGTCTTATAACAATCCTGTATCTTGTGGATGGTAATGTTTTGTATATTGCAAATTTATATATGGACCCAAGTATTTCTAGTAAAATATTTGCACAGAGATTGGAAGATTTAGAAGTAGAAATTTCAAAACTATGGCTGGTATATAATGATATGATTGTACTAGGATTGGGGATCTTAATGCAAGAATAGGTAAACACTCTTTTTTTAGGAGAAAATAGGCAAATAGGGGAAGAAATTGATATAGCTCTAGAAATCAGAGATATAAATTCTATGGATAATCTGGTTAACACAAAGGGTAAGGTTTTGTCAAAGTGGCTCACCAGCAACAACACTCACATTATTAATGGATGTTTTTTGGGTGATACAGAAGTTGCTTATAATTGTTTTAATACACAGTCTTGTAAGGGATCAGTATTGGATTATGCTTTTATAGATACAGTACATTCAAATGGAAATTAATAAAACTGAATTTTAGCAGTGACCATTTACCTATTTATCTTTGGTTGGATATTGATAGTTCTGAGAACCTACATAATACAGGTTACATCAATCAATTTTGTATATATAATACAAAAAATTAGATGGAATCCAACCTTACTGGAAAAAATATTAACACTTCAGAACACTGATGTGATGGTAACATTAACAGAAGGAATAAAACATGGCATAGAGGTTTTGGACAACTATAATTTCATGATAAAACTATTTTTAATAAAATCAGAGACAATGAAAGAAAAATAACTCATATAGAGATGATGCCCCATGGTATTATAAGCAGTGCAAGAATCTTAAATATGAGATTAATAAGGTGGGAAGACTGGTTACTAAATATCCAGATTTACTACTCTACAAAGAGTTATTAGAAGTGAAAAAGGAGTACACATCATTGTTAAGAAAGAAAACAAAATCTACAATTATGGGGGCAATTGCAGGAGGCAGTAGATAGAAAGGACAATAAACAATGTTGGACACGAAGAGCAAAAAGTAACCAGTAACATTGAGGCAGTAGTCAGTGCTAAAGTTTGGCAGAAATACTATGCTGACCTATATGCAGGTTTAGAGGAGAAGCCAAAATTAACATCGGTAATTACTAAGGAAGTATCTGTCCACTCAGTAATACAACTAGATGAATGGACCCAAATTGCAAGTAATGAAATCAGAAGTCATACAGTATTATGAGACAATAAATAAATAAATAAATCAGCCGGGGTTGATGGAATACCAACAGAAATATTCAAAGTTAATATTGATTGGTGGTCAGCTCTCCTAGCAAACCTTTATAATTTTATTATTGGTAATAATACAATTCTCACAGATTAGCTGGTAACTGAGATAGTGCCTGTATACAAGAAAAGAGAAAAAACAAAGCCATAAAACTATAGACCAATTTCCTTAATAAGCATTCCAGCAAAAAGTTTCTCTAGGATACTGCTACTAAGGCTAACATTATGGGTGGAAGAAAGGGGCATCTTATCTGAAAATCAATTTGGATTCAGAAGTAAAAGATAAACCTTAGATAACATCTTTATCCTTGACTACCTAGTACACAAGCAAGTAAATCTGAGAAAGGGCGGACTTTACTGTTGCTTTTTGAATTTAAAAAAAGCATTTGATAATGTAAATAGACATACTTTATGGGAAATCTTATCCGCATGGGGAATAGATCCAAAACTTCTTGATTTAGTAATCATTTTGCATACTAACACTACTACAAGCATAAGATACTCAAAGGAGGGGAAGTTAACTGAACCAATCATAGTTAAAAAGGGGTGAAGCAAGGTTTCCTATTGGCACCCTTGCTGTTCAATATCTATATAGATCAGATTATGTGTACATTAAATTTACATGATACGGATGCACCCAATATAATGGACTATAAAGTGAATATGTTAGTTTATGCTGATGATGCAGTCCTCATATCTAAATAAGCAACAGGTCTGCAAAGATCCTTAAATGTGGTTTCAAAGGTTCTGAAAGAATTATCATTAGAGGTAAATTGCGAAAAATCTAAAATTATGATTCTAGGCAAATCTAGTATAAAGACAAACTTATGGCTGTTAAATAATAAACCACTAGAATTTATAAAGGAATTCAGTTATTTAGGAGGTACTATTACCAATAATATGAAATGGTGTCAACATATTAAAATAAACAAAGACAAAGGTAGACAACTGGTATTAGAAATAAACCGCTTTGGAAAAATGTACACAGACAATTCCTGTAAAGCCATACTTGGTGTGTACACAGCAAAAGCTAAAGCAACTATGCTGTACACTTCTGAGATTTGGGGACTAGAATCATTCTCTAATACGCTGGAACCAATACACCATTTATTTTTAAGAAATGTTTTGGGGCTCCCTGTGGTGGTCTCCGGCACTCATCTTAGAAGAGAAACAGGTATGATAACCCTAGAATTATCAGCAAGGATAAGAACATTAAACTTCTGGAAAAAATAATGATAAAAGATCCAGGAATCAAATTAAGATATGCATGCTGGTAAGAAGCTACACAACATCAAATCGACAGTATAAGATACCAATCTTGGTTCCATAAATTGAATGCATGGATTTGCTGGTCAGGGATGCCAAATATTTTTAATAACTAGAATTCATCTGCTATAACAGTATATATAGATAATATAAAGATAAGATGGAACACAATGAACTACAATCTAATAACGTGAAAATCTCTGCCTCATCACTGTTCAAAAAGTATTAAAGAACTGATACACAGATTGGTTCTTAGGACTATCTGAAATGCTGTCAAAATATGCTACACAGAAAAACACTTGCAAGAATGAGATTTAACGTCCAGTATTATTATAAATCTCAGATGGTCTCTTGGGAAATACTGAAAGAGCCTCTTAAATGAGAGAAAAAATATTTTATAACTATGCACATATTATTTGATTGTCATCTACTAGGTACTATAAGGCAAACATGGCTTGGGCCCTTATTAAATGAGACAAAGACAAGGGGGCAATAAAAAAAGAGGTCGGGTCCTACTTTTAAAATTTATAATTGGACACAATATGGTCTACTCGTATGCTGCAATAAGATTTTATCTAAAAGCCTGCAATGTACTGAAATTGTAAATTATATATGACTAGGTATTGTTAAATAAGAATTTTAATTACATAAATGTCTGCTATTCATGCACAGTATTTTAAAATGTGTTTTTTTTTTTTTATTTATTTCGCTTTTGTTGACTGGGTAAGTGCACTAGACAAATCCTGCCTATTTTCAGGCACGACTCGGGGGAGGGGGATGCAGATGAATGCCAACTGACCTTGAACCAGATTAAGCTGTTGGTGGTATTTTTTTTAGTGAATGAGGGAAATTTGGCCAGGACACCGGGGAAATTCCCCTACTGTTTTCGATAAGTGCCATAGGATCTTTAACATCCACCTAAACTACCACCAATCCAGGCAGATGGGACCTTGGTTTAATGTCTCATCCGAAAGACGGCACCTCAGAAGTGCAGCACCCCTCTCATGCTGCACTACAGTATCAGTATTGGGATATTAACCCAAGTGCCAGATGTGGGAACTGAACCCACAGCCCTCTGATCTCCTGGCCTCAGAGGTGAGTGTGCTACCTACTGAGCCAATGACACTGTCTTATGATTATACACTTTTATGTCAATAAACTTTGAACTTTGAACTATTGTTTTTTAAATCAAATTGTGTTATTTGCTGTCCCAAAATAGTAAGAATTTGGGGGAATCTGAAATATCTAAAGTTTTATTTAGGAGGAAATGTCCTCTCTTAGTTGCTCTTTTGAAGCCATTGCAGAAGTCAGATGTTTAAAAAGACATCACTAGACATGTACAGAAATAAAATAGTTTGCTTTTGGGGGGCCTTGCTGAGCAGCCATGTGGGAAGCAGTGTTTTCTATGAGCTCCCAGGAGAAAGTGATAACATTATTATCAGCGCAGCTGGTGGGTTGGGAGGAGAGCAGCTGGCGGCTACCAGGCAGGAGGGTGACCTGGGGGTGATCATATTGGATGACCTCAAGGTCAGTAAACAATGTGAGAAGGCAGCACTAAAAGCTAGTGGCATCCTGGGATGCATAGGGAGGGGCATCACAAGCAAAAGGCATGAAGTAATCATGCCTCTGTTTCAATCCCTGGTAAGGTCTCACCTGGAATGCTATGTTAAATTCTGGAGACCACACCTCAAGAAGGACATAGATAGGTTGGAGATGGTTCAGAGAAGGGAAACAAAGATGATGCAGGGATTGCATCAGAAACTGTCCGAGGCAAGACTAGATGACCTCAAATTATACTCCCTAGAGCAATGCAGGGATCTTGGGGACATGATCGAGACATTTAAATGCCTTAAAGGTAAAAGGGTACATGTGCAGAACCTTTTTCAGGTAAAAGACTACAACAGGACTAGAGGGCATGACCTTCGACTTAAGGAAGGAAAGTTCAGGAGCAATGTGAGGATATTCTTCTTCACTGAGTGCATTATGGAATCATGGAATAGCCTGCCAGAGGGGGTGTTGGGAACCAAGACAGTAGGTGAATTCAAGTGGGCATGGGACAGACAATGTGGGTTGCTCAAACAGGTAGCTAAGTAAGGTGGGGGTAAGGGATAAAAGGGCAGACTTGATAGATCATACGGTCTCCATCTGCCGACAACTTCTATGTTTCTATGTTTTCTATGTAACTGTGTTTTGGGGACTTTTTACTGGACCTTCATTTCTCCCATCACTTAGTGACTTAGTCTGATGTGTCTGATGGGGAAATCAAAAGGAGCCGCTGCTTCTTCAACTGATTTTTTTCAGCCAAAAGGAAGATGAGATGACAGGCCTAGTCAGAGCACTGTGGCTGGGGCTTCGATTGGTACTGTGGTGGAGAAAGTGACTTCAGCAATAGTCAATGCCACCCTGGGTCAGCTTGTGTGGACAGTGCAGGATTTAGACCACAGATTTGATTCCCTGACTCCTAGAGTAACAGCCTTGGAAACAAAAATGGTTGTGATGGACCAGTTAGTCTCCAGTATGGAGACCAATGTTAATAAAACTATGGATGTTGCCATTAAGTTGATCAGGGATAACACTCTCCTGTGTCAATGCATGGAAATGGTGGAAAACCAAGCTAAGGAGAGGAATGTTAGAATGCTTGGTTTGCTGGAGTTGGCAGAGGGCGAGGATGACTTGAATTTTGCCCATACTGCTTTTCCCCAGCTACTTGGATTTTCAGAGGATGATTCTTCGCTTTCCTTGGAGAAAACCTGTCACCATACCTTGTGTAGCGTGCCAGCAGAACCAGTGTATCCTAGAGCCTTTATTGTTGTGTGCACCGGTGTTGGGGACAGAGATCAAATTCTCTCGGTGGCAAGACGGCAATGCCAGCTTCATTATGGGAATTCAGACATTTCTTTGTTTCCTGATATTTCCTATGGCACTCACCAGTGTCACATGTCCTTCAATGGTGTCCGGAGCTGACTGCATTAGTTGAAGGTGCAGTATCAACTGTTACTCCCAGCCAGACTAAGGCTGTTGTGGAAGGACAAGATCTACATGTTTAACAATCCCAAGGACATTGGTAAAATGCTTGGTTTATTTATTTATTTAGCTTTTGTTTACCGGGTAAGTACACTAGACAAGTATTATGCTTGTTTTCAGGAATGACCCGGGAGAGTACATACAGTGGTACAAAAATGGGGCATGGAAAAATGCAGGTATATCACACAGCATTACAAAAAGTGCAGAGAACAAATGCAAGAACATCATGGCGGCGTAACAATAGATGGGAGTAAATGCAAGTACATCACACAGTGTTACAGGATAGTGCAGAGAACAGTGCTTGTTCAACATGACAGGTTTGATTGAGCAGAATTGAAACATAACTTGTGAAGTATTGTTTGCATGCTTTTGTAGCCCTTGGCATGGAAAGAACATATTTGGAGATCGGTGGTTGGGATTCCATTGTTTCCCATCATGGTCTAAGTTTGGGCCTCTGATTGTGACTGTTGGTACTATATGGCTATGAAGCCACACTGAATATGTTCAGGGTCTGGCCCTTCTGTTATATCCTGTTCTTACTAACCAGTACTGGAACTATTACTGGGCTGTAGTCTTAAGTCTGTATTTTATTCCCAACCTGTTTACTTTATAATGGTTGAATATGCTTATTATATTGTTTTAACTACCCAAATAATTTATATTTAAGACTGAGGGTTCTGGAGCCAGCACAGTGATTTAAGGGAGTACTGTTAGGCAACTGAGTACAGGTGCTCATTTAGTTACTTTTCTCTGGAAGTTTATGGAAAAGGTTTTGAACAATTTTGCATGGGGTTTCTCTTCAAGGGAATCACTGGACTGGTTGACTGGACTGGCCAATAGGTATTCTGCTAAACTAGATGTCGTATGTCAGTTTCCTGGGTTCTTCCCAGGACTGCATGCTATAGAACAATGTTTTGTTATAACGTTATAGTTACCTACTCCTGTGATGTTTCATCTGGGGTGGTTCCATATTAATAAAGGAATAATGCATGACAGAGTGTGTGTCGTGCAGGGATAATGCCACACCTGGGGGGGGTTTGGCACGAGGCTGCAGGCCGAGTGCGTCCAATGCCCCAGGTGTGGCATTATCCCAGCACGACACACACCCTGGAGTGCATTATTCATATTATACAATGGCTTGTTGTTATATAGAAAATAAAAAAATAATTTTAAAGAATGTTTTCATTAGTGGAAACATATTTTTGTTTCTTAAGAGGAGATGCGAAAAAAGAGAGCAGCCATAATGATGACAGTAGACCTGTGACGTTATGCTGGGATAACGCCATGGGTCCAGTTCCAAACTGACCAATCACAGTCCAAGGTTCTTTCTCTCCATTGTATAATATGTGATAAATATATCTCCTTCTTTTTAACTTATTGTTAACTGGATTCACTTGTGGATCTTTGTTTTTGACAGTTTTACCTTGCAAAAATTAATAAATATATAATACAAAAATAAATGTTTTTAGAACATATTAAAATGATGTTAGGGTAAAGTTAAAATAGGATCAGTGAATCCAGAATGCAAAAGGCAGCATACTGCTTCTGAAATTAAATAGGTGGACCGCCTGCTTGATTCAAAGGGCAACATTTTTTTAACCATGCCCACCTGCTTAATTTAAAGGGCAACATTTTTTAACCATGCCCATCAGACACTTGGGTGAAATCCCAGTAGTGACACTGTAGTGCAGCATGGGTGGGGGGCGGTGCTGCACTCCTGAGGTGCTGTCTTTTGGATGAGACATTAAACTGAGGTCCCTTCTGCCTGTTCTGGTGGTAGTTCAGGTGGATGTTAAAGATCTCATGGCACTTCTCGAAATGAGTAGGGGAATTTTTATTAAGTAAAAAGACTATATAGTACATACGAATCAGATCAAAACATTATCATATTCATAAACAGCAAATTATTTTCCTAAAGAAACATACATTGGTAATATGTAACAGAATTAATTCCAAAACAAAAAGGAAATAAAAAGTAAAGTAAGGCCTAAATGTATTCCTAAGTATTAGAAAAAGTATGAAACCATGTATAGTTTTTCCAAAATTTGGTAAACATTGAATTTGACAATGTTCTATGTTCCGCCTGGTAAAATAGCTTCAGGCTTGCTGATAATTGAGCAAGAATTTGTACAGTGGTTATTTCTCTCTGTTGTAGCAGAAAAATACAGCATGCCTGCCAGAGACAGAATCTGCAAAGAGCAAAAATTATTTTAACTGCTCAAGTGAAATTTTGAAAAACCAGGTGGAAATGAGCCATAGATCAATATTTCATATGAAAAAAAAGGAATGTTCTTGTCACCCCATGTTTCCTGAAAATGAATCCAAAATTCCTGAGAAAATGGACACTGTATAAAAAAGTGTTCCATTGTCTCCAGGATGCCTGGGCATGAGGGCCTAGGGCACATTTTCTCATCCAATGGCTTGTGTTTGTGTATGTATTTCTGGCACCTAATCTTCCATAGCATGAAAGCCATGTGACATCCCAGTCCTTAATATGGATTCTTTTATCAGTCAATCGTAGGAAGAGATCATCAGGTGATATCCCTTGAAGAGTGGGGTGGGTATGTTAGGAAGTTCATAAAAATATGTGGCAATAATCCCTGAGTATAGTTGCTTCCTATGCAGAGAACATATGGAGCTCAAGGACAAAGACCATTGGCTTATTTTACAAAAAGTAGGAACTAATATTAGTGGGATTTTAGAAGGGCAAAACATTTTTGGAATTGAAAATGGTGCTTTTGTCCAAACTTCCATTAATTTCTCAAGGACACTTTAAGGTAGATAGACCACTGAGAAAGGTTACCTGTTAACAAAGGATATATATTCCAATTTATGAAAATGGTGTGGAAGAAAACAATTGGATTTATGATCCTAACTCCTCCAAGATTATAGTCATGATAGGTGTGACGTCCTTTTATGGGGTTCAAGCAACTTCCCCAAGAACCCTGAAAAAAACAAATGATAAATGTTGGCTTCCAAAGTTAAAGGAAAGGGGAAAATATGAGCACCATGTAGAAATAAAGGAAGAATTAACACTTTTAATAAGAAAACTCTTTCTTTTAGCTATGATTTTTGTCTTCCATGATTGTATTATGCCCAAGGCTTTCCCTGCAGCAGTGTCCCAATTCAGAGTTTCATCATCTTGACTGCCAAATTGAAGACCCAGGATTTTTACTGGAGCAGAAGATAAGGTGATGTTTGTCAACTGAGGCAAAGTGCATGATTGCCCACTTGGAAATATAGGTAACCCAGTGCTCTTTCCATAATTTAACTTAGCTACTGAAATTCTTTCAAAAGAAGTGATAGTGTCCGGGACTTCCGGTGATGTCATCAGCGGTATGGAAGCTTAAGCAGAGAGTTCTCCACCTCAAGACCTACTAATTAATTTCCACACAGCCTGAACTCGGTGAATCCAGACAAAATGCATAAAATATCTTGTGGAAATACATCCAGAAGGCGATCCCGATCCAGGAGTGCAAAAACGAAACAAGATTACACTGGATTGAGCCCCGCAAGTTCAGTGGCGAGCGGGTGGGAGTCTCCTGTAAGCATGGCGGGAGGGGACACAGAAGCCGAAATGGACACTCTTTCCAGAACTAGATTTGAGATGCTACTAGTGGAAATTAAACAATTCAGGAACGAAACAAAACTAGAGTTTAGCAAACTACACTCGGACCTGACCAAACTAGAAGCAAGGGTCACCGGAGCGGAGGATCAAGTATCGACAGCCGAAGATGACTTGCACCAGATTTCTATGGCAATTGAATTTCTAATTCACCAGAATGAAAATATACCAGCCAAGTGTCTAGACCTAGAGACGCACTCCCGCCGAGATAATATAAGGATATATGGCTTGCCTGAATCAGCTGAGGTAGGGGAGATGAGTGACTTTATTGAAAATCTGCTGCGCCATGTCCTTAATTTACCACAGGCCTTCACATTTAAGATTGAGAGAGCACACCGGGCACTTGTCCTCAAACCAACTGCGGCTGCAGTCAGACCACGCTCGATTATTGTTAAATTTTCAAGCTACTGAGATAAGGAAAGGATTTTAAGGGCGGCATGGAAACAAGGCCAGGTGGACTATAATGGGGCCCAACTATTGTTCGACCAGGATTACCCACAACTGATTCAACAGCAAAGGCAGGCCTACGCTCCTCTTTTAAGAAAGCTAAAGAAGGTTAAGGTGAAGTTTCACACACCCTACCCATCGCAACTTCGAGTAAACTGGGACACAGGAACAGAAATTTATCACACAGCCGAGGAGGCCCTTCAGGCATTTAAGGATCAAGGCTATGAGGTAGTATTGGCCCCCCAGACGTGGAGATCTCCCCCTGATCCTGCAGAACCCCTGGCGTAGTGGCAATCGAGAGGGAAGGAAAGCAGCAAGTGCTACCCTGAAAGACATAAAAAAAATGCTACCCCACTTAACACATAACCAAAACTCTGAGGTTGCACAGCAGAATAATCTGCAGAATACATGAAGAAACACTCACACCGGTGAGATCTTTGCCATTGTGCTCTTGGTTTAGGCATATCTCCCGGTCTCTCCTCCTCCGCGGAGACACTGCAGAATATTATTGACTACTTGTTTCAATGCTTTAAAAATCGATTAAGAAAAAAAAACACGAATATTACAATGGTGATTTTGAAGGTTTAATAATATATATATATGGGTCTCTGTGGGGGAGGAGAGGCGTCTGAGGAGTCACTCAACCGTGATCCCGTAGGGCAGAAGCCACTGAGCTTTTACTAATTCTCACCTTTATATGGGAGTTGGCTCAATGGGTCGAATTATACAGGGGAGAACCCGATGGGAGGGTGGCTCCAAAGAGTGGCTCTGAATTGGGCAGGCAGCGGAGCTGGAGTCCGGAACCTCAGGGTTGTAGTCGGGGAGTTCTCCGCTTATCAGGAAGCCCAACTAAACTGCAGGACCTCTCTCACGACTGAGAAGCCGGGTTAGGGGATGGATTCTAATCAGCTCAATAAGTCCTAACGACTTGGATTTATTTTTTGGGATGTGTGGGAACTGTCAAGGTCACTGAGGAGGTAAAGGAAGGAGAAAGGCCTAGTAGACGAGAGGGGGGAGAGTGCTTGGAAAGGAGAGCAACGCTTTGTAGGCAGCAGATTAAATACGAGATACTTACCCTGTAATTAGGAGACTTCCTGCAGCGATAAGGGGGGGCAGTGATAGATACTTATACTAGTATACAGGGCAGTTCTGGGGGGTGAAAAGAGGTAGTTTTGAGTGGGAGAGAGGCTAGGTAGTGGGCCACATAGACAAGATGGGGACTGAGACATAAAGACAAGGATACCCGGGACATAATTTGCAATTAAATGAGGGGTGATCTGACAAAATGAGTTTAATAAATATACAAGTGGAGCAGTTTGGGGACCAGATAGATCAGGAAGGTGTGTTCCATGGGTTAAGAGGTTTATACTCATGAGATCATAGCCCCACCATGAGTTATAAGGGACATGATCCAGTAACTTCCTCCCAGGGATTAAGAGAAGCCTTTCAGGAATAAATTAGAGGCTTTGGGTCTCATAAACGAATGGTAGCGGTCCTGGAAAAATGGGATATCCATAGCCCAACTGTAAAGATGAAACTTGGGTCTCGGGGTGGGGTGGGGTAAGTAAATGAGCGGATGGGAGGCTATGTGTGGGGGGGTACCACAAGATGGCTTCGTCCACACTGGGCTTCTGGTGGGGATTGCTGATGATGATTTGCCATGACATCTGGCATGGACTCAATTGCATAAGGGTCCTGGAGGATCGAGCTACGCAGGTGGCTCCTTTTCCTCCCAGTCGAGCAAGGCACACTCGCGCTAATAGGGAACACAATACGCTGCTCCCCTACCTTGGGAGTTACATTGTATATAGAGGTTATCAGGGGGTACAGTTTAAGGTACCCCCTAAGTTACATGAATTTATATGTTTTGTTCATTTTGTTGTAAGACTTCTTGTATCTATGTTAAACATACAGTTACATAGGCATTTGGTTTTTCTATTTCGGAAATGGATGCAGGGCCTGTTGCAGCTGACAGGGGGTGAGAGGAATAACAAGGAGGCAAGCTGGGGTGGATTATCATGGAGAAGGTTGAGAGGCACATGGGAACTATGGGAGGTAACTTCCTTAATTACACAGGTCCTTATACCTATCTATATCAATGGGGGATAGTAAGAAGATCAAAATTAGCTCACATAATGTTAATGGACTAAACAACCCAATAAAGAGATACAAAATCATGACAACCCTGAAAAGAGAGAACCCTTCTTTTACGAACATACGAACATACGAAATTTGCCAGCAGATAAAGGCCTAGAGGTCTATCGAGTCTGCTCAAATGTGCAGCTAGCACCCCTTATTCAGCAGCTGCCCCTCCCTTCCACCCTTCCCCTTCATTAACACTCCCCCTTGTCCTGTCCCATCCTCGTTTGAAGCAGTCCACTGTTCTGCTGCATACCACTTCAGCAGGTAACGCATTCCACCCAGCCACCACCCTCTCTGTAAAAAGTGTCTCCTCATCTCCCTCCTGAACCTTCCTCGCTCCAGTCTCATATCATGGCCCCTGGTGGCCCTCCCTCCTTACTTTGAACAGCCCTCTGTAAATTGCCTTGTTTATTCCTTTCATGTATTTAAAGGTTTCAATCATGTCACCCCTGTCTCTCCTCTCCTCCAGTGAGTACATGTTCAACTCCTTCAACCTCCTCTCGTATGGTAGGGTCCCAGCCCCTTGATCATCTTTGTCGCTCTGTGCTGCCTCCAGTAACTTAATGTCCCTCTTCAGATATGGACACCAGTACTGCACGCAGTACTCCAGGTGTGGTCTAACTAATGACCTATACAGTGGCAGAATCACCTCCTCCCTCCTTGAGGATATACCCCTTGCAATACAACCCAGCATTTTGTTGGCCTTTGCAGCTGCCTTCCTACATTGTGCCGAGTTGTTCATTGACCCTGTAATGAGCACACCCAGATCCTTCTCCTCCTCTGTCTGGGCTAGCTGCACCCCCTAGCTGGTAACTCCTCCTTGGGTTCTTCATCCCAAAATGCAGCACCTTGCACTTTTGGCATTAAAGCCCAGTTGCCAGGTGTCTGACCAGGTTTCAAGCTTTGCCAGATCATCCTGCAACCCCTGCCATCCCCCTAGGTCATCCACCACCGCGCCTACCTTGGTATCATCAGTAAACAGACTGATCTTGCTCTTGATGTCCCATGGTATGTCTGCAATGAATATCCCAAACAACACTTGTCCCAACACTGAGCCCTGTGGAACACCGCTCGTCACTGCCCTTGGGTGTGAGAGCTCCCCACCCACCACCACCGTCTGTTGCCTTCCCTGCAGCCAGTTTCCTACCCATCTCACCAGCTTTGTACCCGCCCCTGTGCCTACTAACTTCCTTCCCAGCCTTCCATGTGGCACCGAGTCGAATGCCTTACTGAAGTCCAGATACAGGACATCCACTGCATGGCCCCTGTCCAGCTGCCTAGTTACCCAGTCATAGAACTCGACCAGGTTGGTTTGGCAGGATCTGCCACGTATTATTTATATTATATTATATTATATTATATTATATTATATTATATTATAGTACGTCTTATTTTACTATAAGAAACACACCTTAGTAAATCCGAACATCAGAAGCTGGGGAAATTTGGATTTGATACTATTGTGGCGGCCTCCTATGGGGAGGGGAAGAGAAGGGGGGTGGCAGTCTTGGTGGCAAAAGGGACGCAATTTCAGAAGACTGGTAGCTATGCAGACCCTGAGGGATGCTTGGCAGTTCTTATGGGGAATCTGGAGGGTATACCTATTACTCTAGCTTCCCTATATGTTCCACCGGGCTCCACAAAGGAAGTTGTTAGTTCCCTGCTACATAGGATTGCAACAAGCCATGTTGTAACTTTGGTGGTGGGTGGAGATTTAAATCAGATTTGGACCAAAGAGATACCTCAAGGGCAAAAACTTTTTGGCAGACACCGGTGGGCAGATTAATTAATTAGGAGACACTTAAAGGGGAACTTCTGGATAGATGCCTGGAGACACCAGAACTTAAACAAAAGAGAGTATACCCACTATTCATACCCACATGGTTCATACGCCAGGATTGACTACATATTAGTATCAGGAGAGCATCAGCACCAGATCTTAGATTGTAGACATATCCCCTCCATCCTCTCGGACCATGCCCAGATGTCAGTAACCTTAAGTTGGGAAGTTAAAAGGGGGCAATCTTTTTGGAAATGTAATAATCACTTCCTAAACTTGAAGGAGTTTATGGACATGGCTAAAAATAGACTATCATAAATCCAATTAGATAATGAGTCAGGAGAGATTCCTGATACTGTACTTTAGGATACCATAAAAACAGTGTTTAGGGGGGATTGTATTAAATTTGCAGCCCAGTTTAAACGACAACAAAACAGACAAGTGGAGCAGTTCAGGAGCAACTGAGGGTCCTGATGG
The DNA here is from genome assembly GCA_016271365.2 of Neoceratodus forsteri. NCBI lineage: Eukaryota > Metazoa > Chordata > Ceratodontiformes > Ceratodontidae > Neoceratodus > Neoceratodus forsteri. The sequence goes on from CM028136.1 coordinate 768,527,776, forward strand.
ACCGAGATTCGGCAGGAAAGGCTTCGGTACAATCAGAAATCTTAAGAGTTAAGCAACAGATTCAGAAAATTATTGATATTAAAATGGAGCAGGCACTGCAACGGTTGAGACAAAGATATTATGAGTCAGGCCCCCAGGCAGCCCATCTCCTGGCACATAGACTCAGGCGGCAGTCTGCAGAAAATACAATTACACAGATCAGGGACCCCAAGACAGGAGGCTTGGTCAAGTCCCCAGAAAAAATTCTCGCAGGCTTCAGGGAATTCTATACAAGTCTTTATAGGGCGGATCACCCGCCGGATAATGACCGTATAAAAAATTACTTAAACAATCTCAGGCTACCAGAATTTTCCCAGGAACTTAGAGGATCCTTGGAATCCCCCATATCCCCAACAGAATTGGCAGCAGCAGTTAAAAGACTGAAAACCAGGAAGTCCCCTGTTCCAGATGGTTACACACCTGAATTTTTCAAATTCTTCAGAAAGGAGATAGATAACCCATTATTGAGGGCCTGCAGACTGGCACAATTAGGACAGGATATTCCAGATACATGGAACTATGCAGTCATATCGAGCATCCCCAGACCGGGGAAGGATTCGACTCAATGTGGGTCCTACCGACCTATATTGGTATTGAATATCGATTATAAGCTTTACACTTCAATTCTGACAAAAAGACTGGAGGAAATACTACCTAGACTAATCAACTATGATCAAACAGGGTTTATCCCTGATAGACAAACCCAGGATAATATCAAAAGAACATTACATGTAATGTTTCATGCCGCCCAGTCCGGGGTACCTTGTTTGATTCTGAGTTTAGACGCGGAGAATGCCTCAGACCGGGTGGCATGGAAAGTTTTGGAATTAACTCTTGGTAGGTTTGGATTTTCTGAGACCTTCATAAGGATTATAAATAAGATATACACTTGCCCAAGGGCCTATGTAAAGATAAACGGTAAAGTCTCTCATCCGCTACAACTGCAGCAAGGTACAAGACAGGTGTGTCCTCTCTCTCACCTGCTCTTTGCCCTATATCTCAAGCCGTTAGCCCAGGCATTGCATCAGGATGAGAGAATAAAGGGGTGGGAACTAGGGGGAGAGACCCACAAGCTTGTCTTGTATGCTGATGATCTTTTGGTTTACCTACGGGACCCAGAATACTCCCTGGCAGGCCTGTGGGATACTCTGTCAGAGTTTAGTTCCCTGGCTGGATATAAATTGAATGTCTCTAAGACAGAGGTTTTAAAAATGCATTATGAACCAGCAGAGCAAATTAAACAGAGACACCCTTTCAGGTGGGACCTATCTCACATTAAGTATCTAGGGGTTCAATTGAGTTTCCTGGTAACTAGCTTATTCCCACTTAATTTCTCTCCAATCCTGCAATTTATTAAATCAGAATTAGAACAATGGGCAAATATCCCCATTTCTTTGTCCCAGAAAGTGGAGGTCATAAAGATGATAATTCTCCCTAAATTATTATATCTAGTACAAACTTTACCTATTAGAATTCCGGACTCTTACTTCAATACATTAAATAGGGTGATCTCATGCTTTCTGTGGAGACCAAATAAGCCTAGGATTAGACTTTCAATGCTCCAGATCCTGAAAAGGGCAGGTGGCCTGTCGCTACCCAGTTTTAAGTTGTACTACCAGGCGACACAGCTGAGAACAGTCATATATTGGTTAGACAATCTATACATCTCTAAATGGAAAAACTTAAAACTGAAAGAAGGGGTAAGGTCTAGCGTAAACAATATGCTTTATGAACAGGGGAGAAGACCCAATGTAGAACATCTAAGGAATCCCTTCACAGGGCACACACTTGAAATATGGTATAACACCTTGAAAGACAAGAAGGCTAATAATTGGAGATCTTTATTGTGGTCTATTCCACATTTAGATTCCTTTGCACCTGGCAGATGGGACACTGGATTTAGGAGGTGGGAGGCTAAGGGACTGCATTTGGTATGGCACTTCATGGAGGGAGGAGAGATTGTTCTCTTTGAAACACTGGTTAATAGATATGAAATTCTTTGGCAGGATAGATTTAGATATTTTTAAATTAGGAATTATGTGAGAGATCTAGCCACAAAGCATAAGTGGGAGACCATATCTCCACCTCAACTTGCCTTCACTCTCAAAAGGGCATTAGAGGGGATGCCTATTAGATCACACATCATTTCCAACCTTTATAGGGACCTATTGGCATGGAGAGGGGACAACACAGGTTCCATAAAAAAAGCATGGGAGAGAGATTTGGGAAATCAGATTTCGAGGGAGGTGTGGACATGGGCACAAACTAAAATACATTGGGGCCTTTTGGCTATTAACTGGCAGGAATTTTCCTGGAAAATCTTTATTAGGTATTTCCGATCCCCTAAGATTATGGGATTAATTCTGAATGGCAGCCAAGCCGACTGCTGGAGAAATTGTGGCCAAGTGAGAGCAACATATTTACATATGTTTTGGAGTTGCCCAGCCCTGTCCCCCTTCCTGTCAGATCTGCAGCAGGCCCTGAGGACAATAATCATTCCAGACATGATTTTGTCACCTACTGGCTTTTTACTTTTAGAATTACTGAAAGAATACAGAGTCTCCCTTACAATTAAGTTTCTGAAAATAGCATTCAGAGCAGCTCAAAAGGTTATAACTAAAAACTGGTTGTCTCATATTCCTATCACTTTAGATAAATGGCAGGAAATTATGATAAATATATATAGGATGGAGGCATTGACAGCTTCTTTGAATAAGAGATTACCTCAATTTGAAATTTTATGGAGGTGATGGATTTTATACATAGCAGAGGCAAGACCTGACTTTATCCCTTGAGCTGACAGAGTTTTTATGGAATTCGAGCAATCCCATCGCGGAGAGCTTAATCCAGATAATAAGCAATTAAAGTAAAAGGTGCTTGACATATGTAGATGGCCAGATGAAATATGGGGGTGTTTAATTTCATATGTGATTGCCAATGATAGAATATTCTGTATACAGGAAACAGCCTATGGGAAATTCTTTTGTAACCAACATATGGAAAGATTGAATGCAGTCTATATGTCTTGTCTTTTGCAACTTGAAACTGATAAATAAACAGAGTTTCAAAAAGAAGTGATAGTTTCCACTATATCTGTTGATTTTGCTTGCGTAGTAATATAAACACATAAATCATCTGCATGAGCACTCACTAAAGGTGCCTGTTGCTTAGACTTTAGAGTTATTCTTGGGATGATTTAAAAGTTGTCTCAGAAGGGGGTCTATTTGCAGAACATAAAGGAAGGGCTTAATGAGCAACCTCGACGTACCCCTGTTGTCTCTTTAAAGCATATGCCAGGTATTCCATGTATATATAGTTGAATCCATGCATTATTATAAAGAATCTGAATCCAAGAACTAAAAATAGGAGGAATATTGTATTTATGTAGAACTTTGAATTAAAAAGTATGATCAACTTAATCAAAAGCTTTCTCTTGATCGAGTGAGAGAAGAATACCTGGGAATTCAAGATTTTCCCTGTTTGTCAAAATATCCCGAAGCAACATCGGGAATGTGAAAAAGTGATCCATAGGAATGGCACATGATTGGGCAGAGCATATTAATGATGATAATGTAACGGTGTCATGGCGAATAATTTATAATCTACTGTGAGTAAACTAGTTGGCCTCCAATTTCTCAGATCGGATCTATCACCCTTTTTAAACAAAAGTATCATGATGGCTTTTGTAAAAGAAACTGGTACATCTCTGGCCTGCAATATATTATGAAATACCTCTACATAAAAAAAAATGGGAATGAAATTTTTTTGACATTTTGTGTAGAACTCGACTGTTAAACCATCATGACCTGGGGATGCATTTTTCTGTAACTTTTTCAGTGCTCATTGCACTTCCTTGCTAGTAATGGGCTGGATTAGTTTATTTTTCTCTTCTTTAGATAGTGTAGGGATATCTAATATAGTAAAAAAATTCTCATCCCACTCCACAGGGGAAGGTGTAGAAAATATTGTTTGAAGATATTCTTGCACAAAATCCTGTCAGATTTTGTGATTTTCATTCAGAATACATATTCTGCACAGAATCCATATTGGAAGTGGCAACCCTCTCTTTACAACTTTTAAAAATATCAAAGCCTGGCTTTTCCCCTTGGGTACCATACTGTGCTTCAATTTTGAGAGTTTCCGTCAGTTTGTATTGACATTCTGCCATTTCTGATTTAGCGTTAGCTATTTCTTGTTTTAAGTCAATTTTGTACTCAAAAGTTTGAGAAATTAATATAGCTAATTAATCTCAATGTTAGATATTTAAAATATAAATGTACTGATTTGCATTGGACCTGCTTGAGAAAAAGAGATTTAAAGGCTTTTCTTTGAATCAATCCACCAAGAGACTAAATTTTCATAAGCATCCATAATAGAGATTCTTGCTTTAATGAGCTCCTCACAGTTATATATAACCCTGGAGTCTTCTAAAAGAGAATTATTTTGTTTCCAACAGGATTTCAATTTGGGAGAACTGGAATCTAAATTACTACAGCATGGCAACAAAATTAAGTAGTCTGAAGTTTCACAAGTGATGATGCTTGCTTTTAAAACTGTTAAATGTTGAGAAAGAAAAATGTAGTCAATCTGGGTAGCTATTGTACCTTTTGTATAAATTTTGGGGTTAGCAGAATCGATACTTATAACCATCATACAAACATGCTGTTTTCAGGATGCTAGTAAGGTAATTGGCATCACAAAAAACTTTCTTAGTATCTCCACCTCTGTCTTCTGGTGTAAGTCTCACATTGAAGCCTCTACCAAAAATGATGTATTTTCTGGTATGAAGAAAGGGCTGGATAGTTTTAAAAAGGTCTGACCTCAAGGCAATGCTCTGGGGAGCATATACATTATTAACTGAAAATATGTGTTATAGATAATACCAAGCATCAGAGCTCAGCCTGTGGATATTTCAACCAGTCTTTTAACTTCAAAATGTAAGCCATTAAACAGAATCCCTACCCCATTGCAAAAGGTCCTCACCCTGAGACAAAAAGGAGGGCCCTAATGTCCAGAGGCACTCTGCCTGGGTCACCTCGTGAGTAGTTTTAACGAGGGTGTCCTGAATAAATATAACATTATTAGGTAAGTCTTTCAAAAATTGCAGGATGGCCAGTTTCTTTCTGTAAGCTTTAATACATCTAACATTCAAAGTGAGAGGAGAAATGTAACCACCCTGCATTTAAGAAAGACATGTTTAAGTAACTGCATCAGAGGTCTTTGTAGCCTTTTTTGAACTCTCTTCCCTGAAAAGTCAGGTTGTGAATCAGATGAAAGTTCCATTCTTGAAGAGGTTACAGAAGAGGAGTCTGATTCATCTCCCTCCTCCTCAATGTCTCCTCGCTGCCTCCTTTTAGTCAAAGCCTGATATCTATTGCAGGTGGCCACATTCTGTATTGGGGGTGTAGTATCAGCTTTCCTCTTCCCTTTCCTAGATGATTTAACTATTTCAAACACTGATTGTTTTGGTGCGAGGGGGCATTGTTTAACCAGTGCTAATAGGTTCTGTTTCTGGATGGGTTTGACCCTGTATCGGAGATCTCCTGACCCCTTTGGGGGGAGCGGAATCTGTTCTGATGTGTAACTATGACTGGGAACTTCAATAACCACCATGGAGATCTCCATAACCACGGGGAGGGGGGATGATTAATCGATTCTGCCTCCGAGATCTCATTTGGGGGGTCAGAAGGACCTGCTCTAGCCTACAAAATACAGATTTGAGGGTCCGTAATAAGTTGCTTTTGATCTTGTGGCACTTGGTCCAACCTATCATGGCTAGCCCAATTACATTGTCTATAAGAGTGACCATATTCATCACAAAGGTTGCATCAGAAAGGGTTTGGACACCCCAAACTGACATGTCCATACTCAAGGCACAGATTACACCTAGGTTGTGAATATATTGAACTAAGATGTGTTCTGGCATCACACTTATGGCATGTTCTAGGCGACCAGGGTAAAAGCATAGCCCTCTATCTCTGCCAATGTGAAAACTTCCTGGTAAATGCTGGATACCAGTATCTGTTTGTTTGAGTTGGACTTTAATCTTCCAACCCCCAGTCCACACCAAGTCATCATCCAAAATTGGGTTTGGACAGTCTGGTATATCACAACGTTGCCTTAGCCAGTATTGCACGTCTGCAATACTCACTCCCTCATTTCTAAAAAGCAAGGTGATATTCTTGACTGTTGGTTTGGTCAAAGGTATTGGAAAAAAAAATGGTGACCAGAGTGGGATATCCTTCCCCAGGGGATATTTTTGCCAGAATACTTCCAGAGTGCTCACATTTTTAAAGCTAATATTGTATATTGGTTCTCCCTTGACATGAATAAAGGCAAAGAGTTCCTGAGCATGAATCCCCATCAAATCTTTAAGCATGCTATGCAAAACTGTTTTTCTATCAGGGGCTAAATTTATATCTCCATTAAATTTGAAGGGCACAGCGTTACTTTGCTGAGCAGGATCCCCTATTTGTTTGAACAGGTCTGACATTTGAAAAGGTCAATGAGCTTCTGTTATGTTGTCCAAAGTTTAAGAAACCTGCCCCAAGTCTGTGTCTTGAAGTTGGGCAGGAGAAGCATTTAGGGTCTGCCGATCGCTGGGGTGATCATCCATATGTGCTTCCGTATCCATGGCAACCTGACCGGCCAGTGCAGAATCTGAAGAAGAAACGTCCTGTTTTGGAGCAATGTTCTGGTCAAGAACACTCATTAAAAGTATCTCAGCAGCAATTGTTATATTGGTGAAAGGTGAAGTTACAGCTGTAGCTTGTATGATATCCACCACCTGAACTGGGCCAGGGGAAGTCCAACCAACCCCATCTGTATGCTGCCAACCCACTGCTCATAAAGCCGCCATTGGGCTCCAAGCTGTTTCCAAAACAATCTGCTCAGATGCACGTCCTTTACTAACTGTAGCGCTGATTGAGGCTTTATTTGGGTAAGTCCTGATGTGGATGGCTGTGATGCAGAACCAGGTGCAGGAGGGACTGGTGACAAAGTCGAGAGAATGGAAAAGGAGTCTACACTTGGGGGAAGGAAAGGAGGTACATTCTCAGAAAACTTAGCTTCTTCTTGCAGTAATTTTATTAAAAATGACATGTTTGTTTTTAATGGCATGTCTCAATAGATCTTCCTGAGATGATGAGCTTGGTGCACTAGCCACAGTTCTTTTCATAGTATGCTGAGTATCTTGATTTACATTGTGACTAGAAAAGTCCATTTCAGTAAGTTTTGTGCCTGAAATCACAGTATCTGTAGACTTATCCTTCCTCTTACTTGAAGCAGCATTTCCAGCAGCAAGAATGGTTGGTAAATTAACTCCTGTAGTGACTTTTTCCCCCAACAGTACAAGCATCTCCACCTTCATCCTCCTGGATGTCAGCCATCTTGGAAGAGACTGACAAGGGCTCCCCCCTACAGACCAAGTAGGGGAGTTTCCCCAGTGCCCTGGCCAAATGTCCCCCCATTCACTAAAAATATCACCAACAGCCTAATCTGGTTCAAGGTCAGTTGGCATTCATCTGTATCCCCCTCCACCAGGTCGTGCCTGAAAATAGACAGAATTTGTCTAGTGCACTTACCTGGTTAACAAAAATGAAATAAATAAATAAATAGTTTGAAAGACTTTTGAAATATATATTTTAAGTGAGATATAGGGCTCCTCTGTAGCTGACAGAAGTCCAGAGGTATTGATGATTGCCCACACCATATTGATAGTACATTGCAACCATGTTTGTAACCTTGTGATGTCAGTCACTGACAATCAAGCTGTGCTTTCCCACACTGTGCTTAGCAATAGCATGATTGTCACATTACAAATTTTAAAAATTATGGCAATGTAGTATCAACATATAAATAAAGATTACTACTATCAAAGTGGGGCAGAGACAACCACAGCTATCTCTGGACTGCTGCCATATTCAGGTAAGTCCAATACCTTATTTAAAAGAGGTGTACATTTTCACAAGCCTTGTTGAACAATATAGCACTATTAGTTTTTTATCCTGCAAAGATCTTTTGACCCAGCACCTCAGCCTTTAGTTTGCAAGTTACCACACCCTTTTATACTCCATTTGCCTTTATCCATTATTACTGTAAAAGTTACTCGACAGTCAAACAAGGCCATGTATGCAAGCTGTCTTTTTGAGTAACTTTTACAGTAATGAGTAAAGGCAGACTGAGTATAAAAGGGTGTTGTAACTTGCAAACTAAAGGTTGAGGCAGTCTCCAGTTAAACAATTTACTTATTTTGGTGTGGTGCATTTTTCAAATTCTAGACAGCCTTCTGGCACCTCAGGAGGATTTTTTTTCCATATGTACAGTACTTTATACTCCCCCAGTAGGCTCAACGGGTTCTATGACCCCCTCCCTCAGAGAGGTACATCCTCCGGCCATGATCCCCAGCTCACCTACCTTCTGAGGTTCCCCCATGGATTCCTCCTCCATGGCAGGGCCAGGGTGGGAAGTGCCGGCGTCCCTCCCCCCCGGTACATCAGATCTGGTGACAGGGGTGGACTCACTGGAGTGATTAGGCCATCATGGGTCCTGTCGAGCCCCAGCATTTTCTGTTTTTCTCTCCAAACCCACTCGCATGTGTCCCCAACATGATGCACATGTGTGGAGGCACATGTATGTACACCCTAAGGGATGCCCCACCCTATCAGTCAATCCATTGACCGCCCACGCCTATCACCAGACCTTCATCTGGTGACAGCGGGGCTACAGGCGGGTGACCCCCCCCACTTCTCAGGAGGGGACAGCTACCGCTTCATCCTGCAACCCACCCTCCCCCCGTGCTGGCACCCCAGTGACCTGAGGTCGTTCCCAAACCCGGGTTGCCAGCATAGAGCGAGGTAAAGCGTCCCGCGTCTCAGCCCTCAGCACCACTGGGCTGGCCATCAGGAGGATTTTTATAGTTCTGCTTAGTGTAATATTCAAATAAAAGTGTTTGTACTTTTAAACTTTAAGGGATCACTGTCATCAACCCCCTCTGAAGCACATTCAGCTAGAATGTGCTTATGAGGGGGTTGATGTCAGTGATCCCTACTTGATAATGTGCCACAACAACATGCTCGCTCACAAAGCCCTACTAAAACAAAACAAAAATCGGTTAATAATATACACAAAAGAACCCTCCAGGACAATCTTACACCTTGTTGAGTGGTGGCACTGTAACCAGAAACCCACATTTGTGGCATGCGGGCAACACCTGTGTGCATCAAAGACCCCTCCAGAACACTGTCCTGTGATTCTTGCCACATGGTCAGGCATCAAAGAGCCCCCAAGGGCACCTTTGCATACTCTGCATTGGAGTAATGGTGGTGGTGGCATACACATTCTAAAATGTGTCAAAATACCCGCACAATGCACCACAAAGCATGAAAAATTATATAGCTTCTGGGGGCCCAGGTGGAACCCAGACCCCTGTCCTTTCATAATTGCCCTGAGCACCCATTGCATGCCTTGCTAAAAAGGTCACCGGACATCACTTCCTCAAATACTCCTGGATTAAAGTGACAGGCTCCCGTATTAATAAAAATCCTTTTTGGATTTTGTTATGTAACAAGTATATATGGTGGTATGCCAATTTAATAAGTAACCACTTATCTATAAGAAGATAGAAAAGGGAAATGAGTATTCAAAATTGCGGGACTTACAGAAGACTTTGCACAAATGTCAAACCACTTGAAAGTCACTCCATAGCTCTTCTATATTGCCCAGTTAAATACTTTATTGCAGCTGCAACTTACTGCCAATAGCTGGCTGGATAAAAATGTTTTAGTAACCGTGTATCTACACATAAGGGCTCCTACAGTGCAACCAAGTTCACAACTAGTACATCTCTACTGTGGCTCTGGTCCTTAAAACATTGACAGTTTTTGAATTTCGGAGCTTAATAATATTTTGTAGGAGCTATACCAAAACATGTCATATGTGCAACTAACAAGTAAATATACCTAGTGAAATTCTTACACCAAGAAATCTTTATGCATAGGGTGCAGAAGTAGGGCCAGGAAAAGCTGTAGAGTGCACCCTATGTGCATGTGCATTGTAGATGTGTAGATAAGTTCACCAGGGTGCAGAGAAAGCAGTTAGGTGGGGAAGCAGCTAGTACCGAAGGTAAGAAAGGAAGGACGGGGAGCATGGATGCCGGGGATGGAAGGGTGGCAATCATAGGGTACTTCATAATTAGGGGCATTCACTGGGGAAGAAAAGGGGACTCAAATGCAAGCAGGAGGGTGGTTTGTATACCAGGGATGACAGCAGGGAAGGTGGGCCCAAGAATAAGGTAAATAGTAAGGGAAGGTGGAGGAAAACCTAATTTAGTTATACATTTGGGAACCAACAACCTAGCTGGGGAGGAGAGGCTGAGATAGTGCAAAGTAGGTTCAGGGAGTTAGGGAAGATCTGCAGGGAGAAAGGAACTTTGCTGGCATTCTCAGAGGTGATACCAGTACCAAGGGCCAGCACAGCTAGGAAAAGTAGAATAGAGGATTTTAATTACTGGTTGAGGAAATGGTGCAGGGAGAAGCGGTTCATCTGTATTGGGGACTGGGAGGAGACCTGGTCAAACAAAGCACTCTTTTCACTAGACAGGCTACACCTCAGCAGAGAGGGTTGGAGGGTACTCAAGGACAAACTAGGGGAATACATAACCACTACACTTAATTTAAACTACTGGGGGGGAGGGCAGTGGGTGTGCAGGCTTACAGACTCCAAGAGGAGGTGGTCAGTGAACTCCTCCCCTACAGTGATGGAAGAGGTCTGGAGGGAGGAGGTGGAAGGGGCCAAAACACAGTTAGCAAAGGGTGGAGGGGATGAGGAACGTATAACAAGGGTATGTGGAGAGGTGCACACAGAGGGGATAAATGTGAATAGAAGAAAAGTGGGAAAAGACGAAAGATCAGATTCTAGGTGGAGGGTGGTGTCTCTGAATGTGCGGAGTCTTGGAAACAAGATGGATGACCTGCAGGCACTATTAGCAGACAGGAGGGTGGACATAGCTGCAGTAATCAAAACTTGGGCAACATCACACCATGACTGGGACCTTGTGATCCCTGGATATAAACTATACAGGAGGGACTGGGTAGTCAGAAGGGGGGGGAGGGATGGCAGTTTATATCAGGGAGGGAATAACTTGCACGAGGGAGGAGTCGGAGGGGAGGTGGAGGCATTATGAGTTCAGTTAAGGTCCAACAGAGGGAGAGAGGTGAGGTTGGGGTGGATTACAGACCACCCAGTCAAGATGAGAGGAGGGACAGGGAACTGATTTCACAAATATTGGAAGCCGCGAGGAAAGAAGAGGTGGTAATTGTGGGGGACTTCAGCCTGCCCAAGGAGGACTGGAGCATACCATCCACAACATGTGCTAAGAGTCAAGTGGTCCTGGAAGGACTGCAGAGTGGGTTCCTGACTCTGGGTGTCACTGAACCAACAAGAGCTAAGGCAATTCTTGATCTGGTGCTCACAAATGGGGAGCATGTACAGGAAATAATGGTCAGGGAGCCACTGGGTGGAAGTGACCATTGCACAGCGTGGTTCCAGTTGGATATGGACAGGGAAAGCATCCCGACTAAGATCAAAATCTTGGAATTCAGGAGGGCAGACTTCAGGAAAATGGATGAAGTGCTAAGGAGCCATCTGGTGGGCATCAGAACAGATATGGGGGTGGACCAAAGGTGGTCCATCATTAAGGAAGGAATACCGGTTGCCACAGATGAGTGCATTAGGCTCAGGGGAAAGAACACAAGGGCCAAAGCACCCATCTGGTTCAGGTCTGAGGTTGCCAAGGCAGTAAGGGAAAAGAGGTTGGCCTATAGAAAGTTCAGCAAGACCAAGAGAGAGGTGGATAGGGAAAATTACCTAAGGTGTGCTAGTGAGACAAGTAAGGAAGTCTGGCGAGCAAAGGCAAAGAAGGTGCTGCAGATAGCTCAAGGAATTAAGAAAGGGGAAAAGACTTTATTTCACTATATAAGTGAGAAAAGGGACAAGAAATAAGGGATTGTTAGGCTTAAGAAAGCGGTGGATTGGGTGGAGGATAATGAGAGAAAAGCAGAGATACTAAATGAATACTTCCGTTCCATCTTCCCCAGGGAGAAGAACAGACCAGTGCTTTCAAGAGGGGAAAAGAGGAGTGGGGTGGAGGGGAACACAGATGTAGTGATAGAGGAGAATAGAGTGAGGGAGGGACTGCTGGCATTGAAGGTGGACAAATCACCAGGCCCGGACAGAGTACTTTCAAGGGTACTAAAGGAACTGGCTGAGGAGCTGGCAGGGCCACTGGCAGACCTATTTAGTAGTTCACTAGAGTCAGGTGTGGTATCGCAGGATTGAAGAACAGCACATGTAGTGCCCATCCACAAAAGCGGTCCCAAGGATGACCCAGGGAATTACAGACCAGTCAGTCTGACCTCCATTGTGGGCAAGCTCATAGAGACCATACTAAAGTAAAGGTTGGTGGAATATCTAGAGGAGCATGGTCTCCAGGATGAGAGGCAGCATGGGTTCACGTGGGGGAGATTGTGTCAAACAAATCTGATTGACTTCTTTGACTGTGTCAACTAAGACAGTAGACAGGAGCCAAGCAGTAGATATCCTCTATCTTGATTTCAGCAAAGCCTTTGACTCTGTGCCCCACAAAAGGTTGATCAAGAAGTTGGTGGATCTTGGGATTAGGGAAAATATGGCCAGATGGGTAGAAAACTGGCTGAGGGACAGAACCCAGAGGCTGGTTGTGGGGGGGGGGGAGAGTTATCTGGCACCAGAGAGATAACCAGTGGGGTCCTGCAGGGCTCGGTGCTGGGACCGGTGTTGTTCAATGTCTTCATCAGTGACATTGGGGATGGCATTAAGGGCAAAATGTACCTATTTGTGGATGACACCAAGCTCTGTGGGGGGAGTGGACACAGCTGAAGAGATACAGGACCTACAGAAGATCTGGAAAAGCTGGTGAGGTGGTCCAGGATCTGACAGCCTGGCTTCAATGCTAAGAAATGCAAAATTATGCATATTGGAGCCAAGAATCCCAGGATAGAGTACTACCTGGGTGGAGTCCGAGTATCTGTATCAGAGGAGTAAAAGGACCCAGGAGTGATGATCACTAATGACCTGAAGCACTCCACGCAGTACAAGAAAGCAGCAGCAAAGGCAAACAAGATGCTGGGATGCATATCTAGGGGGATCAGTAGCAGGAAAGAGGAGGTTATACTGCCCTTGTACAGGTCACTGGTAAGGCTGCATCTAGAGTATGGAGTTCAGTACTGGTGTCCACACCTCAAAAAGGACATTGACCTGCTGGAAAAGGTCCAGAGGAGGGCTACAAAGATGAAAGTTGGTCAGCGGGGTAAGGCATATGAGGAGAGGCTGAGGGCACTGAACATATACTCTCTGGAAGACGAGAGAGAGAGAGAGAGAGAGAGAGAGAGAGAGACAGACAGACAGAGAGAGAGAGACAGAGAGAAAACATGATTGGGACCTTCAAGTACTTGAACGGGATAAATGAGGCTGATAAGGAGAGTATCTTTAAGCTGAGTGGCAACCATGATGCGAGGGGGCACAGTCTTAAGCTGGAGGAGAGGAGGTTTAGAAGGGAGGTCAGGAAGCACTTCTTCACAGACAGGGTGTTGGACACTTGGAATGTGCTGCCAGAAGAGGTCATCTCGTTGGAGACAGTAGGAAGCTTTAAGAAAGCTGGGATAGGCATAGGGGGAAGGTAAGGATCATGAGTAGGGAGGATGAGAGGAGTGGGGAGGGAGGGCAGGGACATTAGCTCAAGCTGTGGACCCTGCAATATGAGCAGACTTGATAGACCAAATGGTCTTCTTCTGCTGGCTTCTTCGTATGTTTGTATGTATGTGCACAGTGAGGGTATACAGCGTATTTGGCAACTGGTGATACATGAACTTTCTGCAACTGATCCCAGCCTATACACCCTGCTAAGCAGTTGAATGAGATGGGTGCAGAGCAGGGTCGTGTGCTGGTAGGATCCTGATCCTCAAACCAAACTCCGGTGTAGAGGTCTGACAGATGGGGCAGCCACAATGCCTGCCTGGTGGCAGAAGTAGCAGCTATGCTTCCCCACCCCCACCCAGCCACAAACCATATTGTTGGGCCGAATCAGCCCTCTCTACTCCAGCCCTAGCCCTAGGAGCCTCTTCAGTGTGATGGGGGCATCACTTTCACAGGCCAAAGAGTTCATGAAAAGGTTTGTCCTGCCACGACCCACACCCTGTGCAGGCAGAGAGCCAATTTTTTTTTATTTTGTACAGAACTGTTTTGTTTTTTTGGATTTTTTTATACTTTTTTTCTGTCAAGGTCTTTTTTTAGTCCTACCTTGAGAACCCCGTATCAGTACAACTTTTAAATCCCCCTGAAATGTGTGTTTTCAGTGGATGCCAGCATGCGCCTCAAACACCCATTTCGGCAAAGATTCACACCCACAGTGTTCATCAGAGTGGGGCTAAAAAAACCTAGACAGGAAAAAGTGATAAAAGAACAGAAAGTTATGACTTAATGCCCCCCTACCCCCACTCCCCAATTCAAATGAATGGGTACATACTTCCTATTAATTTCAAAGGCAATTTTTCCTTAAGTCATAACTTTTTTATTAATTTTTACTTACTTTTTTTCTGTTGTGGTATTTTTTAGCCTCATTCTGGTGGACCCTATGGGTGTTAAAGTTCAAATCCCCCTGAAATGGGTGTTCACAGTGCACGTCAGCACACTCTGCAAGCACCCATTTTAGGGGATTCGTAAGCTGACACCCATAGTGTTCATCAGAGTGGGGCTACAAATAATGCCTCAACATAAAAAAGTGATCAACTCAAGAATAAACCCCATTGAAATGAACAGGCCCTATTCATTTCAATGCAGTCGACCGTCGGAGAAGCAGCACTTTGAGGGACACTGAGGATTTAACATCAAGGGACCAGAGGAGTCCCTACTAGGGACAGAGTTGGGCACTACTAGGTGGGGGGAGATGGATGGTAGGATGCACAGAGGGTGGGAAAGAGTGTTTTTTTTATTTTAATAGTTTGGAAGATGGGGATACTGAGACAGACTTTCGGGGAGGGACAGTAATGGGTACCAGCTGCAAGATTGGGCAACCCAACCCCCAGACTTGGGGGTGGTGGTGATGAATGTACAAAAATTGTTGGGGGTGTACCCCTGCGCCCATATGCAAAATCCATTGGTGGATAATGTAAGGGCTGTTTTCCCCAGTCACACTTTCTGCTGGCCACTCCACAGTTCATGGCTGATTTTTCCCCCCTGTCTCTTCCTTTACCATGGAGGCCTTAGTACAGGGGAGCTGGGTTCTTACTACTTCCTTCATCTACAGTGCAGTTCTTCTGCTTTCATTCACACCCCCCCCCCAGACATGAGGGATTAAGTGGCAGATGCACAGTCTGTGTAGGGCAGAGCCACAGAGCCACTAGACTGGGCTTTGGCCAGAACCTGGGTCATTGGCATGACAGGTGGGCCTTGAGCCACTGCACTATCGAGCTAGCAGTACTCAAGAGCTTTTAAGAATGCTTCCACTATGAACATCCATATACATTCAATGAGAAACTTCTTTTGGAATAAATGATTGGTAGCAAAAAAAAAAAATGGTACATGTCCAGGGATTTTGTTAGCCAGTTTCAAATTCCTTTTGGTGACCTTACTCTGGATAGTCACTTGGGATTGCTGTTATATGCATTTTAACACTGTGACGTGACAAAACAGTTCTTTCTCTTGATGTGAATGCACAAAACTTTAACAATGACAAACAATGTATATAGAAGAATGCTTTTTTATTAATTATATTCACAAAAAATAGAGTAATTCATTTACAAGGAAGAAGAATTATTTAATGTATACCATATCTTCAGAATTCACTAGTTGTATGTGGTCTCCTTCATTCTGTAACAGTTTAGTGCAAATTCTAAAAACTATATCACAAAGGAACACATTTAATTACAAGGCGGAAAAGTACATTTAAAAACAACAATGCTTTCCATGTTTAGATTTATATAAAGTCACACAATGCATTTCTGAAACTGCATCAAGAACAATATTGCATGAGTAGTGTAAACGTCAGTAAAAGCATATAAAATGCGAGTCCATGTAATCCACTCACGGAGAAGCACATTTCTATAAACTAATTCCTGTGAATGGTGGTGTTATTCCTCCTGTGGGGAAAAAAAACAGTTATGATTAGTTTAAAGCAATTCAAAGAGTCATGTACAGAACAAAAACATAAGCAGTACTCAACAGTATTTTATTGAAGCTCATCAACTTGTTTGTTATGGACAATGAAAAAGTAAGTTGTAAACCATCTTATGGTCATTTTAGTGTTAGAGGTACACAGTTCAGCTATGAAACAAAAAAAAATATTGCTGGGGGAACCCACCATATTATAGTATGGGACAGCTCTGGTGGGTGTCTGGAGAAACAAAATGCTGTCATTTCACTAGGATCATAGGATTTACAAAAGTCCCCTTCCTCTAAAACTTCTACAGTCAAACTTTATTAACTTTTTTGTTTATGGATTAGTCCTGTAGGAGTTGAAAGGGACACATCACAAGGCCTGCAAAATATGTATGGGATATTTACTGCAACCTCTGCCAACCCCTAAATGATGACCATTTTTCCCCATGTGAAGTAACACAGTTTTGCACATTATTTGCTACATATCCGTGCATTCCAGAGGTACATTTTACAAAGCAGTCATTCTTACCTGTGGAGCTGAGTCAGACTTTAAATTCCATTCACCTTTAAACCCAGTTCTTGAGCTTCCCCCCAACCTTTCTACCACTGGTGAATTCAAACAGTATAAGGCCAAAAGAGGCATAGCGCTGGATAGATAAGAAATACAGTGCGCGATTTGCTGTGTGTTCTGGAAATAAGAAAGTGTGTTTTAACAAAATTGTAGCAATATGTGTCTTTATGCACTGCCACCTGCATGGATACCGCAGTTATAGATTTCCCCTCAACAATACACTAGCTACTGCCCCCCTTCTCTCCTGTAGCATACCCTTCCACCACCTCTCATACTCTTCCCACTTTAACTTTCTTCGCTGTCTCTCCTACTGACACCCTTTAGGCCTTACAGGATACCATGAATGGCATCAGCCTCGATGGTCTGGACCAGGCTCTCATCTCTTACGATGCTTTATTCCAATCGTCTCCCTTTTAAACCTCTCATTTAACTCTTCTTCAGTTCTCATGGTGGGAAAGTTGCTAAGAGTTATCCCCCTGACCCTTTCTACAGGGGGAAGGGGAGAATATAACCCTGCCTGGCAACTACAGATCCATCTGCCTCTTTACTGCCATTGCAAAACTGCACAGCACTTTGTTCACTCAACTTAAAGAGCTAGTAGCACCAAAAATAGAAGAAAAAAATACTATTAATTTTTATGGCTGCAGTGGGTATAGCCCTGCAGACATCTTGCCAGCACAGCAGAGAAAAGAAGGATTACCAGATATCCACTGGACTTTTAAATAGTGGAGGTGAACGGCAATCACTGCACGTTAACTGCACTATTTAGTCTGTCAGTAGAACACGGCACTGTCCGCTGTGTCCAAGATGGTTGCTGGAGTTTTCTTTGTGTGCATGACGACTCGCACATGCGCACTGCGCGCCGGCAGCATGGCTGCATAGTCTGCCATGTCTAAGATGGCTGCAGGAGTTTTCTGTGCATGTGCGATGAGTCATGCATGTGCACTGAACTCCGATGGCCATCTTGGAGATGGCGGACTGCGCTGCCGTGCCGCTGGAGTTGAGTGCACATGCGTGAGTCATCACGCATACGCAGAAAACTCTGACAGCCATCTTGGACACAGTGGACAATGCCACGTTCCTCAGAGACCTCAGTTGCAGTCAAACTGGCTCTGGCCAGAGTTTGTTAAAGGTAGTCAGTTCTTATTTCTGAAGTATTTTTCTTTTTGCTCATTAGAAAAAACTTTCTACCTGAAAACATCAGGTTTGATGTGAAGACCTTTACTTGCTAATTGACACATTTAGTTCTATTTGTCTTCATACCTCATCAGCACTGTGACCTCACTCATTGTGACATCGCTGGTAACCAGCCTGGCAGCTTTTTATTGGCTCTTTCTATGCAGTTGCGATATCAATGTTAGTGAGGTCACAGTGCTGATAAGATATGAAAAGGAATAGAACTAGATATGTCAGTTTCCAGCTATAGTGCTGCTCCCACATCACACCTTGTGCTGTCAGGTAGAAAATCTTCTAATAAGCCAAAAGGAGAAGAAAATGTACATAAGATATAAAATAGTTGACTATTAATTTTGGGCTATACACTAGCTCTTTAATGATTTCCTCTCCTCCTTTGGCTTTCTCAGCCCTTTCCAGTCAAGCTTCAGGGTAAATCAACTCACCATCACATTTATGTGGAGGAAAACTGGTTCCATCCATACTGGGCTGGATTAGGGCCTCCTCACAGCTGCTGTGTTTATTGACATCTCTAAGGCCTTTGACATGGTCTCCCACTTCTTACTACTAAATAAGTTACCCAGTGCTGGGGATGCTCAGGCCATTTCCTGGATTAGGGTTTACCTGTCCAACAGAGTTTAATCTGTACTTGTTGGGGACTCCACCTCTTCACCACTTTCTATTGACATGGGGATCCCCCAAAGGTCCATCCTTGGACCCATTCACTTTTCAGCATTCTTCATCAACCTACACTCACTCAGCCTGTTCTTCGTCCCTCATGCACATGTATGTAGGCACTACAATTTTGTTTGCTATTGGCCCTGACATCTTCTCCCTTGAAGTCAGTTTGCAGTTTGACATGGAGGCAGTTCAGTATTGGTTTCAGTAAAACTAGCTGACCCTGAATGCCAAAATAAAAGCGTGGCCATGACCTTTGGCACCAAGCCTGTGCTGGCATCACTGTATTCCAGGCCTCTAGTTAAGACCTGTGATGGATCCGCTATCTGAGTCATGTCATATCTTTCAAATACCTAGGATTGTGGCTATACCAGTCCATTAACTTCTCTACCCACATTGATGTCATCTCCTCTAAGGTTCTCCCTAAGCCTTCCTAATACAGTCAGAACAGACATTGTTCAGAAAATTATCCTCCTTGTCTTTCACTATGGGGACATTCTCCATGGTGCTGCCTCCAAGACCATGTCAGCAAGACTAGACCACCTGTCACCTGCTTTCTTCCAATTTGTCATCAACTGTCCACCTCACACTCACAACTGCAACCTCTACTCTGCCCTATGGTGGCCTTCCACTGACAGCCTGCATCATTTGCATTCTGGCATTTTGGTCTATATGATCTGGTCTACCAACCTCCCTGAATACCATTCCTCTCTGTTGATGCCCATCCCACCTTTGGTCTATCACCTCAGGTACTCTTAACTACCATTCTTTTCTTACCCCCAGGTTTTGCAGGTCCCTTGGGAAAGGAGCTTTTCTTGGTGGCTCCCTCCCTCCCTTCCTCCCTCCCTCCCCCACCATCCTTCTAATCTTCTCAGGTTAGTCCATGAAGAGGCACTTAAAAGAGCTGCTCTCCATGTCTTCATTGTTCTTGTGTCTACTCTGTGGTGGTCTCTTAGGCTACTGTCCACTTACTAGCAGTTGTTCATTTACTTGGCTTCTGCTTCCAATGTTTTCTGCAATGGTGTACTTTAGGGTGTTTGTTTCTTTGGCTGCAGTTAGTCAACTATATGGGGTTTGTTGGATACATGGATGTTCTGTTCTTTTTGTTCTCTTCCAAAGGGTTGACTTGCTACAGTTTGCACACCTTGTGATTTTACTGTTATTGATATATTTGCTGTATTATCTTGTGTCTTTGTATTATTTCATTATCCCAGTTCTCCAGGATACACCGAGAAATGAGCTGTAAAATATAGTGTGCCTTCCTGGCCAACACTTTTCAATAAATAAATCAATAATACAATAAAGGTAACATTCCAAGTGGATGATATTGTACAATAGGGGCCATTCTGTCAGTGCAGTGGTAGTGTTACTGCTCACAGCGCTGGAGACCCAGGTTTGAGAATGGGCCCAGGGGTTGGAGAACCAGTGTGGGAAAGAGGGTTGAGCATTCCATAGGGTACTGCCCTCTTTAATGGAGGGAAAGCTGCCAGTTTCTCTACCTCACTGCCATCTGGGTACCGTGGGTGGCAGTGCAATGGAGACTTCCGAGGGAGAGACAGAAGCTGGCCAAGTTCTGCTGTGGCATGCTTTGCTTGAGTGAACTCTTGGAGCTCACTGCACAGGGCAGAAAACACATAAGATGGAAACACCCCAGCAGTGGGCAGAATGAAGGGGCACACTTGGGAGCCTGGCCAGGAGGATTAGCCTCCCCCAAGGGACCCTTAAAGGTAAGGATCATCACCTTGCCAGGAGGTAGCCTAGACTGGTGAGTCCAACCCCTGAGGGAGGGGCAGAAGGGGGATATTAGGGATACAAGCCAGAGAAGTCTGTATATGGGGCAAGGTGGTTCCTTCCAAAGGGGGCTGCTCTGGAGACAAGCAGCATAAAATAATAAAAATAATAATAAAAACATTTTTTTAAAGTGACAGTAGAGTTAATTTTCTTTTAACATCTTCTAATGTTCTAGATTCTTCTTCTTCACTTGCCACCTGGCATTTAAATAATATTTTTGGATTTGGAAATCCACACGGCAATATTTTTCTCAGTAGTGACTACTGCAGAAAATAGGACAGTCTTTCTTATACTTCTAGAACTCTGCTGCTAACACTGTTGCAAGCTATACTGCATATCTGTGACTACCAGCAAACTTAAATGGTCACTGACTCACAGAGTCAAGGTCTGACTGATTTTGACATCATCTTCCTGCAATTTAGCATCTTCTTTTAAATGGCACTAAAGTAACAGTATTGATTGTAATAGTAAGAGAAATGGGCCTGCAGTCATTTTTGGTTTGTGTTGGGCCCTATGAATTTGGTTTGCTCCAATAATTTGGCCTGAAGCCTTTTAGGTCTATGGTATGAGGGTAATAGCAGCCTTAAA
Source organism: Neoceratodus forsteri (assembly GCA_016271365.2). Classification (NCBI taxonomy): domain Eukaryota; kingdom Metazoa; phylum Chordata; order Ceratodontiformes; family Ceratodontidae; genus Neoceratodus; species Neoceratodus forsteri. The sequence goes on from CM028136.1 coordinate 768,548,807, forward strand.
GGCACCCCAAAAGTACCCCCTTCACTACCCCATCCCCGTTGCCCTCAACATTTTTCAAATGTTGTCTCCTGGCGCTGTTCCAAGTGCTGACAGCATCTTCTGAAAGACACCCCTCTCTAATCTGGCCCACCACTCCCCAAAATATTGTTTTTAGTGGGTTCCTACCACTAAACTCTGATGCTTGATTCCGGGGGCTGTTACAACAGAATCTAGTTTAGTCACTCCCCACCCTTATCCCCAGCGCACTTGCTCCTTTTATAAGCTCTATGTGAATGGAGAAAGCCGGCTCATGACCAAGAGGAAAGGGGCAGAGTATCTGTGTCAGCAGTGACCCTAGGCAGACTGCCCCATTCTTCTTAGTGACACTACTGATGCAGTTGTTGTGCCCCTTCCTTCCTGACTGCACATCCATCTGCAAAATTCACAAAGAGCTTTCAGACAGAGCAGTTGCACTGTGGGAGGGGGGAGGGTTACTGAGCTAGTTAGTTTCTGTTTACTACCCCTCCCAATGAAGGATTGGGGCATAGGAAGAGCACCTACTAAAGAAACTAGGTTTGAGAGCCTGGCATAGATGGGGCAGGATTTTGGTGTTGGGGTCTTTTCAATGGATGTTGTCAGTTCCTTAGCACAGTGCCGGAAGCTGACATTTGAAAAATGTACGGGGAATGGGGAGGAGGGGAAGGACTGCAGAGTGACTGGTAGGAGGGAGGGATGGCCACTTGCCATGGCCACTTTAGCAAGGAATAATTTTTTTAATATATTTTTTAAGTGCTGAACTGCTTAAAGGGAGGCTGGCTTCGTCTGTGTCAAAAGTGCCATTTTTGGGGGCCCACTCAACTCTCCTTTGACATTGGATGATTCCTTATTGACTGCCCCCCCCTTGCAAAAATATTTCTCTAAACATAATTTTTTACAAAAATAAGTCTGTTTTAGAATGGTATAGTGCCAATCCCACTTTGTGTTTTATATATGATTGCCCAGGCCCCTGGACACAAAATGGACCACAGTACTTGCATGCCCGCATAGAACTTGCGTTGCAGCACAGTTTACCACTTTTAGTTTAAAAATTCAAGTCATTTACAATTTCAGGCTCTCTTTCCTCTCCTCTGCATATCCTGTAGCTCCTCACCCATTTTTCAATATCTGATCAAGCGACTAGACAGAAATCTCCCATAGAGGTAATTGTGCTGCCAGAGTGAAAATTACCACAGATGTGTAAGAGCCCTGCCACAAAACTTAGGGCTGTAGTGCCCCAGTGAACCAGTGACCCCGGGGTATTAGGCTGAAGACAGGGGCTGGGCTGACTGCCAAGGAGCTGGACAGCTGCTTCCCATGCTGTGGATCTAATTTCATACCCCAAGGCAAAAACTGTGACTGTTGACTGGCTGAGGAAGAATCAGCAACACTACAGGTTATAAAATGGGTAGGCTAAACCAGCCAATCAGATAGCAAGCTTACCATGCATGAAATATGTTCCATGCATAGTTAAAAAAAAGACAGCAGTAAAAAGGCAAAAATTACTAAGCCTTAGAATGTTGGCATTTGAAAATGCCGCCATTGTTGTTTCCTCACTAAAACCAGTCTCCCCTGCATGAAAAGCAAATGAACGCAGCAGCCTGCGTGTATATAAAATGTGGTATGGTTCTCCAAACAAAACTTGCTAGTCACTCAGGGAGTTGAAGGATAAATAACCAACTGAAAAACGATATTTTATTTTATATAAAGAAGACCTACAGCACCATGTAAATGGTCACATACAACGTAGAAGCAAGAATGCGTCACTTCCTGTCTACTGCTCGCTTACCGAGCCGAAGTTCTTCAGATCCCGACCTGTCCTGACAGTGGCGGCGAAAGCAGCATTACTGAGCCGCTGCATTTCTGTGCACCAACTACTTTGTAAGTACCCAAGGGCAGGAGCTGAAAATTAAAATGACTAACTACTGTAGCAAGGCGGCACGCTATCGGGATCAGACAGGTAGGGAAGAGACATGCTGCAGGAGGCGGCCGTGTGATCGGCAGCTGAAGGAAACTTTTAAATTGTGTTGCCCTGCTTCTGTTGGAGGTGTTTAAATAAAAAACTGGAATACAGTCTCTAGGTTTATCTCCCTCTCCTATCAGTATGCCTCTCTTTCTCCTTTAAAAGTGGTACTGCATCACACTGGCAACATAGCAACCTGGAGTCACATGCAAATGAGCTCATGAATATTAACACAACATCCACGGAAGGACTATTTTATCATACATTAGCATCTGTGAATCTTTTTTTCTACATACAAGCAAGATTTTCTACCTGTAAAAATTAAAATAAATATAGGTGCCCATTTTATAAGCGCAATAAGATACTCCAGGTGTGTGCATGGAAAGTACAGTTACGTAAGAACTTACCGTAACAGTAGATCTTCGAGAGGAGCACTTGCAGCAGGCTATAACAGTAAGGACTATGCCGCAGGCACTAGGACCCTCCAGAAAACTTTTCAGCCAGCAGTACACAGCAGGGAACGCCCCTGGCATCGGCCCTGCCCTGATGTCAGCCCTGGTACAAAAGGGGGCAGACCCAGCTCCACCTCAGTTCTCCCACCAAGGCCCGCGAAGAAGCCCTGACAAGAGAAGGAGATGAAGAAGTAGATGAAGATCTGCACACCTCGAGGGGGAAGGCGGGTGGGAAAGTGATGCCTGCTGCAAGAGCTCCTCTCGAAGATCTACTGTTACGGTAAGTTCTTACATAACTGTACTATCTTACTTTGAGTGGGAGCTCTTGCAGCAGGCTATAACAGTAAGGACTGAATACCAAGCAGTCCCATGCCAAAGAGGTAGTCAAGCCTGGGAGGTGGACATTACTGACTCCAGAGGCCTAGGACAAAATTCCCTGCAAAACCGCCAGACCAAAACTGGTGCGGTGTCTGGAGACAATGTCCAAGCTGTAATGCTTGATGAAGGTGTGCACCGAGTCCCAGGTAGCGGCCACACAGATGTCCCTTATGGAGACATTTCTCAGGGTGGCAAAAGATGCAGACTCTCCTTTAGTGGAGTGACCCCTAACCGGACCCGGTAGGGGCTTATTATGCTTTTCATAGCAAAATAATACACAGTGGATGATCCACTTTGAAATCGTCTGCTTGGTCACCGGTTTGCCCAAGCATTGTGGTGCAAAGGCCACAAAGAGTTGCTCTGACTGATGGTGCGCAGCCGTCCTTTTGAGGTAATACCTCAAAGTCCTGTGGATGTCCAATGTGTGAAGGAGAGCTTCACCTCTATTTGAAGGGGAAGGGAAATTAACTGGAAGATCAACCGACTGGTTGAGGGTCAACTCCGAGACCACTTTTGGAAGAAACTTAGGATTTGTTCTAAGGGAAACCCTTTCCCTGTGAAAAACCAAATACAGCTCTTTACACATCAGAGTCTGAAGCTCAGAAACCCTTCCAGCTGAGGTAATAGCAACCAAAAAACACACCTTCCAGGAAAGAAAACACAGCTCACAATCCACTGCTGGTTCAAAAGGAGGGAGGGTAAGCTTCTCCAACACAAAAATGAGGTCCTAGGGTGGGATAGGTCCCTAATGGGAGGTCTCATATGCAAAATTCCCCCTTAAAAAGGTGCGGGCTACATCTAACTGTGCTAAATCCTTGTTCCCAATTAGGGCATGATAGGCAGAGACAGCCCACATGTGCACCTTAATAGAGGAGTAACTCAGGCCATGTTGGTACAAGGAGAGGAGGTACTGTAATGCTGAGTTCACTGGACAGGTGACAGGGTCCAAATGCTGTGACAAGGCCCATAAACAAAACTGCTTCCATTTCATAGCATAGGCGGAGTGGATGGAGGGCTTCCTCATCAACACTAGGACTGCCGCTACCTCTGGGGAGACCCCATGTCTGTGTTGTGCTACGTCCGAAGGATCCAAGCATTCAGATGTAAAGAACAGAGGTCTGGATGGACCAACGATCCCTGTTCCTGGGACAGCAACCGCGAGCATATGGGCTGCGGAATTGGAGGTTCCATGGACAACCACTGCAGGAGTGGAAACCAAATCTGCAGAGGCCACCAGGGGGCTATAAGAATCATTCGAGCTCCTTCGGCCTGCAACTTCAGCAAGACTCTCTGAATGAGAGGGAAGGGTGGAAAGGTGTAGAGAAACCTCCCTGCCCAGCAAAGGGATAATGCATCTGGCCAGAAAACTCTAGGTGTGTGCTCTCGCAAGCAAAACATTGGCAGTTTGGCGTTGCGTGGTGACGCAAAAAGGTACAGCTCTGGATGACCCCACTTGTCGAAGAGCTGATCTGCTATGGTTTGTGACAGCTCCCACTTGTGTGTTCTGGATCAAGACCTGCTTAGGCTGTTGGCCAGATTGTTTAGGATGCCTGGAACGTGCATCGCTGATAGCAGAATGCATTGTTCCAGTGTCCAATACCAGACTCTCATTGCCTCCCTGCAAAGGGGGTACGAATGAGTGTCCCCTTGCTTGTTGATGTAGAAAATGACTGCCATATTGTCTGTTTGAATGAGAAGAGAGACTGGTACCAGGTCCTCCTGAAATGCTTGTAGGGCATAGAGGACCGCTCGCATTTCCAGTACATTGATATGGAGAGATTGCTCCTCGGGTGTCCAAACCCCTTGCATTTGATGAGTACCCAGGTGTGCTCCCCAGCCCAGATCTGACGCATCTGTCATAAGGGTCTGACCCGGTGGCTCCAGATGGAACCTGACCCCTCTTTCCAAATTGCGGGGCTCCATCCACCAATGTAGAGTTCTCCTGACTGGCTCAATGATCCTGACTAGAAAGTCTAGATCGTCGGAGCCTTGGTCCCACTGCACCCTGAGCATCCATTGTGGGAACTGCATGTGGAGGCGGGCCAGAGGAGTGACCGGAATGGGCGCCGCCATGTGCCCCAGCAACCTGAGGAAGTTCCTTGCTGGAATCTGAGGAATTACTGAGATCCCTTCGGCAATCTTCCGCAGGCGATCGCCCATGTCTGGGGGTAGAAAAGCCATGCCCTGGATAGAATCCAGGACCGCTCCAATAAAGGCAAGTCTTTGACTGGGCTCCGGGGATGATTTCTGAAGGTTCAGGGTGATCCCCAACTCTCAGAATAGAATATAAGTGTCTTTGAGAGTCTGAAGCAGGCCTGACCTGGACGGGGCCGCAAGCAGCCAATCGTTGAGGTAAGGGAAGACGTAATGTCCCTGACACCTTAAAGCCGCAGCCACCACTGCCAAGCACTTTGTAAAGACTCGAGGAGTGGAGGAGAGGCCAATTGGAAGAACTCTGAATTGGTAATGCTCCTCTTGGAAGTGGAACCTCAGAAACTTCCAGTGGGGAAGGAAGACCCCGATGTGCATATATGCATCTTGCATGTCTAGGGAGCAGAGCCAGTCTCCTTGATACAGTAGGGGAAGTAGACCCAGAAGGGTCACCATCCTGAACCATTTGTACTCATCAACGAGATTGAGGGAGCTGAGGTCCAGGATGGGATGAAGGTCCCCTGTCTTTTTCGGGACCAGGAAGAAGTGGGAATAAAACCCTTTTCCCCGCCGATGCAAGGGAACTACCTCTATTGCCTTTTTCTGTAAGAGGGTCCGAATTTCTCCTTCTAGAAGTAGGATGTGAGAAGGAGGATATCGAGAGTGCTTTGGTGGAGTAGTTGGAGGGAACTCTGTGAACTCTAGTGTGTGTACTCTCCTGACAATATCCAGGACCCATTGGTCCGCAGTTATCTATCTCCACCCTTCGAGATGAAGGGAGAAGCAGCCCCTGACCATCTCCCCTGAGTCTTCCGTTGGGGGGGGGTGGAAGGGAATCATTGGGCTAAGCTGGGCATGGGCAGAGAGACCTGGGAGGACTTGGGCCCATGGTTAGGAGTGCCTCCAGGTTGCTGGTTACTGGCTCTTCTATGAAAGTCGCCTCTCTGACCCTGCTGATTACCACAGGCTTGTCCACCTTGACTACCTGAGGGCTTGTGAAAGGGCCTCTTCCACTGCCATCGCTGGTCGCCGTGGTACATTTAGTGGACCAACCAGATGGACTTGCCCGACTCCTGGAGACGTGAAATCAGTGCTTCTGTCTCCGGCCCAAACAATACGGTACCTTGGAAAGGCAGATCCCTGATACCGGACTGCAGATCTTGGTGAAAGCCTGAAACTTTTAACCAGGCATGGTGCCTAAGACAAACCCCGGAAGCGGCTGCCTGGGCTGACATATCTGCAGTGTCGTACAAGGCTCTCAGGACATGACGTCAGAGCCCGATTTAAGAATGTCCAGAAGCTCCGTCTTCTGCTCGGAATCTGGCATGGCTCTGGGTAGTTCTTGTCCCCTTTCCCATAGAGCATTCTGGTACTAGACCATATGCATCAGGAAGTTGAGGGACTGGATGGAGCAGGTGGCGGCAGAGCAAACCTTCTTGCCCACCTGGTCCAAATACTGAGACTCCGGATCGGGAGGCTGTGAGCTAAGGTGCTTCAGCTGCCTGGACTTGTCATGGGCAGCCGTAATGACCAAAGAGTCCGCCTGAGGGTTCTCTGCTAAAAAGGCTTCTTTCCTCGGGGCCTTATACAGCATGTCCAATTTTTTGGGAACAGCTGGGATGGAGGCTGGGCGCTTCCAGGTCGACCGGGTGAGGTCCTGGAATGTGTCTACCAAAGGAGGGACTACCAATGGTTTTCGCTCCTTTTGCCTCAGGTATTTGGCCAACCTTCGGCGTTCTGGATCCAGGTCCTCCGTTTGCCACTCATTGGAGGCCTGGATATGCCTCATGATGTCCATAAAGGTTGGATCGTCCAGAGGCAAGCGAGGCTGGTCCTTCTCTCCCGGGGACCGCCCAATCCCAAAAGAGGAAGAGGATGCCGATGAAGAAGAGGAGGATCGACTACTAGGTCTGGAATAGTCTGACCTCCCCTTGTGACCAGACTGCCTCTGTCATCGGTAGCTGGGGGACTGACGTCGGTCCGAAGACCAGCTCTGGTCCCGGGACCAGCGACAGAGCGTAGACTGGCATCAGCTGGAGGACCGACGTTGGGAGTGCTCTCACCGAGAGGAACGAGTAGTGCTGTGAGTACGAGATGTAGACTGGCAACGGTCCTTGGAGCGTCTGCGGCGGTGTCTGGACCTAGAGCAGGAACGAGCCTTGGGTGGAGGCGTAGACGGCCGCTCGGGGGACTTCCTCAGGGAAGGCTCACCTCCAGGCTGTGGTTTGCCTGCCGGGTCTGGTACCGGTGTCTGGGCTGGCGACTGCGGGTCAGCTTCTGGACCTGTCCCCACCAAAAGGAGAACAACTCCTGCAGCTCATTCTTTGAGAAAATCTCAGCAGCTCGGCCCGGAAAGGGAGTATCTGGGAAGTCGGCCTGCGAAGGAGAGCCCTCTTGGGAGCCCGGGGGGAGGAGAACTTGGGAGACGGGGACGTCAGCTCTTCTGTGGCCGCGCCTACACCCTTTGCCCCTTCAACCGGCGTTGGAGGTGGGACCGACGACGGAGGGTTTCTCAGGGGCACCAAAGAGTCCTTCGGCTCTGGAGGCACCTTTAGCAGGTCGCCAGTGCCTTGAGAGGTGACCAAGCTTGACATCCATAGCTTGTGGTAACCCTTAGCGGGGTTACCTTAGGCTTGGCCGGCTTCTCCCCCAATGGGTCGGCTTTGGCCTGGGAAGATTTTGGATGCTCGCCTGAGCCCGGGGAAACACGGTCCTTCTTAGGAGAGGGCCGCGACCAAGAACGGGACTGCGACCGGGACCAGTGCCGGGACCGACTACGGTCTTTCCCATGGCACTTGGTCTTCTCCTTGCACTTCCCCTCTGTGCACTTCCCTCTGAGGAGTGCAGATCCATCTTTTTCTCTAAAAGGAATGCCTTCAGGGCCTTGAGATGTCAGATCCGAGTCCAGCTGGTGAACGCCTGGCAGGCTGAGCAGGCCGTGGTGTCATGGTCCGGCCCGAGGCAAAAGATGCAGCGCTTGTGCCTGTCCTTGGAGGGGGATCTGCCCCGAGTCGCACTTGTTCTGCAGTGTGGCTCCAGAGAGATCGACGACGGTGAAGACATCCGTCGAAAACACAGAAAAAAAACATTGAAAACGGTACAAAAGGGGTTGAAAAAAACACAGATTTAGCTGTTTCTGGCAAGCTGGAAAATGAAGGCTTCTTCTCACATGCGCGGGATGCGGCGGGAAAAGAACTGAGGTGGAGCTCGGGGCCAACGCCGGGGGCGGTCCCTGCTGTGTACTGCTGGCTGAAAAGTTTTCCGGAGGGTCCTAGTGCCTGCGGCATAGTCCTTACTGTTATAGCCTGCTGCAAGAGCTCCCACTCGAAGTAAGATCATATTTTACCGCATGCCAGGGGCTAAAGGCACTCAGCTAAGGCCTCGTGCCTTATTATGTCCCTGGCCGTGCAGTAAAATATGTTCCATGCACACCAAGTCATGTCTTATTGCTTACATGTTCTCTCCCTCAGGGTGGGGGGGGGAAGGAACCCTCTAACACATTAATGTGTTATTGTAACAGGATACAATGCTGCACATCTAGCTGCTCTATTGGTGTCCAGATAATTTAGGAACATAGTTTTTTTTTTTTAGTTGTTAGGACTAGTATTCTGCAGGAGAATTATGTTAATAGCAGGATTTCAGTGAGCCTATAATTAGATTGCATAGCTTAAAATTGCACCAGCTACAAGCCACGAATGATGGACACAGGGTACATAGTGTGTCACCTGCTATTCTCTGAGTAGCAGCCAATAATGAAGGAGCTACACTGTGTCAAGGATTATAATTCAACGGACCCAATCTTTAATGTGCCCTACTTGTAATGTGATATGGAGTTAATAAGATTAGGGGCAGGAGGTGTCATTGCTCAGGATCTCTGAGAATTACATTAAAGGGGAACAGAACAGTCACCACCAAGGGCCCCACACTTAAGTGTGAGGCTGGTCCCAGTGTGCACTTTCAGTACTATACAAGAAGGGCCTCGGAAAACATGCTGAGATGTGGTACACACTGTATGCCACTATGCGGCGTGCACAGCACAGCAGAGACATGGCATGCATGATCATGTGCATGGGGCATGCACACAGAGGGGATGGGAGCACGGGACACATGGAGTGAGATACAGAGTGCCAGGGGGCATAGCTAGGACACGTGACACCACCCCTTGACCCTACCATATATGATGCTGTGTGTCACACTACACAGCAACATGGACATGAATTCCGCATACTGCACATTGGGAACCAATATGGTGGAACTGCAGGCAGCCACAGAGAGACTGGCAGCAGCAGATGGAGATGGGGAATGTGGAGGCAGGGGCGTTAAGAGGCAGCCATGCTAGAGGTGGCACACGTTGCCAGTCCTCCAACTTCAGCAGCGGCAGGTGGTGGCGATGGTAACAGACATCTGCCACAACTATGCCAGACTCTACTGGGCACCGGCACTGACCACGGCCCCAGAGGCGAAGGCCAGAATATGGCTGGACATACAAGCCAGCATCAATGCCGCTGGGTCTGAGGCGAGAACACTCACGGCCATCAAACATAAGTGGCGTGACCTCTACGCAGCCATGAAGAAGAAGCAGGTAGCTGGCAAACAGGAGCGGCATGGAATGAAAGTGGAGGGTTCCCGTCCCACGACACCCAACTGACATCCATACAGTGAATGATGTCAGAGACCCTCTCTGAGGTGGCCATCCACGGTGAGGACAGAGGGATGGACAGCCTGGCAGGTAGGCACAGCCATGTGTTGGGGACATTTAGGGTGGTATGATGGGCAATGGACTACTGGCATAACACTATCGTCCTCCCCCTGCAGGCATGGCCCCAATGCCACGGAATGCAGCATCATACAGGATGCAGTCCGTGCGACCCGCTGAGGCATGCCCAGCCAGGAGCTGCGCCGTGCAGCTGGAGGACCCATCTGGTAAGTATGGGGGGGGTCTACATTCAACAGTGGGCATCATGGCAGGTGTGTAAGAGTGGCATACTGATGGCAGTGGCCTCTATCTCAACAGGGATGGAGATGGACATGGAGACCCAGCAGGACAGCGAGAGCAATGGGGAGCACATGGCTGTCCCAACAGAGGATGTGGACAGCAACACCAGGAGCAACAGGCCACCGGACAAAGGGGCAATGAATGCCTGAGTGACTGGACAGCAACAGCCCTATGGTGCTGTGACCACCCGTCCGAGCATGGGCACTGGCGCTACACCGGTCACGTCGCAACAAACTGCACCACTGGGTGCCAGCCAACCCACAGCCCCTGATGACAGTGGCGATGAGGGCCCCTCCACAGGACCTGCCAGACAGGCACCACGGCACAATCCATACGTCGTGGAGGTGCCGCAGCAGCTGGAGAGGGACAGGCTTGTGGAGCAGCATAATACAACTGCAGCAATAGCGGCATTCACCGCCGTCACAAGGGATATTAGCGCTGGCATCATATGGGGCACCATAGTGCAGGAGCAGATCCTGTAACACCTCTGTAACTCACCTACCGCACACCCTGCCGTAGCCCCACCCGGAGCAGTGCCCACGCACCTGCACCATGGCCACACAATCCATGGGCACAAATCATGGCCTTGAGCAGGCCTTGTGAATAAATGTCTCTCTTCTTGTTGTCCACACAGGCCGGGGCGGAAGCCAGAGAGGCTTGAGCTGCAGCTGCTAGAGCAACCTAACTATGCCCTCTGTTATGTATGGGCACTGGGGCACAAAAGGTATCGGATGGCATTCCCAGACTACATCGTGCTCATGAGTGATCAGTGCATGCTGTAATATGAAGATAGGCAATACAGGCACTGGGAGGTGTACGTCCCGTCCCCGTCTCCAGTAAGTACAGCTGTCATGGCTGGGTGGGCATGCCCCTGCCAGGCCAGTGGGCTGGGTGCGGGATGTTGTGGTCTGCAATTGATCTGTGCCCTTTACTTGCAGGGTTACAGCAGTCTAGTATGGTGCATGATGCTGCGCAACCTGGGTCGGCCACCACCAGACGTTGGGGAGGACAACAGCAGCAGCAGCAGTGACTGCCCATGACCATGATATGTACTGGACAGGGGGGCCATGTGCCCAGTGGGGAGGCCTGTGTTATGGCCATTTGGACTCTATTGGACATGCTGTGTGGAGGGTGGGCATTCATCCTCTGGGGGTGGGTGGCTGTTTTGTTGGGGGTTGGGGTGGCCTGTGGTTCCTATGCCTTTGTCAGTGTGCTAATAAAATGTCACTACCTTTCACGTGTGTGGTTCTTGACTATGGGTGGGGGGGCATGGGTACTCTCAGTACAGTTGTGCCGTCTGCCATTCACGGCTGGTGCACCAGGGGGAGTGGGTGGGCACATGCATTGCCCGTATGGTAGCACACAGTCCCTGTACTTGGCAGTGCAGTATGGCATCCCCATGTGTCATGCCCCCCTGGCGTGTCCAGTGGTAGTGTCCATTCTGCATGGCGCCACATGCGCCATGGCCTGTGCCCTGCGGTGAAAGTGGCTATTGCCACATGCTGCACGATGGCACTTGCACAGGGAATGTACCTCAAGACCGTTATGTGGATGGTCCACATCCATATGACAGGCCCGTCAATCCGAGGCACTGCCATATGGCATCCCCTGGCACCATGTGGCTGCCATACTGTACAGGAACATGCTGTACAGCATTCCCTGGTGCCAAGTGGCCACCATACTGTACGGAGACATGCTGTATGGCCTCCTCAGTGGCTGTGCATGGCTGTTTGTGCTGGCTAGTCACAGTGCCACACCATATGGCTGTGCCATGCCTCTGCTGTGCCATATGGCAGGGTTGTGGTGTCTACCCTGCACCGCTGCTTGCCCAGGGCTGCACTGTTGCATGCAGAGGGGGTGCTATGCCACCATGCCTGCTGAGTGCATGGACGGTGGTTGTGCCTGTCTGTGTGGGACCTCTCACCATGGCACTGCTGCTGTCCCTGCCCGTGCATGCTCGGGATGTCCGCTGTGTCCATGTCGGATGGCAGGCTGGCAGTACGGGGTAGGCACTGCACTACCGGCAGACATGTCCAGGTTCATGCCCTGCTGGCCGCATATCTTTACGGCAGCCCCTGGCATAGTTGTACAGCCCTGGTCCTGCATGCATGCATGACGTACTTGTTTTTGTGCATGTGCACCGGTCCACTGTGCGCACCCCTTTCCACGGCCACGCCCCCCCCACGGTTATGCTGCGTGTGTGCCTCACGGTTGGCTGCACAGTTGCCCTCTGTGCACCTGTTGTGCATATGCATGCACGCCCTGTTGTTGTATTCTGTGGTGTGCATCTTCTGCGCCGCGCGCAGCGTTCGTGCATAGTGCCCACAGTGTGCAAAAGCATTTTGGTTTACTTACTGTTTACTGGCATATAGTAGATTGTATCAGACTAATTTTGCTTAGTTGTAGGCTGATATCTTGGGTTTCTACAAATCCCAGAATCTCCTGCAGATAACATCAGAGCAGCAGGCAGCAGTGAGAAGATTCAAGAGCCTACTGTGCATGTTACAGTTTACATAAGGTCTGATTTTTTGTTTGCTGGTTTGATGTCCTCTATGTGCTATGTACAGTTACAGAGGATGGTACTTAGCTCCTGGAGAAAAGCAGTCCTGGAAAACGTCTTATCAGAGATTATAAACGCTCTAATATACACTTTTTTTTTTTTTTTTTATCTTTTAGTCTTTGGTAACCGGGTAAGGCCCACTAGGCACAAGTGCCTGTTTTCAGGGGCGACCTGGGAGCACTGGGTGGTTAAGTGACTTGCTCAGAGTCACGCAGTATGCAAGTGGAGGTTGTGAGAATCGAACTCAGGTCTGGTCTTCTGGATGTACCAAGCTTGTTCACAACTCATTCCTCTAACCTCTAGGCTATACTGCCAGCCTTAGGCTATTGAATCTCCTACTGCTGCCTAGTGTGCTGATGTCAGCTGCAAGGGATTCTGGGATTTGTAGTAAAAGAAAATGTCAGCCTACAACTAAGCAAAAGTAGTTTGATATCATCTATTATACTATAGTAAGAAGTAGCTAAACAAAAAGGTTTTTGTCTACAAAGTGCACACTGGGACCAGCCCCACACTTGAGTATGGATTCCTTTGTGCTGACTCTTCCCCTTTAACCAAACTCCAGTGCATTGGATCCTGACAATAAAGTTTTCTGTTCTAAAGCTATCTCTGATACAAAGCTACCATACCTTGACTCACAGTTAAGTTGAAGTGTATTCTGTTCTTTAGAGGGAAGTAGTTTCACCCAGGAGATAGAGAACAGAAATGTGAACCAGAGGATTCCAGGTTCAAATCCTACAAGAGACACTGATTACTCACAGTGTAATGAGCTGGCAGATGGGCTGCTACATCTCATAGTTCTCTGTGCCAGGGATCCACAATGGTCCAGACACGATGTTCTGACCAGAAGTCAGATGTCATGGACACTTCCACTCCCTTGCCACCTTTTCCTCTGAAGTGGAGCTCTTTGCCTGAGCAAGGGTAGTCTGCAGGTAGGAGTAATGGCAGCCTTTTGCTGCACTGGTGAGGATACAGAGTTATTATGGACAGCTATGTATGAAATGGGTGTTAGCTGGCCCAATCCAGAAGCCTTTTGCTTTTTTTTTTTTTTTTGCATACTGTATACATGAAGTACTGTGTAGGCTATTGTGCATATCTTGTAAATTTTGTACAGACTTTATTATGTACTAGTGTGCACGGGTATATTCTGTTTTATATAAGTGACATTTTATGCCCTTGTACTACCTCAGCCCCATCCCCCAGCCCACTCCCACCCTCTGCTTCTGTGCTACTTACCTCCTATCTCCTTCCAGTCACATGGGCTACCCCCACAACAAACACACATGGTGAGGACTGGCCATGCCAGATCCACCTCCAGCTTCTTCCTGAGTGCTGAGGTAGGAGTTCCCAGGGTAGAAAGAGGCACAAACAGTGGCAGTGGTCAGGCCTGAATGTACCCATGATCATCCTGCATGAGACTGGATGTTTCTTTTTTCTTGGTCCCACCCCCTGGGGTGCCAGCATGCAAGGAGCTCAGCACTCATACAGGCAGAGCGTGTGGAGTGGAGGCGAGAGGACAGCCCCCCTTCCTGCTCCATGACTGCTGCACTACCACCCATGGTCTCCCAGGTGGTAGCACTGTAATGGCAGCAGCTACCCTCCCTCCCTGGACAAAGAGAGCATCCTCTGGGATGATCAGTCTTCCTTCCTTCCTCTGGTTAGCCCCCGATGACTTGAGATAGTTTCCGAACTCGAGTCGCTGGTGTTGCCAGCGGTAGTACAACCTCTGGACTGACAGGCTGGCTGTGTATTCTGTTTTATGTATGTAACCCCCCTGTTACTTGGGGTTACTAGAATCCCAGTAAGACCTAGTGGTAGGCAGGGAAGGCAGCTTGTGAAACTCCAGTCAAATGGATTTCACACTGTTTCACTCTGAGACTGAGGGATGACATCACCACAGAACTCTCGCAGCTGCATGAGCCACACTGGAATGCTGCAGTTGGTAGTTAGGATAGAATGTTGGGGGAATTTGAACAGAGTCTGTGTGCAGTCTTGGGGAGAGACAGTAGTACAGCAGTCTGTGTGCAGGCTCTCAGAGCTTTAAGCTCTGTTTTAGAGCTACTGTTAAGAAGGTGTGTGTTTCCGCCGTAAGAGGAACACAGAAACTGATTGTTGAAGTGGTGGAGACCACTGTTACTGGTCCAAGTGACCCCGTCCCTGAGGGGATGGGAGGGGGAAGGCTTGCCTGTCTTCCAGGGGCAACCCTACTGGTTCTGGCTAAGGGAAGAAGCTACCTATTTCAAGTTGTGCTGCGGCACCAGAAGCTCTGAGAGAGAAATTCCTGTGGAGGAATTGCCTGTGGGGCACCTGCAACCAAAGGATGAGTTTGTTCTGACAGATGGCCAATGTTTTTCACCTGAACTGTTGGAATGTGGGGATTGGACTACTTAATCTGTAGGAGGTCTAGTGTAATAGACATTGCCGGTTAACTCAAGTAGGTTCAAGTCCAGCACAAAGAGTGAAGTAAAGTGGGGATTGGACTGCTTAATCAGTGGGGGGCCTAGAGCAATGGGCTATGCCAATTAAAAGTATGTTCAAGTCCAGCACAAAGGGAAAGCAAGACAAGTAGAGGAAATGTGACATACATTTAGCCATAATCTACATTGCTAAGCTTTACAGTATGAGGAGTTTACTGTCCAGAGAAATGGCCGGGAATGAATTGTGGGAGCGAGAGGTGGGAGACCCCCATCAGTAGTAACCAAATTCACCTCTACGGATTTGCTCTGTGGCACCTTTACTTTCTCTCAGGTACTTGGCCAGTGCCTGAGGAAAGTACCCAGACGTGGGATTAAAAGGAAAATTCCCTGATAGAGCTGAGGTGCTCTTAGGTGGTTTAGGGAGCCACCAATAAAAGTTTCCATGACATATGGAAGGTGTCTGAGTGCCGGCAAGGGAGCCGAGCCAGGGAAAACCAGAACAGTGTACAAGTTCGGGCTGTGTACCCAAAGCAGCGTGCAAGTCCGGGCTGTGTGCCCAGTGGGTTCAGATCCTGAGGGCTAAAAGTGTTGAGGAAGTGTTCTTGATTCTCTTAATCTGCATTACCAGGAGTGTAGCCCCGTCGAGGTCCATCTATGCTTTGTTTGTTCTGTTTGGATGTGAATAAAGCCACACTTTAGACTCCCATTTCTGATATTGGACATTACAGTTATTGCTTCCTGTGTTTGGAGTTACTTGGGTGCCCCTGTGCAGAGTAGCCAAACCTAGCCTTTGTGCCGAGTGATCTGTTCCTCCCCAAACCCAGCCCCACCTGGTACTGCTGTCAGATTCAAACAGCACACCGCCTGTCGTTGCAAAATGAAGGGGTTGGGGTTACATGTATTTCATCCCATGCCCTCTCCCCCAGGTCACACCTGCAAATGGGCTTCAGCTCAGTGTGTCTTCATGCTCAAGACATTTTTAAATAAATAAACAAATAAATAAATACATAAATATATAAATAAATGTGACTAGGGCTCATAGAGACCATGCAGAGTATTACTAGATGATGTACTTTTAAAAATGATGGGCAGATAGTACATTAACTGTCCTGGATCAGTATCCTAGGATAACTCCAATATCTGTATCCGGGCTGACAGACCCAGATAACGTATCATTTTCCTGTATAGTGCCAGACAATTTTTCAGGATTATGACCAAGATTCCTCATTATTGGCTCCTGGCAAAACATTCTTGGTCTGAAAGTGCCATTATTCTTGTATCTTGAAGATCCTATGGATCATCAGAGTACTGTTTCTCTAAGCAGGGTCTATGCACATTTAACAAGTAAAAACTCAGATAGGAACAATACCTGTTATTACTTCTACTGGGTCTGAATATAAACTGTGTGTCCTTGAGTTCTTTGCTGATACTCTAATAATATATTTTGTGCTTGGCAAAAGTCCAGAGATTTTGGCATAATTGTCCATCACAGAGTCTGTTGGTGGTATAAATGTCTCCGCTGATGTTGCTTCCATAACACTTAACATATAGGACTCTGCTCCCTCTACTTGTGTCCATTCCACATGTACTGTGTTGCTGGTCAGGTTGACAATCCACACTAGAGGTGTCTGCAAAGTGCCTAGAAATAAGCAGACTGTTTAAGTTCCCATGCTATTTACAGAATATATATCTATTCATTGCAAAAAAACTGTTAATGTAGACATTAGGATTGAAGAATGCAAAGTGCACAAAGTAGGGAAATTAAAAAACATTAGGGATTTGGGTCACCGGAGTATTGGCAAATCAATGGTGGGGTCTTCCTTGAGGTTGTCATGCCTCATGCCCACCCTCTACGGCAAGCCCATAGCCTCCTGTCCAAAGCACAAGGTACAGCTGCAAGCCAGTGCCTCAGTGATACTCTTCAAAGGTAGAGAAGTATGACTTGCCACATGTTGCCAATGGAATGTGATGTAGCTTACTTCATGCAGGGTCCTGTGGGCCCTGTGTGAAGAAAAGAGATCACATCTGACCTCATTTGCTCAGGGGAGGGGGTGGACTTTTTTTAATAAAAAGGAGATCTGGGCATCTCATTCCAAGAGGGAAACAGCTTCCAGCTTTTTCCTTATGTGTGTCGTATCCTATACCATGGTGTTCTGCTCTATGAAACACCACAGTATATGATACAGCTCACATAATGAAATACAATAACAGGACATAATGTTTTCAGAAAAAAACAGTTCTCCATAGAACGCTGATTTTTAACATTGCACATGCCCAAAAATTAAAAATATTTTATAAATTATTCAAAAACTGCTTGATCCCAATACACAAACAAATACAAAAGCATGTACCTTGGGCCAAACTCTATCAAACCTGAAAGTTTCAGGTTTCAGATCATCATATTTTTCCAATTATTGGGGAGTAAAAAAGTCTTAAACTTTTATGTTTTTTGCACCTTTGTAACTTTGATCCCACTAAGTCGATGTCTGTCCATCTATCTATCTGTCTGTCTGTCTGTCTGTGTCTATCTCTCTCTCTATGTATCTCTGTCTGTCTGTCTCTGTCTGTCTATCTCTATCGATCTATCTGTCTGTCTGTCTGTGTCTATCTCTCTCTCTATGTATCTCTGTCTGTCTGTCTCTGTCTCTGTCTGTCTATCTCTCTCTCTCTCTCTCTCTCTCTCTCTTGACTTAGTTTTCCTCCTAGGGATCGAAGCCTCTGACTTGGGGGTGGAACCAGTTGCATGGTCCGATCATTACACAGTGGGGTTTAGTTTTAGCACCCCCCTTCATAGGCCTCCCCCTGTGGAGATGGTCAGGTACTGCCCTTTACAAGACATACGTTCTCATAGCCTATCTGCGGTGCTTGACCTATCATCCTCTGCGGCAAGCAATGATCCAGAGACCCTCGTGATGGCCTATAATTCGGCCATCTCGATGTCTCTGGACGCTATTGCTCCAATCCGAGTTCGTCCTCTCCCCCTTCACCCTCGATCTCCATGGTTTGATGGGGTTTTGAGGGAGATGCGGCGACTAGGACAAAGGCTAGAGCACTGTTGGCAGAAATTTGCATTTGATGCCGATCGCCTTAGATTGATGGACCATTATCAAGTCTATCAATCTGCAATCACCCGTAAGAAGGCAGAGTTCCTGTCTGGGTAGATTGCGGTAGCTCAGAATCGACCAGCTCAACTGTTCTGAACTGTGGACACACTGTGCAACCCAGTCTGTCTTCAAGTTCGGAAAGCGTTTTCCCAAACAGAGTGCAATGATCTTGCTCGATTCTTTGCTGCTAAGGTGGCCGACATCAGGGCAGTGCTCCAACCAGGGCACTCTCTGGTGTTGCTTTAGATCAGTGTGAGGTCATTGCTCCTTGGTTTTCCGGGAGTACATTCAGCCGCCCGGACTTCATGGATGTCATGAGGATCATCCAGGGTATGCGTCCTACATGCTGTAGTTTGGACCCTGGACCAACTTCCCTGATTTTGGGTTGTATTGATGTTATCAGTCCGGTCCTAGCGCGAAAAGTTTGGTGCTCCCTGGAATCTGGAGAGTTTCCTAACTCTCTGAAAGAGGCAGTAGCGATACAGCTTTTGAAGAAAGCTACTTTGGACCCAAACTGCCACGCCAACTACAGGCCAATCTCTAACCTCCCTTTTTTAGGGAAGGTGACTGAGAAAGTAGTGGCAGCACAACTTGGACGACCATTTGACCATCCATGACATCTATGAACCCCTCCAGTCTGGTTTTCAAAAGAGGCATAGTACTGAGACAGCACTGGTTTGGGTGCTCAATGATCTCCTGAAGGCTAGGGATTGGAAGAGACGCTCCATCTTGGTTCTTCTGGATCTCTCATCAGCGTTTGACACCGTGGACCATGGGGTGTTACTTAGCTATCTGAGGTGCATCTGTGGACTGCCGGGAACAGTCTTCAGATGGTTTACATTGTTCCTCACTGGAAGGACTCAGAGAGTGGTATCTGGGGTGTTTTCATCAGACCCAGTTTCTCTGTCTCGTGGGGTCCCTCAGAGTTTGGTTTTGTCACCCATGTTGTTCGCGGTGTACATGCTGCCCCTTGGAGACATTGTAAGAAGGTATAGGCTGAGGTTTCATTGCTATACCGATGATACCCAGCTCTACCTTTTTTTTTGTGCCCGACCAGGATAGAACTCTCTCGGTCTTTAATAGCTGTCTCAAAGAAATCCAGGAGTGGATGGATTCAAACTGGCTGAAGTTGAACTCTGGTAAGACTGAGGTGTTGGTTGTGGAACCTAGTCGCTGGACAGGGGGTTTTGGGGGTGGGTCGCCCTCTGAACTTGTTCTCGGGGGTGTCTCTCTCCCGACATCTGACCAGGTGCGAAACCTGGGGGTAATTTTTGATGAAGGGTCGACCCTGCATTCGCAGGTGTCGGCTGTCGACAAATCTTCCTTTTACCATCTAAGGAATATCTCCAAGGTTAAACATCTGGTTCCGTCCAGCGACCTTCCTGTTCTGGTCCATGCCTTTGTGTCCTCACACTTAGATTATTGCAACTCATTAGGGCTTTCTGGGGGTGGAAATCCGCCACTTGCAGCTGGTGCAGAATGCGGCTTCCTGGCTTCTGACATGATCTTCTCGGTCCTGTCATATTACGCTGGTGCTACGCGAACTGCACTGGCTGCCAGTACAGTGGTGGATCACCTTTAAAGTTGGTTTGCTGACTTTCAAAGCCCTACATGGACTGGGCCGGACTACCTGAAAGAGCTCCTGGTCCCTTATTGCCCCAGGCGATTGCTCCGCTCAGCCGGTGAGGGGTTGCTAGAGATCCCTAACGTAGGTTTGAAATCTTCGGGGGCCAGATCATTTATGTTCATGGCTCCCACACTCTGGAATTCTCTACCTCATCGGTTACGGGAGTGCACAACTGTGGAGGGTTTTAAGCTGGCCCTAAAGACTTTTTTGTGGCTCCAGGCATATGGTGAATAATTAATTGATTAATGTCGTTTTATGATGTGTGATTTTATGATCATTTTATTCAGATCTGTTTCTGATTTTAATTTGCATGGTGCCTTGACACTTGAAAGGTGCCTAAAAATAAAGATATTATTATTGTCTGTCTGTCTATCTGTCTGTCTGTCTATGTATCTACCTGTCTGTCTATCTATCTATCTATCTATCTATCTATCTATCTATCTATCTATCTATCTATCTATCTTGCATGGTTGGGCCCTTGTCCCCATAGAAAAAGCCATCATATATTTCCTCATATATGACGGCAGTCTATTAGCATCTTATGATGCCACTTTGCTAATTACACTGTATTAATATGCTATTAGGTGTCAGCTTGGCTCAGTTGGTAGCACATCCACTTTTGGGCCAGAAGGTCGTGGAGTCTTGTCCCACTCGAGGACTGGGCTCATACCAAAAATGCTGACACCTGAGTGCAATACTAGGGGGGTGCTATTCTGTCGGGGTGTGGCATCCTTTGGATGATACATTAAAATGAGGACTCTTCTACCCATCTCTGGTGCTGTCCTGGTGGGTGTCCAGGTGGATGTAAAAGAACCCAAGACACTTTTCACAAGAGATGGGGATTTTCCCGGTGTCCTGGCCACCATTCCCCTTCCCACATAACCAGTTCATGCAGTTGTCCAAGGCTGTGTGGGTGCTAATGTGTGACATGGCTGCTGCCACACATTCAGTCAATTCACTACCAGTCTCTCACTGCTTGTAAAATGCTTTGGGATATAATATGCATGATTTTTCTTCTTCTTCTTCTTCACATCTTAATAATACATCAATACCTAACAAGCACTACATACGTGTACTACTGCTATATTAATGTGTTATTAACCCCTTAAAAAGCAACTAACCTGCTCATTTTGAAATTTCCCCCCTAAGAACCATAATTAATCCTTAACTGCTCCCAAGTCATATGCTGGCAATATTTATTTTTCTAGTTGCCCCAGTTCTGGAAGGGAAGGGATTGTAACATCTTTGCCGCTTGTGGCCCAGGGGGAATGATTCACATGAGCAGAGAATCGCTACTGCAGCCCTGCTTTTGCAAGGTATGGTGGCATCTTTGGACAGTAGCATAAGCAAGGCAGAAAGTCAATGCTCAAAGGAGGCTTTACAGAAAAGCAACTCCCGATTGGGGTTGGGCAAGGGTGGGGGCCTCTATTTATTTTATTTATTTAGTTTTTGTTGACCGGGAAGGAGGACTAGAAACTTTTTTGCTCATTTTCAGCCTCATCCTGGGTGGAGGGGGATACAGATGTTTATCAACTGAAACTGAACCAGATTTGTTTAAGCTGTTTGTGGTATTTTTAGTGAAACGGGGGAAATTTGGCTAGGACACCAGGGAAATTTCCTTACTCTTTTCGAGAAGTGCTATGGGATCTTTAACATCCACCTGAACTACCACCAGCACAGGCAGATGGGACCTCGGTTTAACGTGTTACCCGGAAGACAGCACCTCAGGAGTGCAGCATCCCCCCCCCAATGCTGCACTACCAGTGTCAGTAGTTGGATTTAATCCAAGTGCCTGGAGTGGGGATAGAACCCACAGCCTTCTGATCTTCCAGCCTCAGAGGTGAATATGCAACCTGCTGAGCCACTGCCATGGGCTAATGACATAAGCTGGTCAGGGTTCACTAGACCTGGTGGATCCAGGATAAGAGGATGCTGCAGCATGCCACAGAAAAGGGAGGCAAACAGTATATGCAGAGAAATGGAGGGGGGGTAACTCTTCCATTCAACAAGGTACAAATATCCCACATGGCTAATGACAACCCAATAATTACTGCCATCTAGTCTCAAAAGAAATGTTTTATTTTGTGGCAGACTCTCATGTCCATGGACCTCTGAGGTGCAGAACCATTAACTTACAGATGGTGAACAGTTTGGAGACCATTGTACATAAGGGAACTTCTCATGAAACATAGTTAGGTGTGAACAAGCTGTCTTGTTGTGTAATGAGTGGGTAGGTGGGTGATTGACTACCTGCACAGATACTTGTTCTTAATAAAGAATTCAACAGGCTTATTAAGTGAAAATTTCTAGCAGGCTTGGCAGCCCGGGGAACTGACCAATGGATAGTGTGGGAATGTCACTTAATCTTGAAAGGATATTGAGCAACAAGAGTTCAAGAAAACATGATTTTAACATACATTCTAAAACACTAAAAGCCAGCAGAATAGGCCTCATGGTCTGTCGTGTCTGCTCGGTAGCCAGCACCCCTACTGGGTGCTCGATTTGCCTCCCACCCCTACCCCAGAGAGGGACTTCCCCGGCTTCAGTTTCCCCTTGCACCTGTCCCTCCTCCTCACGAAACCCTCCACTGTGCCCTCTTCCACCAGGCTCCCGGGCAGTGCGTTCCATGGATCCACCACCCTTTCAGTGAAATAGCACCTCCTTTGCTCCCCCCTCCAGCTTCCACTCGTGCCCTCTGGTTGTTCCCCCTTCTTAAACCTGAACACCCCCTCGGCTCCCCCTTTGTTGATTCCCTTTTCATACTTAAAGACCTATCATGTCCCCCCTATCGCTCCTCTCCTCCAGTGTGTAGAGGTTGAGCTTCTCCAGTCTCTCCTCATAAAGTCTACTCCCCATGCCCCAGATCATCCTGGTCGCCCTCCTCTGGACCCTCTCCAGCAGTGCAATGTCTCTCTTTAGGTGTGGTCTCAAAAACTGCACACAGTACTCAAGGTGCGACCTGACCAGGGCATTATACAGAGGGAGGATCGCCTCCCTCTTCCTGGAGGTAATTCCCCTGGCTGTGCAGCCCAGCATCCTGTTTGCCTTTGCTGCTGCTCTGTGACAAGTCTCAGTGTTATTCATTTTGACATCCACCACCATCCCAAGGTCCCTCTCGCCTGACGAGGCCTGTAGTGTGTCTCCCCTCCCAGGGTATATGCATGGCCTGGGTTTCTGGCCCCAGGTACAACACCCTGCACTTCCCTGCATTAAACCTCAGCCCCCACCTCCTTGACCATCTCTATAGGGCATCCAGGTCCCCCTGTAGGGCCACTCTCCCCTACTCCCCATCTGCCAATGCTCCCAGCTTCAAGTCGTCTGTGAAGAGACTCTGTTTACTCCTAATACCCCTCCCTGTGTCTGAAACATAGGCATTGAACAGGAGTGCCCCAGGACCGATCCCTGGGGGACCCCACTAATGACACTTCTGGGGGAGGAGACTATCCCACCAACCACCACTCTCTGTACTGGCCCCAAGAGCCAGTTTTTTATCCACCTGAGCAACTTCCCCCCCAACCCCATCCTCCCCAGCTTTGAAATCAGGCCATTGTGGGGGACTGAATCAAATGCCTTGCTGAAGTCCAGACAGAGGACATCCACCAGCCTATTTCAGTCAAGGGCACTCGTCACCCAATCACAGAAATCAACAAGGTTGGTCTGGCACGATCTTCCTGGAACAAAGCCATATTGCTTATCGTCCAGGTGCCCCATCCGTTCCAGCTCCCCCCCAAGCATCTCCTTAATAATACCCTCCTTCACCTTGCCTACCATGGACGTTAGGCTAACAGGCCTGTAGTTCCCCATCTCCTCTCTAGACCCCCCTTTGTAGATAGGCACAACATGAGCCATGCTCCAGTCCTGAGGCACTCACCCTGTCTGCAGGGAGATGTTGAAGAGTGCAGTTAGTGGAGGTGCCAGCACATCTGCCAGCTCCTTTAGCACCCTCAGATGAAGCTCGTCTGGCCCTGGCACCTTCTCAATCTTTAGCGACCGGAGTGCTGCCCTCACCCTATCCACTGTGATTATGCCCTCCCCCATTTGCCTGTCTCCCCCCCCAGTTTCGGTTCACCCCCACCCTAGCCTCCTCCGTCCACCAAACTCCAAGTAACCTACCTTATTTGCAGGATCACCATCCCTCCCATCGGGAAGTGTGGACCCCCCCTCCTCCCCCAGTAAAGACTGAGGCAAAGTACTCATTTAATATCTCAACTTGCTCCCCCGCTTCCTGAGCCCACCTGTCCCTAGTCCTAATCCTGATGATCTGTGCCCTCACTTTCCTTTTCTCCCCTATGTATCTCAAGAACCTCTTTCCCCTCATCAAATACCCCTGGCCAGATTTTGCTCCATCCTCGCCTTGGCCACTCTGACCACCCTGGTGACCCTCCTGGATATCAGCTCATACTCTCCCTGCTCCTTTTCTCCCCCTGAGTGCTTGAAGTGCGCATAGGCAGCCTTTTTCTCCCTCACTGCCTCCTGAACCTCCTGGGTCCACCTACGTGGCTTTCTAGTCCTACAGTGCTTGTGTCTTACCCTCGTGCAGGTCTTGCTAGCTTCCTACACCCCCTTCTTAATGGTCTCCCACCTGCTCCCAGCATCCATATCTGGCCTTAACTCATCCAAGTACCCCTGAAGAATCCTCCCCATGCCCTTGAAGTCTGCGCCCCTAAAGTCTATTACCACCGTATTCACGCAGTTTTCTTCCCCCCAGGTACAGGAAAAACCAGACCGTGGCATGGTCACTTCCTGCCAATGGGCTGCTCACCTCCAAACCACTAATCGGGTCACTGTCTGCTAGGACCACGTACAATATCTATCCCTCCCTAGTTGGCTCCCCCACCTGCTGGACTAGAAATGCTCCCTGAAAGACATCCATCAGCCTCTGCTCCCTGGTCACCAGGGACGCCACAGTGCCCCAGTCTGCCCCTGCATATTTAGGTCCCCCACGACCACCAACCTGCCTTTTTCCAGTCCACAGTGGCCCCTAATATACTCCACCAGCTTGTTCTCCAGGTCCTCCGCCATTGCAGGGAATCTATACACAACCCCTATTTTCATTCTCTTACCCCCCTTTCATATGCAGGGTTACCCAAATCACCTCCACCTACAACCCAGCCTCCTCCACTCCACCAACACCAATGTCCTTTTTGACTATCAGCATCACACCCCTCCCCACTCCTCTATCTTTCCTGAACATAGTGTAGCCCTCTAGGTTTAGGTCCCAATCGTACCCCTGGGTGGCCCATGTCTCAGTAATTGCTGCCACATCCACCGCCCCCTCAGCTAGGATCACTTAGAGCTTGGGCATTTTATTCCCTATGCTTCTGGCATTGATCAGGACCATCCTTCGCCCCACCCCTTCCCCATTTCTCCACGGCCCTGTGCAGCCGCCTGCCCCACTTCCCTGCCCAGTGCCCCTTGGCCTCACACCGCTGCTCTCTGACCCCTTTGTGGGTCCTTGGCCTAACCCTTTAGGCAGCTCCCCTGGAGCGGACCTTTTTCCAGCCCTCCCCCTTTACAAGTTTAAACCACACCTCTCATGTATGAAGCCAGCCAGGTTCAGTTTAAGGATCTCCCTTCCCTCCAAGCTGAGGTGGAGCCTATCCCTGGCATATAACCCCTTATCCTCCTATGTCATGCCCCTGTCCCTCACCAATCCATATCCCCCGGTCTCGCACCACTCCCTGAGTCACTGGTTTACCACACTAAGTTTCTGCTTTTTCTCCACACTCACCCTTGGCACTGGCAGTATTTCAGAGAAGGAGATAGAGCATCCTATAGAGTGGAAAACCCTGGCCAGCTCCCGAAATCTTCCCTGTATGTCAAGTTCACTATTCCCGTCTAAGTCATTTGTTCTCAGGCGCACCAGAAAGTCCGGGGAGCCCCCGCATTCCCTTGCCATTGAGTATAGCAGGAATTTGGCCTTGTGCACAGACAGGCCCAGGATATGATTAACCTTGACTGGGCTGATTTTTCCCTCCCCATCCCCCTCCCACTGGATACCCCTGATCATTTAGTTAGTTAGACATGGGCAGAAAGAGACAGCGTCTGAAGAGCATACTATTTCTGGCTTATCCTGACATTCATTTATGTTTTGGGCAGAGGTTTCCTTGTGTACCAGTGTAGTGACAAACTTAGGTTCTATTACTGAGTGCTTTTCTTGCATAGTTACTGTCTGTTTAAAGTTTCTTTTATTTGTCATTTTTAATGTAAAAGGTTATCCATACGTTGTTGTATATACTTGTATTGTACTTGCATTATTCATGTTCCATGATGATATATGGACATTGTGTAATCTATGACTGAACTTGCATGGGGATTAGGTAACAGGTGACTGTACTGTCCACAGCTGCCTTTGGTGACACAGTGCCAAATAGACCATTTTCATTAGGGAAAGGCCAAGGTGTTTAAAGAAAACTGGTATTCCAAGGGTCTGCTCCTTGTGCTGACAAAGGGGACCTGCAAATTGGGCATAGATGCTTTGTTCAGAGGCTGCATTGTTCTATGTGGACAAGTATAGAGGTGGGAGAAGAGGGGGAACAGGTTAAGTGGCATATACTAAATGGCTGGTATGATTTGGTTGCTTCCAAATAATTGCAACTTTACTCAATGCATATTTGGTTCTAGTGACCATTTAGTGACTAAATACAAACACGCCTTTCATTTCATTCTCGGTGCTCATGGAGATTATTTTCAATTGGACATTGGTAACTCCATCTTGTGTGTAATTCTTAAAGACTTACTATACTGTACTTTACTTCCTGAATTAAAGTAGACATTCTAAGGGTGTACTAAATCATATGGTACTGTGTAAAGAATAGCAGTTTCATTTCAAATCTCATATTTGTTCTTTTGCCTGTACTTTGCCACCACATATGAAGCATGTCATCAAGGAGCACCTGCACCTTGTACTGCAGCATGGTGCTCCTAAAAGGCAAGGACTTTATCTCTGCCTGTACCAAGATCATGCCAGTGACTTACATGGTACATCCTGATTTCAGCAGCATGTCGGCTAGTCTGATTAAAAAACACTGACTGCAGAAACTAAAATAGAAAGAGAATAAAATAGAAAAAAAATATTATAAGGATTGCAGTACTGCCCAGGGAGCTCAGGGCAGGCCCTGTAAATGAAGTGCAAATGTGTCATAGATGCTGTAGGATTCAAAATGGGTAATTAAAGTACCAAATTCATGACTGTGCACCTCTAATGGTAAAATAAAACACAATAAAGAGTAATCCTAATTTACCTTCAGTGGAGGCAGTTATGTGATCACTTTCAAGCAGCTCTCTCTTCTTTCTGCTCTGTACAACTAAAGAAACATACTGTCATCATTTCTGGTATCTATATATAGTCATGAGCTCAATGAATAATATATCAAATGCAACCTGTATTCAAAGGGCATCCTTTAAGATGTATCTTATACAAAACATCAAGGACCTGATATTTGATAAGTGATGTTCTAATGACTTGAATACACCATGGGCTACTCTTGCCATAGTTAACCCTACTAATGTGGGTGATAGGGAGGAGTCCTTCTTCACCTTCGTGAGCAGGTAAATGATTCCCATCCAGCTATGCTTCGTACAAAACATGGAATATAATTTAATGACCCACTCCTGTGGCCAGCTGATCCATTGATGTTAATAGGGTATTTTGTCATTCATTTTTGGGAACACAGGAGCACAAACATGACTTGCACTTGACCCTGTTGATGTAGGTGCGTGTACTGATTGTGTGCAAGTCACGTTTGGGCTCCTGTGCTCACTAAAAAAGAATTACAAAAATGGCCTGTTAACACCAAAAGCCCAGTGTCACCAGGCTCAAGAGTTCCCTAACACAAACCCCTGTTCTCCCTCACAAACCTTTTTACAATAAAATGCCTGGTTTCCTGGATAATTCCAGCCTCTTCTGAGGGTCAGGTGATTGTGAAGGTGGGCACTGTGTAAACATCCATTGTGTATGTGGACACCCCTACACCCACAACACTAACATAGCCATTTTGCTGCTGCGAGCACAGCATACTCACACAAGTTAATAAGTCACCCACCCTCTTTTCCACAGTCTTGGTGCAAGCAACACCAGATACAAATCATTCATGGTATGTGTTGCTTAATTAAACCCAATTTGCAAGAGCCCAGGGATGGGAGATGGATTTGCAACATGAAATGGGGTCTCTGTCATAGCAGTGTGAAGTGGTGCTACCCCACATGCTACTGGAGTCTGGACTGAGACAAGACTTGCACCTTTAAATGTAAAAAGTGTACGTTGAATGGTTGACAACACCCAAATGTAAAATGGAGAAAAATCAAAAAGTAAGAAGTAGGAATGAAAAATGAAAGGAATGCAAATAAATATGTATAACAAAAATAGCTTATGGAAAATAGCAAAATAATGTTAATTTAAGAAACTAACGCTTGCATTTTAAATATGTTGTATTAAACAGACTGAGCCTGATGTTTTGAATGTTTATGTATCACAGCTTGCAAATATGGGCACCATACGCCAGAAAAATCTTTTTGTTTCACATATTCATAAACCCTTGAACTATCAATGCCCCTACAAAGTTTTCAATTTCTCTGTTCTCCTGTTCAGATACTGCCCCCCAGTCTGTAATAGCCCCTATCCCCAGTGATAAGTGGAATACCACCAACCAAACCTAAAATATTTAACCCAGCTGAAAAATTTAAGAAACATTGGTTTGATTCACAGTTGCTAGGAGTAGAGTCACAAAACAGGGGGTAAATCGGTTTGCCATTGTGACCATACACTTGGCAGCTATTCACAAAGGGCTGACTTATCTACCAGGGGGATGAGTGTGTTTATTCTTTTAAAGGCTTCTCAAACTTATCATTGTTCGTCATTATCTTAATCAAATTGGTTACACTGTGAACTCAATGAAAAAATTGTCCAAATGAGTTTCTTGAGCAAAATTCGTATAACCTCTAAACCAACTCTTATTGCAAAATGCTTGTAATCTCAATGCTGGAACTCAAACCTTAGGTCCTTTAAAACAAACAAACTGGTGGCTCTATATATGCCTACTACTGTTGGACAAAGGTGCTTTTTTATAGTGCAGTCAAAATTCAGAATGAGTTATCTGATTATTATTATTGAACCCTGGAGGGGGTCCACAATGTCGTCCCCCATCCGCCCCCCTCATGGTGACCAAAACTGCCCTCTGATCATCTCTGGTGCACCCAAGAGGGCCTCAGGGAATGAGCAGGAACTGGCAATGAATAAGCGTGTGCTTGTACAAGTAAACGCTCATTCATTGTCAGCTCAGTTGGACAGTCGGCCGCGGCAGAGAGGTAGAGCTGTGCTGGTTGCCCGCTCAGGTCGGGGCAGGGCGGGAGGAGCGGGGTGGGAGTAGTACCTGCCAGGGTGGGGGGTTGTGGGGTCCACTAGACACCAAGGAAGAATAATAATTTGTTGGCACTTAGTTATTTAATTTAATTAAAAGGGATTGGGGATAGGCAGGGGGATCCTGATCCACAGATTCAAAAGGAAGCTTTAGGACAGTATTTTTGTTTTTACTTACAGGAGATTGATCGAGTATAGGGAAGGGGGTCCACTAGACACCTGGGAAAAGGGAAACTGGGGGTGGGGGTCTATTCCGAACCGATCTGAACGCCGAAAATGCTTGGAAGTTGTTCGTTTTCAAACATTTCAGCTTATTTGGGTCGGTTTGGATTTTTGCTGAACCAGTTTACCCATCCCTAATTGTAAGTGGTTGTTCTGTTTAAGAATAAACAGCTTCTTCTCTAGTATTGTTGCCTTTTCTTTGTATATCCCTTTGTATATACCTTTATATATCCCTGGATTAGTTTACTTGTGCTTTAAATGCCTGATGGTCTGTAATCGTCTCTGCCCCTGTCAACAGACTTCTAGGAAAATATTAAGTGAACTTACAAGCTCAAATGGGCAGACTGGGTGGGCCACAGGCCCTTATCTGCCGACAGTGTCTATGTATCTATGATTGATTGTTTTACTGTGACTGTATTGCCTGCCCCTTCATGTAAATGACATGTTATATCTCAAGATACCACCCTTGTAAAACAATCTTAACAGGCATATAAAACATGTTTTTGTTTTTTTTGTTAAATTTTTTATCAATTAGAAATTTGGGCAGGTGAAAAGTCTGTTTATATTTTGTACTGTTTCATGTGTTTGTTCTCATTTAAAATAGTAATCCTAGCAACCTGGAAGTTCTAAGATTCTAAAGCAGCCTCTGAGAAGCTCCATGGTGACAGATTGGATTTTACAGTCAGAGTGCAGAATCAAGTGTGTCTCTGTGGCTTTGGATTAGCAACGGATTGCTACTGCTGCTAAAAGCACTTGCTTGTGGACACTTCATTTTGCTGTGGCAAAGGATTGTTTCTGCTTGACCGTGGATCATGGAGTTTGGTGGATTTGAGCTGGATTGCTGTGTGGATTTATTTATTTTTTTATTCAAATTTTTCCTCCTGGGTGCACCAGGGGTGGAAACTCTGCCTCAGACCACCCGCCCACGAGCCCGACCATCCCTGACTTACCCCCATGGCAGGCCTGGAAACATAGAAACATAGAACATAGAAAGTGACAGCAGAAGGGGACAGCAAGGTCCATCTAATCTGCCCAAGAATTTACCTGGTTCTATTCCTCCTCTGCTCCTTTGTCTTTCTGTATACTACTTTTATGTGTATCTCATACATTCTTCAACTCACTTACCATTTTGGCCCACACTACTTCCTTGGGTAGGCTATTCCAATGGTCCACCACCCTCTCTGTAAAGAAGAACTTCCTTGTATTACTCCTGACCCTCCCTCCCTTCAGCCTCATGTCATACCCTCTCATTCTCCCACTCTCTTTCAATTGGAAAAGCTCCTGAACGTTATCTTATTTATACCCCTCATATATTTAAAAGTCTTAATCATGTCACCCCTCTCCCTCCTCTGTTCCGGGGAGTGCATGTTGAGTTCCCTCAGTCTGTCCTAGTATGCCACATGGTGCAGTCCTGGAATCATTTTCACGGTCCTCCTCTGCACCATCTTGATTCTATGTCCCTTTTGAGGTGTGGTCTCCAGCACTGTACACAGCACTCCAAGTGGGGGCACACCAGTGCCCTGTAAAGTTGTAACGCCACCTCTCTCCTATGACTTATGATTCCCCTTCCGATGCAGCCCAGCATGCCACTTGCCTTTAGTGCTGTCTTTTCACTCTGTTTACCCACCTTCATGTCTTCTGATATAATGACCCCTAGGTCCCTCTTCTGGCTGGGGAGGGAGTTTCCCCCTCCCTTAGCACAATCCAAATCCGGGTGAGCCAGTGGCGGAGGACCAGCAAGATGGTGGTGAGGCTTCATGAAGCTCCCTGACCACCATTTTCAGGTGACCCTTCCCAGCATACGGCATGATCACACGTGTGTGGGGGGATGTGCATGCCATGCCCGCCAGTTGCCTTCCCCCCAGCCCCACTAGAGGGCGACCAACAGGCTGGATGACAATCTCTAACTCCCTGAGAGAGGAAAGCAGTCCTCCAGATGCTCAATTCTCTCTTGCCCCTGCCGATCCCCAATGGCCCAGGCTTGTTCCCGAACCTGGGTCACTGGCATGGCATGAGGTGTGGCATCCAGCACCTCAATCTCCAGCTCCACCGGGCTGGCTTGCTGTGTGGATTTTATCTGGGAACTGAATTGTGCTGCTCTGATTTTCTCCTGCCCACCCACTCCTGCCCCACTATTAAATGCTTGATACACCAGAAGTCTCACAACCTGATTAGAACTCTATGATATTAGACAGTCAGAAGAGTGGGGGT
Organism: Neoceratodus forsteri; assembly: GCA_016271365.2. Lineage (NCBI taxonomy): Eukaryota > Metazoa > Chordata > Ceratodontiformes > Ceratodontidae > Neoceratodus > Neoceratodus forsteri. The sequence goes on from CM028136.1 coordinate 768,580,258, forward strand.
AGTATGGCATTAAAGTAACTGCTAAAGAAGTGAAAGATTACACATTTCTAAAGTGACTGCTGATGTTTATGTCTGATTGTATTAGTTCAGAAAATAGCTAGTTTTTTTATAATACTTTAATTCTTTTATCTGTTAACGATTTCACCCTGAATTAGGCTAGTACTGCTAAAGGTTATAAAGGGTTTAGTACTGATTGTAATCAATATAGTATAAGTATATTCATAATGCTTAAACATAACTAATCATAAAGCCAAAAAGAGGCAGGCCATACATTCAGGGATGGGTTATCATGGCAGTAGGGGAGGGTGGGGGTAAGGTAGGGTAGGGGCAGAGTGCTCTCTGGGAGAGGAGAGGACCACGGAGAATAGTTGGGTGCAACGGATGCAGAACAGCAGTATTCATGGACACACTGTGGAGAATCAGAGATTGCCCAGTATGCATAAGAATGGTGCACTTGGAAACAGAAATAAATAGGCTGAGGAAGGAGGTGGCAAGGCAGGGCATGGTAGGAGTTGTGGGGGATTGGCACCGAAGATATGACTAGCCGGGGCAGGGATGGCAGGGAGGGTGTGAGAAATGCAGCGGTGAGTATAAGGGTGGCAGACAGACTGGGCTGCTGGGGGAGCAGAGGGTGGCATGTGGTGAGTAGGAGGAGGGGGAGAAGCATGGTGTAACTGCACAAGAAACAGAGAAAAATGGAAATGACATGGCATGCATGGGAAACAAGGTTTTCACTGGAGGTGGGAGCTAGTGTGTCAAATAGGTATATACCATTAGAAAATATGCAGGATACAGGAAATCAAGAGGGCAGGGGCCATGGTGTGCAAGTACTGTTGGGGGAAGGAGAGTAAGATGGATGGCAGTAATAGGGATGAACAGGGGGTCTGAGGGGAAGGAGAAAGGGGGTGGAAAAGGAGGTACTGGAAATGTGGAAAAGGGGTTCAGTGGGGGATATTGGAGATGGCTGTCAGGGAGAGGGGAGGAAGGGGAAGAGAGGACAGGGTGGTGATAAAATGGAAGGGCAGGGGTCCCAGGGGAGGGAAATGGGATCAACTGGGGAAAACATTGGAAATGGCATTCAGGGGGTGATGCAAAATACATCTGCAAAGAGGATAGATGAAGCCCCTGGGGGGAGAGCAGGGTATGAGGAACCAGATGAGGAGAGAGACAAGGCCATGGGGATGGAGTTGGGTGAGCGAGACAAGGAGCGAATGGGGGAGGACTCAAAGAGGACCAGCATGGGGATGGTAGCAGAGTTGTCATACTAGGGGATTCCATACTTAAGGGTATCAGATGGATGGAGGGGGACAAGAGGAGGTGCTCCATCCAGGTAGAATGCATGCCAGGCATGACAACGCAGACAGCAAAAGACATACAGTAGTTCACTCAACAGTGAGGGGTTGGGGGAGAACCCCCACATTGTAGTCCACCTTGGCATAAATAATTTGGAACGAAATATTGTGCAGGAGGTAAAGGATAGCTTTAGGGAACTGGCCAGGATATGTAAAATAGAAGGGAATACAGTTGCTTTTTCCTATGTTCTGTGGGTGCTGAGGACAAGCACAGAAAGAAAACAGAGGATAAGGGATAATAATAACTGGTGACCCCCAGTATCAACCTGTTTTTGAGACTTGTAAAAAGTCTTATCAACCTGCGAGTTGATATGGCTTTTACTGTCTTGTGCCAGGTTGTGTGTACCATGCTAAGGTACTTACCGAGTCGGAAAATCGAACCATTCACAGTTTTTTTTTTAACTTTAAACAATGAAGAAGGCGTTGAACCTTCACCTTGTCATCTTAACAACCAGCATGCCAGGGAGCCCATACAGAGGTTGAATCAGCAACACAGGAAGCATGTATTGCTAAGTCTCTGAGCTTTGTTTACTTAGCACCAGTTATTATAAAAAATAACACATACGTAGGTGTGTGATGTGCAGTTTTTTTACACACCCTCGATGTGTGACAATATATAAACTTCTCGAACTTTGCTCTTGAGGTTTATATATTATCACACACCTTGGGTGTGTAAAAAAACTGCACATCACACGCCTACATACGCATTATTCTCTATATAATGAATGGTTGGCAGAATGGTGAAAAACTATGGGGTTTGGCCTGGTGGGGAGATGGGGAGCAACATGGGGAAACAAAGACCTGTACACCAAGGATAGACTTCATTTGAGCAGGAAGGAGTCTTAAAGAGGAAACTAAGACAGTTTATTACTAACACATATGATTTAAACTGGGGTGGGGCTTAGACTTGCAGAGTAGGCAGGGATGCAGAGTTTGGGAGGCCTTGTGCCTCTCCTCCTGACTGGAAATTTGGAGGAAGTAAGGAAATTGCAGAAGGATAAAAAGGGGGGAAGGGGCAAGAGATGGATAGGAGGCATCGGGGGGCCAGTTGGAGGGTGGTCTCCACAAATGCAGGGAGCCTAGGTAACAAGTTACCTGAGCTTCAGGCATTGATCGTGGAAGGGGTGGTGGACGTAGCTGCCATCATGGAGACATGGGCCACCCAGTACCATGACTGGGACTTAATAATCCCAGGATACAAACTGTATAGGAGGGATAGAAAAATTGGAAAGGAAGGAGGGTGGCTTTATTCATTAGGGAAGGGAGGGATACAGTGCAGTAAGGAGGAAGGAAAGGAGGGAAATGTGGAGAAGTTGTGGGTTACCATACAGGATGCAAAGGGCAGGAGGATTAGTCTGGGAGTGGTTTATACACCACAATCCCAGCCTGAGGAACTTGACAAGGAAATGGTGGTTAACCTAATGAATCACTGTGACAGGTCAGGATGGTGGTGGTAGGTGACTCAATCTGCCAGGGCTGGACTGGAGAACAATGACTTCTGCTGGTGCTAGGGAACAACAGGAACTGGACGCATTCCAGGATGTATTCTTGACACAACAAGTGGTAGAGCCGACCAGAGAGGGGAACATTTTGGATCTGGTATGGCAGACAGTGACCAGGTAAGGGCTGTGGTGGTAGAGGATCCTCAGGAGGGGAGTGACCACTGTACAGTGTGGTTCTGCCTTGATCTGTGGAAGGAGGGAAATCTTACCAAAATGAGGGTAGTGGACTTTAGGGGTGCAGACTTTGGAAGGATGGCAGCCATACTTCAGGGGCACATAGTGACAATCAGCCCGGACATGGATACAGAAAGCAAATGGACCATCTTGAAGTTGGGCCTGATAGAGGCCACAAAAGCTGGCACAAAGACCTGCAGTAAGAAAGCAAGATCCAGAAAACCCAGCTGGTGGACCAGGGAGGTGCAGGGGAGGGAAAGGAAGAAAAGGTTAACCTTCAGAAAATACAACGGAACCCTCGGGGGAAAGACAGGGAGGAGTACATTAAGAGATTGAGGGAGGTGAGCAGGGTAGTAAGGGCAGTCAAGGCCTCAAAGGCACTACGGTTGGTGCAGGGGATCAGGGATGGTGAGAAGGAATTTTTTAAGTACATCAGAGAGTGGAGAAATTGTAGGGGCCAGATCACCAGGATAAAGAGGGACAGTGGGTGGGCAGAGGAGGGAGCTGAGCAGGCAGAAGTACTAAATGAGTACTTCTGATAAGTTTTCACAAGGGAAAAGGAAGGGCCAATTCCGGAGGGGAAAGGTAGGGTGGGGAGGGGGGTGATGAGGGGAATAATGGATGGCGAGATCCAGGTGAAGAGAGTGTGAGAGGGCCTTAAGTCCTTGTGGACAGACAACGGACTGAGGCCAGATGAAATCCACCCCAGATTTCTGAAGAACTGGTAGAGGTCCTGGCAGCACCTCTGTCAGAGTTGCTCAACACCTCCCTTCAATCAGGAAATGTACCACTGGACTGGAGGATGGCACGTGTGGTGCCCTTCCATAAGAGCGGACCCAGGGATGAGCTGGGAAATTACAGACCAGTCAGTCTTATGTCCATAGTGGGGAAATTACTGGAAACCATCTTAAAGGAGAGGTTGGTGGCATTCCTGGAAGTAAATGGCCTTCAGGATCTCTGGCAACATGGGTTTGTCCAGGTGAGATCTTGTCAAACTACTGTATAGCCATTAATATTAGCGCCTGATATATTTAGTGTGACGACTCTGGTTGTACATATTAGATCCTGATATAATTAGCGCTCAGTGCTTACTGATGGAGTACAGTTAGCATGGCAGATTATATTAGCAGTCTGTTTATATTATTGGATCTTTTCTTTTAGCTAATATAGCTAATATAAACAGGAAGCTAATATAATCTGCTATACAGTAGCCTGGTCGAATTTTTTTGACTGGGTGACAAAAGCTCTAGATGGGGGTTGCATGGGAGACTGATAGGCAAACCTGAGGAACCTGGGGGTAGAGGTGAAGCTAGTATAGCGGATAGGGAACTGGCTGAGTAACAGACAGCAGAGGGTGATGGTAGGAGGGGAATTCTCGACATCCAGGAAGGTCACCAATGGGATCCAGAAAGGATCTGTTTTGGGTCCACTGCTATTTAATGCTTTCGTAGTGGACATAGTGGAGGGAGTTAAGAGCAAGATGAGTCTGTTCACTGATGACTCCAAATTAGGTGCAGTGGTGGACAGTGAGGAAGGGGAGAGGGTACTCCAGGAGGCTCTAGAAAGATTTGGACAGTGGTCAAACACATGGCAGCTGTGGTTCAATGCTAGGAAAAGTAGTGTACTGCATTTCAGGGCCAGGAACCCAGGGTACAGTTACCACTTGGGGGAGCAAATATCCATCCCTGAGGAGGAAAAGGATCTGAGTGTGGTGATCACATGAAATATGAATCACTCAGCACAGTGTAGAAAGGCAGCAGTAAAGGCAAACAGAATGCTGGGATGCATTGTTAGGGGGATCACTTCAAGGAGGGAGGAGGTTATTCTGCCACTGTACAAATCGTTGGTAAGGCCGCACTTGGAGTACAGTGAGCAGTTCTGGTGCCCATACTTTAAGAAGGATGTCAGGCTCCTGCAGGGAGTCCAGAGGAGGACATCCAAGATGATCCAGGGAATGGGGGAGAACCTCTATGGGGAGAGACTAAGAGAGCTCAACATGCACTCCCTGAAGGATAGAAGGGACAGAGGACATGTGATCGAGACCTTTAAGTACTTGAAGGGCATAAACAAAGTTAGTACTGAGGATATGTTTAGACTGAAGGGGGAAGGGACCTCGAGGGGCCATAACCTGAAACTGGTGGTGGGGGGGTTCAGAAGGGAGCTGGTGGGAGGTTCAGGAGGGAGTTGAAGATGAGGAAGCATTACTTCATGGAAACGGTGGTGGCGGCTTTGAACATACTGCCTGAGGAGATGATCTCACTGGACTCAGTGGGGCGTTTTAAGAAGGGATGGGATAGGTTCATGGGTAAGCTACAAGTAGGGAGAAAATTGGCCAGGGTGGTGAACTCAGGGAGGAAACATTTGGTGGGAGGGATGTAAAGGGGAGGAGGGACTGTGAGCTGTGTTTTCAAGCAGACATGATAGTCCTTGTGGCCTAAATTTGCTGCCATTGTCATATGTTCATATGTTTTGAAGTCGTTTTTTAATTTAGGGTCCTTCGTTAATGCTGCATTTTCCTAGAAAACACTCATTTTTTGAAATTATTTATGAGTAATTAAAAAAAATGACTTATTCATAAGTCATTTAAAAACCTTACATACTGCATGAGTTGCAGAACCTGAGGGCATCAGTTCAGTGGAAGCTGAAGTGGTGCTTTTCATGCAGGGCTTCCATTCAACTGATGTCACTGAGTTCCATAACTGATCAGTAATTAAACAAGCATTTGTCAATGCAGAATTTTTGCTTGCTGTGTGATAGAGCTTTAAAGTGCACATAAATATATAATGCCAGTCAAGTATTTCTGCTGTTTCCTGTTCATTGTTGACATGCTGTTAACATATTTGATATATTTGCATTCTGCATACCAAGACTTTCCCCCATTTTATTTTGTGCTTTCAAACAGACACTCTCCAGACGCCTGTCTGTAACTAGGGAAAACCACTAAAAGTGGAAAAACATATACTGGGAGAAACTGTGAGGTCTGATTTTCTTCTTCAAAGCCTGGTGATGATGTTTGTTAGCTAGCTAATGGGCAGGAAACCAATATGATTGGTGTGGCTGAATCCTTTGAACTACACAAATTTATGCCCATTATTTTAATCATCAGCCATCTTAGCGTTGACCTTGAGTAGTAAGTTTCCTGCATTTCTGTATTCATCGACTTATTCAGGGAACACCTCTACACTGCCCGAACCCCATCAATATATCTGCTTTGTGCATGTGCATGAAGCAAACATAAAAAGACAGCTCAGCTGGTAACATTACAATTTTAAATAAGGAAAAATAGCACTATTTCAAAACAAGCACATGAAACAGTATACCAAAGATATGAAACAGACTACATATATGCCCACATTTCCTATTATATTAAAAATGAAATAGCAAAGTGTAGAAGTATACCCAATTTGCAAGTGTTTGACCAGGAAAAGTAAATTTAGTTGTAATAGTTCATTTTCAGATGTATCCTGGGGGTAAATGTACTTAACTCCCCCCCCCCAGGTTCCTCCTCCAGTGCAATGGGACAGCCCTCAGCATAGGGATTTCTTCTTTCTTCTCCCGTACTAGGGCTCAACAAACTCATTGTAAATGTTTTATGACTCTGGGCCTAGTATTACGACCCTCTGAAACTTATACTCTCATATGAACATATTATTAACCTAGACCTTCTTTTAAGGTCACTGCTGATGTACCAGTGCAATGTTAACTGTGCTGAATGCTTTTGATGTGTATAGTTAAGTGATGCTTGTATATTTTCTTTTTTTACTGACGTGGAGCCTTTGCAAAGGAGTCTATGACTCAAAGGTTGTAATTCTGATTCTTTCAATAAATAAATAAATAAAAGTTACCTGGGCCTGTCTTACTGATCAGGGGAATGTTGGCTACGACACCAAGGAAACTCTCTTACCCTACTTTGATATTTTTTATCTTCCACCTGGGCAGTGATCAGAGATGGGCAGAAGGGACCTCTGTTTAGCATCTCATCAATACACAGGGAGTGTTACATAATGCGTTTTTTTTCTCTTTTATACACCCAGTGTGTATGGTACCACTTAAACCACAAGAGTGAAGCTCAAGTGGTTCGACCAAAAATCACACACTGAGGGTCTGGGACTAGTTAAAGGCATGTGGCGGAGGGGGGACAGGGTGAATGACCAAGGAATATTGGAAGGTGTGTACCATGTGGATTGAATGGGCTAGAAGTTCTGGATAACATTCCGTATTAAGCTGGGTGTGGACTGTGAAACTCTTAGAGGTCAGCAAGTCATCCAGTGGGAATTAGAGTATGGGGGGGCATTTCCCTCTCATCTGGGCATCAGTGCTGGACGTGTATGACATGACAGTGCATTTCAAAATCCCCCAAAATGTTAATTACAAAAAAAATGAGTTACCAATATGCCCATATTTGGTTTTTCATAATTCCTGGTTTTAAAAGTGGGGGTTTTAGCTGCTTTGAGGAGAAAATGAAAGGATTTATTTTTGTCGAGCTGATGGACTGCAGCTGTTTGTTGCTCTGTTATACATGAGCGATGTCGCATTTGTATGTAGTTCTCCTTTATGTACATCAATTTTAGTGTGTAATCAAGACTAGACAGTTATTTTACATGGTTTCTGTACCCTTTAAAAAATACAAGTCCCCAACTATGACATCCCCCACCTTGCAAACCTAGTAATCATTTCATATTGATACAATGCATGAAGCAACAGTTAGCATGCACTGCACATGCTGCTGGTGCCCTTATACTCCTGAGCACCCTTGCTGTGAGATGACTGCCCTCCACTGCACTTGATCTAAATACATGGGGAAGTAACGAACACGTGGCACCATCTATAACGCCCTGCATGTTAGCAACACTTTTTATACTGTAAATATGACTGAAGAGGATACAGCTTGGGGGAAAGAATGAAGTACATGGCTGTATGCTGAAGAGTGAGTATAGCAGGGTGATCACCTCTCCAAAATATAAGTAGCTCAAAACTGAGGTAACCAGGATGGCTGCTTGAAAGGTGTGCATAATTAAGACCCCCGGACGCATCTGAAAACAAGCTAATTCAAAGCTCAGTACGTCTTTCCTGGTGAAATGCTTTAATAAATGAATAAATTTATGTATGTTTGTATTTTGCAGTGAGACTGTAAATGAGGTAATTTATATTCATGAATGTCAATGTATCTTTTTGTGTGTTAAATGCATTGTCAAAGTATTGACAGTAGATATTGGCGGTTTCATAAATATTGTTACAATTTTTTTTTACATTTTAGAATGTATATTTTTATATCGATAATGCTGAAATAAGTCTGTTTCTTAGTGTTGATACCTATATGTTTGCTACACTGTGTTAAAATAATTTTAACTATATTGGTAGAAAAAACCTATGCTTTTAAAAAACTGTAAGAACCACTGTTTCAAAAACTGAAGGAATTTTGGTTCTTATTCATTCAATTTAATAGATAACTCTGCTAGTTATTTTTTTTAAAACCTTTACATCATTGTAAATATTTCACTATCAGCCTCGACTTGCTTCTGTAGGGATAGCTATTCCCCCAAATACTCCAGAATACATAGTTCAAAATAATGAGACTGGATCTGATGAATTTTTTAGTATGTTGTTTTATCTCTACAATGCATTTTACATCATCGAAGCAGTGCTTTTAATATGTGCATTTGAGAAAACTACAAGAAAAAAGATTTCCATGTAATGCATGCTTTTGTTTTTATGAAGTACCTCCATGCAGTAGAACAATGGTTTCTAAAACAAACTCACCAGTTGTTGTGCCATATTCACTTTCTCCAGCTGAATTCAGAGCAGTAACTTCGATATTGCCATTCACCGTGTTTGCCACTTCACACGAGATGTTAGAGGTTTTGCAGATCACGGTGCTTTGGTTATTAGCAACAACGTATACTTTGTATTCGGAAGCAAAAATGGATTCTTGCCACGAAATTAGTAATGCATTTTCCATACTCATCACAGTGATTCCGTTTGGCGCACAGGGAGCTGAAACCATATGAAAACTTAGTATATATTGCATGCTAATGGTTATAGACTCACAGACTCAGACATGTGATGGCAGAAAAAGGCATTTCTGGCCCATCAAGTCTGCACCCCCCCCCAAAGATTCCCTTATGGTGCATCTTTGTGAATGTTTTCAAGCTACTAGTAACAGCTATGATCTGGTTAAACAGAATTACGCATGTGTAGATTTTTCTACCGAAATTTTGTCTCTGAAAGGTTGCAGAATACATTGTATGGGCTAAGCTATGCTTCATATGATACTTACATTTTGGGCTTTACAGTTTTAAATTACGATCTTGTAAGTTTACATCAGAAAACTGAGTGTGCTGCAAGCACCTGATCCAGAGGAGAAAAAGCCCGAAGGGGCGGAGTCTACTTTAGACAAGGGCAAAGGTTACATTTTAAAATGTAAGAGAGGGGTTCAGTCAGCGTCACTCATCCAGTAGATAAATGCTTATTGCAAAACATAATCTGATTACACATGCCCTTAGGTATGCATTTAGACTAATGTTTTGCAACACTGTGTTACTTTATCAGGGTTTGAGGGCTTTATTTTAATCATTATAGATCGAGGGAGTGCTCCTGACCAATCAGAGCACTCCTTTACCCTGCACGTGAGACACGCTTATTCTGTGAAGAGCATCTCATGTGCAGATGCCCTGGAAATGGACACATTCTAGGATAGCTCTTTTTTTAAATTACATGGAGCCTCCTTCAATCTATAATATATTAATACGTCTTCTGGAGCCACTTATTGCAGGTAAGAGTGGTTCACTTGCGTTTTGTTTGAGCCAGAATAGCTCAGCTTCACTTTGCTGATCTCTCTCTCGATCAGAACATGGGTGAAACCATTCTTATCCCACAATGAGTAGCTCAGGGGGACGTATGACTATATGTAAGCATTAATCACTGCCAGCTGAGGGCTCTACCGGTGGATTAATGCCCGCTGGAGGTGCTCGTGCAGGGCGCCCTCCCAGCGTATCACCAGTAAACCAAGCTGAAGGTGATGTGCACTTGTAACATAGGCTCGTTGCGGCGATGACGAGCCTATGTTACCGGCATCACCTCCGGCAGCCAGGATCGGTTGAGCGCTCACCTGCGGCGAGCTGTATGCTCTGGCGGCACCCCTTTCAACACAATGGGCAGGCACCTCCTGTTGTTCGGTTACAGGCACACAAGAGAGGCTTTACCTGTACACTCCTGCAGGATTGCGGTGCTGGCTGCCGCATCCGTTGACTGCCTCACTGCAGTCTGGGACTTTCATGCCTCGCTCACTGCTGCTGTCTACCGGGGGCTGCAACCGACTTGTGCCGCTGTCCATCTCTGCTGCTGCTCCCCCGCGTGCACCCGGCATCACCGCTGGCGGGCAGCCCCGTTAACGCGGTCGGCCCTGTGGTGTCACCACAGTTGGACGCTCTGCAATGCGGGGGAGGTTGCCATAGTCGCTGGGGCGGCATGTACTGCAGGCTCCTGAGGACCGCCGCAGTGCATCTGGGGGTTTGAGGTGCTGCGATCTGTTGGGCTGTTAGGAGACACAGGCGTGCCGGGACAGCCTCTCTGGGTAGCGGCGGCGGGGGCAGGGGGGGCGCGCGCTTCCGATGCCATCTCTGGCGTGTCTACTCCTTGCTCAGTGCTGCACCCTCTGCCTCCTGGCCACTCCGGGTTCTGCCGCAGCGGGCCGCTACCCTCGGGTGCCTCCATGGCCACAGCTGGTACTGACCGAGCGGGCGTTACACGTGGCTTAATACCCGCTCGGTTTCAGTCAGCTGTGGCCATTGGGCCAATCGCCATGCTCCTTTCCGCCGGCCGACTGAGAGCCGTGTTACAAAAAATATTAAGGGTTATGTATGAATGTGTTTCTTTAAAACAGATATTTTACTGTGCAATTTAAATATAATTATTTAGAAAGAGGATTTAAAATTTCACAATGAATATACATTCAGTAACATACCCTAAGCCTGTTTACCTTTTACTTAAAAGTACTTTAAATAAGATCGTAGCTTACTATTGTCAGGTTTGTGATTTACTGGGAAAGGTATCTATATCTCTGTATCGACCATACTGTACCTTGCATTGCACCACAAAACATTTCTTTGATGAAAACGATTTAAAACACAAGTGCAGACAGAATCTTTTTTAGACCAATAAGGCTTTACCAAAGCAGTGTTTTGTAATGAAATGTTTTACAATGAAATAAAAAAAGTGGATGGTGCCCACTCGTTCTCTTCCACATGTTTCAAAGGAATACATTCCTATTTTTGTCTCCATACGTAGATTCAAACAAAGCCCTCAAAGCCTGATGAAGTAACAGAGTTACAAAACTTTGATTCTAAATACATAACTAAGGGCAAGTATAATCAGATTCGCGTTTGAAATAAACATTTAGTTACCAGCTTAATAAGTTTACCATGTTACTTTGGAGTGTGTTTCTTTTTTCAAAGGACGCAAGTGTAGTGTGCTCAAATGTTAAAGCAGCAGTATTTGTCATGACCAAATGGTTTTGTTCAGCAATAATGTTTATCTGGCAATTATATCAAGATAGGCTATTTTCTTTTTTTCTTTCCCGAACTGAGATAGGGGATTTTAAAGTTTTTAAAAGTTCACACTCTCGTGCCATGCCTGCCATGAACAAATTATTGTGTTACAGCGTTGTGCTGTTTACTTATCAGAAACATGTGATAACATCATTCTGATACACCCACATTGTGAATCTAACATGTAAATTCAGCAGGTATCCTCGTAGGAAGAGATTTTTACAAATTGTGAATGGTGGCCAGCTTTAGCTTTAATGATGTCAGTCATTAATTATAAAATTAGCAGCAAATGCTGTTTTAACAATATCTGAGAAAACTAAAAATAAACTGAGCATGAATCCAATGATGTTTGAAATATATTTCTTGAAAAAAACTATATGATGAAATGTGTTACCGAATTAGAAATACTGCTGCTTTAATAAAAACTGTATTACAAAAAAAAAAATGGTATAAGCAAGTAGTAGGTAGACAGTATAGTCTAGTGATTAAACTGCAGAGCTATGAACCTGGTGACTCAGGTTGGATGTCCATCAGTGCCATTTACTACTGTATATGACCCTGAGAAAGTCACTTAACCTCCCTGTGATTTACTTCCTCTCTCTCTCTCTCTGTTTTGTACTTTGTCTCTCCTTCCAGTCACCAATGCCCGCATCCCTCAGGTTCCATCAATTTGGCTGGCCTGCCAGCAGAGCAGTAGCACTGCTGCTTGCAATGCTGGCAAACCGGGTTCAGTAGCGAGCCTGGGTCATCAGAGGGTCAGCTGGGGGGAGGATGGCTGAATGCCCTTTGGATGCTCGCCTCTTCAAAGGCAGGAGGGAGTTGGACTCTCCTGCAACACTGCCACCTGGGAGACCAAAGGTGGCAGTGCAAGCCAGAGGCATGGACTGAGGGAGTGGGAAGGACACTGGCAGCATAACACATTGTGTTGGCCAGTTTCTTCCTGATGTCCACAGGCAGAAAAGTGGAACATAGACATAGAACATAGAGTAACATAGACTTTGATGGCAGATAAGGACCGCTAGGCCCATCTAGTCTGCCCATTTCCCTACCTACAGGATAGGCCGCAGATCCTAGTTAACCAACAGCCTTTATCATCCTGCCCACCACAAGAATTGCTTTATGTCTGTCCCATGCATTCTTGAATTCTCCCACAGGTTTAGACCCCACAACTTCCTCAGGAAGGCTGTTCCATGCATCCACTACCCTCTCTGTGAAATAATACTTCCTCACATTGCCCCTGAACCGCCCTCCTTCTATCTTTAAATTGTGTCCCCTTGTTCTTGCAAGTCTCTTTTTCTGAAAGATGCTACCCTCTTGGACTTTGTTGATTCCCTTGAGGTACTTGAAAGTTTCTATCATGTCCCCCTCTCCCTTCTTTCCTCAAGGGTATACATATTAAGCTCCTTTAGTCTCTCCTCATACGGCTTCTCTTGCAGACCCTGCACCATTTTAGTTGCCCTCCTCTGGACTGCCTCTATCCTGTCTATGTCCTTGCGGAGATGGGGTCTCCAGAACTGGACACAGTATTCCAGATGGGGTCTCACCAACTGTCTGTACAGAGGGATAACAACTTCCTGTTTTCTGCTGCTGATGCCTCTCCCTATACATCCCAGTATACCCCAGCCCTCCCTACTGCCTTCTCACATTGCTTGCTAACCTTAAGGTCATCTGATATGATTACCCCAGGTCCCTTTCCTGTTTGTTGTTGTTACTACCTCCCGACCCATTGTGTATTCTTCCCCTGGGTTCTTGTTTCCCAGGTGCATTATTTGCACTTTTGCATTGAATCCTAGCTGCCATCGTCTGACCATTCCTCAACCTTGCCAATCCCTTTTCATCCTTTCCGCCTCCTTGTGTGATCAACCCTGTTGCAGATCTTTGTGTCATCTGCAAAGGCATACTTTTCCTTCCAGTCCCTCTGCAATGTCACTGATGAAGACATTAAAAAGGACTGGACCCAATACTGAACCCTGTGGTACCCCACTAGTAACTGCCCTTTCTTCAGAGTGGACTCCATTTACAATTACCTTCTGTGTCCTGTTGTCCAGCCAATGTTTTACCCAGGCTACCACCCTGGGAACCACTCCCAGGCTGGTTAATTTGACTGTCAATCTTTTGTGTGGGACTGTGTCAAATGCCTTGCTAAAGTCTAGGTAGGCCATGTCCACAGCCCCTCCCTGGTCTACTACTTTGGTCACCCAGTCAAAGAAATCTATTAGATTCATCTGACATGACCTTCCCGCTGTGAACCCATGCTGCCTTGGATCCTGTGCTCCAATGACCTCTAGGTACTCAACTATTCTTTCCTTCAAGTGACTCCATCACTTTCCCTACCACAGAGGTCAGACTGACAGGTCTGTAGTTCCTGCCTCTGTCTTGGTCCCACTTTTGTGAAGGGAATCACATCTGCCTTCCTCCAGTCTTGGTACCACACCATCCTCCCATGATTTATTAAAAAGAGTAGCCAGTGGTTTCACTAGTTCCTTCCTTAATTCTTTTAGAATTCTGGGGTGAATTCCATCAGGACCCATTGCTTTGTCCACCTTCAGTTTTAGGAGTTCTTGCAGAACCCTTTCTTCTGTGAAAGGACTGGGATCGACTCCCCTATCAAGAGTGCTTCTGTTAATTGGATTAGGCACTTCCCCCTCCTCTTTTGTGAATACTGAGCAGAACTATTCATTCAGTATTCTTGCTTTTTCACTGTCCCCCTCTGCCCACCCACCGTTCATTCTATTCAGCCTCACTATCCCTCCCTTTGTCTTTCTACGCTCGCTGATGTACCTATAAAAGGTTTTATCCCCCTTCTTAACTGAGTTGGCTATCTTTTCCTCAGTTTGGGCCTTTGCTATTCTGACTTCCCTCCTGCTTTTTCTGCCTTAACTGGTACAGCTCTCTGTCCTGCTCCTTCTGTGTTTCCTTATACTTCCGAATGCTATCTTTTCTTCCTGACTTTCACAGCCACCTCTCTTGAGAACCATAATGGCTTTTCTTTCATTTTGATTTGTTTATTTGCTTCACACAAAGGCTTGTTGCGTCTGTGATGGCAGTTTTGATAATTCCCATTGTTGCTCACACCTCCTTCTAGCCTGTTTGCTAGTGCTTTTCTGAGGCACTCTCCCATCTTGCCAAAGTCAGCCCTCTAAAGTCCAGTACCCTCACTTGTATGGCTTGACTCGTAGCTGAGTTTAACGTGAACCACACTGTTTGATGGTCACTTGTCCCCAGATGGCAACCTACTTCTAGATCTGAGATCCTCTCACTGCCCCCATTTGAGAGAGTACGAGGTCTAAGATTGCTCCCTCACAAGTGGGTTCGAAACTAGCTGTCTAATGCCTGCCACCTGTAGGGCGTCAGAATGGCCTTGCTCTTGGATGTGGCTGCAGCAAATGTGCTCCAGTTAACATCTGGCATATTCAGGTCTCCCATCAACAGTATCTCCTTTTCTCTGCCATTCTAAGAATGCCTTCCATCATATCCTTGTCCATTCCTTCCCCTGACATGGGGGCCTGTACACACCCCTGTGCGGATTGTGGTGCCCTTTCCAGTCTCCAAGGTGACCCACAGTGCCTCCTCTCCTCCCTGTTTACTCTTTTGTTCAGTTGCTTTTATCCCTTCCTTTACATAGATAGCTGCTCCTCCCCCTCTTCTCCCCTGCCTGTGTCTCCTGTAGGTTATGTACCCTGGTATGTTAACATCCCAGTCATGGTTCTCTGTGTACCATGTTTCTGTGACTGCTACGATATCCAGGCATCCCTCTTCCATTAAGGCCACCAGCTCAGGGAGCTTGTTGCCCAGACTATGGGCATTGGTACTCGTTACCCTCCATTTCCTGATGGCCTTACCCCTTTTGCCCCATCCCTGTCCTTCTTGCCTTTGTCACTTTCTCAATTTACCCCTGCCCTTCTCCCTATCGACATCTCCATGTTGGTGTTTGCCACACTTACTACTGTGATTGTTTGGGGGGAGCTAGGATTTTCCTGCTCTTTCCAGTGCCTTCCCCCTTGGCTAGTTTAAAAGCTTGCCAATGAAGCATTTAAACCTATCACCTAGGATCTTGGTTCCCCTCCCGGACAGATGCAGCCCATCATGCCAGTATAGGCTTGCATCACTCCAGGTGGAACCCCAGTCCCCAATGAAGCCAAATCCCTGAGCTCCACACCAGTTTTTCAACCACTGATTGAATCCCATGGTGCGGAACACCCTAGCCTCTCCTATGCCATAGATGGGTAGCACCTCCGAGAAGGTTACCGTGCCTGCTACTTGACTAAGGCCCCTCCCCAATTCCACAAACTCTTCCTGCACTTCTCTAATCCCTTTCTTAGCCAGGTCATTTGTCCCTAGGTGGACAATGACATCCAGCTCCCTCCCCTGTGCAGCTGCTCCAGCAATCCTGAGGATTCGCTCCCTGTCCCTCCAAGCCATGGCGCCAGGCAGGCACCTTACCTCCCTCTCCCCTTCCTTGCCCAGTTCTACCTTCCTAACAATGGAGTCCCCCACCATGCAGAATGCTGCCTGTTGTAGTCCTCACACTGCTGACTTGGTCCTCAGCCCTTCCCTTGAGGGGTCATCCTTGGGGACCATGGGGTAGAAGTAAGTCCCAGAGATGGCAGGATATGGAGCTGGGTGAAGCAACGGGAGTAATGGGGGCTGGTTGGGCTGCCAGGGGAAAAAGTACAGGTGTTGGCTATTGCTGGGTTTACCCACACATTGTGTGATGTGTCATGAGGCACATTTGAGTGAATACAAAATCACATATGCCCACACAATGCAAAGCATCATGGGCTGCATATGCAAATCACCACAGAATGTTATGCTGGTTCAACTTTAAGCAGAATTGAATGGTGCTGAAAGGCCTCTCACACAGTTTGCAAAGGGTGCTAACAGATGACATAGACACGTGTTTCGTCCTACCAGGACTCATCAGTATGTCGCGTCTGTTTGACATCCCAGTGAAATGAACCAGCTACCCTAAGACAGTCTGTCTGGGTTATGTTGTGGTGAACCCATTAAAATAAAAAAATATTTAAAAGACAAAGAACCTCTGTGCGCAAACACTGAGGCAAGGATTACCCCAAAGGGCATTTGGCTGGGAAGCCAAGTTTCAAGAAAATACAAAATCACACATGCCCACACAATGCAAAGCATCATGGGCTGCATATGCAAATCACCACAGAATGTTATGCTGGTTCAACTTTAAGCAGAATTGCATGGTGCCGAAAGGCCTCTCACACAGTTTGAGTTACATTTGAGTGACTTCCCCACACAAGAAGTGGGTGATCCCCTAAGTACTCACATACTTGAGTGATTTGTTGTGATTATAAAAAGGACATATGTGTAAAACAAATTTAAAATGTATTATTTATTATTTTTTTATAACTGCCTTCCACAGCAATACACATGGGTAAAAGATTTGCACATGGAAAAAGACTTTAGATGACCAATCAGGTTACTGGATGTTTATATGTCCATTGTATAATTCTGTATATACCATATAAGGATGATAAATATTATGGTGTAGTTGATGATGGTGATGACAGTGGTGAGAATACTGGATGATAAAGAAAAACTCATAACTACTTTGTAATGACAGAGGCCTTATATGTCCATGCAGGCTGCCCCATAGCTCACCCAGGCTGCTCGGACTTCTAACATTGGAAACCTCTGCGGCCATCTACTAATACAACAATTTGAAAAAACGGAAACAACCAGCCCCCCCCAACAATGGTGATCACACTGCTCAGATGCTCTAAAGGTTTTGTGATTAGGTGCTGAATCCAAATCCAGAATCTGTATCAGTATTTCAGAGTCTTAACTGAATATCAGTGGAAATGAAGTCCAGTACTACATTTATATGACCCCTAATCAGTTCAAAATTACATTAACATGAGTTACATACTTAACTCATAACACTCAGTGATTTTCAGATATCTAGTGTATTCTGTTTATATTTTGTCAAAATGTCTGACTACATGTGAACAACACAAGCAGTTGTAGAAAGATGTCATTCAAGTTGAAGCCAAAGACCCTGCCAAATTGTTCCTGAAATGTCAATGATATCTCTAGAATCTAAATTCCCTGCTTGCCAACAGTACCACTGTGAGCCACCAGAGATAAATTATATCCCTCCCATCCTTTCTCAGGATCTCAGCACAACAGCTACTCCATGCTGGCCTGGCTGAGGGATTCTGGGGATCACAAATAATCTCCTGTTTCCTAGGTGGTGGTATGATGTGCTGCAGCCTCATCACTAGGATGGCCAGAACACATTTAAGCCATATTAAGGAGGATGACAAATATGTTTTAGATGATATTTGGAGCCTTCTCTATCATGTTAGGTATCCAAAATTAGTACTGACCGGAAGTTAAAATATGATGTCATATTCATGATTATTTGATTACCTGTCATGCCATTAATGGGAAGACTCTGGTCGCTGATACCAGCTGTGTTTCTGGCACTAATGGTAATGTTGTAAGTAGAACTGCAGAGGATGGGGATAAGGAAGAATGGATAGTCTGTCCAGTAGGAAGTTAAGATAAACTGAGACTCTGGATCATTTTCAATCTCTCCTGTGACATTAGCTGAATACTCCACCCCGCAGTGACTTTCAGTCCAGCTTATCTCTGCTTCCTGAGTGCCATAAATCATACGCCGTAGATACACATCTGGAGAGTCTGGAGGGCATGGAACTACAGGACAACAAAGACATTACTGAAATTGGAACACCAATCCAATATACAACATTTTGAACTGCAGAAACTTACAAAGTATACTTTTCTTATCACTGTTTCACATTTAAACAATAACAATATTAAGAACATATAGCATCTGGGCAGCTCAGCTCTATGTTTAGAGGCAGTATAAACAAATGGGTAAAGCACAGATCCGTGGACTTGGAGACCCAAGGTTGAATCCCACCCCTGCTGCTTACTCAGTGTGTAATTTACAGCAAGTGAACAAAGTAGGTTGCTCGATACCTTTTATTGCACTAAGAAGACATTTTCAGTAACTTTTTTAAAGTGGATTGTGCTACCTACTTCTAGCAGCTAATATACTGTATACATAAGAAGGAGTTGTCAGATTAAAAGACAGGAAGGCTGTAAAAGGTATCCATTCCACTTCTTTGGCACCCAAGGGAATGGATGCCTAGACTGAGGGAAATTCACAACCTACACATTTGGCCAACTATCTAGGCTGGTTGGCTGACACACATCATGCCCATGAATGGTACAGGACTTTGCAAAATAAAGTACACATGGCTTACTCTGTTGTGATGCAGAAATCCTCTGTAGCCGTTCAGATCAATATTCCTCCTTTTGCTTCCTTCAGGTTGCACTCTAGGATCATAATTACAGAGGACTCCTGCATCACAACAGGGTATGACTTGTGTAGTTTACTTTGCAAAGTCTGTTGCCATTCATGGGCATGATGTGTGCTGGCCAGCTGGCCTACTTAGTAGGCACAATATGTGGAATGTAGGACATGTTAAAAGTATATCTATTGGTGTCTAAGGTAAGCCAGGACACAGGAGTCAGTGAAGATGCTGGTGGGTGGGGAAGGAGAGCAGAGAGAGAAAAATAAAAGTATATACAGTATATAACATAGAAGTTGACGGCAGAGAAGGAATGCAAGGCTCATCCAGTCTGCCCATTTTTTTCTACTTTATGAATGTACCATAGGCCTGTATTCTGTCAATGGCCTATCTAGTCACACTCATCTGTATTGCGCTCTTATGCCTGTCCCATGCCTGTTTGAAGCCCTGCACTGTATTCATATCCACCACTTCCTGAGGTAGGCCATTCTGTGAATCCAGCACCCTTTCTGTGAAAAAGAACTTCACATTACCCATTAATCGGCCTCCTTCTAATCTCATGATGTGTCCTCTTGTCCTATTTTTCTTATATTGAAACATGTTAGACTCTTTCACCTTGTTAATGCCCTTAAGATGTTTATGCTATGCTACACAGGCATGCTGCGTAAATATACATACATATAAAAATACAGATCAAGTAGATCTAAATGTATGTACAAAGGTAATGTATATGGCACTCTTTCTCTTCCTTCCTGTTCTTAAATTCCTGCTTCTTCGGCCTCCCTCACTCTTGCTTAACTCCTCTGTTTGCAACTCATGACTTCTATAGTACCAGTAGCACAAGGATTGTAGGGCACGTGGAGACTGTGTGTGAAAAATGCTATATAAAACCAAATCTCTTCCTGTCCCCTGTCTCATTCTTCAGTTCTTTTCCCTGTTCCAGCACTGTATATGACAAATAACATTTTTTAGCTCTGATTTTGTGTTTCCTTTATATTTCATTAGCCCTCTCTCCATCCCAATTTGGCTGATGCAGTCATCATGCCTTGTACATAGAGAGCCAGATGTCTGCTGGGATGATGCAGGTGGGAATGTTTGGCCAACCAGTGGAGCAAAGATTCAAACACAGTCAATCTGTGTGTAACCCCCCGGTCCCCTGGGGTTACTAGAATCCCATCAGTGTCAGTGCTAGGTAGGGAAGGCAGCTGACGAATAACTGGTTAAATGGTTTTCACCCGCTCCTTCTCTGTTTATTTGGTTGCAGCTGAGTTGAGAGCAGTGATGTCATTTAGAACTCTTGCAGCAGCATAAGCCATGGTAGCTAGCCATGAGTGGGGAGCTTTAGAATTTTCAGTTAGTCTGTCAGTGAGTTCTGTGAGTGGAGCCAGAGTGAGCAGTTGAAGAAGTGAGGAGCTGCAGAGTGGGCTCTGCGAGGAGAGCCTATTTTTCTCATCTTAGTGCTGAAAACCATCTGCCTGCCAGTAGAAGTGGTGGAAACAGTCTAGCAGGAGTTCCTAATTTTCTCATCCCCTGTGAGATGAGAAGGACTGCAGAACGGATCTGAAGGGCAATTCCCTGACTTTGATCCAGGATATTGAAGCTGTCTGTTTGTGTACAACTGTGAGTAATCTGACTTTAGGTTTCCCAGGAGGAATGTACCTGTTTTTCTTTTGGGGTGTACTCTGACAAAGGGACATATGCGCCAAGTTCTCTTCTATTTTGAGACTGTTCTCATCTTTTCCTAAAGTTGGCTGACAATCGTGGAGTACCCAGTGAGACTTGGCACATTGTACAGAACTTTAAATTTACACTCAGAAGTAGTGTGTTTCTTATGCAGGATGTCACAGGCATTCCAGGATGCATAGTTCTACTGTTTTACTAAATGTTGAGGTGTAACTCTAAAGGAATGGCTGGGTATGGCCATGGAAACAAGAGGTGGGTAACCTCCCCATCTGGAGAGAACAGTTCAGCACTTCGGGTTCAGTAATGGTGCCTGCTTATTCAGGACATGGTGGCCAATGCCTGAAAGTTTACCTCCTGGTATGGGCTGTGCTAATTTTAAGCATCAGTGTGTTCCTTTGTGTCCAGTTGCCACATTGCCAAATGATTAAATCCTATGCCATATGGGGAAATGTTCTAAGTTGTGGCCAGTGCCACTAGAAGAAATGTATGTTTCAGCTGAGGCTTTGCCGCTGAAAAGAGTTAAAAGTCCTATGCAATATGCGAAGTTTAGAGTTTCTGTCTGATACAGATGTTATTGTTCTGCATTGTATTGTGCCACAAATTGTAAACCCTTAGGGGTCCACCTTGCTTTTGTGCACCATCTTTGGAATAAAGCCACACTCTAAAATCCCAGCCTGGTATGGACATTCTTGTTACTGCTTCCTGTGTGCAATTACTGGGTACCCCTTCAGAAGTAAAGACCTAGCATAGCCCCTAGCAAAAAGTTCTCTCCTCAGGACCTGGGTATGTTGGTCATGTTTGTGTAATATTGTTTCTGTACCCCCACCCCTCTCTTCCCCTAGACACAAATATGTGAGGTGTGCCTACTAGTTAAACAAGTGGTCAGTGTGGGGGGAATTACATGTGCAATAGGATCAACCACCAATGCACTAGCAATGTACCACTTCAAAAAGGCGCACTTGCTACTTACTGTTCATGGTACCATCAACCCTGGTTTGGGAACAAGCATGGGACACAGGGCTGGCTGGGGGTAGGAGGATTGACCATCTCAGGAGACACACTCCTCCGGGGCACATGGGTTACTGTCACCACTGCAATACTCCTGCTTATGTGACAACTGGTGGTGACGCAAGCCTGAGCTGTTGCTGTGGGAGGGAGGTGCAGACTGTTTCTAATGGGTGCAGCCACATATTTATCATTTACACGCATTACTGAGTCCTTATGGTTAATGTCACTAGGTATTGGGGAGAACAAGGAAACACTCTACAGCCACATGTGGGATGAAGCCACGGACACTCTCCTGTCCCAACATGCTGGCTGCCTTCTGTTTCATGGAACTATGCAGTTTGGGAGGAGTCTGGCCAGTTCTTTGCTGATCCCACCCCAGAGGGGGAAGTTCAGGGTTAGAGGAGATAGGTAAGTGGCAGAGAAGGCACAGGTGGGCTGGGAGGTCTCCTAACAAAGTGCTTAGGGGCTGCAGTGGAGGGAGTAGGGAAAATAGAATAAAAAACAAATTTTCTAGCTCATAAATTCAGTAGGAAGTAAGAAATCTGAATATTCATACAGTAACTAGAACAAATTACCTGCTCCACCAGTTATGGGTGGACTGAAAGAGCTATTACAAATTCCATCTGAAGCAGCTACGGAGAACTCATATGTTGCCCCACATGACAGATTCTCAGTCACACATTGGGTTTGTCCTGTACTACAGAGGTGCACAGTGTTCATGCCTTCCATTGTAAGTGCGAAGTATGACTTGCCACCGTTGCTTGGGTCCCAAACAAGGAGTGCGGAGTCTGCAGCACAGTCTATCTGTACCTGAATGTTGTTGGGGACACATGGAACTGTGGAGAGAAAAAAGCAATTGAATGAGTCTGTCTTACCTGTTTTCAATGACAACATTACTCAAAGACTCCACTGAAGCTTGCTGCATCTTTAGGGCAACTATTCAGTGCTCTGCATAAACCCCAGGTAGTCAGATCAGTCAATTTATTAATTAATTGTTCTTCAAGGCCTGTCTTTACGAACCTCAGGAATTCATGAAGCACCTTATATTTACATTCCTTTTACCCTACTCTTTATGATGTTATACGCTTTTGCTTTACAGTATTTAACTTTGTTTCACACTTGCTGTTTGTTCTCCATTCTTACAGGACAATGTTAAATCAGGAGTGCTGCAAAACCACATGAGTGCAAAATATAAAACCAAAATAAAACTCTGAAAATGTTTCATGAATAAATAGTGTGGTAAAATAAAACTCTTGATGCCCCAGAAATCTGCTCCATGAGTGCAGCTGAATAAGGAGCGTTTCTTTCTTTTTTTAATGCTCTACTTGATGTTACCTGTTTCGTGACTTACTGGGCAATAACAAACACTGACAGAAGTGAGAAGCAAATCAGAGCATTTTTAGGGCACTGTAGGACCCTCTGTGTACCTGTAGCATAGGTTTACTGGAGTGCATTGTTTATATGGGATTTGTCACGCAAATAGTAGTCCTGAAAAAGAAGTCCTTCCATGCTCAGGAGGCTTTTAGTACCCTTTAGTTGACCCCCTCTGTTTTGCTGCCACCTCTCTCTGTCTTTTACAGGGTTTTTGTTGTGATATTTTACACATATTTAGACTGAATAATGCTTATTGTTTTAATTATCTTAATGTTCTTTTTTTGCTTACTGTTTTTTTGTAAGAGGCTCTGAGCACCAGGAAATAGGTGCTTGAGAAAAAAAATCTACTGCTACTATTATTACCACTGGAACAAGGGAGGAATAGGTGTCCAGACCCTAACCTGATGTATGTCAACAATTCTCACTTAAATATTTCTGATTGGTGACAATATTAGCTAATGCTCCCACTTTGTCTGGACCACTGCATAATGCACCCCAGCAGTGGGTGAGGGGTTCCTATTAGACTGAAATTGTATTTCAATAAAATTGTAATCATCTTGTCTGTATTAATTTATCTGCTGTTGTTAATACATTTTATTGTATTAAGTAGGTCTCTTACTGAATTGTCTATTATCTGAATGCTGTGGTGAAAGCTTTGGTGCAATAAATGAAATTGGGCTTGATTGAGTATAGGCCATAGTTCTGTCATTTTCTGAGTTTATCCATACTATGCAAGGATTTATTGTTTTCAGATTTTCTTGGAAAGCACTAAAGACATCAAGTTATGCTTAGAGCAGATGCAGTGTGTTACAAAACTGGGAGTGCCCCTTCACACCGGTTGTGGGAATCAAGTAGAGGTGTGGGGTCACAAGAGTACCAGAGTTGTCATCCTGGCAGCCACCTTGTTTTTCCCCTCTCCCTTTCCTCCCAGGTGACCCTTGACCCTAACTCCTTGCCACAGTGACCTGCAGATTCAATGTGGTTTAAAGGGCTAGTAGAAGCCAAAATAGCAGACAGGAAAATGTTACAAATTTTAAGAAGTAGTGAGTTGTAACCTTTTATTTCAGAAGCAGTTTTCTTTGTCTGTTTGCTCACTAGAAAGTTTACTATGAGACAGTATTATGATGGATGTGTTGAACAGTACTCTGCCTGGCAGCTGTCATATCTAGTTCTAGTTCCCCCACTACAGTACTTTGACCTCATTAACTGTGACATCACAGGTGAGTGACTTGGTGGCTACTGAGTGTCTCTTCCTGAGTAGCTGTGATGTCACAGTCAGTGAGGTCACAATGCTGATGCTGTAGTGGGGGTGGGGTGGGGATCGAACTAGATATGTCAGCTGCCAGGCAGACAGCTGTTCCACAGATCACACCTACTAATATCAGGTAAAAAATCTTCTCATTAACCGAAGGGGAAAGAAAAAGTACCTCTGATATAAAAGGGAACAGTCAATTGCTTTTAAAAACTAATTTTAAATTTTAGGCTATACACTAGCTCTTTAAGTGCACACAATGTGCTCCTTGCAGGAGAACAAGCTCTCTGGCTAAGGCTGGGATGCACTACCTTGGGCAGTGCTCCTCCCATGTCTGCTCCTGATTCCAGGCCTCTGATTGGTCTTTCATTAAAGAGCAAGTGCTTAGTAAGGATGAATATCTTAAAGAATTAAGGTTTAGGGCATTTGAAGCCTCTGTAATAATTTTGTTTGCTTTTATTTGTTTCTTAATTACCTTTTCACAATTGTATTTATAGTTTGCTAACTACTAGCAAAAAAAAAAAGAATCTAATGGAATTCTTGTACTATGATGTCAGAGAAGTTTTACTGGCAAAGCTGGCAGTGTATTTCAGTGGGAAACTGCAAACCTGTTTTCAGATTTTTATAGAGAAATAACTTTCAATCAACAAAGTATTGTATATTTAATATAAATATGTGAGTTTTTATAACATGTGATATTTTGTTAGAGTTTAGCATGTGCCATTTTCTTCTTAACCAGATTTTACTTGGGAAGAAGAAAAGAGAAGCCAATTATTGCTTTTAGAATTGTAAAATGATACAGATAGACCGCAATAGTGCAAACTTATACAAATCAGAGTTTGTTGCTGAAAGATGTATCTAGTTCTTTTGAAAAAGATAGAAAAATATGTTTAGTTTCCCACTGAACTACATTGGTCTCCTAAGTAGCTGGCAGTTTCTGACATCACAATACTAGAATTCCACTGAATACTTTTTTACTACCAGTATGAAAAGCAAAGGTAAAAACACACTTGTTTCACAGCCCTAACAAATATTTTATTATAAAAGTATAATGTGATTAATAACACATCACAGTACAATAAAGAAGCATTTGTCAATGCCGTAGGTTGATTGCGTTGGTCTGTTGAGCTCGCGCAGTGGGCCTCTGTCACTGGCTCAGTCTGTTTGTCCCGGTGCTGCAGGCTGCTCTTTTGTACTGGGCTGCTGTGTGCATTAGTACCTTGTTCTGCCCAGGAAGAAATACGCAGCTGTCCTGACAGAGCTCCATTGAGGTGGCTCACTCCCCCGTCTCACTTGCTCATTCTGTTTCTCCTGGCGCTGCAGGCTGCCCTTTTGTACTGGGCTCCTGCCTGTGTTGGTGGCTTTTTCTACCCACAAAGAAATCCACAGCTGTCCCGACAGAGCTCCGTTGAAGTCGCTCACTCCGCCTGTCTCACTCACTCATTCTGGTTCTGCTGGCGCTGCAGGCTGCCCTTTTGTACTGGGCTCCTGCCTCTGTTGGTGCCTTTTTCTGCCCACAAAGAAATCTGCAGCAGTCTCGACAAAGCTCCGTTGAGCTCACTCACTCCCCTTCTCTCACTCACTCATTCTGTTCTGCCGGCGCTGCAGGCTTCCCTTTTCTACTGGGCTCCTGCCTGCATTGCTGCCTTCTTATGCCCATAAAGAAATTTGCAGCAATTACAATACAGCTCTGTTGAGCTCACTCATTCTGGTTTTCCTGCCACTGCAGGCTGCCCTTTTGTACTGAGCCCCTGCATGCATTGCTGCCTTTTTCTGCCCACAAACAAATCTGCAGCAGTCCCAACAAAGCCCCATTGAGCTCACTGACTCCCCCTCCCTCACTCGCTCATTCTGTGTCTCCTGGCGCTGCAGACTGCCCTTTTGTACTGGGCTCCTGCCTGCGTTGCTGCATTTTCTGCCCACAAAGAAATCTGTAGCAGTCACACTAGAGCTCCATTGAGCTCGCTCACTACTGCTCTGTCACTCGCTCGCTCATTCTGTTTGTCTTGGCACCTTTGTCTGTCCACAAAGAAATCTGCAGTTATCCTGACAGAGCTCCGTTGAGGTCGCTCAGTCTCCCTCTCTAATCACTCATTGTGTTTGTCCTGGCGCTGCAAGCTGCCCTTTTGTATGGGGTTCCTGCCTGCATTGGCCCCTTTTTCTACCCACAAAGTAATCCCAGCAGTCCTGACAGAGCTCTGTTGAGCTCACTAAGTCCCCTTGTTTCACTTGCTCACACTGTTTGTCCCACCGCTGCAGGCTGCCCTTTTGTACTGGGCCTCCCTGTATTGATGCCTTTTGCCCACAAAGAAATCTGCAGCAGTCCTGACAGGCGCTGGTGAGTTCGCTCACCTCCCCTCCCTCACTCGCTCTCTCGTTCTGTTTCTCCCAGTGCTGTAGGCTGCCCTTTTGTACTGGGCTCTTGTGTTGGGGCCTTTGTTTGCCACAAAAAAATCTGCAGCAGTCCCGACAGAGCTCAGTTGAGCTTGGTCACTCCCCCCTCTCACTTGGTCGATCATAATCTGTCCCAAATACTGATTTCCCAGAGTGACCGTGCTATTGTTCGCAGGAGAGCAAAAATATATTTTAGCCAGGATGTGAAAAATGACAGCTGTAGTGTTCATAAGGAGTTGTGAAAAAATGCCACTGTTGAAAATGTGGTGTGACAGTATTATAAATTTGCAAAGTTACAAGGGTGCATGGAAACAGTTCAACGCACGCTTGTAACACAGTCATGTTATGGAGTTTCATCACCAAATTTTCAACATAGGGATTTTTGGACCTCTGCTCACGAACAGTGCCACTGTCATTTTCTTAATCTGTCCTGAACACTGATTTCCCACAGTGACCATGTTATTCTGCACCGGAACTGTGAAAACACATTTCGGTCAGGATGTGAAAAAGGACAGCTGTACTGCTTATAAGGAGGTGTGAAAAAATGGCACTGTTGAGAATGTGGTGTGACAATATTACAAATCTGCGAAGTTACAAGGGTGCGTGGAAAGTGTGCAACACACACTTGTAACACAGTCAATTGATAGGCTATCATCACCAAATTTTCAACATAGGCATTTTAGGACCTCTGCTCATGACCATTGTTATTTTCTTAATCTGGCCCAAACAGTGATTTCCCACAGCGACCCCTCTATTCTGCGCCGGAAGTGCGAAAACTCATTTTGGCCAGGATGGGAAAAATGACAGCTGTACTGTTCATAAGTTGGTCTGGGAAAATGGCAATGTTGAAAATCTGGAGTGAAAATATTAGAAATTCGCGAAGTTACGAGCGTGCGTGCCAACTGCGCAATGCATGTTCGTAACACAGTCATTTTATGGAGTATCATTACCAAATTTTCAACATAGGCATTTTAGGACCTCTACTCATGAACAGTGTCACTGTCATTTTCTTAATCTGTCCTGAACACTGATTTCCCACAGTGACCGTGCTATTCTGCGCCAGAAGTGCGAAACACATTTCAGCCAGGATGTGAACAATGACAGCTATACTGCTCACAAGGAGGTGTGACAAAATGCCACTGTTGAAAATCTGGTGTGAAAATATTGTAAATTCGTGAAGTTACGAGCGTAAGTAACCTTTCGCGCATGTACTAAATAAAACGATCATTTTTGATTTTTCCACAAATTTGCAACATAGGCTTTTGAGAGCCACCTCACGAATACTGGCACTGTTATTTTGTTAATCAGCCCCAAAGGGTGATTCCGGCAGATGACCGCGAAACCACTTTTGGGGCTGATTAATGCCATGACAGTTCAAGAATTCATGAGGAGGGTCCCAAAACTCACGTTGAAAATTTGGTGAAAAATTCCCAAAAATGTCCAAGATATGCACTAAAGTTGAAAAACCCTGTTTATTACATTATACAGCTTACGGCATTTCCTCAGTTCGCAGTTGGCTTTGAAGAGTGCAGGCGTATTCCCAGTCCAGCGATGATCATCGTGCTGAGCTCTGGAGGTAAGTATGGGGTATGGGGGTGTGGGGAGGCAGGGTGCGCAGTGGGTGGGTGTGGGTTGTGGGGGCAGGAGACTACGAGGGACCATTTCCTTTTTTTCTGGTACAAAACCCCAAAAAGAATTTGCGGGACCGTTTTTCATTTACAGGGGTATGTGACATGCTGTGGTGGGCTCCCAGCATGCCACCGGAGTCATGTTTTGGGGGGGCAGCTGCAGCCAACGGGGGATTGGGCACCCCCCGTCGGCAAACAATAAAAGGGGCATGTGGCACGGTGGGGTGGGCTCCCAGCATGCCACCAGAGTTGTTTTGGAGGGGGGCAGCTGTAGCCGACAGGGATTGGGCACCCCATCGGCAAACAACAAAGGGAATGGAAATTCATTTCTGCCGATGGGGATTAGAATCTCTGTCGGCAGGCACAAACTGGGGTGACATCATGCCGATAGGAGTGGGCTTCCTATTGGCAAATAGACATAAGATATTGTTTGTGAATATGGTGGCAAGCTCGCCATGTTCACAAACAATATCACAGATCCTACATCCCGCCCTGCAATGATCGGGTCGCTCCCTCATTGCAGCAGATGGCTGACGCTGCAATGACGAGGCGGCCACTGATTGCAGCGGCTGATTTTTTAGAAAGTTATGGCACACTGGCTGAACTAGTGTCAGCAGCAGCATGCCACGGCACTGGGGGATGGGGGACAAGCCTTTGCAGGCTGTGGGGGCATTGGGCACACCAGTGCCACGCCTCCACAACCTGCTTGTGGAGAAAGCTGACGCAACATGTTTCTTGCGCATGCGCGCAATCAACATAATAAAATAATCAGCTGTCAATTTATTAGAAATAAACACCTACACTTTAATCCCCACACTTGGAGATTGTCAGAAACAGTTGGGGTGCACATATTTATTACAGTGCACCAGTAGTTACAGTACTAATGCTTTTAAACATGGTTAAATGACTCAAAAATATCTCAGTGACAAACCAAAGGATGGCAGAAATACATTGCTAATAAAAGACAATCCACTTATCTCAGCTTATGTTAAAATATTCAGTGAGTAATGCTCACCCCATCTGGTAAATCTACTCAGAATCAAAAACACTAGATCTAGTCTGCATTCGTCTGGTACTATTCAGTGCTCTGTTTCCCTAGCTAATAGCATGACTGGAGTAATACCTTTTCCTTGCCTGTTCCAGCAGTTTAGAATGTCATCACTCCACTACAGACTCTCTGTAGTAAGCCTTCCCCCTACTAAGCTAAAGCACTGTTATCATTTCAGTTGTGTCCAAACTGCTCTGATTACAGTTGCCCTACCTGATGTACGAAACTGTGTATGTTGATGGAAAAAATGTTTCCTTGTACATGTTTTATTAATATGGCTATTGTG
Source organism: Neoceratodus forsteri (assembly GCA_016271365.2). Taxonomy (NCBI): domain Eukaryota; kingdom Metazoa; phylum Chordata; order Ceratodontiformes; family Ceratodontidae; genus Neoceratodus; species Neoceratodus forsteri. The sequence goes on from CM028136.1 coordinate 768,609,815, forward strand.
GTAATGCTACTGAATCTGTATTTATTTAGCATCTCACTGTGACTCTATACTATAATCCAAGTGTGCTTGACACCATTGAAAATCAACTTTGCTCAATGGACTATTTCCAGACAACAAACAGGTTTTACTAACTAAATAACAAGATTATGACTTTTTGTTCAGGCTAGGAAGTATTGCTGCTTTGTAGAGTTGTTACAGTTCAGTCTAAATGTGGCCTGCTGCTGTCCATTTGACTCTGGCCGGCTGCCTTAAATTTCTCATCTGACTATATTTGAAATTGAATTGTGGTCAGTGTTTTGTTTTAGCTATGTAACATTTTTTTTTCAGCTCTAATTTTTGCTGAGCCTCTGCTATAGGTCCACTTTCATCATGGGTAGCCCACCATTATCTCAAGGGGTCATCTCCCTTCCTTATCTAGAGAAGTCCATGGTCTCCCTTCTCCTACTCGTGGTGGAGCCTGTCCAGCACCCCCCAACTGATCAAGACTCATGATATGTGGAGGTAGGACACAGCATTCCTACAAGACAGAGGGGCAGCCCTAAGTTAATGTGGTAGTGGTGGTGAGGTGCCATAGCATCCTCCTCCTGGGCAAGCCCTACATTTCTACCACATTTGTCTCCTTTCAGCATCACATCAGGAGGTGCTGAGCCAGGCATGATAATTTAACACTGCCTATCCTACCAATCATCTGACCCCTAAGCCACAGCTCGGCCACTGTAGCTTCCCCTTAGGTCACTGGGGATAATCCATACCCCCTCCTAGGTTCTATAGAGCAGAGTGACAGAGTTGTGTGGGATGCTCAGTCTGCCTGCTGCAGGTACACTCAGCAGACTTAGCTCAAGGAAACAAGTTTAGGTTGGTGACATGATGAGTTGTAGAGCTGTCACCCCAGGGCTGGGCAGGGCTGTTATGCACCTCTTGAATTGATCATGTTTTGTAATTCATGTTCTCCTTCTCCTTCCTCATGGTGGTGGGAGAGGCACAGGTCTTCTTTAGTCAACCCCAGTGTCCCCAGACATGTCCCAGTGAAAGGCAGCCTTATAGCGCTAAGCCCCTCACCACTAAATCCTCTGCAGATTTTCCCTTTTAGTCAGGCCTCCCCTTACACTGCCTCCTAAGAATCATGTCATAAACCTGGTAGATGGAGGGAGGAGACATCACAGGCCCCCTCACCCCTGAGCTGTCCCAATGAGGAAAGTGGTCATAAAGGTGTCATCTGCAAGAACCAGAAACAGTACACCAAAGCTGTCTCAGTGGCAGCTGTGCTTAGATGCAGACCTGCCTCCAAGGCAACCAGTGGGGTACCATGCTGTATGTAGTCTGAAGGCTTAGGCCTTCATTTGGGTTCAAATATTTTGATCAAATAGGCTTTAAGTCAGCTGGCCATGGATAACAACTTGCCCTATACTGCATTTACCAACACTTGGGCCTTCAGTTTTTGAAATCCTGGCTACTGTCCGGCAGCACATTACTGTTCCACTTATTCTCTTTTACAGCTAGGTCCCTTTTCCCATATATTTACCATTATAACTTTGCACTACCATAGATCATCACGCTAGTGAAATTCACCTTGATGAAAATACAATACAAGGTAAGGATCTTGCCTTTGATTTGAACCCACAGTTTCTTGTTTACCAGGCTGTAGACCTCTACACAGCAGGACCAAGTTTGCACAGCAGTGAAGCACGACTTTTTCACTGTAGAGGTTAAAGCCCTGACTGGGAGACAGCCATTACTGCAATGTCTACCTCAGAGGCAGGGCTGCTTTGGAGGCAACTTTGACTTACTTAATTCTGCCCCTAGCATGTCAGCTGCTGAGTTCTAACCCCATTTTACACATTCGCTCCTGCCAACCTTACCCAGTACCCACCCAGGGGGTGCGGTCAGAATGGTCAGAGCTAAGCAGTTCAAGCAGACTCTGTCCAGACCCAAAATGTTCTCTGTCTCTTTTACATTACCACTCTGAGCCACTAGGGGCAGTGGAACAGTAGGGACTCCCATCTACCCTTCCCACCTCAACCTGAAGTGATGCCCTGCAGAAGGATGAGATAAAGGGCTGTGAGACTTTTGACTCCCCTTCCCCAAATTCCCATCCAAGTAGTGACTGTTGAACCAAGCAATGCTATAAAAATAGAATTTAGTGATCCCCAGAGTAGGATTTGTATGGCTGCCAGAATTTCTGCTGGCATGAAGTCCCTGATACAAGCTTCTGCTTCTAGCTTGTCAAGTGCCTCCCAGTAGCTGCACTGTCAGGCTAGCTTCCTCTTGTTTAGCTTTTTGCATTTGGACAGCAACAAAGGCAGTATGGGGGGCTTGAAACTGAGGTGAGGCCTCCATTTGATGATGACAATGGGGTATGCCATCTGCTCAGTGAAACTTTTACAGTGAACACGTTGATGCTGACAACGTCAACAGTTCACTGTAAAAGTCCGCCCGGGACCCCGCCACTCTTTCCCCCGGTCTTGCACCCCTTCCCCAAATCAACTCCAACTCAGAGTTGATAATCCCTAAGCTCAGGGGATGTGGGGGGCTGAGGTTGGGGAGGTGAAGCCCCCCTGATGAACAGCAACTGTTTCTCCTGATGGATTTATGTCAACCTCAAATTGCAGTCGACATAAATCCATCGCTGTAATGTCGGTCGACAAAAAATTTGTCAAACTGGCATCGTAGAGCCTGACTACGGTGG